>CM069861.1:103133363-104333363 GCA_036172795.1 Pelodytes ibericus | reverse complement strand
TTTTGTACAATGTTACTAGGACATAGAGGTGGATGTGTTTGACAAATTTCAACCTGAACTTTCCCCTTCCTCCCCCTTTTTTTTATCCCAATAGCTATGCAGCTGAATAAAGACCGTTAATAAAATGTGCATTTTGAATGTTTCCATTGTGACTTAATGAATTATCTCAGTTATATTCTTCCCTTCTACCTTGCAGACACTATTTGAAAACATTCTGTCTGTTTTTATATATACATACATACATACATACATACATACATACATACATTTATAATTTTTCAACCTGGCATCTTGTCAAGGTAACTCCTTTACATCATTTAATTGAATGCAATTTCTTACTTTTGTAGATAGTGGCATCTACTGAAAGAGAGTATTGCAGGGAATTGAGATGGGAATTTCAAACTTTAGGTCAATGCACCTAAAGTTTGGGAAATTTTTTAAAATTCAGCTACTTTGGTCTTAAATTTTAACTATGGTGCAACAAAGTTGTAAAAATGCCAGTGTGATTACATTTCAAAAATGTGTCGGTTTTAGAACCCTGCTCCTCATCTTGCTCACTGTTTCCACCTTCACTTAGCCTGTGCTGGTGAGGCTTTTGCACCTGTCAGTCCACTTGAAAATATGACTTATTGGCTGTAAACTGGGTACTGAAGAGTGTGTGATCTTGCAGCTACTTGGGGGAAAAACTGCAGCTAACCTGGAGATCAGGGTCAGCAGTCCATAGTGTTGCTGGACAGCAGGTTCGGCAGTCCATAGAATTGCTGATGAGCAGGTTCAGCAGTCCATAGTGTTGCTGGAGAGCAGGTTCGGCAGTCCACAGAGTTGCTGGAGAGCAGGTTCGGCAGTCCATAGAATTGCTGAAGATCAGGGTCGGCAGTCCATAGAATTGCTAGAGAGCAGGGTCGGCTGTACATAGAGTTGCTGAAGATCAGGGTCGGCAGTCCATAGAGTTGCTGGAGAACAGGGTCGGCAGTCTATAGAGTTGCTGAAGATCAGGGTCAGCAGTCCATAGTGTTGCTGGAGAGTAGGGTCAGCAGTCCATAGTGTTGCTGGAGAGCAGGGTCGGCAGTCCATAGAGTTGCTGGAGAGCAGGGTCGGCAGTCCATAGAGTTGCTGGAGAGCAGGGTCGGCAGTCCATAGAGTTGTTGGAGATCAGGTTTGGGAGTCCACAGAATTGCTGGAGAGCAGGGTCAGCAGTCCATATAGTTGCTGAAGATCAGGGTCGGCACATACATGGGATGAATGGGAAGTAAAACCTCAAACCTGTGTTTATGGTGTACAATGTTTATACTACTACACCATGGAGAGCAGAGTGTGCACCGCTTTCTAATTATGCAAAATATCTGTCCTGAATGTAACAGTATTGCACCAAGGGAGTGGGCTGAGCAACATATTTTGTAGTAATAATAATATTTACTGGTACACCAGAGCAATGAGTATGCTTTGTGTACTGGCATAATATTGTAGTGATACTGTTGGTTGTCTGGAATAAAAATACATACTCCAATATGAGTGCAACGTAATTTGGATCCTGCATTAGCAAAGCTGCTGTCTAGTGCCTAAATCAGTGCTTGTATTATGTTAACATCTATTAACCTAAATTAACTTTTGACAATACAGATTTCCTTTCCCATGATGATATCGAGACTTTACCAGTATACAGTCTGGTTGCATAAAGCTATTTTCACCACATTATAGGGAACCCATAATCCACAATTATTGTGCTCTCTAATATGAGCAGACAATGTGATAGTCTATTTTATTATGTATAAATGCTCAAACAACCCTATTTCCGAAGTGTTGCAGGCAGTCACAATTAAATGATAACCTGTATATTGGATACTGTATTACGTATATATCTGGAATGCACAATGGTCAGAAGCTTTTCATAGGGATCCTACTTTGTACAAGACTAACAATGCAGCACTAGGAAAACCCGAAATCCTACTGAAATGAATAGTATGATTTTTATTGGCTCCTGCTGTTGAAAAAAAAGGCAGCTTTTCTTAGAGTAGGCACTTCTCATTATGTACAAAACTTAGCAAGTTTTAAACTCCTAACTGTAAGTTTTTAAAATCTACATTTTAAAGTACTTAAAAATACTTTAATATGCATTAACATTGCAAGGTTGCATTTTGGGCACCGGACAGTCCTTTTAAGTTTGAAATTCCTATCTCAATTCCCCACAATTCTCTTTTTATAGCGTAGACCCTAGTGGGCCCAATGCCCAATAAAACACCAGCAAGCACAGTTATAAGCTGGCAGTGATTAGGAGGAAGATTTATTTTCACTAAATCGAGAGTACAGTGAATTCCATGTCGTGAAGCTCTAAAACATGCCTAGAGTGGAAACTAAGTTCTTTCGGGGAAATTAAAGAAGTAATCCTGAATAATATCTTTTGTTCTTTGCCGTTTTATTTATGAATTTCAAAAAAAACTGATTTAGGTTTTTTTTCTTCCCTAATTGTTTATTTTGGAAGACTTTAAGAGAAAAAAAAAGTTGACATTCAGTTGACTACTTTCTTCTCACAGTGGGCTATGAATAAACTCCAATGTAAAGATTTTTTTTTTCCCCCCTGTCGGCAAAACATCTAGTATTGTGCTATACACTACGTTTGGCTGCTCCACAGCCTCATATGCTATAACTTGGCCTTGAAAGACCTTGTGACTAAACATATACTATGTAGTATTGGGGGGCCTTGCCCGTCTGCAAGAAACCAACAGAAAAAACTGCTTCTCTCCGCTATCTGTAGTACTATACTTGCTGTTATAGGCAATATGTTCGTTTGTGTGATGATACACCTTTCCATGTGTATTTAAAATTTAGTTGTAAAAAGGATTCTTTATAAATGAATTGCAGTGTAACAAATTATTTCCCTACTGAGAAGTCATTTTGTGTATGGAAGATCCACCTTAAAAAGGCAGTCTGTTAGCTGTGCCATTAGCAGACATTTATATTGAGGAGAAGCACAGTGTTATACCCTGGTTGATTTACCATCATCTCTTCATAAACCCTTAACAAACCAAAGCTAACAAGTTCATTTTTTCTACTGATGCACTTTTTATTCAAACACAAATGGAATAATACTAAATCCAGTAAAAACTAATAAATACACATCGGGGGAGTATTATAAAAATTAAACATCACAAGAAATAATACACGTTCATGATATTCAATATAAATACTGAGGTAATTTTCTGAATATAAAAAGGATGTATGTTTCTCAAGGAATGCATAACATTACAGGAATAAAACGCTTTTAATGCAGTGATTTAATTAAGGGAACTTATCATCATAACAGCAGCCCACCTCATGTCGGTTGCTGAATTGTAACCTTTTTCATATATTCATTCTCTTTACTTTGTCATGGATGAACCAAGCATCATGTCCAAATATAATATACAGGCATTACTAGCTGTAGCTTAAAGCAACACTTCAGTCTAAAATCTACTAGCAGGCAAAATGTAGACAATCTTGGAAATTGTATGCAAATTTTATATATGTTACAACAACAAAAAATAGCTTTCTCCTACTATTAAGTACCTCTAACCCCTCGCTGCACAAATCTAAGAATTCAGCCGTACACTCTTTACAATGTATATTCGGTGCCTGCCTCTTCAATGTGGCAAGCACACAATGTACATTTCATAAAGTGGCTTTATAGAGATCAAGGGGGGTTGTACAAAGTGCATGCAAATTCCCATTAGTCTCTGTTGGAGCCGTTTGGCTGTCTCAGAAGTAATAATATTTGGGGCTTAATCATATTGTGTAGGAAGGCTTCAGTCATACCAGTTCATGTCAGGATTCCCAGCTTATCTTTTGAAACAACTGATGCCTGGGTGCTGAATGACCGAATTAAGAAATCAGGATCACAGGAGAGTTTGCACTTGCACGATAATTCTAGTTTACTCTTGTATAATTGATTTCTGAAAAGAAAAAAAAAAGCCACTGTGTACCAGCATAACAAAGTGATCCAATTATTGTTTAAGAATTCTGTTGCACACCATGTATAAAGCCAAATAGTAAAATTACACCTATTTTAGATATCTTTATTGGACTGCAATGCTCTGCCACTCCTGATCTGGCATTATCTGCACTGAACAAAAAGTCAAAGTTTTGCCCATTTTTATCTTATGTAGAATATACATTCTGACAGTTTTATACATACTATACAGGTGCAAGAGCAAAACCTGAGTGAAGGAATCGGGATTAAACATAAAACAGCACCACTATTTATACATAACCCCCAATATCTCATATACCACAGAAAACTAAAATTGGCCTGTAATGGAAGAATTAGATCCTGGGAAAAGAAACTGATAAATGACTAATACAAATGAATAATCCTGTGACCTGCTACCTAACCCTCTGCCATAATATTTATCGCAACAATGCTAAGAGACATGAAGGAATTAAAAACATTATGCAATGACCCATGTGTACCAAACAATGGCTTCAGAACGTCATATCTATTAGTAGTGGAAGTTTGCTATTTGCTAGACAGAGGGTGGAAGGCTGTGGTTTGCACTGAAAAATTCTAGGGAGTTATGTATATAAAATAATGGTGCTCATTGTATGCCATATGATTGGTTTTATATATAACTAGAACACTACAATTTATTTAATTCGTATTTGTGACTTTTTGTTCAGTGAAGATAACTCTAGATTAGGAGCAGAGGAGAATTGTAGTCCAATAAAGTGATCTACAATTGGCAGAATGTTGCTACTTTTTTTATTCATAGAATGTGATAACATGATTAAACAATAACAATTTTGGCACACTTTGCACACAGGCTTTTTTTCTGGCACAAATCATTTGATACATAGGGACAAAATAATTATGGGGCAATTGCACTACATTACATAACCCCGAAGTTTGCAAGGTGAAAACATATACATATAATCCCCTCAGTGCCTGTGGTGTGCAATGGATATTTTATCCTGCTCGCCTATTTATTTTTAAAAACTGGAAAGAAATGTTAGCGCTGTATATGTTTATTTAAAGGTGTTTAAATAAAAATGGGCTTTACTACTATTTGAAGCAATAATATCCATGCAGATGGAGAAGGCATCTACTACCCAGTTTAAATCTAGAATGATTTACTGAACATCCGCCAGCACTGATGAGGCAATTACAGGCTGCCGCATATACATGCACTGCACCAATACAACACAGGAATTGGAAGTCTATGGCACTTTCACACTATGGCATTAAAGGTCCAACAATACGTTGGGTTTGTGAACAAAGTCCCCAGCTGGAAAATGACAGCAATTATCCAAACACTATTTAAATATATCTTTAGGACATGCAGATTCTTCCTTATTTTTGCCCCAAATCAGGAGCCCATGTTGATTGTTTGTTTGTACTTTATATCTACAACCATTCTTAAACCATGCACAGGCAAGTCATTATCACTAAACACAGAGAGGCAAAGAACTAAATAAACCATGGCTATCGTTAATTTGACATCCTGCGTATATTCAAAGGTGATTTGATGCTAGCTCTCTTTCTGCAATTTAGTCCTTAGCTTCATTAATTCTTCTTCTAAGCTTCTAATATGATGTTGCAATGCTTCTTTATCTTCCTGCGCCCTCTGATTTGCTTGTGATCGGGCTTCTTCTATCTTTCTCTCGTACCACTTCTCCATTTGAGTTGAAACGGCCTCAAAAAAATATTGAGTGATTTCAAGAGCTTGTGAGGTGTCTCTGGTTTGGGGTTTCCCGGGCATGTTGCCGGTCTGGGACTGGTTAGGGGGTACAGGGAGTTGGCCTCTCTGTTTCACCTGACCACTTTTTGCACATTTCCTAGTTTGTGTTCCTCGGTCCATGAGATTCACATTTAGTTTGTCGGCTTTCTTCGTTTCGGACGGTTTGAGAGTGGCGGGTGTTTTAGGGTGTTTCGGCCTGAAGTCAGGCTGGTTGCCTGTGGCCTGACCTTGCTGCAATCTACAGGCGAGGGCAGTGTTTGATGATTTTTCTTTAGGTCTTACAGCTGGGGGAGCAGCAGGTACACAGGACTGCTCCATGGCTAAGGAGAAAGCAAAAACACCACTGTGTAATCTGGCAAAGTACCATTGAGTGACCATCTTGTTGGACCCAATAAAACACTGCACCCACAGTGCTATACTAATGTGTAGGATTAACATACTCATTGTTTCAATCAGTAGCCTAAACATGGAGAACCTCCTTTTAATTTAAATTATGTTCTAGCTCAAAACTCAGATGCCTATTAAAGCGCTTTATCACCCAACTGCACATCCAACCTTTCACAAGCCATATAAGGGTAGTGCTGAACCCTCCTCTTGGGAGTCTATTCACTAAACCAGTGGTAGACAACAGATTTAGCTATAACTCTTATCATGGTTATCTGATCCAGAGTAGGTGAGTGTCTCTGAATTGAGGAATGCAGAGGAGCACTCTGTTTAGCATTGTACTTTGCAGGTACACAAGAAAGATTTGTTTCACTAATATTGGTTGTATTTGACCTTTGATGGTTTTAAAAGATACAAAAAGGTATAATTTGGCCTACCTTGGCCTTTGTGAATAGACCCCCAAGTGTCACACTTGCTCATGTGCAGCGATGTAATGCAGAATTCATCTGGTTCTTACTATACAGACCCATGCACTGAGTGAAATTCACACACAAAACATTGAGATGTGAAGCATAACATACTGCACGTGATAGTTTACTTGGAATAAGCTTGGCGTAGCTCCTCAGCATGTAGGAAACTGAGGACGTAGCTGTCAACAAGCTGGATAACAAAAGGAACATGGTCATCAACGCGTTTCACGTTAAACTTTCACATGTGTAGAATGAATGTTTGAACCTAAATGTTATTCTAAATGTTATACGTGTTATACTTAGAATTATATTCTAAGTATGATTAGCATTTAAGTTTACACTTGCAATGGGGCATAATAATTTGGAGGGGTGTCACAACCATAAATACAGATTCTCCTTGAGACTATCTAGACCAATGAGGGAGATGTCAACTACCCTTTAGGCCAGTGACAGCTAATCTAGGCACTGCACCTTTTTGGGAACTACATGTCTCATGCTCACTCAGCTTTAAGCCTGAATGAGAATCATGGGATATGTAGTTCCAACATCTGCAGTGCCAATGTCAGCCATCACTGTTTTAGGCTATGTAAAATATAAAAGTATTTGTTGCGGTTTTCACTTACATGCACACACAGCTTGTTCCGCTTGAGGAAGCCTGGCGTTGCTTTCCTCTGGGGAAATGCATGGGATCTTTCCTGTCTCATCAGATAAGCTGCTCTGGAGGGTGACGTAGGAATTTTGTGTGGAGGACTGTGGGAGTGCCGATGCTTCGGTGCCGTTACAATCCTTTGTGCTACAGGGACTTTCTGAAATTGCATTGTCAGTAGATTCACAGGTTGAGGCAGAGGATTTAGCCTTCGGTGATCTAGAATCCCCAGAAAGTTTCATCTCCAGGTTCTGAATTTTCAGTATGCACCAGGTTTTTAGCTCATTCACAACAGATACCTGCAGGATGTGTTGACATTAGCCACAAGAGATTGTTATGGTTACAGAGACCAGTAAATATAATGGGAAAATGGTACATTCAAAAGATGCTTTCCAGTACACCTACTTGTGTTTAACAGGCCCCTGCTGTGCAGCACATTAACACCCTGACTTTCCCCAGTCATTCCTGCATTATCTGCATCCTTCTCAATGGTCATCTTTCCTACACCTTTCTTTATAGGTTTTATCAGTGTTACATATCTAATAGAATACATTTAAACCATGAGATACTGGAGTCTTAACCAAGGGTGTCTCCTGCCCTGGAGTAGTAGGTGTGCACGGAACTAGCAGCACACCTATGAAAAATATATCCGAGATGCCAACGGCAGCAGCGAATTCGGCATCGGAGTCAATCACTCTGTTGCCAATTCGACCAGCGCAAAAAAGTATATAAAATAACTTTGTATACTTTTTGTACTGGTCGAACTGGCAATAGAATGAATGACTCTGATGCCAGATTCGCTGCTGCCGTTGGCATCTCGGATATCTTGTGTGCACGGGGTTGCATACCTAGCATGCATGGAGGATACAGCTTGGTCTTAACCCATAACTGGTCAATTTGCCTTGTGACAAGATGGCACTGAAGGTTCCATAAAACTTCAGTGCTGAAGCTTTCATAATATTCCATAGACAATGACACTCTCTTATAATAAAATGCCATGTAACATAAATTACACTGCTAGGGATTCTAGGGTGTAGACAATAATGCTTTATACTACTGATAGCTAAGCCGTGGCACTGTGCGTGGGTTAAGCCAAGCCGTGGCACTGTGCGTGGGTTAAGCCAAGCCGTGGCACTGTGCGTGGGTTAAGCCAAGCCGTGGCACTGTGCCTGGGTTAAGCCAAGCCGTGGCACTGTGCCTGGGTTAAGCCAAGCCGTGGCACTGTGCCTGGGTTAAGCCAAGCCGTGGCACTGTGCCTGGGTTAAGCCAAGCCGTGGCACTCTGCCTGGGTTAAGCCAAGCCGTGGCACTCTGCCTGGGTTAAGCCAAGCCGTGGCAATCTGCCTGGGTTAAGCCAAGCCGTGGCACTCTGCCTGGGTTAAGCCAAGCCGTGGCACTTAAACGGTTGTGGGTTCCCATTTCCATAATGCTCAGTCAGCCAGAGTGCTCTATAGAAATATTTCTAGTAGCGTGTTCATCCTCTTCATCCTCTATGCTTGCATGTGTTTTTCAGTGTGACGCGTCACGTGTGTAACAAGGCTTTGCAGCATCATATGAAAATCACTTCAGACTACAAATGCTAATGTAGAGTACATCCGTTCACCTACTCTGCTGAAAACCAAGCTACTGATTAAGGCCTTGTCAGCCTGGTTATCCACTTCCTCCAGTGTAGAGATTCCAGTATGTTGTGGTGATCTGTTATAATGTGTATGTAAACATACAGCAATTATATTGTGCTTGAACAAACATTTTTATACCTGGCGTTTTTCAGCTTCATTTTTCTGTACATCTGCCTGTTGCTGAAGACGACAGACACATTCAGCCCTCTCTGCAGACATTCGTTCCACCATTAGCTTGTCCAGAACCCGCAGCTAGCTCAAGAAATCAAGGAAAAAGCTTATCATGCTACCTGACCTGACCTCTAAATCTTCATTTCAATAAAATGAGCCATTACACTTTCCTGTGTGTATTGTGTTCAGGACTCTTTCCATCCTATAACTGTCAGCAATCACCTTACCTCTTGTTGTCAATGTGTTTAATATATGTGAAATTCACTGGTTTTTACATGAAAGCAATTTACACTTCTCCTGTAGTTTTACATGAAAACTAATTTCACAGGGGATTCTAAAATCTGTGGCATCTAATAAAGGACTTGGACAGATAGGCGGGACTGTCGCTATAGCAACAGCAATAACTCTATTACCGTATATTGGCAGCTCTTAGGAACTGAAGAGATGAGGAAAAAAATCAAAGAGATCTGTTAGGAAGTGGGGTTAAGAGATCAGAGGTGTATTTTTCTTTACATTACATGATGCAGTTTATCTCCAGAGATGCTGGTGATGAGACTACTGTTTACAGCAGGTAGTCAGACAAGATTTGAATGGCTATTCTTGGTTGAGTCAGAAAACAGATATATATAGTATAAATAGTATAAAATACTATTAAATGTGACCTCTGGATTATTATGAAATAGTTTTCAGAACAATATAGACTATGCTTAAAAGACAAAATGAAACTTTATTTTTAACCCTTGCTTCAATGAAGGTAGCAAGGGTTAACATACATGGCCCGCTTCTTGTCAAATCGCAAGCAAAAATGTTGATACAATTAACATGCCTGCTACTGTTGCATTTTTGATTAATTGTAAGTATGTTTGGGTAGTTTTATAGTCCATAGTGACGTCACAGGACCCTTCTTAAAGGGACACTACCAGGAAATGTATAATTATTATTTTCTACATAAGCCTATATAAATATTTGCCTCTCTAGAAAAGCGCTGCGCTTAAATACAGCTTCATATAAACAAATACAAACCCTACTGCTCCTATATAAAACTGTAGCGTCCTGTAATTGGTGTATTAATGTTAGGGAAACATGGAAGTACCAAACAAATAGTCTACACTTGATTCACACAGCCGGGGTTAATTCCTTTGTAACGCACCTGGTGTTGGGTTTTACTGTCCATTTGTCCTAGTTTGGCATTCACTTGATCCTGCACTGTAACAATCTCTGCTTTCATCTCCTCCTTGGTGGCTTCCAGCTGATTCTCCAGTTTATTTAAGAGTGGCTCACAGCGACATCCATTGATTGGGGCCTAGAGGAGCACACATTATCAAGCCTTAATTGCAACTACTTGAACCTCTCCTGCCTGAAAATATTTTTATTTTCCTAACCTAATGTACTGAAATGACCACTCCGATTTAAGAGCTATCTATAATTATAGAAGTGCATTTATTACAAATTGAATATTCTAATATATTTCATTTACCCACACATCAGATTTAAACCTTCTATTGGTCCTGCTATTCAACTCTCAGCATTTGGCTGGAGTCTAGGAGGGAAAAAAGCAAAGTGTTTCAAACATTCAAAAAGCAAAGTCTCCCAAGTGATAACTATACAACATGTGTATAAATACATTGCAGAGCAGCCTTACAAAGCAAAAAAATGAAGATTTTTTTTTTTCCTTCAGGTATATAGCTATGATTGCCAGGTCAGCCAGTGTTTTTGATAGGCACATACATTTAACCTGCTCCCCTGCAAAACATAAATTTAACCTGCTCCCCTGCAAAATGGAGACTGCATGAGTGTCCAGAAGGGACCTATTTGTTAATCAAGGACGATCCTAATGCAGCTAGTAAAATGTAAATATGTTCCTCAAACAATGGCCAAGCATACATACATACATATGCATGGAATGAAAAGTAGGAGGAATTACCGTATTTGCTCGATTATAAGACGACCCTGATTATAAGACGACCCCCCCAAATTTGTAAATTCCTTTAGGGAAAAAAACTAAAAGCCTGATTATAAGACTACCCTATAGGAAAAAAGTTTAACTTGTATATATGTAAATTGATTTTTAATATTTAATAAAAACTTTATATAATACAAATGCATTTCTTGTTTTTATTTCCTTTTATGTGCCAATGCGGCCTCTCTCCCCCTCCCCCAGCTGTCTCTTTCCCCCCCAGCGTTGTCTCTCTCTCCCCCCAAAACTTCTCTCTCTTCCCCCTTCCCCTGGTCTCTATCTATCCCCCCCTCCCCTTGTCTGTGTCTCCCCCCTCCCTCCCCTTGTCTGTCTGTGTCCTTCCCCCTCCCTTTGTCTCTCTCTACCCCCCCCCTCTCTCTCTCCCCCCCCTCCCCTTGTCTGTCTGTGTCCTCCCCCCTCCCCTGCTCCCTAGTGGGGGCAGCCGGGGGATGTCTGCACGATACGTGCAGACATTCTCCATGCTGCCCGACACGGCAGTCTATTATGACGGACAGCTGGTCCGTCATAATAGACTGCCGTGTCGGGCAGCATGGAGGATGTCTGCACGTATCGTGCAGACATCCCCCAGCTGCCCGATTCTCCCTGGTGTCTAGCGGGGCAGCAGAGGATGTCTGCGCGATGAGCCGCCCGGCACGCTCTCCGGGTCTTCTGTGACGAAGCCAGAAGTACCCGGCTTCATCATAGAAGCCCTGGCGGTCGTGCCGGGCGCAAGCAGGGGAGTCTGCGCTCATAGCGCAGACATCCCCTGCTGTTAGAGAGGGGGATCCAGGTCCCCTGCAGCTCTGCTGGGGACCTGGATCCCTGTTTTATAGTCTGACCTCAATTTGAGGTCAGATTATAAGACGACCTCGAATGTAAGACGAGGGGGATTTTTCAGAGCATTTGCTCTGAAAAAAACCTTGTCTTATATTCGAGCAAATACGGTAATATAAGATTAATTCAGTTTAATAACAACATAACCATAGTGATTCAGAAAGTGTGATTGGAATAGATGGCTGCTTAAGTTAATAAAGTAATACAATGGATGAATTATATTTTTTTTGTTTGGAGTGAGCCGTTAAGTAGAATTAGAACTGGAAAAACAATTATTTGTAAGTTTAAATAATAGAATGCACTGGCTATATGACTGATACATATACAAACCACAAGTTGGTCCATGGTTAAAAGCGGTTATCTGATTAGAGACTGTGCGTTCTAGATTGTCATGTGCCCTTGTTATCCTTGAACTAAAACAATGTCATCTGGACTAATGTTGATTGTCAATTAGGAATGTTGTTAGTCATTTAAAGTTGCAAAAAATAATGTTCTTGACGAAGTGCACCAAGCAAACTTATTTACAAATAAGTCTAAACATGTCTAATAAACATCTAATCCTGAAAAAAAGACATTTGTTCAAAGTGCTCTGTCAAACTTACCTGCATGATTTTGCCATCTTTACCCCGGTATAATGTGTAGAGTTGATATGCCCTGGCTTCATGCGGAGGGAAAGGAGGTGAGGATCCTCTGTGTTTGCTCCTTCTTCTGTGATTATGATTGGGTTGTTGCACACTGGAGAAAGGCTGCTGATCTGCTGGTGAGGTTGGGTCTGAAAGAGCTGAGATCTGAAGAAGAAATAGACATGTAACCAAATATATAAAATGGTTGGCTACAACGGGTGTCCAGTAAGAGGGGGTCCTAAGGCAATACTGGCTCCCCATATGTAAAATTGCTTTTGTTGTAGCGTTTTTCTTTGTAAGCTCCCCTAACAAACGCCACAGTCCTAACAGTGTTAAAGGGGAGATAAATTTGTTATCTTATAGCTGCTGGAACAGTATTCCTATTGAAAGCAAATATAACCATTTGTATTAGGACACAGGAAAAATAGCAAACAGTAATAATCCATTCCAAAAACCACTTAGGTGAGTATTAGGAATTTTTTATTACCTACTCTTCTATAGCACGCTGCCTGATAGTCATTGCATCGGGTGTCACATACCACCAGGAGCTCTCCTCCCAAGCACAAGAAGGTAGGCGATAAGAATGTGGATCAACATTGTCATAATTTGAATTTTTTTTTTAATTTGAGGTGGTATAAAGGACAGCTGGGGAGAGAGTGCAGAGGGGAGGGGTGACAATTTGCATCCCTTTAATCCCCATTCTGTGAATGCCCATGTTGATCTTGCATTCTGAAATAGAAAATGATCTGAAAGAAGAATACCTTACATTTTAATATTACTGCAGAATACCCAGTGGTAAACCTCATTGGAATATATTCACTAAAAGAAAGGAGCAGGTGAGTTGAGGTTAGTTATCTCACTGACTCACTGATGAGTTTGAATTCATCCTGCCATTGCAGGACACATTTTCTAGAACAGTGGTTCTCCACCTGTCTAACATCAGGATCCACATTTGTCCTTGGTCATTTAGTCAAGATTAATTTAATTTTCGAAATAGTGTAACTTATTCCACAAAATAATTTGTACAGTATTCCACAATGTATATATGCACTGTTCAAAACATGAAAAACTATAAAAAATGATTGGGCTAAAAACCAAATAAAATAAAAAGCGATTTAAATATATGAGATTAATTAGAACTAATGGGAAACACTCACTGCTGCATCAAGCCCAAACTTCACTTGACCCATCTCAGGTGAATTATGAAACTGTATCCCCAGTAAACAGAAAAGCCTTGACTGTTTCCTCATCTTGAAGGGTCACTGGAAGAGTTATCAGCGTGACTATTGAAACAATGCCATCTGTTCCTTGGTAGGCTTCTCATCTTCAGACACTGTTCAAGAAGGAGAAGCTCACCAAGTTTGACTCTTTGTAACGCATGTCAAGTATAAGTGTTCAGCTCACCTCAACTCACCTGCACCTCACTTTTACTGAACCATTTCCAATGTATCGTAGTACAGGGCAGAAGGGAGGCTTTAGATTTCATACCTTTTCTTTTGTCTTTGTTTTTCTGCATTTCTTCATCTTCGCTTCGGCATCACCTGATCGATGCTCATCTCTTCCATCTGCTTGTTTGAAAGCTGCATGTTCGCTGCTATGGGTATCGTCAGCCGCTGAAATACTGGCCTGAAAAATGTACACAACTAATCACGCTGTGTGCATGTGATTCAGTCCACACAACAGTCTACATATGCATGGAAGATAATATTTGCAAGGTACATCATATTTCACTTTTAATGCACACAGCTGAAAGTTCATAGGGTAGGCTGCCATCCCTCTCAGATGAGGCTGTGGCTGGAATCAATAAGATAGGAAATATAACCTTCAATGCAGACCTCATATACATGCACATGTGTGAGAAGAGAGTCTCTTACTGTCTCCTCCTATACAGCATCATCTCCCATCATATACATATATCCGTCTTTCCATCCAATTGTCTTGCCTGTCTATCAATCTATGTGCCTTATCTGTCACTGTGTATCTTACCTGTCTATCTGTGTCTACTCTCTGATAACGGGTGGGCTTGTAAAGTTGCACTTTGGGCCACAAAATAGTTTTTGCCCACTGGCACATTTTGAGATAGCACCAAATACTGGCGCTATCACCAGGTGCGCCAACATATAATGACAATGAGCCAGTCCTGCATTTGTTTTGTGGTCCAATGCTGTGTATAGCAACAGCACACAATATGTTTAAAAGGTTCAGGTGTCAAAGAATGCAGGATGTCTACATAAAATCCATTTTGGCACTAACACACTCGCACACAAAAGTGTCAGGATGTATAAAAAAAAAAGGTGCAATCTTTATTATGCTTTACAAACAGTAATTGCACATTCTTACTGGCTTGCCAACACTTTCAGATGTGGGTGTTTTTATACTTAAACCCCAACATGCTGCTTGGTACCATAATAGTTGGGGAAACCTAACAGTGAGTATTGAAGTACCGTACTCTTCATACATCCTCAAGTGTCCTAGAGATCAATGTGTGGCGGCATCCAGGGAAGAGTGGTAAATTATAATATATCCCACTATCTTTGTCACTACTTTCATTTGATCCCTTTTCTATAATGACTATAATATCAGGTAGTGTCACATACAAAGACACAACATCTATTGTACAGAGCTAAGACATTTGCTCGTGCTCCATTAATAAATTAATAATGTATTTCTTTGAAATTCTAACACTGATCACTAGGTGGCAGCAGCACAATAAACTATGAATATTACAGCTGCTGTAACAGTATTCCTATTGAAGGCACATATAGCCATTTGTATTTGACAAAGGACACATAGTAAACTGTAATAATCCATTCCCTAAACCACTTAGCTGACCAATCTTTAAGGAGTGTTAGGAATTTTTTATTACCTAGAAGCCACAGCGGAAAACTATAAAATAGGTGATTTACATTTAAGTGGGAAAAAGTTTTTCACTGATCTTTTGCCGTGTTAATTGAGAGAATGTAACCATGAAGGCCTGTAAGATTCTCATCTACTATGCCCTGCTCTGAGCTGGCATTAAAAGACTTCATTACGCAAGCGTAGACACTCTTAAACTGTAGGCAAATGTCTTAGAATTCTTGAAGTTCAGAACTGCTTTTACCCTGTGAAATAAAAGCATTTGTAATATAAATGGAAGATATATCAAGGTCAATTTTCATATTATTTTAGTTATACATTGTGCTGGTAAGTTTGCATAGCGGGGGAAACTCACAAGGCTTATCCCACAATGTATAGTTAAATTTATATAACCTCATATTTCACTAATAGCCCCAGGCCCGAACTGGCCATCGGGCATACCGATGGGCTGCGGTGGCCATGGGCCGAGGCCGGCAGGGGAGGTCCCAGCAGTGGCGTCCCCTGCATTCAAAAAAACTAAAAAAAAATCAAAAACTTACCTCATTCCTGCTCTGTCCCCCGGTGCAGGTCCGTGGCTGTGAGGGAAGCGTTGTGCGCTCCCCTCCAGCCGCGCGGTCAATAAAGTTTGTTGGAACTTTTTTTTTAAACAAACTTTATTGTTCCGCGTGGCTGGAGGGGAGCTCACAACGCTTCCCTCACAGCCACGGACCTTCAGAGCACCGGGAGACGGAGCAGCAAAGAGGTAAGTACTGGGGTCTGGGGAAGGGGGGAGGAGGGTGGCATATTACATGGCATATTGGGGGCAATATCCTGGCATATTACATGGCATATTGGGGGCAATATCCTGGCATATTACATGGCATATTGGGGGAAATATCCTGGCATATTACATGGCATATTGGGGCAAAATCCTGGCATATTGAGAGCAAAATCCTGGAATATTAATTGACATATTGGGGGCAATATCCTGGAATATTAAATGGCATATTGGGGGCAAAATCCTGGAATATTAAATGGCATATTGGGGGCAAAATCCTGGCATATTGAGAGCAAAATCCTGGAATATTAAATGACATATTGGGGGCAATATCCTGGCATATTAAATGGCATATTGGGGGCAAAATCCTGGCATATTGAGAGCAAAATACTGGCATATTAAATGGCATATTGGGGGGCAAACTCCTGGCATATTGAGGGGCAATATCCTGGCATATTAAATGGCATATTGGGGGGCAAAATCCTGGAATATTGAATGGCTAAATCACGGCATATTGAGGGGTTAAATACTGGCATATTTTAATTGGCAAAGTGATGCTGTGGCATGGTGTGTGGGGCAAAATAACATGTACTATGTGGAAAGTGACACAAATAACATGTACTATGGGGCAAAGTGACATTGTGGCATGCCAAATCGTGTAGGTGCAATATGAGTGCAAGCCAAGTGCTGTGGGTGCAATATAGATGGATGGCAAGTTCTGTGGGTACTGTATGGTGCTGTGTTAAGTCCTGTGGGTGCAGAGGAAGGGAAAAAAAATATAGTAATGCAATTTTTCAATAACATTTTTATTAAATATTAAATAATTCAAATAAGTATAAATGCAACAAGTTATAGAGAGATGTCTGTATTTATAGATATGTATTGTTTTCGAATTGTACAATTGTCATCTTGTGGGGCTCCTGTGTGTTGCATAATTAATGGCTGTCCCATGTGTGGCATAATTAAGGGGCTCTTTTGTGTGGCAAAATTATGGGTCGCTTGTGTGTGTGGCATAATTAAGGGGCGCTTGTGTGTGTGGCATAATTAAGGGGCGCCTGTGTGTGTGGCATAATTAATTGGGCTCCAAGTTGAGGCATAAATAATGGGGCTCTGATGTGGCATAATTTATGGGGCTCCTGTATGTGGCATAGTTATAGGCTCCTGTATGTGGCATAGTTATGGGGCTCCTGCGTGTGACATAATTTGTGGGGCTCCTGTATATGGCATATTTAATGGCCATCTGACTGGTATTACTAAGGAATACCCCTCACACACACATACTGCACCCCTCACATACACACAGAACCCCCCAACACACTGCACAACAGACATACACAATACTTCCATATATATATATATATATATATATATATATATATATATATATATATATACACACACACACACACACACACAGCACCCCTCACACACATACTGCACCCCTAAACACATTACATTCCAGACACACGCTAGATCCCTTACCCAACTCTGGATCATCTACACACATACACACACTAGATCACTATATACACTCTGAAACCGTTATAAACACACACTCACTAGATCTCCTATACACATTCTGGGTCCTTCAAACACACACTAGACTCATATATATATATGTATATATACACACACACTAGATTCCTTGTAAGCAAACACATACTACACCCCTAAACACACACTACATCTATATATATATACACACACACACACACACACTATAGCCTGTATGCACACACTTGCTATATCCCCTATACACACATTCTCTACAGCCCCTAGCCACATATGCATCACATTACACCACAAACACAACACAACTAAAACCGACCTTATTACACAATACCACACCACAATCAGCTCACTCTACACACACGCAATCCCACAAGCAGGCTCCAAAGACATGCTCAATACTCTTTCCTGGCATTTTTATCTCCTGGTATCCATTTATAGAGACACCAGAGACAAGTTGCAAGGAAACACAGTGCAAGCATGTTATTAAATTTGCTTGCACTGTGCAGAACAAATACAGGGCTTTTTTCTCATGCTAGAGCTCTTCAGCAGAGCTCTGCGCATGGTCTGCCCTGGAAGAGCATTGAACCAACATGCTCACTTTGAGAGGGAGTGTGTTTGTCATTGGTGATGACAAAACACACCTCCTCTGCCCCGCCCCCTTCTTAGTGGGCCGCTGTGATAAAAAAATGCCCGGGCCGAATTTTTCTCCCAGTCCGGCCCTGAACAGCCCCATAGTTGTTAATATTTCAAAATTCTTGTTCGTGCAGGAATTATTTTCTATTTATTATAATTGTTCATTCCATACCTTACTCTCTCCAACTTCTTCCCTTGGCACAGACTGAGTCCTTCTCTCCTCTTTCAGTTTTTCTCTCTTCTTTCTTAAACTTCTGCCACGACTGAAGCGCAATACCTGAGGAATAATTATAATGGAGCCATATTGGTATTAAAAAAAAATAAAAGATGGGAAGAGATATAATCTTAAAAGTAATTTCAATGCAGAAACATACAAATTGACACTGAGGCAGACCTATTTTAACACCTTTGATAGTTAGCAGATGGATCCTGAAATCCATTTCTGAAAGCTCTTGATGGTACCTAGATATGGGTGACATTCACTATAACCATCTGATGGAACTAGGCGAGGGAAGCCCAAACCTCCTGCTCACTATACAAGTCCACCAGAGACAATGCCCACAGTAGGCAGTCAGAATGAGGTGCTTAAAAGTACCAAGGAATTGCACTGTGAATTATATTCCCCATGCTATTCCTCCAGCATTTTGGACTCATGGTTGACAGAGCATTAGCCGAATGCATTTTGTCACTCACTTGCTGTGAACTACTCTTCACAACAAGCTGATCAAGATCAACAAGAATTATTGGAAATGTAAGCATAACGATTTTTTGGCACTTCACATGATGCTTAGTCAGCTAATAACATATGTTATCTTTGACAGCATATGTCAAAGATAACATTTGGCACTCCTGAAAAAGCACAATCAGTCTCTTGGCTGGCTGAAGATCATGGCATCTATAGTCCAAAGCTAACCACTCCAGCTGCTGTAAACAAAGCTCCTTTTGATGCTCAGTCATCCAGGCTGAGGAACACTGAATATCACCACAGAATGGTATACGAACAGCACTTACCACAATATAGGATTTGTCTTAATAACTTATAGTGACAATGCCAAGACAAGGACAACACATCTCTGCATATTGTGCACTTTACTTGTATACTGTACCTGTGGTGCTTTGGTGAGCAACAGAGCCACATCACAGTTATTGTTGTGTCTGGCTGTATCAAGAGCAATCTGGTCTGTCTGTATAAAAGAAGAGTGTAAACTAGTATCAATGTTATCATACTTTCAGGAGTGAGAAATAACTCTTTACAAAAAAAAAATCACTTCCTAAAAATATGTAACTGAATTTAAATAATTAGGTCTGTTGGCTGACTTTCATCCTTTAAATTTTCTCCTCTTACACTTAAAACAGCTTTTGGAAAATACACAGACGTCTTGGAGCAGGTGCCAGCAAACAGTCATATTTTAACAACCCAAACAAGTTCACATGGTTACATTTAAACAGGGGCATGCGGTCTCTAGTAAGCCATGTGCTGTAGACTTATACAATGCAGTTGTTAGATCTCTTTAAATGCAATACTATCACAACAGCTGCCTCATTTGAGGTATGCAAAAAATCAGGGTGGACCACTGCCAGTTTATTATAGTATTTCGTGACGGTAGCTCCACCAACTGTTTCAGCATAATAAACCTGCGTAAAGATATCCACTGACTGTAGGATTAATTATCTGAAAACAGAGTAAAAATAGAGTAAACATTATAACTTGCCACAAATATTGGTAGTATCCTTTTACTTAAAATTAACGGACTCAATACAAATCAGCTGCCAGCTTTAAATCACAAAATATAGGGGACTACACAATATAGCCAGATGCATTCTGAATTCGATTCGGATCTGGCATATTAGCCGAACCGAACGGATCCCTTTTTTTGTTTTGTTGCGGCAGCATTAAATTAGAATAGGTGGACTTATTTACATTTTTTGGGTAGTCCGTTTCCCTGTGTCTGAGGAGTCGAATCGAGGGCATCTAGGAACGCTGCTGGAACCTGGTTACAGGTAATAATTTTAATTGTATTTTCACTTATTTTTTTATTGGGGGTGAGCATTTATTTATTATAGGAGTCAGGAGCCATTGGTCAGACCCCACGCTGGGGTCAGCATTTATTTTTAATAGGGTCTGGAGGAATTTGACCAACCTCTGGACCTGGGGGGAGGGATTTGTTATTGTATGGGGACTCCCATGATTGTTTTAGGGAAACTTAAAACTGGGGTCAATTCTTTTTTTCCCCATTTTGTGCATAATTCAGCTATTTCCATTATAGTCCTGGAATGAGTCTCTATCATCCAATAGAAGTCTATGTGGATGATAGAGGCTATTTTCAGTTTAGTGTAGTTCAGGCTGCTTTCGCTTTCGAAAGCATTCAGTGTGTATGAGCTCATCAAACAATATTATGAAATGTTTGATCAATTACAGGAATGTTAATCTTTTTATTTCTTGTAAAGGATACTGCAGCCTCACCTCTGTAACCAAATGATATTTGGATTACATCCAATCGGAGGTCTACTAAAAGCAGTCTGGACTCCGAGTTCCCGTGGGCTTATTTATGTGTTAATGTTGGAATCTGCACTCAGCAAAAATAACACTGCTTACAGCCTATCTCTATGTATTTACATTATTAGAACAAACTTGTTAAAGAATAAAAGCTGAGGAATAAAGGCATCTATTTAATGTGGCAGATTTATGGGCTGGATTTATGATTTAGCTACACACTGGCTGAGGCAAACCTGTATATCAGGGTATTTGAGAAGTGGATACGCCCTCTAGTAATTATAGTCATCTGAATGTACCTCAAACATATTCAGGATACGCCAGTACAGATACTCTCCTGCACTGATGTACTTACATTATTGAGAAGAGTAGCATCAGCTCCTGCTTCTAGCAAAACTTTAATGACCTTCCTGTGGTTAAGTGCTGCAGCAACATGAAGAGGAGTGTCTCCTGCCTGTGAAGGGTACAAATAATATATTTATTTTAAATTATAGTAGAAGAGTTTTCACATTTTACAGAACAACCATAAATGGATGGGTAAAGATTTCATCCAAATTTGCGTGTGCCTACTGCCTAGCAGGTATGTTTGTTCATAGAACAGATCACCGGACATAGGCCAGTGTTTATGCGTTTCTATAAATTAACAATTCTAATGAGCAACGTATTTTATAACGAGATTCCCAAAATAATTTATCCCAAAAAATAAGCTAGGACAATCCCTTACGGCATGTGTTACCTTTTTAAAGTGTAAAATGGAACCAAAAAATTTAGGAAATAACCTGTTAAAGACACCGATCAGCCATAACATTATGACCACCTGCCTAATAGCATAGCTTCTCTTTTGATGCTAAAACAGCCCTGATCTGTTGAGGCATGAACTGCACTAGACCTCTGAAGGTGTGCTGTGGTATCTGGCACCAAGATAGCAGCAGATCCTTTAAGTCCTGTAAATTGCAAGGTGGGCTGTCCTTGGATTGGACTTGTTTGTCCAGCACATCCCACAGATGCTCGATTGGACTGAGATCTGGGGAATTTGGAGGCCAAGTTAACACCTTGAACTCGTTGTTGTGTTCCTCAAACCATTCCTAAATCATTTTTGCTTTGTGGCAGGGTGCATTATCCTTCTTCAAGAGGCCAATGCCATTAGGGAATACCGTTTCCATGGTCTACAAAAATGTTTTGGTAGGTGGTACATGTCAAAGTAACATCCACATGAATTGAATATTGCCTAAAGCATCACACTGCCTCTGCCACTTTACCACCAGCCAGTGGTTATAAGTTATGGCTGATTGGTGTATATTATTGAATATATTTAACAAAATCCTTTAAAAAGTTTACAAAATGAAATATATGAAAATTTCCATTCATGAGTCATCTTACAATGACAAGAGCACACCAAACGATTTGTCCGGACAATTGTACACTATGTGACTAAAAGGAAGGAAAATTGTATTTTTTCATGAGTACTGCTTGATGGTAAAGCAGGTACTTTTTCTGAGGGAGAAATTTGTAGCCATCTCTGCTTTCAGATATTTTACAAGAAAATATCCTTCACAAAGAAAAAATACTAAACGCTAGGCTTTTTCTTGGTAATTGTTTTCAGACCATTAGGAATGATGAAAATACTGATACTGTTAAAAATACACTTATAATTACCCAGTGCACTTAACATTTTAAATGGCACTGATGTGAGCTAAGCATTGCTAAAGCCTCAGACACTGAAATAGTTAAAAACATCTTAAAGTATGGCAAGACACATGTAGGCCCTTCAGAAATATCACTGACCTGATTCTTTTCATTGACGGAGCAAAAAGCACTGAGCAGAACTCGAATGATGGACAGGTGGTTGTAACGAGCCGCGACATGTAAGCAGGTATCTCCTGCCTGTAAATCACAACATGCTGAGAGATATCACTGCCAACTATACAGTATTCTATCATCTGCTTGTCATTCACACTCTTTAATATTAATAATCCGGCCTATCCACTTTTCTCCATCCCGACATGACCCAGGAAGTCGCATAATCACAGATTTCAAACAACGTATCAGTAACTCTGTACTCATTTCCAGTCTCTTTGTGGAAATAAATGTGTCATTTATCATCAGCCTCTATTTATCAGTGTACTGATGATCGTTTCAACTCACTTCTTTTCCAAAGGGTTTTGCTAATGAAATAGCAAACAGATGAACTGACAATCAGGTTGCAAAACATAGACTAAAACAGCCAAGTTAAAAAATAAATAAAACGTTTCCAATGTAGCGTTACTATTTTAAATTCTGCAACACTGTTGGCAATAAAGGCCTGATTTTTTTTTTTTTTACATGTTGGAAAGATGGCCAAGCTGGAAAAAATCTCCAGCTTGCCTAATAAGCCCTGTTTTTGCAAAATCCCTTGTCACGTCAGCAAAGTTTGCTATTTTAGTGATTGTATAGCACTGGTTAATTATGGAGAAATTGATACAATGATAAAAAGAGAGCCATGATAAATTAGTAAGCTTCTCCACTTCCCATAAGAAGTGCGACTCCCACAAAACAATAGAACAGCTTATCTAAAGCAACATACGCTTAGGGCCAAGCATGCTAACATTTTTGGTGGCCTGATTTCAAACCATGACTACAGTGACATTTTAATTCTGAATTTCAATAATTCAATTGTCTACCATTATATAACACACCACATTGCTTCCCAGTAAGGTGATTAAATGCTCTGGCCTTCAAAGCATTGCAAAGCTGGTTTTTGAGCAACGTAGAGGACTAATTTTTGAACCTGGTACATTGTTCCCTGTAAGAGCTCCAACTTCAGCATTTATTCATAATTCAATGCAATGATTAAGGGAGCGAGTGTTAAACTGAAAAATCTAAAAATACTATTAATAAGGTGGGTATGGATGTAAACAACAGATGCTACCTTCCGTCTATCAAAGAAATGTTCATTTTTATATGTAATTTTGCAAACATATCAATGAAACATCCCCTTGACAACCAAGACAGTTACTAAAAGGTCAACTCCAACTCATTTTTGTTACTATGATTATTTTGTGGAGCTTCACCCCAGCCTATTCCCCATAAATAAAGGGGGAGGAAATTAGCATGCATGACAGCGAAGTTGCACACACTGTGTATGTGTATATGGACAGTGTTGTACCAATGTTTGTGGGGTGCACTTGCACATTACCATGCATTTCTATGAGAGCCCCTAATTGGCTCCCTAGAGGTGCTGGAGATACCCATCTATAATCACGATAATGGGGAAATATCAGTCCCTAGGAGAATTAATTCAAAATGTGAGTGTTCACGGTATTTCAACAACTTATACAAAATTAACTGTGTATGTGTATATGGACAGTGTTGTACCAATGTTTGTGGGGTGCACGTGCACATTACCATGCATTTCTATGAGAGCCCCTAATTGGCTCCCTAGAGGTGCTGGAGATACCCATCCATAATCACGATAATGGGGAAATATCAGTCCCTAGGAGAATTAATTCAAAATGTGAGTGTTCAAGGTATTTCAACAACTTATACAAAATTAATAAATGCATTTATGTTTTTTAACATAAGATGTCAGCTTGAATTTGCCTTGATTTGCTATTTTTTTCATACTGGCGTGGTCCTTTTCTTTATAAATAGCATGTACTTGTTGTATTTGTGCAGGGTAACATAGGTAGATTACTCACGTTATTTTTCAGGTCTGCCCGAGATCCTGCAAGCAATAGAATCCGACAGCTCTGGGAATGGCCATTTTGGCAGGCCAAGTGAAGAGGTGTGTTACCTGCCTTATGGAGACAAGAAGTAAATATTCTGACTACTGTGTGACGAATAGAAGCAGCCAGGTAATTCATCATCAACAAAACCGACAACTTTGGGGAGAAGGAGAGACAAAAAGGTGGCAGGGGAGAATGCACAGGAATACTGTGACACCTGTTAAAATTACAGTTAGCACTGGTACATGTATTGAGAATACAGGCAAAGTACTGCCATTTTCAATAATAGTTGCAAGAACCCAAAGTATTATCTTATCCTCACAAAGGGACCATATGTTGAATATAAAACAATAATAAACACATCTCTAGGGATACCACATATTTTAAAGCACAACTGTTTCTATGCCTTTTTACATGTTAAAGGACAACTGCCAGGAAAAAAAGTTATGTTTATTTAATAGATTGCATCAAGTATACTCATTTTAAATAGAAATGCTTTAATAAAATAATACAAACACATCTGACTCAAGATGTCTGACCCTGATAGTGCTATATATATGTATATATAACAGGGCTCAACTTTATATTGTATTCTTTCACTAAAGCATTGCTATTTAAAATGCCTACAGTTGTTACAATCTTTCAATTAAATAGAACTTTTTTTAATGACAGCTTAACATGTCAAAAAAGATCAAATGCTAAATATAATATCAAAAATAGTATAACCCTCCATCACATATCTAAAAATTATTCAAATATTTGGTTAGGGAGGGGATCGCTCTGGCATAGCATCCAAGCTAATGATAAGCAGCACCAAATTACAGAGGAATGTAATTAAACATCTTGCAGCGGTAATTCTTAAGAAAAGAGCAACCATGGAATATGTGCATGTTTCTACAGATCATAATGATGTCACTCACTGCAGAAAACTAAAATTGAGCTCCAAAGCAGCAAGTAATAAAATAACCTCAGTAATGAGGTACAGGCTGACGGTAATAATAATGGAACTGTATCACAAGCAAATGGAAATAAACCACTACTAGAAAGCTATTTTAAAGATTTTCTCCTATTGTCCTTTACCTATTTATTTCTCACAATAAAGTGCTGTGAGTTATCTCCCCATTAACAGATCCCAAAGATCACAATTATAAATACAACTACTTCATATATATGCCTATGCTAACACACATATGGTACTGTGCCAACCTACTGCTGGGAAAGATAAAGAGGTGACAGACCAAGGCACTTTAGGAATGCGCTGTGAGATAGAATCTCTCAGTAATTAGCAGGAAGACATTGTTAGCTAGCAGGATTTTCCAAATGTCATATTGTCAGCGGAAGCATTATCTTTAATTCTAATCCTCAGATTAAATAAAGACTGTGACAAAGTAACATCTAACACAAACACGAGTAATGCTGCTGAGAAATGATGGATGTTTGACATCGTTCTCACCTTGTTTCTGGCAAGAACATTAGCTCCGGCCTTAACTAGCAGTTTGACAGATTGGCTGAATCCATGCCAGGAGGCTTCGTGGAGTGCAGTGTTACCATCCTGGGGAAGATATCACAGCAAATGAGTCATTTGAGACCTATGAGAACTCAGGATAATACTAACTTTTTAAAGACAAAACTAGGCATTGGACGACAGGCATGCTACATTATTTTTTATTTGTAGTTAAAGGGAATCTGTCAACCTAAATGTTGCCTATTAAATGAATGTAGAAAAAATATATGAAAAAAAAACAGTATGAAAACTTTAATTGGAATACGCAGAGCAATGTGTTGGGGAAAAATCAGCTTGAGGTTTGTAATAAGATTTAGACTCACTTAAAGCTACATCAAGTATTTTTAAACAGATATATCACCATAACTTTCACATAATGACATATGAAGCTTCATTGCACGAATATGTGATGAAAACAGCCAGGTATTTTAAGGGTTGAGAATAAAGACTTGTTGCTGAATTATATTCCCATACTGCAGTTTTTCACACACAGTTTAACATTTCATGAGGTTTGCAATAACATGCATGCTATTTACTGGAATTATTGGACCATTTTTTTTTATTGGCCTTCTAGAACAAAAGAAAGGAGCGTTTTCTGAAACATCTTAGAATGTAATCTTATCAACATTTTATTATTCTATTGAATGTGTGACCTTGGGCATACAATCTAATGTTCTTATTGTCCTTATTAATCTATAAATGCAATAACAGGATACATAGATTAAGTAATCAGGAAAGGTAATCTATAAAGAAATGAGGGAGAATGTAGAGATGAACTTGCTGATGTATATTATTCCACTGCATCGGTCAGAATTAAACTCTAATTTTTTAAAAACTATTTTTTAAATGTATGACGACATTTTTTATTTGTTTTTCTAAAAAAAAATCTGCATATACTGAGACAAAGATCTTATAAATACAACACATTAAGACATGTACAAATGTAATAAATAACTATATAATCTAAATATAATTCATATAGAACAATCTAAAATCTTGTAATACTTATATAATTGATGAGTAAGTGGTAACAAATCTATCAAGGAACTGCAGTACCCCTCATGCATCATTCAATCTAAGTTCAAACTTGGTGGTAGGATAAAGAATTTTTGTCTATGTAAATCATTTTTTAGAAAGGGTAAGAGATAGTTATCGTAAACTCATAATTCATTCATTATTTATATAAATAGCTTATTCCACATAATACTGATAATTTATTTGTGATCTGTAGTATCTGTAGATTTAGTTATTGTCCTCAAAATTTCACAAATTTTGAAGATAAATAGAAGGTTTACAGCAGTCCCACCAACTATGCTTCAAGGAGGCCACTTCAGAATGACATCTCCAACAACGTGGGGACGAAGAAGTTTGGTATTTATTTATCACAGCAGGGAACAAACAAAATAGCTATGAATAATTCTCACAGAATTCCATAATGAATGATACAATGTGCAGTATTTCAACCAGTCTTCATATGGAAAACAACTTTAGTCTGTCATTACAATATAGATATTTTAAATACAAAAAAAAAACCAGATTCTGTCCACATCTTTCTTCTTGATTTACCATACAATATTTCAAGATAAAAATGGGAGTAGAAGCTGAAAATTGGTCCTTTCTAATAGTTTTTTTTCTTTATATAATTTATAGTTTGCATAATATTTTTAACTATTGCATTTTCAATCCAAAAGAAGAGCATAAGATCTATATTATTACATTATAAGATCTCATATTCATACTGTGGTGAATGGATATTATTCCTAATATTCCACTGTAAGTAGTGAGATAAAAGGATAGAATCGTGGATTTGAAATAAATCGGGGGAAAGTCATTCTTCTATACAATTCAAAACATGTAGTACTGTATAGATTCTTCAGGGGCAGAGATAGTCAAGATCAAGTTTAAATATGGCCGTGGTGTCTCCTAACTAGGCCATTACCTGATGGTAAAAGTGTAATTTGCTTCAAGCCATAATGTCATAAGCAGGATACACCACAGACAGATTTAAACATATATTTATGTTATTTTATACATTTTACATTATTCAAATTGTTTTATTCTCTATATTCACAATATAACCAATGTTTATCTTGACAGAGTCCCTTTAAATGTATTTAAAGGAAAATTACAGAGGGCAGATGAAAGCTCATACTTACATGTGTAGTTATTCAACAAACCTGCATTACTATCGTACCTTATCTTGCCGATCCAAAGCACATCCTTCTTGTATCAGTACCGCAAGGATATCACTGTTTCCCACAACTGCTGCACGATGTAAGGCTGTCTGGTGACCCTAGGAGAATTGGAATATATGATGATGCATGTTCACATATGACTTTATGTCTTGAAAATACAGTAAGTAAGTACCTTCTAAACCACTGAAGGATAACTTTGGTACTGCAGTTGTTTGGGAACTACATATTCCATGATGTTCATTGGCACTAATGGCTGACTGAACACCACAGGATATATAGTTTCCAATCATCCGCAGTGCCAAGGTGAGCCATCCCTGTTCCAAACAATATATAGTATATGGAGCTTATGTTTTATTAATTAATCAACTTTATATCTAAAAGCCAAATTGACATGCAGTTATCACTACACTCTGCTGTACATGTTGAAATGTTATATGCTGCATGTACTTTACCAGAATTTAACTGCACAGAATATACTAGGCAAAAAGTAAAAGAGAACTTATAGCTATTATTTTGACACTAAATAGAGAGAATTGGGAAAACTGGAAAGGACACCAACATAGGGTGACCAGCTCTCTCTTTTCCACTTACATGGAACAAACTATACACCATTGATTATCATTGATTTTCCTATGTGCTCCCCTTTCGGATGGGTTTTTCATAATCCTACCCAATACCAAATAATCCTCCTTCTAACATAAAACAAAGTCCGCATTGAAGAAGGATGTACTGACACCACACAATGGGATAAAGGTGGGTAAAGTTTATGGTGCGCAAACGTGTCATGAAGGTAATATAACTTCACAAGTCAGATTTTTTAAATATATAACCACAAAATGCAACTTATTTTTACATCCCATTATTAGGTGATATAACCGTGTGTCCCTCTTTTAACCATAGCCCTCAATATGTTTCTTTTACTTATCAAAGTATCTGACTAGCACACAGTGGCGTAGCGTGGGGGGTGCAGGGGGGGCCGGCCGCACCGGGCGCAATATCTGGGGGGGCGCACTAGCCCTATGCGGCCGCGTGGCCGCCAGGGCCGTCTTTAACGCGGGACAAACGGGGCAGCTGCCCTGGGCCCATTTACTCCTGGGGGGCCCCAAGGCAGCTGTCCCGTGGGCCCCCAGCCCCTGCTGCCGCGTTCACAGCGCATTGCGCTTGTGAACGCTTTTTTCCGGCAAGCCGCATCCGATGGATGCGACGGCCGGAAAAAAAAATAAATAAAACTGACGCCGGATGTGACGTCGCGTCACATCCGGTGCCTGCTTCCCTCCTCCGTGCAAGAGGGAAGACTGCACGGAGGAGACATCCGGCGGGGGACACGGAGCCGCTTCATGTAAGTACGGGGGGGGGGGGGGGCTGGCTGGCACAATATTCCTGGTATCTGACTGGCACTATATTACTGGGCATCTGATTGGCACAATATTACTGGGTATCTGATTGGCACTATATTACTGGGTATCTGATTGGCACAATATTACTGGGTATCTGATTGGAACTATATTACTGGGCATCTGATTGGCACTATATTACTGGGTATCTGATTAGCACTATATTACTGGGTATCTGATTGGCACAATATTACTGGGTATCTGATTGGCACTATATTACTGGGCATCTGATTGGCACAATATTACTGGGTATCTGATTGGCACTATATTACTGGGTATCTGATTAGCACTATATTACTGGGTATCTGATTGGCACAATATTACTGGGTATCTGATTGGCACTATATTACTGGGTATCTGAATGGCACTATATTACTGGGTATCTGATTGGCACAATATTACTGGGCATCTGATTGGCACTATATTACTTGGCATCTGATTGGCACTATATTACTGGGCATCTGATTGGCACTATATTACTTGGCATCTGATTGGCACTATATTACTGGGCATCTGACTGGCACTATATTACTGGGCATCTGGCTGGCACAATAATACTGGGCATCTGACTGGCACAATAATACTGGGCATCTGACTGGCACTATATTACTGGGCATCTGGCTGGCACAATAATACTGGGCATCTGACTGGCACAATAATACTGGGCATCTGACTGGCACTATATTACTGGGCATCTGGCTGGCACAATAATACTGGGCATCTGGCTGGCATAATATTACAGGCATCTGGCTGGCACTATATTACTGGGCTCTGACTGGCACAATATTACAGGCATCTGACTGGCATAATATTACAGGCATCTGACTGGCACAATATTACAGGCCTCTGACTGGCACAATATTCCTGGCCTCTGACTGGCACACTATTACAAGCATCTGACTGGCACAATATTACAGGCATCTGACTGGCACAATATTACAGGCATCTGACTGGCACAATATTCCTGGCCTCTGACTGCACACTATTACAGGCATCTGACTGGCATAATATTACAGGCATCTGACAGGCACCATATTCCTGGGCTCTGACAGGCACAATATTCCTGGGCTCTGACAGGCACAATATTCCTGGTATCTGACTGGCACAATATTATTGGTATCTGACTGGCACAATATTACTGGTATCTGACTGGCACATTATTACTGGGCTCTGACTGGCACAATATTGCAGGCATCTGACTGGCACAATATTGCAGGCATCTGACTGGCACAATATTACTAGGCTCTGACTGGCACAATATTACTGGGCTCTGACTGGCACAATATTACTGGCATCCGAAAGTTACAATATTACTGGCATCTGAATGGCACAACAATTATGGCATATGTGTGTGTGTGTGTGTGTGGGGGGGGGGGGGGGGTAACATTAGAGGTACAGGATTGAGGAAGTTGGCTCCATCTAGCCCAGTCTTGGATCATCTCCAGGGTATGGTTCCATTTTGATGTTTAGTTTTTGTTCTTGATATTGTTTGTCGTTTACGATGGTTGTGAGACGACATATATTAGCATGGCCCATGCTAGGTTACTACATGTGTATATTTGTATTCATAGACCTGCTGAAAATGTGGAGAATGTGTGTAATGCATGTTCGTACTCAATAAAGTGTTGGAAAATAAACTTGTATTTAGATGCATTTTACTTTAATTACATAAGTATTTTCATAACAAACAATACATGTGCTTGGGGGGTAAGGGTTTCTTTAACTAATCTAGTAGAAGAGACTCGAGTGCTAAAATCCACGGGTTAGGGGGCGCAAATTACTTGCCTTGCCCCGGGTGCTGACAACCCACGCTACGCCACTGCTAGCACAATATTACTGGGCTCTGACTGGCACAATATTACTGGGCTCTGAGTGGCACAATATTACTGGGCTCTGACTGGCACAATATTCCTGGGCTCTGACTGGCACAATATTCCTGGTCTCTTACTGGCACAATATTCCTGGGCTCTGACTGGCACAATATTACTGGGCTCTGACTGGCACAATATTCCTGGGCTCTGACTGACACAATATTACTGGGCTCTGACTGGCACTATATTACTGGGCTCTGACTGGCACAATATTCCTGGTATCTGACTGGCACAATATTCCTGGTATCTGACTGGCACAATATTACTGGGCTCTGACTGGCATATTACTGGGCTCTGACTGGCACAATATTACTGGGCTCTGACTGGCATAATATTACTGGGCTCTAACTGGCACAATATTCCTGGGCTCTGACTGGCACAATATTCCTGGTCTCTTACTGGCACAATATTCCTGGGCTCTGACTGGCACAATATTGCTGGGCTCTGACTGGCACAATATTGCTGGGCTCTGACTGGCACAATATTCCTGGGCTCTGACTGGCACAATATTGCTGGGCTCTGACTAGCACAATATTCCTGGGCTCTGACTAGCACAATATTCCTGGGCTCTGAATGTCACAATATTACAGGCATCTGACTGGCACAATATTCCTGGGTTCTGACTGGCACAATATTCCTGGGCTCTGACTGGCACAATATTCCTGGTATCTGACTGGCACAATATTCCTGGGTTCTGACTGGCACAATATTCCTGGGCTCTGACTGGCACAATATTCCTGGTATCTGACTGGCACAATATTCCTGGGCTCTGAATGTCACAATATTACAGGCATCTGACTGGCACAATATTCCTGGGTTCTGACTGGCACAATATTCCTGGGCTCTGACTGACACAATATTACTGGGCTCTGACTGGCACAATATTCCTGGGCTCTGACTGGCACAATATTCCTGGGCTCTGAATGGCACAATATTCCTGGGCTCTGACTGGCACAATATTCCTGGGCTCTGAATGGCACAATATTCCTGGCATCTGACTGGCACAATATTCCTGGCATCTGACTGGCACAATATTACTGGTATCTGACTGGCACAATATTACTGTCATATGACTGGCACAATATTCCTGGGCTCTGAATGGCACAATATTATTGGGCTCTGAATGGCACAACAATTATGGCATCTTAATGGTACAATAATACTGGTATCTTAATGGGCAAATTGGCTGGGACATCTTAATAGTACAATATTACTGTTATCTGAATGGCACAATAATATTGGCATTTTAATGGGAAACATGTCTGTGGCATATTTATGGCAAAATAATACTGAATATTAATGGCAAAATAATATTGGCATATTGATGGGCACATTTACTGTGGCATATTTAATGGACAAACGGTGTCATATTTTAACAGGCAAACTGTCTGTTGCATATGCAATGACAAAGTGACTGTGGCATATTCTCTTGGGAAAAATAACATGTACTATGGGGAAAAGTGACAATGTAGCTTTTTTCTGCATGGGCAGTTCAGTGGAACAAAGTGAAACTGTGGTATGTTCTGTGGGGCAAATTTACACTGTAGCATGCGAAATTGTGTGGGTTCAATATGAGTGCAAGCCATGTGCTGTTGGTGCAATATAGGTGCAAGACAAGTGCTGTGGGTGCAATATACGTGCATGACAAGTGCTGTGGCTACTCTATGGGGCTGTGTTAAGTCCTTTAGGTGCAATGTGGGTGCAGAAAAAGGGAATAAAAAGAAGAAATGCAACTCTTTAATAACATTTTTATTACATATGAAAATAGTTGAATATAATATTAAGAAGTCCATATAAGTATAAATGCAACTAGTGAGAGAGAGTGAGATGTGTATAGATATTTATAAATATATATAAACATATGTAAGTGCTCTCTAATATCTGTGTATATTTTTGTCATTTGGGTAATGAGTAGTTGTAGTGCAGTGTTGCATAGTAAGATGGTATACATATTGCAGCCATATATACACATTTTGTATCCAAATATACAGTTTATACACTGCAATTATACACATAATATACACATTTTAAACTGTGTGTGTGCTTATTTTTATGTTTTTTTTTTTGTGTGTGGGGGGGAGGTAACATTGCGATGGATGGAGAGATTGCATGCAGGGGAGGGGGCAGGGTCCAAGGGGCCCAAGCAAATGCTTGCAGACGGCCCTGTTGCTGATATTAATGAATTCTTCTTTTCTTGTTCTTCTCTTATTTTAATTACAGGTGAAAGTCTCTCTTCTTTACTTACTTTTCTGATTATGTGTAATTTGAGTGCAATATTTATTGTGCAAAGCTGCCAGAAGCAATATAAACAGTGCAATATTTTTGTTTGGAAATTAGACCTTGTCATTTTTATTTTTTATAATTTTATTTTTATATTTATTTAATTTTAGATGTAATTTCATCATTATTATCATAATATTATTATTTTGCATTCATATGATTTTATAATTATTTTTATTTTATAATTTTTCTCCTTTTTATATTGTTTATTTTTATTATTTGTTGTATTTATGTGAATTTCTGTTTCTTTATGAATTCATTTTTTCATTATTATACTTTTGTATTATTATTATTATTTAGGCATATGCACAATCCAATTTTTCTATTAATATATTTATTATTAGTCTCAGCATTTTTTCCATGTATTTTAATTTCAATTTTGCATTTTCCTTTTTAATTATTAACGTATACTTTTTTATGACCACCATTTCAGACTATGCACAGTCATGAATATTTGTCATTCCTGCTTTTAAGATTTTTTGGGTATATTTTTAAATGGAGCAATACATTCTTCTTTTAAACACTCAAACTTATTTTTTTAAAGTAATTTTTATTTTTCACATTTTTCTATTCTCTAGCGCAATTTATTTAATGCACTGGCAACTTTACAGGTATAAATTTACTGTACTGGAAAGCATTGTAACTTTTTTGTATGAGCCGAATCTGAGTGTAAAACCGCACTTGATAATATACAAACAAACTCTGTATTGTCTTGATTGTGATGTGGTAAAATGTGAATGTTTTGGAATATACAATACAAGCCATTTAGGCGTGTATAAACAGAGTTGACTACCGCACCCCCTCAACATACGGAAGCTCAGCATTAACAACTACTCCTCGGCTTGAGGAGTAGATGGTGGTGGGATATGATCATTGCTTTCTTTCGTCTATATATGAAAAATCTCACTTTTAACAAAGTAAGCTTTGATTGTAAGGTATTTTAATATAAGCTCCATTGATCTATGCTATTGGCATTATTTTGTTTTCTTTGCTCACCACATACGTGAACCTTGTGGAAATCTATACAGCTTGAGTATTGTTTTTTCCCATGTTTGAGCAGTGTATAGCTCTGATTTTGTACGTTTTACAGCAACTTATCCTCCACACGATTCTTGTTTAATTTGCAGAAAGCGCTATGTTTGTTTTTATTTTTATTTTTGTTAACAAGTAAAAATGATCAGATTAATAAGAATACCATTCTACATTTTTATTATCATTCACTATTTATTTACATGCTCCCCTTCTATCTGTTTATCGGATCGTACGATATTCAGCATTTAATGCCTCTGCCTCCTTGGTTACATATTTGTATTATATTTTAGCCTTTTGGTTTTTAGATGCTTCAATGTTATGTTGAAAATGTGTCGAGTGTGACAGATAGCACTTTCCACTGGGGTTTTGGGGGACCTGGATCACCTTTGGGAAGGCTGGATTCAGACATCATCATCCAACCCTTTCCATGGATGAAATGGAATACTTTTGGGCCAACCGGATCAGAATCTATTTAGCGGTAGGTTTTGGCTTGGGAGGTGTGGGTCAAGTTAGCAGTATGGGAAAGACGGATTTTCTAACTTATTTGCCCCATCTTATGTCTAAGTTACCCCTTGCCTATTAGGAGTACAGTGTGTCCAGGAATACCAGCATTGCCTGCTCCAGCCATTCACCCCCCACCCCAGACTCAGGGCTGCAGAAACTATGAACTGGACATCCTGGTACAGGAAGAAGAATGATTGATTTATTGTCGAAACAGCTATTCACTGGGAATCTCCTACTGGAGGAATACAAATTCAGAAAGGAAGGGCATTGTACTGTTTACGTGTGTGTTTTAGTTATTGTATTGTATAATACTTTTGGAAGGTGTACATGTTTGCTTATCAAGTGAAGAGGTGTTAAGTGCCTGTGTTTGCTAATAGGCTGAATTGTCCATTGTTTTTGCTAAGTGATTAGAGTCCTGTGGCAACTTCCCATCATAAGAAACCATTATCTGTTGTTAACCCCATTGTGTCATATTTGTCTATTTGGTGACTGCCCCTTTTTTCTAGAACTGTATAAATGCTGTGTTGGTTTCCAAAAAAGTGTTCTTTGGTTCTTCCATGAACAACATCTCGACTGGTTCATGGCTAAAACGGCTTACATCTGGCTGCGGGCTCACTTTACCAAGCGTGAGATTCAGTGGTCAGAGTGGCAGGGGGTGCCAACTTTAGTGGATATACACAGTTAAGGAACTGAGATACTGAGATATGATATGAGAGGTGCACTAAGCTTTTTGAGATGAGGGGGGCTATTCACAAAAATTTGATTTTGGCAAGAGGAGGTTGAATTTGACAAATCATTGCTTTCAACTTGCCTGGCGAGTCCCATTATTTCCTAAGTCAAATTTGACCTCTCAATTTGAAAAGTCTCAAAAGCAGCTATTGTCATCTTTGCTCATATTGACAAAAATGGAAGGCAAAATATTATTTTGAGACAAAATCTAAAGAGGTTTACCTTCCATTATTTTCATGGAAGAAAAAAAAATGTTTTTTTCCTTATATAAATGGAAGCTGTAATAACTGGTAGAGACAGGGGTAACCCGATGTTAAACAATGAATACCAAAGAACATGTAGTAAATACAATATAAAATGTAACTTTTAATGTTTATATTAAAAATAGAATGACAAAAACAATGTGATATATTACCGTTACTTAGTGAGATAAAAACATGAACAAAGTGTGCCTCTCCATTAGGTGCACATATTTTACTTGTGCTTCAAATATATAAGAATAAGTGAAATGTAAGTTCAACTTAAGTTGAAATGTACTTTTGATAGTACACGCCAGTTTATCCTCTGACCGACAACTGCCATGCTTCCATAGGAAGCAGGCAGCCGTCTGGCCGCGACCTTCTCTTTGCTATCAGTGAGAGACCCTCACATTCGGCAGTCAGAGCAGGGTGAGCCAGCACGCGACAACTGGGAACTCCTGTGTCTCAGATGTGAGACACAGTAGATAGTAAACCTGCATGTATCTATTAAGATATACGTCAATTTTACTTAAAAGTTTGGGACATGCTTTTTTAACCCTTGCTTCCTTCAAGAAAGCAAGGGTTAAAACAAGGTGCAATGTTCCTTTAAATATCTTGCTTTGTACTTAGAGAGCTTTTTTGCTAAAGCCCCAACAGTGCAGAGACAGATTCATACTTAAAGCCAGATAAATGTTGTTTTAGTAGCTTAGATATGCTATTGAATTGAGACAGCTCTAGAATTAATTAGATTCAGTTAGTATCTATTGACAGCTAAATCGTTTATGCAGTCAGTAGTGTATTTAGGTTTTGTGCTGCTTAGACCTGACTTAACTCACATCCCCACTAATCTTCATTTGCCCCAACCTTTCCTGTCCAGGCCCCACTACTTCATTCTCAGGATACAACATCTTTGTCTCCCAACACCTTGAAAGTGCCAACTTTGTGCCCTACCATCCCAGTGCCATCTTTGTGCCCAACCATCCCAGTGCCATCTTTGTGCCCAACCATTCCAGTGCCATCTTTGTGCTAACCATCCCAGTGCCATCTTTGTGCCCAACCATCCCATTCCCATCTTTGTGCCCAAACACTTTCCCAGTGCTATCATTGTGCCCAAAATACTAGCTTTCCTGGCTGAATATTTCCATAACTCTATGGCAAAAAAAAAAAAAAATGGATCAGGAGGGCTCAAAAATAAATGTAGTAGGCGATCTTTAAAAACAAAATAATAAAAAAAAACGGATTGTGCATCCTTTTTATACCACACGTGAGGGCAGAAAAAAGCCAGTCCTCTGCAATGTGCTGCCTTAGGCCCAGGTCTTGTTAGCCTAGGCCAAGATTTGCTCCTAGTGAAAAAAATGTGATAGGCGCTTAAGAATAAAAAATGTGGATAAATGCAGCAAACACTAGTGTGACTTCCCCAAAAACAACACAGCATATACAATAGTAAAGTAGTGAAGTGTTGCGCAAAGTTAAAATGGGTAATGGTGAAAGTGACAAACAATAAAAATGATGATACTTATCCTAAATAGCAGACAAACTCATAGACAGGATATATGCAAAAGAAAAAACAAACAAAAGAAAAACAATGTTGTAGTATAAAAGACAGTAACAGATGTATCTGTAGCCGTGACCCCCAATGGTATTAGACTCACGTGGTCTAGAGCCTCAGGACCGGCTCTAGGTATTATCCGCAGAAGGACTAAAAGTCCTATAATCCAAAAAAATCACTCTCCCATAAGCAGTAGAATCTTAGATGTGGAGTTTATCTCAGAAGGGAAGACAAATAGGAACCAGACATAGTGAAGTATATAACAATAGGGAAAAATTTATTGGCCCCCTGTAATCTTGAGGCTTACATTAAAACAATAGAACAAGGGTATATAAAATCACCAGTCTTGAAGTGCAAGATTGTAGGTCCGCTTCGGAAGAAATAAATGGGAAATCCACGTGGATAAAATCTGCAGAACAACAGCAGAAAAGCAGCAGGACGGTAGATAGCAGCTGTGAAGTGAGGTAGTCTCGTGTGGCGTCACTCCTGCGACGCGTTTCGCCTCTATCGGCTTCTTCAAGGCAGTCCCTATTGTTATATACTTCACTATGTCTGGTTCCTATTTTTCTTCCCTTCTGAGATAAACTCCACATCTAAGATTCTACTGCTTATGGGAGAGTGATTTTTTGCCGCTGTGGATTATAGGACTTTTAGTCCTTCTGCGGATTATACCTAGAGCCGGTCCTGAGGCTCTAGACCACGTGAGTCTAATATCATTGGGGGTCACGGTTACAGATACATCCGTTACTGTCTTTTATACTACACCATTGTTTTTCTTTTGTTTTTTTTTTCTTTTGCATATATCCTGTCTATGAGTTTGTCTGCTATTTAGGATAAGTATCATCATTTTTATTGTTTCTCACTTTCACCATTACCCATTTTAACTTTGCACAACACTTCACTACTTTACTACAAGATATGCTCCTGTATGTAGAAGAAACCTGAGTAGTACTGATTCCCGATACTTCTCATCATCATATCTTGAGAAGTACACTATGGACAAATAAAACTGGAATCTGTTTTATATTTACCATGAGTCATGTGCAGCTCATTCAAATCTTACATGGAAATGTAACCGTTATTTGCAAGGTGTCTAATTATAGTAGGCTGCGGAGCCCAAACATTATTGGAAAGTTTTGTAAGTTCTGCTCCTCAATAGTGCTTAAAAATACCGCTATGCGTGAGAACACCATTAACCACTGTGGTAAAGTAGAGGAGGGAAGTAGCAATGTTGTGTTGAACGTCGACTTGCGCACTGAGTGCTAAGTAGTGATCAACTTCAGGAGGAACAGAACAGGCACAAAAGTATTATTGGCTATCTTAAGTTAAAATTTTCTAGCTGCTAAGTGCCATCAGAGAGAGTTGCTTGAGAGTAAAGTAGAGGATTGCCGAGAGTGGGAGCTGAAATGCTCCGCTTCATCAGAAGCAACTGATGCTCAAGCCTTAAGAAATTTAAGTAATAGCAGCGATTAGTAGGCAGAAATGGCCAATCAGAGACTAACTCAGTGGATTAGCTATTATTATTTAACGTCAACCAATAGAGAAAGTGGGTGCTGGCTGAGAAGAGCCAATGAGAATTGGAGGAGAAGTTTCTCCTGTCAATCAGACTATGTTGTACACATGGGATGGATACAAAGTAGCGATAGATGTTTAAACTGGCACACTTAATATGCTAAAATATATATGCATACTTTGTTATAGAACATTAGATAAAGGAAAGTCGTTTGTGCTTGCTTAGAGATGAAGCCAAGCACAGTATTGATCCAGGGGCAAACTGAGCGGTCATGCATTTGGGCACTGCCTGAGGGCTTGGGCCTGAGAGGGGGCCAGCAGCCGCCCCTGTAAAAAAAATGTTTTAAAAAGAAAACTTGCTGCCAGAAAACCTGCCTCACCAGTCCTCTGCTGCCTCTTGTGCTCCCTATGCACTGATCTGACATCAGGGCACCGGGGTCATGTGATCTGCCAGCACTCAAGCTTCAGAGCACTCGGATAGAGCGAGATGCAGCATGGAAGACATCTGCGCAGTGCACACCATGCTGCCTGCCACTAGAAACCAAGGAACTGTGGCTGCTGGCTGGGGTAAGTCCTGGGTCTCCAATGGGTGATGAGGTATGTCATGGATCTGCAATGTGGGTGATGGGTCTGCAATGTGGGTGATGGGGCATGTCCTGTGTCTGCAATGTGGGTGATGGGGCATGTCCTGTGTCTGCAATGTGGGTGATGGGGCATGTTCTGGGGTGCACAATGTGGGTAATCGGGCATGTCCTAATTAAGTTTCTGATTTTTTTTAAATATGGTTCGATTTATCCACCTTTTCAACATGGTAGAATTAAAATAAAAAAGGTGGCTAAATAACAATAAATCAGGAAGGTGGGGGGAGGTGCTTGTATATAGGTGTGGCTTGCATGTGGGCGGTCACAAGGGGGCATCACGATCCTCTATTGCCTGGGGGCCACATGAGTTGTCAGTGCAATCCTTGTATTGATCTACATTTATTTACTATGAGACTAAATGTGTTACGGTTTTGAAATAAAATCATAAATATCATAATATTTAAGATGTGTATCTACACAAGTGTGAAATATGGTAGAGATGGGTCACATTTGATGATGTAAAGATTTCACCTGGTATTGTTTCCTTATTGATGGATGTACTGAACAGCTTAAATAAGCTATACATACTGCATATTGCGTATTTGATTAAATAGGCCTATGCATGAAAAGAGGTGAACCTGTGTTTCATTTTATTAATTTGGCCAAATACTGAGGGAAGCAGGCACTTATTGGTCTTTATGGAAAATATATTATTGTGGTTTATTTGTAAGTGAAAATAAGTCCTAATCGTTTTTCCATAAGCACTTTAATTATTTACATTGTGTATTGTCAGTATATAGAGATGCATGGATTGTTGTTTTTGTAAAGGCCTAACAATTAGCTGATGGAAAATATAAATGACAAAAATAGAGAATAGTGTGTTATGAACATGCAAAAAATATGTATTATTGTAAATTATAATACAGGCCGTACAAAAAATATATCTGTTAGGACATATCTCTGAGTGTAGCTACTCTGAAATATTATTTGAAAATTGTTTTTATTTGCACACCTTCCAAAGATGTGGGGAGAAACCATGCAAACATAAAAACCCTGTTGGGCTGAGTTTTTTAATGTACGAAAGCACCTGATCTTATGCATGTGTTAACGATTTCAGTAATGCACATATGTGATTTCATTTATAGGCTTTGGGTCAAATGTTTGGGTGAAAGATAGAATGCAAAGAGTGGTGGTAAATGTGAGGTTCTCAAACTGGATAGATCTGATACATGGAGTACCTCAGGGATGTCTCGGTGCATGCCGATGACACACAGTTAAAGGGACAGTCTAGTCCTCAAACTCTCTTTGGATGCAAGACTAAGATTACCTCTTGTATAATGCACTGGCTTTTATCCCTGTGTGATTTGATCCAGGCTTTCTGTATAAATCACATGTTTAATATTTTACTCAAGCCCTCCCCAGTGATTACTCTGGATGTTTACTGCAGGTGTGGCAGCACTGATTCTATAGACACTTAGGATATAAAGTTTAGTTTCATATAGTCACTTTCTGTCCTCCTTTGAGAAATTGAGTCTATTGAGTGGCCTATGAGTGACCTTGCTCTTGTACACAGTAGGATCTCTTAACAGTGTAACATATTGTCTTATAACATCACTAGAGAGACAGAACATTCCATTCATTTGAATGGAATATTCTCATTGGTTCCTGCAGCAAAAAAAAAGGAAATTACTTTTACTCATCTGCAGGTGTGGCAGCACTGATTCTATAGACACTTAGGATATAAAGTTTAGTTTCATATAGTCACTTTCTGTCCTCCTTTGAGAAATTGAGTCTATTGAGTGGCCTATGAGTGACCTTGCTCTTGTACACAGTAGGATCTCTTAACAGTGTAACATATTGTCTTATAACATCACTAGAGAGACAGAACATTCCATTCATTTGAATGAAATATTCTCATTGGTTCCTGCAGCAAAAAAAAAGGAAATTACTTTTACTCATCTAGTGGGCTTAGTCCTGGACCCGTTGCAGACTGGCTGGCGGTGCGCACGGAGCCCCCCCCCCCCCCCCGCCGGCTAGACTGCATGACGAGTTAACTCGTCATAAGGTCGCTAATCGCTAATGCTGCGGCTCTTATGACGAGTTAACTGGTCATAAGGTCGCGAGGGGGTTAATATGCATTAATATTTGGAAGATGCATTTTGGGCACTAGACAGTCCCTTTAAGTAGGGTAATATAGTCTGCACTAGATGTGTGTTCGCTGCAAAAGGTTTTGGACAAATTGGGTAACTGGGCAGATGAATGGCAAATGAGATTCATTGTAGACACATGTAAAATTATACATTTTGGGTATAATAATAAAAATGCAACATTTAGTTTAAATGGCGTTTCCTTGAGGAAACCTGCTAATGAAAAATATTTGGGAGTAATGGTAGAGGTCTCTTTGGTTAAGTCGCTCTGGACAAGTCTCTCTTTGTAAATGTCAGGGGAGTCGAATGTCTGGCCTGTGGGCTAAATGCAACCTATTTATATTGTTGTATAAATAATATGTAGTTTTGTTTGAATAATGTTGTTTTACACTGTTTGAAGACTGCTTTTGTATAACTGATAAATAAACATGTTTTTGTATGGCTAACATTCTGTTCGTCACCATTTCTGTAAATAAAATAATTAATGAAGGCTATACAAATGTGGATTTATGATCATAAAGCCCCTTTATTTATGATTAAATGACCTACTTCAGAAAGTACTTGGACACCCCTGATAGATGTGTGATACGAACAGGACAAAGTAGTAATTTACAAAAAACTAAGCCTAATTTAATAAGAAAGAGTATCTGCCTGATAATATCCACATTAGGGAAAAATATAAATATAATAGTTGAATAACTTGTAACAAGGCACCTGAATATATAAGCTAACAAAACAAAAGTATAACATTCAGCTGCATAACATGCATAAAACTATAAAATATGAAGGATTACGATGGCCTTGGAATCATGAAAAGTGTAAAAAACAAAACAATCAATCACATAGTATAATATACATACAGCTCATGCAGCATGCTAGCTGAAAGTGTACAGCTGTCCAAAGCATATTCCTGAATATCAATGCCATTTTGCTAGAGGGGACAGCAACTCACTGTGGAATAAATCTTTAATATCCCCTTTAAATCCATATCCCCTATAGAGTGTTATTTGTGCATATGATTTAATACATAGGATAGTTTTCTAACCTCCTTGGCTCTCTCTGATCTTCTATGCTCCCGCCTATCTTTTCTCCACTGCTTTTTCCCATCTCTTTGTTTCTTGCATTCTCTTATGTTGGGACCTCCCTCTTTCACTATTTCTGAGGCATGAACTTTGTGAGCCCTCATGGACCAATCCCATTGAGCAGGCAAGTTCCAATGAGGGTTGGCAGAATAAACAGAGAGATGAAAGTAATTAGTTCACATGTGTAACCACATTGAAACCTTACAGAAATTCTTTCAATGACCACCAGAGGTCAACCCACAACATGTCTTTTGTATTCCAATGGCTTCAGACCTCAGAGAAAACACAAAGCAACCTAGTTATATGTGGACCTGTTACTTAAGTTCCTTACTTTTACTTAAAGGAACAGGAAAGACTACATATTGTATTATTGTTACATTTGTTAAAGCAGACCTATCACCAACACAGCGTTTAGTATTATTTCAAACGGGATATTTGGTAACTTAGCAAAACTACTCATAGCTGATTCGTTTGCTTTAGAGATATTGATGTTAAAGTTGAAATAATTCAGTTCCTGAATCTTGTGCTCCTGTACAATAACTAGTACTCTTAAATGAAGACTCAACAGTATTTGAGCCTACTATGTAAACCCAGCCCTGGGCTTTACTCTGTGATTTGCATATACCTATGGTTAGGGCCTGCTTTACCTCAGAGGAGATCTGTCTCTTCTGAGAGTTATGGAAAAACTCAATGGCATGGACTTGTCTCTCATCTACTCATTACTGCCACATAAGGCCAAACCAATCAGCACCCATCAAAAAGAAGCAGAAACTCAATTCAGGGAAATAACCCATTTTTTAACAAGTCATTGTGATATATTGAGTATACCATCACAGCAATATGGATAAAAAAAAATATACGGTAATATTATAAGCTATTTTGATTTGTAAATACCAGTACATACAATTATGAGTTTTTTCTAAAAAAAATTTTTTTAAAAATGAAGATTTAAGAAACTGACAAGTCTACTTTACGGCACTTTTAAATATAGGTTTAATTATTTATATTAAACATAATATATATTTACAAGATTTGCATATGTCTGCTACAGAACCTGTTGGGGGTGTTGTATTATAATTGCAAAAAAAGAATTACAATCAGTCAGGAGTTTGTTCTACCTCTACCAGTGCGGAATGGCTTAGCTCTGGTGCAACACATTGAAGAAAAAAAAGGGACACACGTGTGCTTAAGATTCTGCTCAAAATCTCTGCCCCCCCAAACAAAATTTCAAGCTCAAATGTGAGATCACTCTTATTCATAGGATCACAGGCCTTTTCTGCCACTTGCATACATGCCTCCTCTATACATTACCCCCAATGTGCATGCAGCATCTAGAGAAACCTAAGAAAGCTTAGACATTTTTAATTTGCTTTAAAATCTTTAACTCATATTGGTCATCTTACACTTCAATGTATACATTAAGATGACTAAATACACACAAATATTTCTTACTCTGCTGTGCCTTTTCATACTGGGGTAGATTGTGCATTTGTAGAAATTAAAAAAACAAGGATGATTATGAAAAAGTTACAAGAAATAAAGCACATGTAACTAGTCTGCATGTCCACAGAGTAACAACAATCTCTGAAGGTAACATAATACTGCTCAGCATAGCTATCCAGAAAAGCAAGATGTGCATCATCCAGCTAGGAAGAGAACTGGCATGACATCAGATGTGACCTTTCCCACTGTTATGATGTAATTTGGTATGTATGAAATGTGCATCATCTCAGTCAAAGTTCAGTTTACAAATATTGGACAATTAATCCTGCTGTTATGATGACGTAAAAAAGGTCAAATATAGACACAATATTACTAGCAGTTTGGCATTAATTTAATTGCATACATTTTCTGGAATCATAAAGTAAACTTAATATCTAAATGTTGGCCATTTAAATTGGTATTTGTGCTCAGTCATCTGATTAATGGAGGAAGAAGTTGTGCCAAGCAATTATGGTAGTGCTAAATAAATGTACTGGCAGAGGCTATTGGAATTTGGTAAAAGTAATTACACAAAGGCACTATGTATTGATATATATATATATATATATATATGTGAACGTGGAGAAATTAAAGTACCATGGCACCTTTTTCTGCAGAATAAATGTGAAATGATTCTATTCACAAGCTATTCCATTAAGCACTATTCCATTTAACCGTTCTACTACTGCTGACATTTATTGAAAAACCCTACACATTGTGCAGCATTATTACAAGTGTGTCCAGACAGTAAATGCATAACACATACACAACCTTGGAGGACTTCTGCCAACATCAACATTGCTTATACTGTGAATTTAGAGAATAAAAATGATCGATACATTGTGTTAGTAGAATTGTAAGCAAATGCATTAAATTATATATGTTTAAAAAATGTCTACTGCATTTACATGCAATTCTGTCGACACAATGTATAGATCATTTTTCATATGTTTTTATTCTTCACATTCACAGTATAAGTATTGCTGAGGTTGACAGAAACCCTTTAAGTCCTCCAGGGTTGTCTAAGTGTTATACATTTTTTGTATAGCTCATTTTTCATATTTTTTATTCTCAACGTTTAAGCAATGTTTGGTTAACAAAGTCCCTTTAAATGTATTTAAAGGACAATTACAAAGGGCAGGTGAAAGCTCTTAATAACATGTGTAGCTGCCTGCATTACCATTATACCTTATCTTGGCGATCCTCCTTAAATACAGTATAAGCAATGCTTAGGTTGAGAGAGTTCCTTTAAGCCCTACTTTAAATAGCTTACATAGTAGGTTATTTCACAGAAGGGAGATGCATAAAAAATATGGCTGCATCACATTTGTCGACACTGGATTTAATTGGAATTCCATTTATATGTAAAATTATTATCCTCAGGAAAAATAAAAGAGCCAGAACAACAACCATGGCAAACTATAGAGGTGGTAAACAAAATGATGTGGCTTATGTAAGAGTTACATCCGATACATCATGAAACATCATGAGGCCCATCGACTTATTTAGTCACGTAATAAAAACCAGTTCCAAAGCAATTAAGAGACTATTAACAAAACAAAGTATTTACCATCTAATGAAGATGTGGTTAACAAAGTCAGTTGAGCTGATCCTTTGTGTCACGGCTGTACATATGATGCTACTGGTACAGACCAATTTGATTGATTATATTTTTATGGTTTTGGGTTAGTATTTGAGCTCTGCAGCCTTTATTGCACAACTATTATTTTTTTGGTGCTGCTTGGTTAACGCATTGGTGCAAACTATTAATTTGATACTTGTACAAGGAGTCTGATATAAAGTGTGCATACCACACAACTCTACCTGCGAGATGTTAGGGGGTAAACATGTCTTCGTAATGGGGAAAGGGAAAAGAAAAAGTACGCTAAGCTTGTCACAGGCTCAAATAATAAACATGTGTAAATGAGGCCTACCAAACAGGTACAATATAATTGACTATACAGTGTATGCTAAAAACAAACGGTGTCACCATAATAAAGTTTGCAGTAATTATATAAACATAACATAAACAAGAAGTTTTGGTTATATGAATTGGCCAAAGCATAATTAACCTACACTGACACGTCAAGGCACACTCTCAATACGGTGAGAAACTTACCTCATCTACTACATAGTGGGCACACAAAGCAGTTTATACTGCTACCAAAACCTTTTTAAGTTGTTGGAGGAATTGGAGGAATTTAAGTCTCATCCGAATTAACACCCAGACAGAAAGTTGTACAAGCATTTGCATATTTTTGTAAAGTTTTTTTTGGGATAAATGGTACAGAATATCTCGACACCAAAAAAAAAAAAAAAAGTTTGGCTCTTTTTTTTTTGGTGTGGTACACAACTAGGAATGTATGGTATTATGGAAAAATATTATTATAAAGTTACTATTAATACTATTTTTGATATGTATTTTTTTCTCTCTTTCCTCCCTGTGCTTTACATTGTTCCCACTCCCCCCTTCCCACCCCCAGTTTTTCACAGGGCAAGGATAGGGACATAGACCCCACCCACCTATGTAACCAGCCTGTTCCCTCTTTCTACTTATTTTTTTGGTCCTGTATTTACTTATTCTTTATGAACTTCTGCCGTTTTATGTAAAAACAATAAAAATAGATTCTGAAAAAAAAAAACTATATGTAAGCAGGGAAAAGAAAAATGTTGATGAGCTAAGCTTGGCGCAGGCTCACATAATATACATATGTTAATGCAGCCTACTACGAAATGGGTGTGGGATGGGCACAGCTCTTGTGCTCATGCACAAACTCTGCACATGCACTATATTCATTCTTTGGTGTTCAGCTTAAAGCGGGAAAGGAGAGAGATATACAAAGAAAAACCTCAGGTTCTTCAGTACCAGCATTCAGATAAAAATGGCATGAACTCAATCAGAAAATTTTGCAGAGAGGGTTTGCTTCAGCACTCCGAGCATCAGCGTAAATCGGATATTATGAATCAGGTACTTGATAATAGAATCTCCGTCAATGCTTTAACTTCCCGGCACTTCTGTGTTGTGTGCGTCTCTGCATTTCTTACAGAGAAGATTTCCTCTGCATAGAAACAGCTTGAAGAATTGGACATTTGCGGACATGTATTTCGGATTAAAATCATTCAGTTGTGAAAATTTGTTAAATATATTTTTCACATACAGGTATGATTTTCTAATATATATATATATATATATATTGGATACTAAATCAATTAGTTCTCACAACCAAATCTGAGCCATTAATGCAAATACAACAACAAACTAGTACCGGACATAAAACAGACACATCAAGAAGTTCAAAGCTGTCTGATATGCTAATAAACACAAAATAAACACAAAAGCATTTGGGCAGTAATCAAGTACACTTTGATTATGAAATGATGTCTATATATTCAAGGTATATTGGATTGCACAGCTCAGCATTTCATATAGAGCATAGTTAACAGATGTATTCACTGTTCCTATTGACATGTATTTGCCTAGGATCTCCTTATAACTGCAAAGTCTTCCATGGTAAGGAACACATTTTAGCCACATGTTCAGTTTTTAAACGCTTGTTTATATCAGACATTCAGAAAGAGGTAGTAATTCAATTTGAAAATAAACAGCTAAATGTCCATGCTTCTGTGGACACCAACTATACAATCAAGGTTCTTACAACCAGTGGGCAACTTGTGTGCTTGCCAACAATTAAAGGTCACAATACCCATTCAGTCCTGCAAATGTTTCCCAGCTCTCTTGGGAAAATAATAGGAAAAGAGCCTGGCCTTGTTTCCACTGTGTAGCCCTCTGTATGGCAAACTCAATAACATAATTACATGTTACACCAGAGAACATGTGCACACTAAAACACACACTCTACATAAATGAACATTCACATATCCAAACACTTACATTTTTTCACTCCAAGGTAGAAAAATGTGTAGATACACTCTACCTAAGCAGTTTATTTTTTATCTAAACTTACTTATGGGCAAAACACCAACATCACCTTCGAAGAGCTCACTCAAGCATGTATAAAAAAACAACTTTTATTGCAAAAATGGAAAGTATGGCTTTAAATGGCTGGTACATACAGGACCCTCTTTTGCCTTACTCATAGGCTTTAATCAAACAAGTGACATCTGCAAGTGCTAATGATGGACATAATTACGGTACGACAATATATGTGGATGGTCTCCTCATCACTGGTCTCTCCTTCACGCGAGATGTAAAGCCATGTCAAATTTGAATAATCTAAATAAGCTAACACAATCATAATTCCAGATATGATTTATCTAGTGAATATATCACAGAAGAAAATATAATTGTTTTGAACTCTCCAAGAAGGATGTTCAGTATGCTCTGTGCACTCTCTTCTTCCAGCACCAACATATTAAATAACTCCTCCAAATTTCTGACTACCCTCCACTTAACACGGTCTGCCTTCTCCCACCTACTGCACTCATTCTTCCTGGCTGTTCACATTATCCTTACCATCCGTATTCCCATTCCCATCCACAAATACTTTCCTCTCTCTGAGCTCACATGATTGAGACACAAACACATCATTAGGAGTGACCTAAGATTGCTTGACCAGCCCAGTGAAGGAGGTGCTTTGCAAAATGATTTCTCCCATCTTTGTTTTTTTGGACAAAGGCCATTGCATAAGCTTAATCTTTCAACCACCTATACTCCATGGTTTTAAATAATTCTAATTCTATTACATTCCCTAAAACCAAAGTACAGGTTTGGCCAAATAAAGAAGTGTTTCATGCACACCACGTCAACACTTTTTTCTATATTAACTGAACATACATTTGTTAAAGAAAAACTGTAGCAAAAAATTAACTTATGTTTAAATGGAAGACTGTTTTAGATATAGATGGTTTATAGGGGAAGTCTCCAATGAAACAATACAAACAACGTACCTTATTTAAGCCTCCAAATAGCACTAACAGGTAGCAGACATAATGTTTTGAAGGGTCAGACCTCTTGTCATCTCACCCACCTAAAAAACATGTCAGCCCCCTGATAGAGAAATATGGCGCAAAGAGAACGCAATAAGATTCTTTATTTCTATTCTTTCATTAAATAATTTATACATAAACTATCTACACTCAATGTAATCATTCAATGAAACATTTTTTAAAGGACAACTAATTTTTTTTTCCACTTGTGCTTCTAATATAAAACCACAAGTGAGAAATGAATTGTCCCTAGTATAAGGATAAACTAGCATGTATTTTTGATAGCTCAGTCAGGTCGACGACCAACTTTCCCTGCTAATTCTCATTTTAAAAGGGGATCAACAGAGAGTACTTAACTAGGATGTAAGGTTTAAAAAAAAGTTTCATTGTCCTTTAATTTTTGCCTAAGCTTTTCCTATGACTGTGAATCGAAACCTGAATTTTCCTTTTTTTTTTTTTTTTTAAATCTGTATTCTGAGACTGCTATGTTTATGGCTCTGAGGCACTGAAATAATGCGTTCTATTGCATAGCTAAAGCTCTATGAAGGGCTCAATGAACAATACCAACTACAATAACAGTGCACTGTCACTGTACAGGGTTGAAGAACTGTTTTTAATAAGTTAATACAGATAATCTGTGCCCAATCCTTGTAGCAATCGCTTTTATGAATTAGACCTCAGAGATGGCCCTTTTTTTAACCTTATTGACACTTTGTTTAGCTCCTTTAATCAATGTTTCCCTCATAAGTAAATTACACACTGCTTTTATTGGAGGAAAATGATGACATATTTTATTTTAATACTGCAAAAACCTACTTTAATATGCCCTTTGATAATGGCACTAATAACCTAATTAGTTTTTTTCATGCACTTTGATCCAACACTTTTTCATTAGTGAAGATAATGCTCATTATACTGCAATAACTGAGTAAATTCATGGAATTTATCCCAAGCACCATTTTACAGTGATAGTCATTCTTCAACTGCTGCAAGGCATATATTCTTTATTTCAGCATACACTGTAAATGAAGAAGGCAGTCTTTTGTAATGTAATATTAAACCTTATGTACTTACATCGTCCTGAATGTCCAGCTCACATCCCGCTTTAAGAAGTATCTGTACTACATTAAGATGTCCTTTGTTAGCGGCAAGATGTAGCGGTGTTCTCCCATGCTGTGGTAAAAAAAGAAGAGAAAACATAAACATTTACACAGGAAAGACAATCAAAATAATATATCATGGTTCACAGAGATATCCTTATAATTTGCATTTCTTACAGATGAAAATGTATGACCTCAACCTAAAAAGGACCATTAACAAGTGAATATTGACCAGTGCAAAAATCCAATGCTTTACAGATACTGCCTGGTCATTTAACAAAACCCGGAACTGTAAGTTTCAATGGCTGAATTTAAAGGGGGAATATAACAAGAAACCCTCCTAACAGAAAGAAAATGTTATGACAAATCTGACAGATGTAGCGTGTGGAGTGAGTCTATTGACTGACAGCGTCGCTCTTTCAGTGACCTCTGAATGTGTCAACAACTTCACTGCAAGTACATTTGCATCTAAAAGTATGCATGCCTTTTTGTACAGGATACATTATAACATCCCTTCAGACACAAGCTTACCACTGAGCTGAAGGTAAGATGAATTCAAAAAGTGAATAGACTTCAATGACTCATATAAATTTTTATCATCAATTTGGTGTAAAAATAACCTTGTAATACGTTAACATGACATAAGCACACTAAGCTGTATTTCCTTCCATTACCACTTGGCTCGGACCCAACCCTTGGTTTTAAGTAACTCAAATACAATGCCGATCATATCTCTAGGCAACTGAGCAAAAGCAGATTGGCAAATGACTGAAGGTCATGAGTACTTCCTTTTGTAGAAATATGTGTTCAGACGGGATTCTCATTGTAGTATTTAACACACTCTAATCACTTAATCCCATTGAGTACAGAATAGTACTACCTTAAATACCAGACACTGCGTTTGGTATTATGGTGATAAAATACACAATTTATTAGCATCACAATCCAATACTATTATTTCTATGTGAATTCATACCAACATTATGGTATGAAGTAATAAAGCTACATGAGATATAGCATATGTTTACAAAATAAAATATGAATTCAATTATAATAAAGTATTAGAAAATATGTATTCATTTCATTTTATTGATTGTTTTACCAGGAAAAATATACTGATATTTTCAACAGCAAGTCCAGTACAATATTAGACACAGTCATTATTAGATGCTAGAAATTATACAATTGCAGTATTAAATATGTGTTTAATTATAGTGTTACATTGCTATATCAAGGTACATTGTATTTTCAAGTGCATACTAAACCACCCCCCAGAAATGTATCATTTGGTTTCAGGTTCAGACAACCGTAGGTCTTAATATCTCTGCTTGTTTAAGTTTGTTAGGATTGTTTAAAATTAACTCTACAGAAGTAACATTTCCCTGGCTCCAAAAAATAACTAGGTTAGCTCCTAAATTGACACTACAGCTATTTTCAGGCCCTGTTTTAGGTAACTAGCCCTGGATTTTCCTTTAGCACAAGCTAATCAATCAGTTTGGTTAAAATCCAAACTAATAATATAATGACACAGTATTTTCAAGAAAGCAACATTCTAGACAACAGAGTAAATAGCAGGTTAAAGCTTGATATGATATGATGTAAAAAAATAAATAATAAAGAGAGCTCCACCCAGTGGGTATTTTACCAGCAGAAAAAATTGGTTGAGGCCAATATTAAATCCATGAAAGCAATAGCCTGGCCTGGGGAGAAAGGCAAAATTGTTGCTACTGTGCAATAACTCCTTAACACATTATATTCAGTTTTTAGGATATACAAATTGTTTCTTTTAATTTACAATCAGCAATTATCAAAAAAAAAGTTTAACAATTATTTGATTCAATTTTAATTCAGTGTTGAGAATTGCAATGATGACACTGGACCACATCCAAGAATTAATTAAAATACCCATCCAATTCCCACTTTATTTTTACAAACTGAAAGAACCAAGTGTTTTTCCTAACTCACAACTGGTGTAGAGGCTATTTGTATCAGTAAACTAAAGCAAATGTGAGCTACAGCTGCAAAATGTTGCCAAGCATCTGTACAGTTCACAATCACCCATTCACTGCTGGAACTTTATGGAGGCTGTCTGAGGTGTGTGCTGAGAAAATGTTGGGCCTGTGGCATTTATGGCTCCTCTGAGAGCAATTCCAAACTCTGCATTCTCTGTAACACATATGCTCAAATGCAAATGGAACGAGAGGTGTTTGTGCTTGAAATATGTTTCACCATGATCTATGGTCATAGGACTCAAAGTGCAAAAATCACATCAAACTTTGTAACAAAACAAAATGGTGTATAATCTTGAAATCCATTTAATTTTAAAAGATTGCAGCCACTTAACATAACATTGATAAGTTCCAATATGTATTTAATGAAAATATGAAATTAGTAGGGGTAAGCCACGTAAAATGATGGCCAGGGGCAGGCAGCAACACTGTTTATGGTGGACATTTACCAGACTTTGTGATTAGGCTTGCCACCTTAATAATGTTCTATGGACCTTCTCAAAACTTTACACAGACACTGATGTCCTCATACAGACATTTGCCTGTGGCTGTTTCTGGGTTAGGTCAGCCCTTGTTAGACAATAGTCCTGTGATGACTAACCTTTAAGCTGCAGATGTTTGGGAACTTCATATCCCTTGATTCTCAATCAGGCTAAAAGCCCCTTTGCTGGCTCTCACTAGTAGTGACTGGTGCCTTTAGTCACTAATTGCAAACCCACAATATGGAACAAGGACCAAACACTGATTTCCCTGATTGTTTGACCTGCATCAGTGTTCTGTTGTGTAAATTAAGTAACAGGCGTTATAGACAATTTCCAAGCACACAGTTCCACACAGTTGCTCCACAGTGTTTTTTTTGTTTTGTTTGCTCATTTGTTTGTTTCTGAATGGCTTTATTTGTGGGCCCAACTGACCCCTGCAGCAAGGTTTTGTTTGACCTAGTTCCCAAACATTTGCTGTACAAACTGTCAATGCAGTAGTCTATCAAATCTGTCTCCTGACAGATGAAGTTTGCTCTGAAATGTCCCACAGTGTTCTCTGCTAAATAAAGCTGTTTAATACTGTCAAATATTAAAGTGATAGCGTATCTCAAAAGTATTGAATTCTATGCAGTAAATAATGCAAAATGCCACTAGCGTGTAAGAAATAAATATTTGATCTCACAGATTTGAAGTGCCTATTAGGAGCCCTGCTCGAGCACCAGCTTATCCAGAGTGCTGCTTAACTACTTCTTTTTGGTGTATACTATACATAGCTTGACATTCCAAAATTTTCTTAAAGCATTTCCTTTTAAAAACAAAAACTGTGTTTATATAAAATATGTGAGAAGTGATAAAACTATTCATCTTTTATGTGTAAAATATACTCATGAATATAGTTATTATGAATTCATGATTGCATTTTAAATAAGTAATGATTCTTATGCTCATGTATGTTTTTGAAATCATCTTTTATGTAGACTAAAATGTCAGCCTGAGTTGCTAATTTTAGTAGCTAGGTCAGTTTTTATCTTATCATTACATCATTTAGTGAATCCAGTGTTATAGGGTGGTGAGGTGGATCTAGTGTTGCAGACTGTGTGCATGTTCTAGGCTCCAAGGATTCTCTGCTTTCTGTGGTACTCAATTTATGTTGCGTTTGTTGCAAGCTCTGTGGTTTTGGTGAACCAAAAATGTTAATTGATTTGTTTTTTTCTATTTCCGTTAATTTGTCTTTTTTTGGTCCTATGATTTCAAATTTCTGTTACAGTTAAAACTGTACCAGGAGGTACCAAACTGGCTCTTAGAGGAAAAATGGTACACTCTTGCCTTAAAATGCCTATACAAACTGCACATGTATACAAATGTAGGTATTTTTGTGCAAAATGATTTTATATTTCCACGTTTGTTTTATTAGCAGTTAAGCTTAGTCCCACTGGACTTGGGTTGTTACAAATTAGCACCTTGACTGGATAGCAGACTGGTCTTCCACTTTCCTCTGCCTCTTTAATTGTTAGTATAGGGAATATAAGCAATATATATTGCCATGTTGGAAAACTTCATGCAGTGTGCAGGTATGCCCACTTATTGTGACTTTTTCCCCTTTTCCTCCATTCTCTTCCCCTATCTCACAACACATTGCAGTTTTGTATAGCTTCAAACAGTATTTGACTCGTGGGTTCTAAAAGCAATAAATTACCCAACGGGATTTGCGTCGGCTCTCAGCGTGTTAATACAGTCTGTGCCACTCAAGTCTCATTTATATTCAGGAGTGAGATAAGCAGATGTAAAGTGCAGAGAAAGAAAAATCTTCTGCCCCAATAGGGCTTCCCAAGACCTTTTTGTAGCGTTCAAAAATTCCCAAAATCAGATTTTGACCCCTGTAGTGTCTTACTGACAGATACGGGAGTGCTGGGATGCTAAATGCTGGCCGGCTAAACTCTTGGCTGTGAGTTGCAGCCTGGAAAAAAAACCTCATGCGGAGTCTCTCATTGATGCGGGCTTTAAGCAGGGTGAGTTCAGATGCCTTTATGTTGTTGAGACTGTCTGCTCCAATGGTAGATGGGCTCAAAGCCCGTAGGGCTAGAATCTCTCTTTTGCCGATGCTGCTCAGGCTGATTAGGCTGGAACCGGGTATTAGAGTGATCGTGTTACATCGCCATTCCTAGGATCATGCACCTTGGATGTGGGAGCGTGGAGATGTTCATCTCTGCCCCCTCAAGTTATCACACTACACCAGCAGTAGCAATTGTTATGCTCTCATACACTGAGGTTAAGTTGTCAAAACTAGAGGTATGCAGAGATCAACAATATAAGGATATTAAACGTGTATTTATTATTATTTTTAATTGTATATTTTATGGAGAACTGTGCAAAACATGTATACAAAACATATATAAAAATGTTAAATGGAAAGAGATGGGGTCCCTTGTTGTTAGAGTTTTTAACCTTCAGGAAATGTTAGTTAATACAGGAGGTATGTGTAACAGACATGCAGTCATGCAGTGGGGAATATTTGGCACACTGAGAGTTATTCAGAAACCTAGTATGCTTCACTGAAGAGGTGAGCTTTTGGGAAATTCTGACATTTTTGTAGGCTATTTGGAGCATCTCATCAGGCTAGGTTCCAAGGCTTACTTGGTAATGTGAGCCAGGAGTACAACAACAACAAAACGTTTTGAAAATACTAATGAGAATAGGTGTGTTTCAAGGAAAATCTTTTTAAACTTGTATTATTAAAATTGCAAAAAACAGTAAGTATAAATCCAAATACACAGAGAAGAAAATATTATCAGATAAAGGCATCACATAATTCCCCAAAAATATTTCCATATTATTGATACCATAAAACATCCAAACATTTGAATCAGAGGAGACTATATTAAAAGGAACTTCTTAGATTTGTTTAACAAGATGAATTATCTTGATGAAATATAGGCCCAGAGCTGATAAAGCATAGTCCCGGAGTCCATCACAATATATAAAAATAATCCACAGCCAAGTATATGGATATGGTGCAATAATAAGCCCAATACTTTATTCTCTATCAGTGCGGCAAGGGAGATGGCAATCACAAAATAGAAGGCTTACATGTTTTGAACCCCAGTAGTAGTAGCTCTATGATTAAAAGTTAAAGATCATAGAATAAAAAGAATCGACAGGTGGGTTAGGTTTATAGCAACATATCGATTGACTCAACTGAGGATTATTTTTATCTATTGTGTTGTGGGTCTCTAGGACTATGCAATATCAGCCCTGGACCAATGCACCATCAGATGACCTATTCTCATTACTGTTTTCAAGATTTCTTTTACCTCTGGCCCACATTTCCAGCCACAGTAATGGATCTTAATCATAGGTGTATAGCACCATGCATCGACTTCGCTCTGGATTATTTTCATCTATTGTGTATTTTATTCTTGCCTACTCATGTATGGTATAGTGGTCGGAATGTCGCTGGACTCCACCTAAGGTCTACAAACATAATGTGCTCTTCCTGGGGAAAGCTCAGAATGTCTAGTTACTGGTATAGAATAGCTCGAAGTACTGAAAACTAAGTACAGTGCTTTTTTATGCAGGAGAAGTAAGGGTCCTAGTTACTATACAGAAAAATATTTTGAGATTCACAGGCTCACAGGCCAAAAGCAGTTTGTTCAGTGGGCCACTTCACCAGAAATGTGTGCATGGACCATAGTCATTTTTCATTTAGAGAATTTATATATGATTATATATAATATATATATATATATATATATATATATATATATATACATATATATATATACAAAAGCGTATCACAGACTCCACAGCAATAAAAGTCACACTCACACTGCACATCACTGTATCACAATACTCGATAAACACAGCAAAAAAAAACACATCACATTAATGTGACCACATCGTCACACTTATACGCATACAAAGACAGCCACAAATACACACATACAAACACAGCCACACATACACAAATAGACAAACACAGTTACACACACACACACACCCTTACACACATACACACATACGCACTCTCCCTTATACACACACACTCTCCCTTACACACACACATTCTCCCTTACACATATACACGCACTCTCCCTTACACACACGGCGATTTCTTTTCTTTTTTTTGTGGGAAGGGGGATGGTTCACGCACACGTCTGCCTCCAGGCATCTTCTGAGCTCCGTGATGACACCTGACAACTGGAGGTCCGACAGCATCATAGCGTGAGGGGGCAGAGCACACCCCCCTCGCGCTGTGCTCAGCACAATACGCCTGATGTAGGCACGCCATGGAGGTGCGGTTCCCGCATCCAATCTCAGATGGGCCGCACCTCCAATCTCAGGCGCCCCGCATGTTGGACGGCCCTGTTCTATATTATACCTATAATTGTACAGTTTTATTTGAATAAAGTTAATGTCAACTTGTTTTGAACTGGCTTTGTATTACTGATAAATATGCATATAATTTTCTATGGCAGCAAGCTATTCTTCACAGTAAATAAAATAAAAACGTTTTAAAAAATGCAGTCCAAACATGCACATGCATTTCTGATTATATGGCCCACTTCTGACAAATCTTGGACTCCTGTGAATTAGGTTCAAGATACAAATAATTTATGGTGCAGCATTATTGCAGCTTGGTATTGTAAACAGTTGTTTTCAATGGTATCCAGGATGATACATTAGCCATAGAGAGACATAAAGTGTGGACAGTATTGTCTATTGCCCAAGAGCCACGTTAGCCCAATGTGTCCTCTCAAGGGTGATCGATCTCACCCTGCTACTTATGAATTATCTTTTTACAATATGCACATATCTTTACTCAGAATAACTCACTTGCTGAATTTGGTGGGATCCGTCTGCATTTGGGCCTGCTAAGCTCAATGGCATGCACTGTCACATCAGCCCCGTACTACATGAATTCTTATCAACTAAATCCCTGGGATTAGAAAATGAATAGTCTAGTACAGCAGTTCTCATAATGTGGTACATTACATACCACAAGTGATTCCCAGTAAGTTTCAAGACTTTATAACGCGTGAGAAAGAGAAGTGTCTTTTAGAAAAAGAATGTGGAGAAGGAGGAAAAGGAGGGAATTATTTCCTAATTGACTCTTTATTAAATGGCTGCAAATGTCACAAATTAAGTAGGTGTCCTCGGGGGTTTGACATATTTTTATCATGTTCCCCAGACATAAAATGTTTGAAAACCAATGCCCTGGAATAGATATTTGGACAAAATATGACGTATTATAGTCTGTAATCTCTTGAGCTGGATAGTGGCATTTTTGTCTTGTATGACTAAACTTGATATGTCACCAACTAATTATGCCTTTTGTCTGCCTATTTTACAGTGCCTTGGACTATGTTGGGAATTCATAAATAACTTATAATAACAACAATGACAGAAGTACTTTCATAAATAAATAAACCTTTATAAATTATGTAGTAATAATGGCGATAACTGTTTGCAATTATCAAAGTAAATTAATAATTAAATGACATTCTGGCTATCTTACAAAAAAATATTACTGACCCAAATAATAAATTCTAATATGTTTTTTTACAGAAATGACAGAATTACTGAGACATTAATCTGCACGTTGGAAATAAATATAATTTTAATGTATACCAACCTCACTCTAAGACAGATCTGTACCTTTTCAATACAGCTTTGCTTAGAAGCAAACATTGTAATGTAAAAAAGATAATTATGGGGGCGTGTCTGACCACCGATGCGGAGAGACGCGTGTTAGACGAGCTCCGTCTCCGAGGCTGGGACTTAACTTACCCACGAGCTGAGCCTTGCTTCAAACATCGGGAAAAACACAGCGAAACGCACCGCTAAAGCTGGGCTACCTTCAGGAACGGAGCGGCACCCTCCACCGTCGCTGAAAGCCTTCCTAATACCTGCAAGTCAGGACAGGAGCCCTGCACCCAAAATGGCGCCTCCTCCTGAGAAAGAGGATTTCCCGCCACTGGAACGCCAAGCAGCAATGGAGAAGGAAGAAGACTCCTCAGAGGCAGAAGAGCCTGAACAGGACATGCTTACTAAAGCTGATTTCTCAGCACTCATAACCCGAATCAGGTCAGATTTTGCATCCCTATCAGAGGACATAAAACTTACCATCAAGTCTGAAATTGCAGATCTCCGTTAGGATATTAAGCAACAAGCCCACAGACTGGACACAGTAGAAGCCGACCAGGCTACCTTGCAGGACTCAATGGGAAATCTAGCACACGATCTGAGGGAGCAAAATGGGTTACAGGTATACTTGCCCAGCAGTTACTAGATCTAGAGAACAGAAGACGCAGATCCAATGTGCGTATCCGGGGCCTAGCAGAACCTGAAGGCCCTGAGGATTGCCCAGCCCGGGTTACGGAACTTTTCCACACCATTCTCCTTAAAGACCCGAAAGAGCCGGTGCTTATTGACAGAGCTCACAGAGCCCTAAAACCCAAAGACCCAATGCTGTATCCATTCCTTTACCACAAAAGAAAAAATCCTGCAGGCAGCCCGAAAATCACAACCGATCTCCTTCCATGGCTCCCAATTGCTGATATTACCTGATGTTGCATGGGGCACCTAACAGTCTCGCAAGAAGCTAAAACCTATCACCGATGAGCTAAAAAAAAGCCTCAATCTCATTCCAATGGGGCTTCCCCCTCAGCATCAGAGTCCGAAAGGACAACGTTACCCACTCACTTCACTCACCTGAAGATGTCCCTCACTTCTGCGCGAACCTGGGTATACCTGTCCCGGATCTATCCGACTGGGCAAAGTCTGACCCTGTGGAGATTCCACTCCCCCAACTCAGAAATAAGCCATGGCAACCAAGACCCCAGAGGAAGCGGAGACATCGACTACCTCGAAACGGAGACACTGACAATCCACCACTACTCCACTCGACCCCACCTAACACCTCTGCTGAAGAACTGGCCTGATCTCCAGCCTCACCATTTACCAAGACATCATGGTCCAGCACTTGGGAAAAGACCTAGACTTTTTAGATCTATATTGAGCTTCTACGTATAGTAATTTACATTTTCTAACCTCCCCAACAAAAGCTTATCTAACCTAACAACTAACCATATGTGCATTTTCCCTTAAATAGTTACAGGTGATATTTTAAAGTGGGTCTTAGGTCCTTAACGACCACGATCCCCTACACATATATTGTACATGCCCCATACCTAGCTCGCTTGTCTCCCACTGTTCTCTTATTACCCACCCAGCCGAGGAGAAGATTGCTCTCCTTCCCTGCTGCCCACTCTGCATATGGTCGTTAACACTTCCCCCACAGTGTGCTTTCGTGCCTATGTAGAAACAAAGGGCTGCCCCTGGGACTCCAGACTCGAGACTCAGGGGAAGATCTTAGGCACTTTCGCCACCCCTGCCAAGGGTGAAACCCAAGGTGTACACCAAACCCTTTTATCACCTATGGATGATTTACAATATTTTAATGTGTTTTCTGTTTGTTTGTGTTATACGCGGTACCAGCTGAAAAATAAGTTGCTCTATATAGATTCTGCCAATGTCCGTCTCTGACCTGCAAAAGGTAATAATTACCTCTATTAACGCTAAGGGTCTTAATACCCCCTCCAAGAGAGCCCGCATGTTTGGGGAACTGAGAGCCCTTTAAACCTCGGTTGCCCTAATCCAAGAGACACACTTTAAACGAAACAATCCCCCACCACTGAGAGATCGAACCTTTTCGCTATCCTACCACTCTTATTCCCCCTTTAAAAAAAACCAAGGGGGTATCGATCCTCATTGCTAAGCACCTCCCCTTCACCTTCCAGGAATCCATATCGGACAGTGAGGGCAGGGCCGTCTTTGTAAAAGGTTACATTGGATCCCAAAAAGTTACGATTGGAAAAATCTATGCCCCTAATGCTAACCAACATCATTTTGTGTGTTCTATTCTAGCAGAGTTCGCCGATTTTTTGGAGGGATTTCTGATTCTGGGAGGCGATTTAAACATGATGATGGACCCTCTTCTGGACTCCTCCACCGGGGCGACCCACATGAGCTACACCAGAATTAAAAAGGTAAAAAAAGCCCTACACAAAACACAATTAGTAGATGTATGGACGATTTTCCATCCCCAAACAAAGGACTACACATACTACTCCCCTCCCCACACCCGATATTCTAGAATAGATTTCCTATTTATCTCCCACAGACACCTTGATTTAGTCCAATCTTCTAACACTGGATCTATAACATGGAGCGATCATGCCCCAGTCTCCATGACCCTGAATTTCCCATCTCTCCCTAGACGTCACCATAAAATCCCTCCCATGTAAATGAACTTACAGATACACTTCGACATTATTTTGAAGAAAATTACACTCCAGATAGCTCCTTACTGATGGTATGGGAGTCCCACAAAGCCGTCATTAGAGGGCATTTTATTAGCATAGCCTCATTTGACAAACGCACAAACAAGGCATCTATTTCCAGTCTCCTGTCTCAGATATCTGTCTTGGAAACCAGACATAAACGTGCGCTGTCCACTGACGACCATCAAGCCCTCATAACCTTAAGGGCACAGTTGGCCTCCCTTTGTACACAAAATATGCAACGCACCTTTCTGCTTTCCAAGAGCAGATTTTATGAGCAGGGAAACAAACCGGGCAGGCTCCTAGCCAGAGCGCTCAAATCCAGACAGGAAACTACCTTCATCCCAAAACTTAAAACCCCAGCTCACTCATGGTACACACTACCAATGACATTGCCAACACATTCCGATCTTACTACCAAGACCTCTACAATATCCGAGACCCAAAACACCCCCCTTCCCATCATTACCTGAAATCCATTGACACTTACCTAAAAACTCACTTTCCCAGTGGACTCGCCCCGGAAGATAAGATTGCCCTAGACGCCCCCATCTCCCTTGAGGAAACCTTAGCTGCACTTAAAGAATCCCCTACCGGTAAATGTGCCGGCCCAGACGGGCTCACTCTTGACTACTTTAAAACATTTGCCCCAATCCTGGCCCCACAGTTCATGAAGGTATTCAATTCCCTCTCATTGGAAGGAAACCTACCCCGGTCCGTACAAGAAGCTCATATCACAGTCATCCCTAAACCTGGCAAAGACCCTACTGTATGTGCCAGCTACCGACCTATATCACTATTAAACACTGATATCAAGCTTTTCGCAAAGATTTTAGCCAACCGTCTGGGGCCATGCCTTCCTTCCATTATTAAACGAGATCAGGTAGGGTTCATCCCTGGACGGGAAGCCAGGGATAACACTACTAAGGTTCTTAACTTAATACACCAGGCTCAGACACAGGGCTTGCCAACACTTCTCCTGTCAGTGGACGCCGAGAAGGCGTTTGACAGGGTCAACTGGGCCTTCCTCTTCGCTACTCTCAAACACCTAGGTATAGGGCAGAACATGATGAGGTGGATACAAACGCTATACCACGAACCCACTGCTAGAATCAGAGTGAATGGAACACTCTCGGGCCCGGTGACCCTGTTGAACGGCACCAGACAGGGATGCCCCCTCTCACCCCTTCTGTTCGTTTTAGTCATTGAACCCTTCTTAGAAGCCATCCGAAACAACTCTGATATTAAGGGTCTCCATGTTAGGAATTACACACACAAAATATCAGCTTATGCTGATGACCTACTCTTCATTGTGACCTCCCCTCAAATATCCCTGCCCTTCGTACTTAAGGAAATGGAAACTTTTTCTCACTTGTCCTATTTCAAGGTTAACCTAACCAAATCCGAGATACTTAATTTGTCTGTCTCGGAGACGGATGTGGTGACACTCAAATCGGCATTCCCGTTTAGATGGGCTTACAACTCAATTAAATATCTAGGGATTTTCATTCCCCGCAATCTCTCCCAACTCTTCAACCTAAACTACAAGTCCCTTTTACGCACACTGCAAATAGACATTACCAAATGGTCCAAGAAACACATATCCTGGATTGGACGCATGGGGGTAGTGAAAATGAATATTCTCCCCAGAAAGCACCCCCCATCACATTACCCAAATCTTACCTGGCTGATATTAAAAAACTTATATCCAGCTATGTGTGGGGGAAAACACGCCCCAGACTAGAGTACGAATACTTAAGTAGGCATAAACATCTGGGAGGGTCTACCCTATCAGACATTTCTCTCTATCATAAAGCTGTTCACCTGGCCAGAGTTGTGGAATGGACAAGGCCAGCCTCTAAACTCTGGGTCTCGGTCGAACAAGAGGGACTCACTTGGCTACCCTGTCAGCAGACAGTATTAGCTTCTCCCGAACATCCTACAATACCTATGACCATAGCTGTATGGAAAAATACGGCTGATAAATATGGCCTTAAGCAGACTCCCTCCCCACTCACCTCTCTTATTTTCAATAGCCAATTTCTGCCTGGATTTGATGTCCGAGCTGTCCGTAACCTCTTTGACAAAGAAGTCCTGTATCCTAGACTGGGTCACGTAATGATGAACAAAAAATTGACACCTTACAAAGACCTGAATCCGGCCTATCCTAACGACCCTCTCAGACAGCACACATACCAACAGCTACAGCACTTCATAACCCCAATACTTAAGGCACATCAATACCCGGATACACTCGCCCCGTTCGAGGCGCTCTGCCACTCGATTGATACCCCTACAAGGCTCATCTCGACCCTATATGACATACTCCTTGGCTCACATTATGATAAAAAACCCTACTATATGCGACTCTGGGAAAGAGATACACACATCACTTTGACTGAAGCTCAATGGAGCAAAGTTTCTACTCTAATACATAAAAGTACCCCCTACGTGCCGGCGCAAGAAAATTCATTCAAAATTTTTACTAGGTGGTACGGGTCCCTCAGGTCCTGCACAAACAATACCCAGGAACCCCAGACACTTGCTGGCGATGTAAACGCAGCAGTGGGAGTTTTCTACACATGTGGTGGTTATGCCCTATACTTAAACCTTTTTGGGACCTGGTGTCATCGACCATAAGATTGGTGGACGACCCCAATTTCCTTCTTTCCCCCCTACAAGCACTCTTGGACCACACCCCACGATCTATCAGTAACTATAAACATTCCCTAACACCCCCCTTACTAAACGCCGCTAAAATGTTGATCCCCAAAATGTGGAAGCAGACGAGAGCCCCTACATGCGCTGAGTGGGTCGCCTCGGTGGAGCAGATCCGGAAGATGGAGGACCTGATACTCACCTCCCAAGGTAGGGGCTTGGAATCCTTTACTAAATGGTCCTCATGGACCCTGCATTTAGAGTCATACTCTTTTAAAAATACCTTATCCCAACTCCCCCCTGCATTGCTGTAAATCCCCCCCTATATCCAGCTGACCATTCCCCCGAAAAAGGGAGCATTCCATAAACTCCAGACCTATAAGTCCATAAATCCACCCGGAGTAATCTCATTACTTTCATACATACTGTCATATGAGTCACATACTTACAATCTACTCATGTACCGCTTTAGTTTGTTGTAAGTTCCTAAGTTCTTTTTTCTCTGTTTATGTACTGTATTGTCCTGGATTCAAGGTTACTTCCCAGAACGCATAACATTGATCGCCTCGTGACTGTTACCTAAAGACTTACCTGTAAAGGTCTGCCCCGTATATGGAATATTTTTAAAAGGTATGAGATATCCAGACGGGTTGTCCTTCCCTAAATGCAACGCTTAGTTACCATATCCACACCATGGCCCCTCGATACCTACAAATCCTGACCCCCTTATACTCGTAGACGAGGCGACTTGAGAAATGCTTGAGACTGGAGACTCCGTGAGACAGTCCCGGAATCCCTCTGAGACGCCTAGCTTCCTGATAAATATACATTTTAGACATTTTAGCACAGGTTTTAAGATCCAGATCAGTATGTATAACCATATATTATGTAACTTGCATTGCGTCCTCTCTCACTATTGTGCTAATACTCCTATTTATGTAACCCTTGTCCTTGGATTCTATATGAAAATGTAAAACTCAATAAAAAGATTTTAAATAAAAAAAAAAAAAAAGGATAATTATAATGCATTTGTCTTTCTTTAAATAAAATCATTGGGGTTGGGTGGGGGGTAGACAACAATCTACTACGATCCATTCCTTAGTTGGAGAATGTGTAGCTCTATGAAATTGATCCCCAACTAGCACTTTTAGACAATGGTACCTGGTACCTCATATAGAGATCTCCATGCCATCTGCCGATCTAGAGGAAGACTATATGAACTAATAAGTGGTCAGCGTGCAATGTGGAACAGGAGATCAGTGAAAAGGGGACTGTGTGAAGCCTGAAGCTTCCAAAGCTGGTCATGTGTGATTTCAATCCAGCACCGGAATCGAAAATGTCGCTGGTGTGTCTGGACATGACATCATCACATCTTCAAGTCACATATACTGGACAAGGTACAGGGTCCAAACCTAATCTCCAGCACTACCAGTGGCATGGTATGTTCTGCACAGTAACTCATGGTGGGCCTCGTGTTAATTGTTTTCAATGTTCCATCATCTGTGGACACACAGAGGATATCTTCACATTGTTCTTGGATGGGCAATTTGTGGCATGTTGCCGATGATATTTAATTTAATATGCATCTCTGACATCCACATCTATTTTTATATTTGACTTTTTTGCAGATGATTTGTTTTTTACAAATGAGATGAGCCTCTTGGTATATTTTACCTATATCTATCATCCTTCAAAATAATTTTTGTTAAATAGATACTAAGACATGTTATTTCACTGTATCAACCTGTATGAATAGGCATGCAGTATTGTAGAATACTGATACAAGGAAAATGAACTAATATTGTACAATGAATGAAAATATTATTCTCCTTCAAAACATAAAAAAAAAAGTTTTCCAGTTACCTTGGTAACGGCTACCTTGGCGCCCTTGTTGATAAGCTGCACCACATTATCCACTTGGCCTTTGTAGGCAGCTACGAGTAGGCGTTCTGAAAGCACAGCGACCACATCCTGCTGGCTCATGAATCAGAAGAGATAGGCTGTCGGGACAAGCTATGGATAGGAAAGATAGGTACTTGTAGGCTCAAATACAGCAGCTTCCAGACAACGCATGCTTGATCATATCAACAGTTACATTCACACTGACTTGATCTATGCCATCTTGTGGATCTGAGGAAACAAAAGAAAACAAAGTCTGAGGCATTGCAATGCATAATTATTTCATCTATGGTATATAACAAGCAAAATATAATGTGTAGGTTATATTACTATTTACTTATTTGATGACAACAGTATAATCAGCCCTTGATAAATGACTTATATTGTGTTATAAACTCAGTCAGAGACATCACAGTTTTACTCTTTGCCCCTCAATATACTTGGGGTACAAGAAAAGGTAAATGGCACAGGTGTTTTGTTTGCCAAACCTAGCAGTTTTTTTCCATGATTCACCAAGCAATAAAATTACATTTTTCTTCCCCTCCTTGCTTTCTCCATTCCCTTGAGTTTTATTACCTTTTGCATCAGTTCCCCACTCCAGCTTTCCCCAAACATTCCTTCTGAGGTGTTACACCTTTTCTAGCTACCTGCATCTTTTCTTATCTACCTTCTATCTTTCCAAAATGTTTCTCTCAATACCATTAGAGCCCTCCTATCACACATGAATTCTTCTTCTTGTTCTGACACTATTTATTCCATATCGATTTCTCTTTCATTCTAACTTTTGTCTTTTTTTTTTTGTCTTACACATGTTCAAAGCTGTTGATTTTATCTCTAAAATACAGAACATATCTATTTTTTACACTGACAAAGTCAGTAGCTAAAACTATGAGCAACACTGCAGAAGAAAACAACACAAACAATTTCAAATGAGTGGAGAGCTGTAAATTCAATTATAAACACATCTAGGGTTGCCACCTTTTCCTCAAAAAAATACCGGCCATGTGTGGGCGGAGCTACAAGAGGGAGGGGCCATGAACGGTGGAGCCACAAAGGGCCTGGATTATCACTGAAATTATATATATTATTTGTATATCATGCCAGGGAGAAGCGTGTGTGTATATATATATATATATATAAAAAATCTATATATATATATTTGTATATCATATACACACAGAAACTGTCTCTCACACTCGCAAATAAGCTTTCTCGCACACACTGTCTCACACACACACGCTGTCTATCACACACACAGACAAGCTGTCTATCACAATATGCCAGTTTTTTGGCCTTCAATATGCCAGGATATTGCCCCTCAATATGCCAGGATATTGCCCCTCAATATGCCAGGATATTGCCATTTAATATGCCAGTTTATTGCCCCTAATATGCCAGGATATTGCCATTTAATATGCCCGTTTATTGCCCCTAATATGCCAGGATATTGCCCCTCAATATGCCAGGATATTGCCCCTCAATATGCCAGGATATTGCCATTTAATATGCCAGTTTATTGCCCCTAATATGCCAGGATATTGCCATTTAATATGCCCGTTTATTGCCCCTAATATGCCAGGATATTGCCATTTAATATGCCAGTTTATTGCCCCTCAGTATGCCAGGATATTGCCATTTAATATGCCAGTTTATTGCCCCTAATATGCCAGCATATTGCCATTTAATATGCCAGTTTATTGCCCCTCAGTATGCCAGGATATTGCCATTTAATATGCCAGTTTATTGCTCCTCAATATGCCAGGATATAGCCACCCTCCTCCCCCCTTCCCCAGCTAGTACTTACCTCCTTGCTGCTGTCTCCCGGTGCAGGTCCATGGCTGTGAGGGAAGCGTTGTGCGCTCCCCTCCAACCGCGCGGATCAATAACGTTTGTTTAAAAAAAAAAGGTTTTAACAAACTTTATTGATCCGCGCGGCTAGAGGGGAGTGCACTGCTCTTCCTTCACAGCCACAGACCTGCACCGGGAGACAGCAGCAAGGAGGTAAGTATTGGGGAAGGGGAATTGGGTAGGGGGGAGACAAATACCGGGCCGTGCATTGCCGGTATATTAGATATACCGGCCCCGGCCCCAAGACTCTACCGGCCAGGTGGCAACCCTAAACACATCGCCAAATGGTAGAAACATGACCACCCATGAAATAATTACAAAGACGAAGTCAGCAAATAATCGTTTTATAAAATAAAATCTTCTAGTTTTGGCACAGAGGCGTCATTTTGAAAATGAGAGCATATAATCAAACACATATGATAATTAATGCCTTCCAGGTTGTGACAAAAATGGCAGAGAGCATGTATATTGTAATGCAATTATAAAACATTATAAAAAGTATGTATGTTACACACAGAGCATGTAATTACACAACGCATGAAATGTGCTTTTTGCTTTTTTTGTTCTTTTTGTTCAGGAATTGTGCATAAATATATATGTGTAATTCATGAAATGTGCTGGTCCCTAAACATTTCATGATTTGTGCAATAGAGATGCGCAATAATAAAATGGGCAACAAGTGGATTGTGTGCCTTCATTCTTTGCGCATGACACATACATGTGTTTGAACACTTATTTGCTAAATGCTGCTTCTCTGCTATTTACACTACTAGTCTTTTACCCCCAAGAGAAGTGTCTCTCTGTGTCTACTTTCACAATAAGCAGACACATCACATAAGCAGTTGTTGACATTACAAGTTTAGGCACAGTAGAGGCCCCTGTTCAAACAAATTTAAAGTCTAATCCAAAAATGTTGTAAAATGTTTCAGTTTTTAATTTGCTGTGGGGTATATGGTTTCAGAAACTTTTTGTGGATAAAGATAGTTTTTATTCTTTATAAAGCTGCCGTACCTATTGAGTTTCATTTTCACAAAGAGCTGCAGGTCTTCGCAAAATAGATGAGATTGCTAAAGTCATCTGAGCTGCCACGTTCAAGTATAAGATTACACATACGATTAAAACACCTAGCTGTTTTTTTTGTTTGTTTGTTATTATCAAAAATATAAATTCACATATTTAAAAAAAACCTAATACAAACATAAGAATTACATACAAAGAATGTTGTACTATAAAATAAGTATCTGTGCCTACAGATAAAAGCACTCCTGTGTGAATAAACACTATATAATAACTTCTACATTTACTTAATTTAGGGAAGTCACAACAAATATATTACAGTGATCATTTAAATTACCAACTGACTTCTGCTCACTCTTTTTTTTTTTTTTTTTATATTTTATTTAAGTATATTGTAAATCAATACAATCTTAGTATTATTCAATCGCAATAAGCAACATATAAATTGTAACAATGTCATTGTCAACACACGTGATAATATCAATTACTCAGTACATTTTTTACAACATTAACACAATATCACTGCTGTCCTGGGGCTTCGTTATTGCATGTGAGACATGTTAATGTTATTTTATGTTTTAATAGTTTGCTTTATCTGGAATTTTTATGGGTTAGGTGTAAAATTTGTTCCGTACATTCCAATTTCCGCCAAGTTTTTGATTCTTGCAAAGCTGATGTTTACTAAATTATCCTACAACAGAAGCCCCAAGGGAACAGTGGGTCATAGCGTAACGCGTATTATTTCCGGTCAGTATAAATCAGCGTATATGTAATTTATTTGATGCGGGTTAACCAGTCTATTATTCCAAAGTACACTATGCATTGTTACTCATTCTTTTGCTTAATAAAGTGACCAAGATTGTCAAAACATTTCAGTGAATCGAATACAGAAGCTTCTATGACTTATTTTAAAACACAACAACATTAAAACATTTTCAAACCATATTAACTAGTTCCAAATCAGACTCATGACTCCAATGTTGATTATACCAAAGTGTAAATATGTCGAACACCTCTTAATGAGACATCTCGGACAATATAGTAGGGTAGTTTCTAATAGCAGCTATCATTAGGTTGTATGTGAAAATTTCTGCACAAGGGTTTTTTTCCCCCTCTTGGTTAAATATTAGTTTAGGAGGATCAGATCTGTACCAATGAGGAGCTGGTTTATATACCATGGGGAATTTTGAAAAGTCTGTTTGATTAGCGTTTTTGAGTTTAGGGGTAGTGAATTGATTTAGCGATTCCATGTCATAAATAATTGTTTTGTGCGATGTATTGTGTCATTTTCTGTTTTTTTTTTTTTTAAGCAACCCTATTGGGCATCCCATTTTTATTGTTTCATCTGTGATCACATTATTAAAATATATTCACTTGTCTATATAATGATAACACTGGATAATGCTGGGTAACTGTACCACCCAGGAAATGTTTATATGAAGTCACTGATGTCAAACAGAGTATAGTGTACATTTGTTTGACACTTTATCTCACAATGGACTGGATTCAGTTACTTGACATACATTTATCTCAGGAAATAAAATACAAATTGTCCCATAGACTGCGATAGAAGATTTCAAGATAGAAGAAACAGTGATACACTTTGTTTCAGGTAACTGTATCCAGCGAAGCGAATTCAAGAAACTAGTGGTTTTATATAGTTTCCCGGTATTTCCACTGGGGTAGATATCTAAGCGTAAACTCCAAAACATATGCTCACTTAACTATTTACCTGCAACAAATACACCTTGGTTGACAGATTGTATGCATTATGATTTACTCTATTTTACCTTTTATCTTCTAATCTTGAAAATAATACAGTAATGAGAACGGCAACACCTCCAGCTGTGCTGTGCATGGTGTAAGGTTACAGACTCATTTACTAAGCATATTTCCCTCTCAGGGAACTATATCAGAAAAACTTAGTGCGAGAAATAGAGTGTATTACTAAATGACATCACTTCCTGTATTTTCTGCAGTGTCTATTCAAAAAATTGGAGAATAGTGCGAGTTGACTTAATTTAAGCCAGACTTTACAACACCCCCTTCACTGTGCACCGAGGGGGGGAGGCGTATAGTTATTAACCGACTAGGGACTAGGGACCTTGGGAAGTCCCTGGCCTTTTTATTGTTGTGGGTTTGGGAGCCATTTGGCAAGCTCACAACCCCAGTAATAATTACAAGGGGCCTGGGAGCCACACATATTTATCAATTGGTGCCAGAAGTATAAACAGTTCCTGGCATTGTTTTTTTTTATGGGAGGGAAGTGCTACTTGCCTTGGGGTCCCAGAGGCTATTTCAGGAGTCACCAGGACCCATTTATAACATGGCAGGGGTTATTTTGTATTTGATGGGGGAAGTACTTTGTAGGCTAAGTCCAATTCGATAAAGCATTTTTCGATGAGCGCAGACTCCCCTGCTTCTGCCCGGCACGACCGCCGGGGCTTCTATGAAGAAGCCGGGTACTTCCGCTTTCGTCACAGAAGTCCCCCGGCTGCCCCCACATATCGTGCAGACATCCCCCGGCTGCCCCCACTAGCCACCAGGGAATGAAACCAGGTAAGGGGGAGGGGAGGGGGGGGGGGACAGAGGACACAGACAGACAAGCGAGGGGGGGGAGAGAGTAAAGCAGAGGGGGGGGAGAGGACACAGACAGACAGACAAGGGTGGGGGGAGACACAGACAAGGGGAGGGGGACAGAGATAAAAGGGGAGGGGGGATAGAGAGAGACAAAGGGAGGGGGAGGGGGGTGGACACAGACAGACAAGGGGGGGAGACACAGACAGACAAGGGGAGGGAGGGGGGAGACAGACAAGGGAGACACAGACAAGGGGAGGGAGGGGGGCAGAGAGAAAAGGGGAGGGGGTGATAGAGACAAGAGAGAGAAGTTTTGGGGGGAGAGAGAGACAACGCTGGGGGGGAAAGAGACAGCTGGGGGAGCGGGAGAGAGGCCGCATTGGCACATAAAAGCAAATAAAAACAAGAAATGCATTTTTATAATATACATTTTTTATTAAATATTAAAAAGCAATTTACATATATACAAGTTAAACTTTTTTCCTATAGGGTAGTCTTATAATCGGGTCTAGGACACTTCTTCGCCGCATCTTCATCGCTGACAGTTCAGCGCGGCAGTTAGAACGCTGAACTGTCAGCAATGAAGTATAACGCGCCCGTTTCACCGCAGCTGCAGCTATGTAAGAGCTGACCGTTCAGCGCTGAACTGTCAGCTCTTAGAAATCTAAAAGTAAAACTAAAATACCCCCCCTAATAAATGATTCCCCCCCCCAATAGTAACACTAAACACTAAACCCCAATACTAACACTAAAATTAACCCCAATACTAAAATTAACCCCCTAAACCCTAATACTACCCCCGACCCCTAATACTAAAATTAACCCCCTAAAACCTAATACTAACCCTAATACTAACCCTAATACTAACCCCCGACTCCTAATACTAAAATTGACCCCCTAAACCCTAATACTAACCCTAATACTAAACCCCTAATAGTAAAATTAACCCTTAACACTAAACACTAAACCTAATTCTAACCCCCTAAACCCTAATTCTAAGCAAACTAAAATCGGTAAAATACTTACCTTTGGCGTTTAAATGTCCCGCGATGAAATCTCCAGCGACGATCTGTCTTGTGCTGTAGAGTCGGCGGTGAAGCGGCTGCGCAGAAGCAGCCGCGATGAAGAGTCCCATCCCCTTATAATCAGGCTTTTAGTTTTTTTCCTAAAGGAATGTACAAATGTGGGGAGGCCGTCTTATAATCAGGGTCGTCTTATAATCGAGCAAATACGTTAACTGCTGGAGGAGGATTAAAAAGTTGAAAAGTTATTTTTTCAAAAAAATAATTTTATTAATACAGGAGTCTTTTTTCTGCCATAGTTTACACCATTAGCTCCCGTAAAAATAATCACCCTGTTCAAGGAATTTTTGTTTAGATGCAATCAAATTACTTATAAATATTCAGCACCTATCAATCTGTTTGCCAACATCTTGTCCAACTCCTTTAATCACAGGCTCCTCCTTCTGCTCACTGTTCCTCTACCCCTACTTCACACTCATTTTTCATAACTATTCACTGTAGTTTCATTATTGTCAAAGGAAGTTCAGTGAGCACAGTCAGTACCTGCAGAGGAGATCAGCCATTGTCTTCAGCATGTAAAACTGAACACAAATAGCTACATCATTAGACTTTTGGAAAAACTAAAGTATCTGTTGAAGGGGCTCACAAGGAGCACCATATTAAAAGGTAGAAGTATGATTTAGTACCTCTTTAACAAAGTCTTGGCTTATTTAAAAAGCAATTCAATCAGCAAAGTAGGCCAAAGTTTCAAGGCATTATTCCATCTTTAATAGCAGGCTGATAAATATGTGCAAAATAGGCTATTTTATGGAAAGCCTTAATGTGTATTTAAAAACAAAAATATCTTTATTTTAAGACAAAAATGTAAAATAAGTGATAGGTTGGTTACATGCTGTGATGGTATCAATTACCAGTCACAGCCTGTAACACTTTCTGATTGATTCAATGCATTGTCATGTTTGTACAAAGAATTTCCCTTCTGGCACGTTCAATGATACAGTTACATGACTGAAATAATTAATCAGTTGGATCACTACAAATGTACTGCTATGTTCTATAAACAGAGCTCAGAGTCCACAGCAATATGAAGCAGGCCAAGAATTAGACTATCACTTAGACCTGTTAAATATGTATTAGCCTTATAGTGCTTTAGATAAATCAAAGCAGCAATGACATAACAAGGTATATTGTACTGTAAGATCTGTTCTGTGAAAAATGTTTACATGGTAGACACTATATTCCACATAAACATTCCCACAAGGTTTAGGTTTCTGAGACATTGTGTATCATGGTTTTTGTATGTATATAGATATCTAGTAATTAATAATATAGTTTCAAACAATTAATGGCATGTTTTACATCTAATTAAATTGACTGAGGGTTTCAAAGTGCAGTACTGCCAGTGAATTCTTGATCTTAACTACCCTCACTAAAGACCCACACAGAATTGTAGCCTATTAATGATTAGCCAAACTAAATTGAAAGAAAATGTAAAGTAACATAATAAGAAAATGTTTAAAGAGGTCTGACTATAAGACTGGGATCCAGGTCCCCCGCAGACCTTAATGATCTCCATGTCTAAGTTGCCTAACCTAAACAGCCTACGGCTTCTCCCTCCCTTGCTGCAGGTCCATGTGGCTGTTGGTCTTTGTGTGCATGTGATTGCATGATTGTGATTATGTGCTGATGTCTGGCTCCTAAGTTTTTTTGCTGGCTCTTAAAACTAAATACAATTTGTATTAGCCCTGGGTTAATGAGTTTTCAACAATGCCACTAGGAAACGCTCTGTTCCATCAAATCATATGCTCCATCCATCCAAAATATTTTGAAAAAATACACAACACTCATTTCTTTTGTCACGTATTCAGTCAGTACTTATGTCTTATGTCTAAGTCTGCAGTCTGTATTTTGAACCTGGGGGGTCATTCATACTACATAAATGCCTTGAAATAATTCTTTATTTGTTCAAATATGCCCTATGCATATTTCTTCCACATAAGATAATTTCCAGTATTTGCTACTGTGAAACAAGACGCGTTTCAAAGTAACACAGTTTCAGTCGACATGCTAGATGGCTTGGTTGCTATAGCAACAGGGAAAGTTAAAGTTTTGTCTAGGTGGAAAGAGACCTCTCATCTAACCGAAGGAAATATAGTCTTGGATCATTACAAAAGTCATGTACAACCTGTTTACATCATGGCATGAAGTCTACCAGTGTCTACCATGTATTTGCGGTGACATGGTTAGATTAGATAATTTTGCGTACCTGTTCAAGAAGTTGAGTCATACATACCACCATTTTTGCCCATTCAGAACAAACAAAGCAACACGTTGACCAATGCTAGCATGTAGTTATCTTCCTAACATTGAGAAGCATAATGTACAGTTATTAAGAACATGTCTCATGAGGATCTTCAGAATCTCTATTAAATGGATTAAGCTATGTAATGTTACAGCCTTGTCATAACAATGGATTTTAGTGCATCTAATTATTTAAAGGGTATGTCTATATTTAATTAATTATGTGCAGCTATCATTAAATAAAAAAATCTTTATCCTGCATTTAGCAGATTACACTTTTGACATTTCAATTATGTTCAAAAGTTATGTGCTTTTACGGATTAATTATGAAAAATGATAAGTCCGAGGAATTAATAAAAATCCTATTTTGAGATAAGTTATTCGATTTTCTGGGCGGTGGACAATGAGATGTTTTATTGATTCACTCTGATCACCTTGCCAGTATTTGTCATATTTCTGTATATCTGGCAGATCGCATCTGTTAAAGGGGATTTGTCTGCATATGTACAGTTTAATATATATGCTCTATAACTCTCACATATTCTATACATCCATACTGATATCTAGTAATTTCTCCTGCTCTAGTAATCAGATAGCATCTTAGATCTACACAAAATACGTAATAAGTCATAAGTGGTCAGGTATATCCGGGCTGGTGCAAGGATTTTTGCCGCCCTAGGCAAACCCCTTCAGCCCAGTAGGAGGGGGACACGAGGGTGCCCCACTCCTAAGGACTATCTAGTGCCAGGAAAATGAATTTGTTTTCCTGGCACTATAGTGCTCCTTTAACACCAGTACTGCACAGTGTCTTTTCTCTGCAGCGACATGCTATAGACACCAGTACCACTACATTAAACTGTAGTGGTTCTGGGACTATAGTGTCCTTTAAAAGTGAGGTAAATTAGTTTCCAATGTAGTATTAATAACTAAACAACTAACTAATAAACATTTTGAATTGTCTACTTACCACCAGGACATTAAGATGATCTGGTCTCTGGCTGCAGTCTGGCTCTTGGTCTGGCTCTGGCGACTGGAGACAAACACCAATGGATTTTGCCCGCCAATATGCCAGGACTTAGCCTCTCAATGTGCCTGATTTTGCCCCTCATTATGCCAGGATTATGCCCCTAAATATCCCAGGATTATGCCCCTCAATATCCCAGGATTATGCCCCTCAATATCCCAGGATTATGCCTCTCAATATGCCAGGATTATGCCCCTCAATATGCCAGGATTATGCCCCACAACATGCCAGGATTATGCCTCTCAATATCCCAGGATTATGCCCCTCAATATTCCAGGATTATGCCTCTCAATATCCCAGGATTATGTACCTCAATATGCCAGGATTATGCCCCTCAATATGCCAGGATTATGCCCCTCAATATGCCAGGATTTTCCCCCACAATATGCCAGGATTATACCCCTCAATATCCCAGGATTATGCCCCTCAATATTCCAGGATTTTCCACCACAATATGCCAGGATTATGCCTCTCAATATCCCAGGATTATTATGCCCCTCAATATGCCAGGATAATGCCCCTCAATATGCCAGGATTATGCCCCTCAATATGCCAGTATTATGCCCCACAATTTGCCAGGATTATGCCTCTCAATATGCCAGGATTATGCCCCACAATATGCCAGGATTATGCCTCTCAATATGCCAGGATTATGACTCCCAATATCCCATGATTATGTCCCTCAATATCCCAGGATTATGCCTCTCAATATGCCAGGATTATGCCCCACAATATGCCAGGAATATGCCCCTCAATATCCCAGGATTATGCCCCTCAATATCCCAGGATTATGCCCCTCAATATCCCAGGATTATGCCCCTCAATATGCCAGGATTTTCCCCCACAATATGCCAGGATTTTCCCCACAATATGCCAGCCAGGATTTCGCCACCCAATATGGCCGGATTTTTCCCCACAATATGCCAGCCAGGATTTAGCCACCCAATATGCCAGTATTTTCCCCCACAATATGCCAGCCAGGATTTAGCCACCCAATATGCCAGGATTTTCCCCCACAATATGCCAGCCAGGATTTAGCCACCCAATATGCCAGGATTTTCTCCACAATATGCCAGCCAGGATTTAGCCACCCAATATGCCAGGATTTTCCCCCACAATATGCCAGCCAGGACTTAACCACCCAATATGACCGGATTTTACCCCACAATTTGCCAGCCAGGACTTAGCCACCCAATATGACCGGATTTTCCCCCACAGTATGCCAGGATCCTCCCCACTTCCCCCTTACTTACCTCCTTGCTGCTGCTCTCCCGGTGCTCTCATCCGCCCGTCTGTGGCTGTGAGGGAAGTGTTGTGCGCTCCCCTCCAGCCAATGCGCATTCAGCAGCGATGAGGTAAGTAAGTAAGTAATTATTTTTTTTTGACACAGGGTTCCGGTGCCCCCAGCTAAGTTGCGCCCTAGGCAGCTGCCTAAGTCGCCTTACTGGTGGCGCCGGCCCTGGGTATATCATTCTACAATCATGTTTTGGAGGAATAGGAAACGGTGTAAAAAGAACATTTTATGGGATAATAGTGTAGACAGAATTCTGTGTGCAGACTACCATTTTAAATATCAAATATCCTCTGTAAGGGAAGTTTACAGATTATTAATATTTGTAAAAGCAATGTCAAGTTTTCTTTACAATGACACTGAATCAAATAAAACAGACATCGTTTTAAAGTACATAATCCTAATAAAAATGGATTCTTAGCATTTTGTTTAAACCAGCAACATTTTGTGGGTTACATCCTGAAGAAATACTGGGTTATTAAACATATACTGCTACAAATAAGAAAAATAATGGTATTTATATAACCTCTCCAATCTATTCCAAAGCTATGTAGGAAAGAAACACACTTTCAAAGAAAACCTTCAAATTAAAAAGTGTTAATATATGAAAACAATCCCGGGGGTCAGGCAAAAATAAATTACTAGCAATTAATCACATTTTGGAATGACAAGACTTCTGTTTTTGGAAAGACTCTGTCTCTTCAGGGCCTTCAGTGAGAGCCAGTCAGTGGATGTAAGAGAACCTTTCAGAGGGATGCTAGCAAATTTCACTGGAAAAGTTGCTCAGTGTAGAATTAGGCACTTCATATAATATTAAAAGCAGGGTTTTCCTAATAAACCCTGATACACACTCCTTACATGTGTTAGTGTGTCCGATATAGGCTGATAGAAACATAGAATGTGTCGGCATATAAGAACCATTCGGTCCATCTAGTCTGCCCAATTTTTTTTTGAGTACTTTTATTAGTCCCCCGTTCCCGGTCTTATAGCTAGGATAGCCTTGTGTCTATCCCACGCATGCTTAAAATCCTTGACTGTGTTTACCTCTACCACTTCTGCTGAAAGGCTATTCCATACATCCACTACCCTCTCAGTAAAGTAATACTTCCTGATATTACTTTTAAATCGTTGCCCCTCTAATTTAAGACTATGTCCTCTAGTTGTGGTAGTTTTTCTTCTTTTAAATATACTCTCTTCCTTTACTGTGTTGATTCCCTTTATGTATTTAAATGTTTCTATCATATCCCCCCTGTTACGTCTTTCCTCCAAGCTATACATGTTAAGATGCTTTAACCTTTCCTGGTAAGTTTTATCCTTCAACCCATGAACCAGTATAGTAGCCCTTCTCTGAACTCTCTCCAAAGTATCAATATCCTTCTGTAGATACGGTCTCCAGTACTGCGTACAATACTCCAAGTGAGGTCTCACCAGTGCTCTGTACAATGGAATGAGCACTTCCCTCTTCCTATTGCTAATACCTCTCCCTATGCAACCAAGCATTCTGCTAGCATTTCCTGCTGCTCTATTGCATTGCCTACCTACCTTCAAGTCCTCTGAAATTATTACTCCTAAATCCCTTTCCTCAGATGTTGAGGTTAGGACTGTACCAAATAGTCTATATTATGCTTTTGGGTTTTTACGCCCAAGGTGCATAATCTTGCACTTGTCCACATTAAATGTCAGTTGCCACTGCTCTGACCATTTTTCTAGTTTAGCTAAATCATTTGCCATTTGGCTTATCCCTCCATGAATATCAACCCTGCTGCAAATCTTTCTATCATAGTGAATTCAATGCCTTAATTCTTCCAAAAATGACTCTACTTCTGTAGCTGAGTAGTTGAGTTAGTTTCAGTAAATGCAGTTGGAAAAGAAACATTGAAGGGAGGCATTGACAATTTATATGCATTTTGGTACTTTACTATTTTAGCAGTTCACAGTATTCTTAACAAATACTTCCTGTTTTCTTTATCCTGCGTTTTGCTACACCTGTCAAAACACACATTGGTTCTTTATTTATTTATGTTTACAATTGTTAAATACATTAGAGTCCATTTGTATGAGGACAGCTAGAGTGAGTTATAACCGGCTTGAAACAAAATCCTGGTAAGAACTGCACGTGAACATGTGATTTCAAAAGACAAATGAACTTAGCAGCAAAAAGTGTCATATAATGACCTCTATTTGGTTTAATGGTTCCTGAAAGTAATATCCACAATACCTTTTACTGCTTAAAGCCCTGGGGTATACATTTGTCATAAGCGATCTTGATTAAAACAGCATCATCCTACTACACACAGGGTTGCCACCCAGCTAGTATTTTTGGTAATAGGTAGGTTGGCGTTTTTTTTTTTTTTAATAAAAGGTGGCAACCCTAACTCCACATGTTGCATGAAGTTGTATATAAAATAAAGGATGATTCATTAAAGTGCATGAGTGGTAGGTATAAAACCGGAGCGTATACTAACAAAGCAAAATAGTGGTTCTCCTACCACATGCTCATGCATAACGCCCACACTTAGAGCTAGTGCAGCCTGTGTATAAAAATGCAACATAATACATTTTGGTAAAGACACAGTCACAGCATCAACAAAGTATTGTGATTTATTTAAAAAAGTGTAATAATCTTCAGCGGCTATAACTTGTTTGTTTACCATCTCTTAACACTTTGTTGTGTGCTAGTTCTATATATAACTTCTCACATGCTCAGCTAAATGAGAACGCTCCCATCTACAACAAGGTGAATCATAATTGGTCAAACCACTACAACAAGGTGAATCATAACTGGTGGAACCTCAAACCTCATCAACATGGTGAATCATAACTGGTGGAACCTCAAGCCTCTCCAACAAGGTGAATCATACTTGGTGGAACCTCAAGCCTCTCCAACAAGGTGAATCATAACTGGTGGATCCTCAAACCTCTACAACAAGGTGAATCATAACTGGTTGAACCTTAAACCTCTACAACAAGGTGAATCATAACTGGTGGAACCTCAAACCTCTACAACAAGGTGAATCATAACTGGTGGAACCTCAAACCTTTACAAAAAGGTTAATCATAACTGGTGGATCCTCAAACCTCTACAACAAGGTGAATCATAACTTGTGGATCCTCAAACCTCTACAACAAGGTGAATCATAACTGGTCGAACCTCAAACCTCTACATCGAGGTGAATCATAACTGGTCGAACCTCAAACCTCTACAACAAGGTGAATCATAACTGGCCAAATATGTACAGAGAATAGCCCCTACTCCTGCTGCAAGAATGACTCAGGAAGATCCTCTCAATATGTTGACTAAATGTCTGGATTCTCTCCATCCAATCACAATCTTGGCGATGGATGGAATTAACTCTGCAACATTGTTATTCATGTTAAAAAACAGGACACTAACAATGCTAATAGTAGCATTAAAGTACATTTGGTGACTGGAATGCTCCTTTGAAAACGGAAGTTGGATGCTGACCATATAGAACAGAAGCCTAGAATACAACAAAAATAGATTGGCACTATTCCAGATCTCCACTCCAGATCAGCTACAGTGCTGGCCATCTGTCTGCTTCCTCTGAGGATACATTTGTTACATAAGGTCTACAGGTCAACATTTGCCAGTCATTACTCATGGAGGGCTTTTGTCAAAAGAACATCCCTCATGGTAACCTTTTAGAAAGTTACATGTATAAGTGTCAACAGAAAAAAAAACTGCATATATGTTTAATTTCTGTCCGTTTAATTTAAAGTCAGTCTAGTACCAAATATATATTAATTTTATATGTTGCTCTCAGGCTGAAAAAGCCCACAGGAAGCCAGCAACTGCACCTTTATCAATGAGTCTTGCTTGTACAAAGGAGAGACATCTTTAAATCACAATGTTCCAATGAGTTTCTCTACTGTGCTTTCATTTGTTCCTGGAGATCACACGGCTGAACTCAATGGAACAACTGCTTAGGCTAAACATCCCCATTGTTAGAGGCCGTCATACACAATGCTATCTATCCGGCAGCTTTGAAGAACTCAGTGAATAATCAGAAATAGAGAGCACACATTGAAAGATTGATGGGAGGCGTGTAATCAGCACAGACAGCATGTCATAATGTATTGTAATTCCTGCACTACTGGACCCATAATACATCACCTATTGATTGGCTATTACTAATTTCTTGTTTCTACACAGTGTAAGCAAGAGAGGGGAAGGAGGCCGGCCAAATACATTTTTAGACATAACCCCCCTGCACAAATCATATTGATCTCCGGTTGAGATAATATTATGCAAATGTAATTATAATTCAATTAAATATTCCAACAGGTGGATTAAACTGGATAAAGACATTGCAGACATGTGCCAAGAAATCCAGTATATTGCTGGAGAAAGTAATAAAACAATAATAATAATAATATAATAAAAAGTTCTTGTTTATTTGTTTCATTACACAATGGTGGCACTATTTTTTTTTTTACACAACATTAGAATGAAAATGCAAAATTGACAAACCATACCATTGCCGATAAAAAAAGATAATAAACTAAATTTGCTTAAACATTTGCTTATTTAGGCTGACAGATTCTTCTTGAGTGATATTTATTTCCTAGTCTAAGCATCTGTTTAAAAGCTATATTATCTGAATGTGAAAAACTGTCCAAATAATTTATGTAATTAATTACTGTACTTGTTTATAGTCAAGTTACCTCAGTGGTAGTCTGCTTGGAAAGCAGGATAGACTGTAAAGCTTATATCCAGCTCAAAGAAATTTCAAGTTCAGCTCAATGATAGTTGGAGAGTGACAAAAAGCTCATTCTAGCAACCATTCAAAATATGATTATATTTCTTTATTGCACTATGCCAAGGAGAGAACGGAAACTTGTCCAACAGTCTGATGATGCCATAGTACCAGAGTAACAATGACAGATGACAATGACAAATATATAATCTTATTTTTTCATAATATGCCCTATTTTTGAAAACCTTTCAAATTCATATCCATCGTACACGTCTATTCCAATTAAATCTGCTTGAAATGCATGCGTGGATGTTTGAGTGTAGGTATGCACACAACCACATCTATACGTTCAATTAATATTTTTCCCAAAAAAATGTAGTAATAACCTGCGGGAAACCTGACAAAGTCTTCCTTTCATCTGTTTATATTTATTTATTTTTAAGAAAAGGTGTTATGTGATTAATATCCTGGAAACAGATCAACTTTTCCTTTTTTTTTCCTGGCAAGGGACCAATGCAGTACATTTTCACAAATATTATTTTGGTCTTAAATATTTGGATCTTAAAAATAACCTTTTTTTATTTTATGGGATTGGAGGCAAATTTAAGCACTAAAGGTGGGCTGTGCCCATGTGAGTCAGCTAGTAATGGTGAAAAGGCAATTTAGTGCTCTTTTGCATGAAGGTATTAATTGCCTGCCCAGAAACAGAATGATTACCAAGTGCAATATTTGAATTCAAATGTCAGAAAAACAGGATAATAGTTCAACATCCTGTGAATTTAACCTTCTGCAATCAAATCCTTAAAGGGGCAGTTGCAGTCAGCTTGTTTTTGTATATTGCACATGTTCCTGACATTTGTAGCATGCACTTATTTTTAATTTAAAACAATGTGCACTTCTCCATTAGTTTTACATTGAAAATAATTCCACTGGGATGTCGAAATTCAGTGGCATCCAATAAGAGATAGCCAGGACTGTTGCTATAGCAACAACAATACATCCATTACACTTTATTTACAGTGTTTAGTAAACATGACGAGATAAGGAATAAACAAATAAAATAGATATGTTTGGTTTTATACAAGTCATCTTCGAAAAAAGCTGGATGCTGTAGGTTGAACTGCACCTTTAATTTCTTACTTTATATTTAAAAAGTATCTATCATTTAATTCTACTCTTCCTTGACGGTTCTTGCTGCTTTTCTAATTACAGCAGCCAATTTTTTATATACTTTCCATCATGGAGAACTTGAAATAAAAGCAGTCTATAGTTTGTCCACTGATTACCAAAAGAAACTAACAATGAGATGGATCATACAAATAAATGATTGCCTTCTGAACCTGATGGTGCTGTAAGTCCATCAATGATGTTCTCTATTGGGATTATGGCCACAGCTGAGGCATCAAGACATCCTTTCCTCAACGATGCAAGAGGCACTTATAAAGCTATAACAGTTATACTGTCGTAGGAATCTTAACAGAGAGGGTAATTACAGTGCAATCAAGAATTTAGCATAGACAACACAACTAAATAACTTGTGGACCAAATTCAGGTATATTATAGGATTAAGCCTTCTCTATGACCAGTTTAGTTCATTATGGTGGTCATATACTAAACAAGTGCAGTGGAATAAAACAGATAAAACACGAGTAAGGAGCAATTTGCAAATATTTATAACATTTTTATTTCCGTTTATTTAGTGTGCATTTTTCCAGTTGTGGGTCTGGGTTACACTTGTGTCAACTATCACCAGCAAATTATAATTAGACTCTGGGGGCATTAACTAATGCACACTATTGCCTGCTGGATGGTATCTGTGTAGATAGAGATACTATGACCAGAAATGATTTATCCATCACAAAAAAAATTCTTCCATAGTAGAGGGTTTTATTCACTTGCATCAGTAGAGCAATGACAGGCAAACATAACCAAATGCCAGAAACTAATTAACATTTGTGGAACCCTGGTCAAGACACTAGTTCTTTTAATCCAGAGGACTAATCCAAAGAGCAGCCATTGTATTAAAGGTGCAGTTCACATTGTCCATAGTAAGTCAAATTAATACCCTACTTCTAATCATCTATCCTTGACATTAACCTATTCGGGGGTTTACACATTTTAAGATGACACAACTTACTTTTCATATGCACATCTCAATGATGGAAAGGAGGGCAGAAGAAATGGAGTGAAGGAAGGCAGAGGGAGGAAATAAAAACAAGAATGCCTTCTTTAGCAAACATTTTTGTTATCTGATAACTACATTACCACAGCCTGTGATTTGCAGAGGTGTAGGCAACACGGGGGTGACCTTCACAGGGCACCTGAGCACCTAAGGTTGGCCCTAGTAGTACGTTTTTAATATTTGTGAAATGCAATTATTTTTACATCAAAACAACTTATAGTTCCAGGTAGCACACCATAGAATCCCATTTCTGTCTGCTTAAGGGGGCATTTGAAGGATGCTCCTACCTAACACTAATCAAAAGAAATTTAGATTTATCTGGAAGACTAACGTAGACTTTCTGGTTGCTTTGTTAAAGGGCCCCAGCTCCGTGCTAACTGTCCTAGTTTTAAGATATCTTTATTTCTATTTCAATTATAACTGCCATAATTTCTAAATTATAACGGCAACATATTTATACATTTATTTTACTATTACCATAGATCACTGAGAGACTCCTCTTCCAACTTATAACAGGAATACATTTTGAACCTTATGTACTTGTTCCTGGGCCATATTTATAGCCTGCATATGTAACAACATGAGGTACTAATGGTAAATGCAGTGTAACTCATACTACTGTGAATAGCCTGGACGCTGTGTACTTCCCACACTCATGTCATGAGGAAATTATATGCAGCATTTAAAGGATAACTAAACGTGTTTATTCCTTAATCGGACAGGATGGATATTTGTTTTCCAGAGTTTTCAACACAGCAATAGTTTAACCCTTAAAGTGGAAGTAATGACAACATTTGGATTTTGTCCAAGGAGGCATGTCCTGTTAATAATTTAATTCAACTGTATTGCTCTGGCAAACTACCAGTCTGACAGACAAACCTTTGCTAATTAGTCTGTCAGACTCTTAGTCAAAATATTATGTCAAACATGTACACATGTGATCAACAGCGTATTCCAGGGGAGTCCACAGAAATAAAACTCACAGTATTGTGCAAATAAATAAATAATGTAAGAGTGTATGACAGCAATAAAACTCACAGTAATGTGCAGTGTATGTGTGGACCATGGATACCATACAGCACATACACACAGATTCACACATACACAAATGTCTTTATTTTTAACTATAAAAAAAAGTTTTACTAATTGTCCCTCTCCCTGCTGATTCACGGAGATCTGGAGCTCCAACAACTGCAGAGTGCAAGAGAACGAACCTTGTGCTGCGCTCACCATCAAGGTGCTCCGTGGTGCGTCCAATGTCCAGAGAACATTGGTACAGCTCAGTGGTGCACTTAGCACTACTGATCTCATGTACCTTAATGATCGCGTGTTGATTGTCCCGGGCTTACACCCTGCCCACGAGACACTGGAGACAGTAAATATCCTTGTTTTCTTCTAAACCAAAGCGTACTAAAAATAAAAAAAAATTTTTTAAATAAACAAAATAAAAAAACACTATTTTGTTAAAATAGAAGATAACAAAATGTTCTGCAACTTCTTACTGTCTAACAGCCAGAGAATTAAGTTACCATAACAACAAGCATCTTAGAGAAAACCTGCAGTGAATACTTAGCTATTGAAACATAAAAGAACTTGTGGGAAGGGGAAACTGGAATTCTGTGGCAGATATTGTCTTCTTCTATGAGTTTAGTGGGGCTTCACAGGTAGTGTAAGGAGTGGATAATAAGCCAGTTTGTCACTTATGTAGTGCTCCGATTTGACAGAAGGAATGCCAGCTTAAAAAAACCTTCCCACATAAACATGATCACTAACAAAATGTCCTCAAAACAAAATCACACCAACATAACACTAACAAAACCACACAAAGGCAATGCACCCCAAGAGAAAACATTTGGAATCACTAATAGAAATTAGGCAAAATAACACTTTTAGCTCCTTACATTGTAATGATCAGTATGAACATATTTAGATTATAATGTGTCAAAGCACTGCTGCCACACCTTCATTATAAACATGAATGCACGTTGGGCTGACCACATTTGAGATTTGTTCACCAGTTTGCCTAAATTTACTTTCATCAGTTCCAGTCATTGAGGTTCTACAGCACTGCTTGATATGCAAATGTGGCTTGATATGCAAATTACTTATTTCCCTTTGAAAAGTAGTTCATTTGTATCAGGCTATTGGTGAGATAGCTGTATTTAGTTCAAGGCAGACAAGGCAAGTGCTTAGAGCAGCACTTGCCTTCTCTGCCTGGGGAGGGAGGGGCGGTCGGCTAAAATGGATGCAGGCATTATGATGTCTGCATGCAGCGTAGTGGTGCAGTCACTGTACCGTGCTGCCTGTCACATGATCATCAGAGCGCTGAGAATCATGTGACCTACCAGTGCTCAGCTTTCAGACCGAATGTAGAGGCAGCATGATAAGTTGTCTGTGTGTCTGGGCAGTGCACAGACACCATGCTGCCTGCCTCTAGACACCAGGGAGCTGTGGGTGCAGTTTGGGTAGGATTGGGTGCTGGGGCATATAATGGGTGTGCAGTGTGGGTGATGGGGCATGTCCTCTGGTGCTGGGGCATGCAATGGGTGTGCAATGTGGGTGATGGAGCATGTAATGGCTGTGCAATGTGGGTGATGGAGCATGTAATGGGTGTGCAATGTGGGTGATGGAGCATGTAATGGGTGAGCAATGTATGTGTTAGAGCATGTCCTGGGGTAATGGGGCATGTAATGGGTGTGAAACATGGGTGACATGACAAGTCCTGGGATGATGGGGTATTCTGATTCTGTGGGTGGAGGGAGGTGTGCTCCCGGATTTAGTCTGCCTTTGTGCCGGCAGCACAAAACCAAAATACAACACTGAGGTGAGGTCCTAAACAAGAGACATCACAGACACATTTAAAACATATCTTTCTGTTAGAGAAACATAGAATGTGTCGGCAGATAAGAACCATTCGGTCCATCAAGTCTGCCCAATTTTCTAAATACTTTTATTAGTCCCCAGTATCCTTATATCTAGGATACCCTTGTGCCTATCCCACACATGCTTAACATTCTTGACTGTGTTTACCTCTACCACTTCTGCTGGAATGCTATTCCATACATCTTCTACCCTCTCAGTAAAGTAATACTTCCTGATATTACTGTTAAATAATTTAAGACTATGTCCTCTAGTTATGGTAGTTTTTCTTCTTTTAAATATACTCTCTTCCTTTACTGTGTTGATTCCCTTTATGTTTTTAAATGTTTCTATCATATCCCCCGTTACGTCTTTCCTCCAAGCTATACATGTTAAGATGCTTTAACCTTTCCTGGTAAGTTTTATCCTTCAACCCATGAACCAGTTCAGTAGCCCTTTTCTGAACTTTCTCCAAAGTCTCAATATCCTTCTAGAGATACGGTCTCCAGTACTGTCTACAATACTCCAAGTGAGGTCTCACCAGTGCTCTGTACGATGGCATGAACACTTCCCTCTTTCTACTGCTAATACCTCTCCCTATGTAACCAAGCATTCTGCTAGCATTTCCTGCTGCTCTATTGCATTGCCTACCTGCCTTTACGTCCTCTGAAATTATTACTCTTAATCCTCAGATGTTGAGGTTAGGACTGTACCAAATATTCTATATTGAGCTTTTGAGTTTTTAAGCCCAAGGTGCATAATCTTGCACTTGTCCACATTAAATGTCAGTTGCCACTGCTCTGACCATTTTTCTAGTTTAGCTAAATCATTTGCCATTTGGCTTATTCCTCCATGAATATCAACCCTGCTGCAAATCTTTGTATCATCAGCAAAAAGACATACTTTGCCAACAAGACCTTCTGCAATATCACTAATAAAAATATTAAAGAGTGCAGATCCCTGAGGTACCCCACTAGTAACAAGACCTTGCATATAGTCCATTGACTACAACCCTTTGTTAACTGTCACTCAGCCGTTGTCTAATCCATTCAACAATATTGAAATCCCCACTCAAAGCTTGCAGTTTATTGATAAGCCTTCTATGTGCGACAGTGTTAAAAGCCTTACTGAAATCTAGGTAAGCAATGTCTACTGCACCATCCTGATCTATTATTTTAGTAACCCAATCAAAAAAATCAATAAGATTAGTTTGGCATGATATCCCTGACGTAAACACATGTTGTCTCTGATCTTGAAATCCATGCGATTTTAGATGTTCAACAATCCTATTCTTTAACATGGTTTCCATTATTTTCCCCGCTACTGAAGTAAGGCTTACTGGTTTATAGTTGCCCGACTCCTCCCTACTACCTTTCTTGTGAATGGGCACAACATTTGCTAATTTCCAAATCTTCTGGGACTTCTACTGTTAACAATGATTGATTAAATAAATCTGTTAACAGTTTTGCTAGTACACCACTAAGTTCTTTTGATAACTTTGGGTGTATCCCATCAGGGCCCATCAACTTATTTGTCTTTACTTTAGACGGCTGAAGTAAAACCTCTTCTTCTGTAAACTTACATGCATCAAGACTTATTAGTCTTTTTCCCTAAATGAGCTCCCTTACCCTCTTTTTCATTTGTAAAAACTGAACAAAAATATTCAGTAAGGCAGTGTGCTTGGCCTTTATCCTCTTATACATAGCATCCTTCTTTTGTTTTTAATCTAACTAATCCTTGTTTTACTTTCCTTTTCTCATTTATGTATCTAAAAAATGTTTTATCCCCCTTTTTCACTGACTGGGTTATTTTCTCTTCTGCGTGTGCTTCGGAAGCTCTTATAGCTCTTATAGCGTGCTTATAGCTTATTTTACAATGTATCACAATGTATAGATCATTCTATGCTCTACATTCACAGTATGAACAATTTTAGTGTCCCTTTAACCCCTTAACGCATTTGGACGTATATATACGTCCTGAAAAGCGAGGACGTATTTATACGTCCTCCATTTACATGTAGTGTTGCGCTTATTAGCGCAACACTACATGCCTGCAGCTACTCTCAGAGGCTGCTTCGGATCCGAAGCAGCCTCTGAGAGTGCCTTCAGCCCCCCTCGACCCCCCCGTGGGCATACGATCTCCGATAGAGGCATCATGCAACACCTTCTGTGCACCGGGTGAACGCGGGTGTATGCTGTATCGGAGGAGCATGCTCCTCCAATACAGCGTGCCCAGAGGAGAGCGACGGAAGAGAGAAAAAAAAAATCTCTTCCGTCGCTCTGAAACCGCTACTTGACTGCCCCTACAGGCAGTTAGAAAGTATTACAGTTATAAATAGAAAATTAAATAAATAAAATAAATAAATAAATGGAAAAAGCTAACCCTTGATCTACTAAGTCTAGATATAGGGTTAGGGTCATAAATAGGATTATAATTAAGGTTACAGGGGGGTTCGGGTGAGTACAAGGGTTAGATTAAGGGGTGGGGGTAGATTTAGGGTTAGGGTGAATTTAGAGTTGGGGTAAATTTAGGGTTGGGGTTAAAAACACTAATATTGTTTATTGCCCTATTAGTTGAAATAAAACATAGGCAAACATGGAAACATTGGTATTTCTAAACTCAGGACAAATAGTAGAAATATATAGATGGGGTCTTTTTTACCATTTGTAATTGTTTAAAAAAAAAAATCAGGTCAAAGTTAGAAGAAGTGTTTTTTATGGCATATTTTCATCATATTTTATATTTTTTTTAATAGTAAATTATATCGTATGATGAAAATAATAGTATCAAATGAAAGCCCTATCCGTCCTTTAAAAAATGATATATAATTTGTGTGGGTGGACTGAACACAAAAAGAAATTCACAGTTCAGTAAACATATGACAAAAAAAATGGAATTCTGGTCTTTAAGGTACATCAAATGCAGCATAGCACTCGGTCACTAAGGGGTTAAAGGAACATTAAACCTTGTATTAAACAAAGCATGTCCCGGGACTTTTAAGTAAACCCGACGTGTAGGAAGGAAGCGAGCGAGAGACCCTCTTTTTTGCAAAGAATCAGCAGAAGGGGACCTAGTTACGGATTATTGGAGACGATGGTATGACTGATATTTTTTTGAAAACAAAGTGTCAGCCCTATCTGTATCCAATAAACAATATGCTTATCGGTTGATCACATTTTTATATAGTCAGAACACAAACTCTTCAACAGTTATTTATAAATGCCAATTTTATAAAACCAGTTAGTTGTTCTGCTGATTGCTTAAATTTTAGACCTTCACCTCAGACTCTACCTTTATAAATAAGGCTGCACAACACACAGTGCTTTTAAACAATTCTTTTTTTTTAATTGACTGAATAGACTTAAACATATGGCATCATTTAGCAATTTAAAGCCATTTTACACACTTTGTTGAATAGGTTCTAATCCAAAATAAAAATATCCAAACAATCTTTTCCACTGTGATGGGTGTAGCCAACTATGTTAAATAGCAGTCAAATAAAAACAAAAGTAATACAAATAAATCCATGATTTGCATAAAAGGTATTAATATAAATACATAGTACTTTCAATCAATATTACTTCGTTACATCAAGAAAAAGTAAACAACATATAGACAATTTTCCTTTCTTGCTCGCCATATGCCACTCACGTATTAAAGAGACTAAACTAGGCAAGTTAAGTTATTTTTCCTGGCAGAGATCTGTGTATCACTGAGTCACACTTTAAGTATGCACAAATTGTTCTAATCCCGTTCTCACTGGTAGTGTTACAAAATTAACAGCTCACACCATCAAAAACACATGTATTTGAAAAATACAGTCATTTAAAGGGGCAGTTCCACCTAGCATACATTGCGTTGTAACATGTTTTAAACGCGTAACGATGGAAGGACGTTCCATGCCGTCATAGAATTTTTTGCCATAAGGGTGGAATGAGAGAATCCAACATTCTGTATTAAAAAGAGCGTTGGAAGTGATCAGTGACCACAACCGCCGCACAGCCAGTGTTTCTGCAAAGCCTCCATCTTCAGTTATCCAGCAACACCAAAATCTGACCCCCAGATATTGCATTTGAATTTGAACATTAAAGGGACACTAAATGTTTTTTTTTCACTTGTGCTACTAATATAGAAGCACAAGTGAAATGTCCGTTGTCCCTAGTTGTCCCTTGAAGGAAGCAAGGGTAAAACAAGTTGGAATAATAACAGAAGCATGTATAGTCTGCCGTCATTCATTTTATTGTGTAAATTTATAATATTAGAAATAACTGAATTCCTAATGTAATAATAGAATGCATGATGCCTCACCTACAGGTCTTTAAAACTAATTGCGCTCATTTTATTCATATATTTTAGAAAATTGCAACTCTGCAGTTGTTTATCTGTATCAATAATTATATACCCTGCATGCTCTCTCCGCAACTTGCCTGTAAAAATATGTATGTATTTTTATGTGCTGTTAAATGTGAAATTCTGTGTACAGTTCTGCACTTGGTCCCGAGGACATACTAGAAAACAAGAGAAATCTCAATGTATTCTTCCCGGTCAAACACTTTCTAAATAAATAAATAATTAGTATAACTAAAGAATGGAATAATCTATTATATAAAGAATCAAATTCTCTAGAAAAAAAATCGATCTAGGTGAAAACTTTTGAGTTGATGACTTGACACCACGAAGTAACAGTGAGGTTTTTTACACTTTATGAAATCCACCCCACTTATTCGATATTAAATCGATTAAATGTCATCATTGTCATCAAATTGTTTTACAAAAATGTACTGTTACTATTTGCTGGCACAGCAGTTACATTTTGAAAGATGCCTTTCAGAGCTTTTTTTTATTTTACACTTATGTCTGTGTTTGAAGCCCATCCATTTATCTGCAAGGCCTCATTGTGTGAATGTAAAACACTGTAACAAAGTCTGCTTCACCCATTCTTAATGCTTAGAGACCTGCTGCCATCAATCTTGAAATAAACATATGGGTTATTATAATTGAATACATTTTTGGAGCAGCAGCACGCAGCAATCAAACATATTTTAGAATCAGTCAATACAACGCATTATCATGGTCTGTAGCCAACCCTAGCATACTTTATAAAGCACCCTAGTGCACAAAGCAGCCATTGACTTTAACTGACATCTCTAAATTAGGCCAATTATAGTTTTGTAATTTCCCAAAACACAAAATCAGTGTTATAGATCTTCTATGTCCAGGACCTACCACTAGCAATCATTTACCAGGATATAATGTTAATTAGCAACTATGATTTAAACATATGCTTCTTGTGCAAGGAAAAGCCAATAAGAGGAGTACAGGGTGTTGCAGAGAGAGAACTTTGTTTTCCCCTACAGTGTCACAAAATGGTATGACCTTAAAAAGATATCCTTATATTAAGGATTTTGTACTTCAGCTTTGTTAATAGCATAAATGACACTGGGAACTTTTCACACTCACCAACACTTATTTATAGGTTTGCATTGTGTGAGATGCAAATACATTTTTCACACTTTAGCAATATATATTTTAATCAGTTCCTATTACATCGACCTTTGGACATTTTATCCATTCCTACACTCTAATTAGTAATCTGCTCTGTCAGTGTGTTGCACACACTGAACAATATAATAAAATATTTCACAAAAGTATGTTTAAAAATATATAATGTCACTTTGATAATAGCCCTTATTTCTTTTAGTAACCATGGTTACCGACAAACGAAAGCAATGGCTGATGGTGTTGAGAGCCTCAAGAATAACCTAGCCACAAGCAAGGGCCATCATAAGAACAATAAAAACGTCATGTGGTTAATGTGTTAACTATGAATAAAAAGTATTTTACAGGGGGCAGAGCTAGCTGAGCTACTGAGAGGTCGCATGTCTGGAGAGCTCTCCACCTAGACCTAACAAACTACGAATTCTGTATGTCCACCCCGTTGAAACGGACTCCTGTTTAGTCCCTTAAGACTACCAATATTATGGGGCAAAAGAAAAAAACAAAAGTAAAAGAATCAGAACCCAAACCGACACGATATTGGGGTTTTACTGTCAAGGCCTACCAGGCTGCCGCAACATACGCCTGTGCACTCCCCGCTAGCGGAAACTGACTCAGATGAGTCCTCGGAGACATCCGCCATACACCAAAGCCGCAAGGTAACCCTGGGACTGACCCCAACACCGACGATGCGCCAGCAACGAACCGGGCCCTACGGACCCTTCTAAGCGACTTCAAGGAAGTGCTAGCAACAGAACTGGCCGGCGTGAAACGGGAGGTGACTGCAACGAAACAGCAGACACAGCTACTGGGAAAAGAGGTTACCTCTCTGAAACGGGATCTAGTAGACCACTCTGGCATAGTGAGCTTGATGGCACAAACAATCTGTGATCTGCAGCGCCAGACATCGATGATGGATGCCAGACTCCGTCAAACAAATATACGACTCAGAGGAATCCCGGGAACTATCTGCACAGGCTGCTTAATCACCTATGCCCAAATGTGGGTGCGCAGGACCATGTTCTTCTCGATTACTTCAGAGTACGGAAAGCGCAAAAAACAAGCCTCGCCACGTGACATTATCTTAAAGCTACGCACCCTTACTGATAAAGCTGCATTTTTGGCTATCTCCCGGAAAACTCCGCGATTACCTTACGAGTCTGCTGACCTTCAGCTCTTTGAAGACCTCCCACCCGCTACCTTGGCATGGCGCAAACAGATGAGCCGTCTCACTATGCACCTGCGATCACAGGATATCAAATACCGCTGGGGCTCTGTACCGTCACTGATTGTCTAAAGAGACGGTAAAAGTTGAGCGGACGGTGGATCAGCCACATGTCCCGGCCCGTGGACCGGTTCTTTGGGGGTGCTCTCTTGTACTGCCTGGTCCCCATCTCTTGGGGGTAACCTTCTCCCTCTGCACTTCTTTCCTTGCTATTCTTGATCCCTGCTTCTTTTGTTCTTCTCTCTCTGTTATTTTTCTTAGATCCCCTGTGCACTAGGTTCCTGGCTATGCGATCTAATAGGGGCCGTCTTGGCTCTCAAACTTAGGCCAGTGCTCCTCTCCCTCACATGTGTAGTGAACTTTTTGCGGTATTGATTATAGACCCGCCCTGGCCCAGAGTTCCATAAGTCTCATTCTCAGTCTCATTCTACGTGTTCTATATGTCCCATGTCTGAGACGTTTCTCACTCATTCCTTCCTACTTACTAGATTGCCCATAGGTCTAGTATTCATTTTCCCTAGATTTATCTAATATCAATCTATTGAAGAGTCTTGCTGATGCCTGTATACTATTATGTGCTCCATTTTCTATGATGATGGGATTTTTGATACAACTATTTCAGTACGGACCCTAATTGATCTACGCACAAAAGCTAATAACATTGTATGGAAGTTAATAGTCAGCACAGTCTTGATCTCAAAATAGCTGTTGGTTCAGTGCCCCTGAAGATGTAGTAAATAGACTGATAGATGTACATGTTTGATGTTTCAACAAGATGAAAGTTATGTATATTCTGTTTTGCTAATAATTCTTGGTACCACTGCGTATTTTCCCGATGCGTTATATTTTTGTATACCTGTTTCCACATGGTGGAGTTTGAGGTTGACCCATTTCTTACATGTGGGATATACTTGTTTTATATGTGTCCTTTCCTACATTCTTACTCACTTCGTTTTAATAGTATTGTTCATATGTATGTGAAACCAAAAATTTGCATAGTTTTCATATGTGAAGAAGGCAGCTGCGTCTGCACTGAAAATGACATATTTCAATTGTATCTCATGCTGCATATATTTCTTTTGCAATAAAAATAGAAATTAAAAAAAAAAAAAGTATTTTACACCACATAAATATATATAGAAGAGAACATAACACAACACTAGAAAGAACTTCTGTCACCATGAGCTAAGTGCAAACATGATGTCTGAGCAGTTTTGTTTTCAACCCCTCTTGCTGCTTCATCTTATAAAGACTATGACTTCCTTGAAGTTTAGCTATGATAAAAGCTTATGGGTGAAGTTTTTAGCCAGAGGCTGCTTATTCCTGCTTCAAAAGATATGCATTGAATCTGTAAACCCTTATTTAGATCACAAGGTGGAGTGACAATGATGCATGCACGGAACAAAAAAAGTCTCAACCATTTCAATATAATAAATATATAAGTATGTGTTCCCAGCATACAGATTTTATAATGACTATATGGCTAACCCTGGATATTTCTCATGCCGTCTCCAAACACTTGGACCAACAGAAGACATGACACTTTGGTCAACGAGAAAACCAAAACATCTAGTTACAGATATTCAGGTTGCATATGTTGCCCAGACGTGTTTCGCCTCTCTTTTCATACATTGTATACGACTGTGCATGTAATAGCTTATAAATAGGTCAAACAGTTTTCTTTTCACACAGCTTTTGTTATACAACAGTTTTATGGAATTCTCCAAGCATTAAATGAAACCTGATTCATAGTCACACAAAAAAGCATAATGTATCGTGATTCATTAAATAGAAAACACATCATTATGTGAACACTTTATTGACTGCTTAATATTGCCATTAAAATAGGAAATAGCCTCCTCCCCCCAAAGTGCCAAATATTTACTATGGATTAATCTTTAAACTTTGGAAAGTAGTCTTCTGCCTGAGCAAACTATTTTGGAGGGTTTACTCCTACTATGAACTTGGACAGATATCACTAGGCAACAATTTTTGCATCAAAAATGTTCAATTTCTTTTTTGTAGCAAGTCTAAGAATTTGTTCAGTGTTTTAAACACTTATTGGAAGACGCTACCATTTTAACCTGGTAGCACCCTTATTGCCAAATTCCTCAACGAAACGACTAGCATTTGATCACTGAAGGGTAATATTATTAGTCAACCACTATTCAACAAAACAAACCAAGCTTGACAGTCAATCTCTGATTGTATAAATGCAGGATTTCATGATGTAATATTTGCAACAATCTAAACACACAATTTTTAACAGTGCAGATTTTGATATAAAAAGCATATATATAATTAGAATGTGCCGGAATATATGTTGTGCATACACGTCCTGCACGTCACATTTTTAAGTAAATCTTAGGAGTCACATGAGGCCTACAGGTTTGATAAGTGGAATGCAGCTTTTACTCAAGTGATTAGTGCTATCATTCTGTGATAACTGCATCAGGAATGCTCTGGAGAAGAGATGGTGTTTGCACAAATACCGTATTTGCTCGATTATAAGACGAGGTTTTTTTCAGAAAAAAAATTCTGAAAAATCCCCCTCGTCTTATAATCGAGGTCGTCTTATAATCTGACCTCAAATTGAGGTCAGATTATAAAACAGCGATCCAGGTCCCCAGCAGAGCTGCAGGGGACCTGGATCCCCCTCTTTAACAGCAGGGGATGTCTGCGGAATGAGCGCGGACTCCCCTGCTGCCGCCCGGCACGACCGCCGGGACTTCTGTGATGAAGCCGAGTACTTCCCCCGGCTGCCCCTCTAGCCACCAGGGATCTAGTTACAGTTAAGGGGGAGGGAGGGGGCAGAGAGACAGGGGGGACGACAGAGCAACAAGGGGAGGGAGGGGGGAAGAGACAGAGCAACAAGGGGAGCGAGGGGGGAAGAGACAGGGGGAGGGGGGGACAGAGCAACAAGGGGAGGGAGGGGGGCAGAGAGAAACAAGGGGGGAAGAGAGAGGCGAGGGGGGAGTCAAAGGGAGGGGGAGAGAGACAAAGCTGGGGGCAAGGGAAAGAAAGAGGCAGCATTGGCACATAAAAGGAAATATAAACAAGAAATGCATTTTTTGATATAATTTTTGTTTATTAAAAAAGCAATTTACATGTGAATATATACAAGTTTAACTTTTTTCCTATAGGGTAGTCTTATATTCAGGCTTTTAGTTTTTTTTCCTAAAGGAATATCCAAAGTTTGGGGGGTCTTCTTATAATCAGGGTCGTCTTATAATCGAGCAAATACGGTAGCTTCATAATTCTTTATGGTCACATATTGGATAGACAAATAAATCACAAAAACAGTGAACTTGTCAGAACTGGCTGGTGAATTGCAAACAATTGCAACTGGTGAATTGCAAATAAAAGGTGTCTTGTTAATTTACCAGGATTCAATATTTAGCGATTAGACCTCATTGTCTAACTATGTTAAAGGGACTGTCTAGTGCCCAAAATGCATCTCCCAAATATTAATGCATATTAATGGGCTTTCAAAGAACTTGCAAATGCATGTTTTACATTTTGCATTGCTTCAAATATAAAATACTTAGAGCTAAATGAACTTGGTGAAATTACAGCAGTTTGCAAGAAACCAGGACTGCCTAGCTGAGTAAAAGATTTTTTTTGTGCTGCAGGAACCAATGAGAATAATTTCATTCAAATTAATGGAATTTACTGTCTCTCTAGTGATGTTAAGAGATCCCACTGTGTACAGGAGCAAGGTCACTCAGAGTCCACACAATGTATTCAAAACAAGGAGCACCGGAAGTTACTAAATAAAACAAAACAGTATATCTTCCGTATCTACATAATCAGTGCTGCCGCACCTGCAGTAAACATGAGTACTCACTGGGGAGGGCTTGAGTCAAAAAAAAAAGTGAATTATGCAGAATGCCTATATCAAATCATGCTGGAAAAAAGCCTGTGCACTACGCAAACAGTAATCTTCATCTTGCACCAACGTGAGTTTGGGGACTAGACTGTCCCTTTAAAAGCATTTCTTAGGTAATAATTGGATTTACCAACAAGTTGCTACAACCCGAGAGCATTGCTCTTGCAATGTAACACCAGCTCAGCATCTAGGTTTGGTTTGTGACATTCCCATACAAATGGACTGTTATCTGTAGCAGTTTACTTCACTAAAATAACATATGGTAAATTCTCAAAGAAACAGACACAATTAGTTAAGTCCCACTTTCTCTTGATTCTAGCGCTGCCACCTCCGCCATTTTTGCTGGCCAACTTTTGCATGTTGCCCCTGTGGTGTGTAGGAGCTATTTGTGATCAGAAGGAAATCAATAAACTAATTGATGTGCTTCTGTGGGATCCACTACTTGATTAGTTAATTGATTTCCTCCTGGTGACCTACATCTTCTACATACCGAATAGTAGCATGCAAACATTTTATGTGGCTGGTAAAACAAGGCCAAGGTAGTAATCCTAGTTGGTTAATAACATTGCATTTCCGTTAACCCACATAAGTTTTATAGTCAATATTGCAACTATATATACTATTTATGTGGCTGGTTCTCAATAATAGATTCTTCTTAAGATAGACGTTTTATAAACTCACATAATCATGTATTCAGAACCAAAACTAACCCCTATGCAACTGCTGAGTAACCCTTGGATTAGGAGTAAAGATGTATGAGTTAATATAAATAAATATTGTGCTTTTTATCTAAACTGTCAAGGGCATGTTGTAACTTGCAGAGCCATACATATAACCAAATTGTAAAATGTTTCATAGTAATAGCAAATTTACATTCATTTCGGAAACCAAACATGGAATAAAATCATCTTTAAATGATAAACCTAATCCTATAAATTATTGGGAACTAGATTTGGGGGTCTCCTTTCCTTTGGAAACCTGGAATCAACTATGTTATAATACCAGAGGTGCCCTACATGGTATTAATCTGCAGGAATCCTTTTACAAGGTACTCTTCCGATGGTATTTTGTTCCATCCCGTCTTAATAAACTTTTTCCGGACTCTTCAAATCTCTGTTGGAGATGTGGTAGAGGGGAGGGTACCCACCTCCATATTTGGTGGGCGTGTCATCTTTTGACCCCTATTAAACTCTTAGTCTCTCAGATACTAAATGCAGTGTTTCAAAGAGATGTCTCACTAACCCCCGAAACTTTTTTATTTCATACTAATTTGGGAGCTAGTAGATCACCAAAACAGATTTTTGCTATAAACCTACTGATGGCAGTAAAACTCTCACTAGCGCGACTTTGGAAGAGTCAGGACCTCCCCAAATGGGTGGACATTGGTAAACAGGTTGATTTTCAGCTTTCAGCCGAGATGGCTTTTTATATTTCAAGGGGATCTGAGAGTAAATTTCAAAAGATTTGGGCTCTGTGGGAGGCCAGGAGGCTAACCCTCTTGGACTAGCTTGATGTAATGACAGCGGGGAGGACAGGGGCGACGGGGTGGGTGCCGGCGGAATGGGTAGTATATATTTTTTTTTTCTCTTCTCTCTCTCTCTTTTTTCTCTGTGGTGCGTTTTTGTGTTACGTGTCTCTTGTGAGTTTTAAGATTATTTGTCTTAAATGTTGATTAAAATATGACTGATATTTATAAATTATAAACTTTGGATATAATAGACACAAGGATGACCCATTAAACCGTTACACTACTTAAGTACAAACGTCTGTAGGTGTCTGAGTGTCGAAAAAAACAAAAAAAACAAAAAAAAACAAACATGGAATAAAATGGAAAAAAACTAAAAACTTTTTATGCTGAGGTGTAATATTCTCATTGTCTAGACACTGTTTTGTAACTGTGCCTATAGTCATTACATATTACATCTAACATAATAACTTGATTTAAGAAGAAAATAGTCTTTGATTATTAAAAAAACAAAAAAACTAAATATTCAGTTTATTTATTTGGGAGACTCATAGGCCATGGAATTTCCCTACCTTACCAATTTCTTATGCTTTGTTGCTATTTAAAGTTCTTTTAAAACTATTGGTAAATCGGTTAACATATGTCTAGTGCGGGACCTGACAAATCCCGGGAGCCTGGGATCTGTGGCTTCTAAAATCGCTACTGCTTTTTTGATTCTTTTGTATTGAAATCAATGGAAGTTCCATTTCCCTGGCTTATAAAAATAACCAGGCTGGCTGTCTCCTAAAAGGCTACAGACATTTGTCAAGACATGTTCTAGTGAACAAACTAGTTTTGATAATAACAAATAGATAGATCCAGTGTAGTCATTTTACAGATTAATCTGTTGTCACTCATGTTACTGTAGATACTTGCTATCATACTAGAAAAGGTATGTTGGGAGTTGTAAGCCAAATGAAGCAGGAGGTTAGCTGAGCATTATAAGAGATGTAGTTCCCAGCAGTTGGAGTCTCATGTTAGAGATGGGTGGAGATGAACAATACACGTTATTTTGCTCTGTTCACTACCTTTCAAACTAGCCCTTTAGTGTGAAACATTACGGTAAATATTTACAGATCAATTACTAATCAAATTATTCTTTTTCAAAAGCAAAGAAAGACTTTAAAACACATCTTAAACATTGAATAGAGTGTTACTTACAAGTATATGTTTGGCAGTGCGGTCCTGATCGGTATTAAAGGTACACATCTAAGAGAAATAACAGCAAGATATCCTCTCACAAGGGACCATCAGTGTGAATGGTGAGGCAATGGGACATCTGCGGTACTCACAGCACTAATCCTTTACAAGCTAGCCAGAGGACAGTGCCCATTTACATGTCAAAAGGAGGCTTTCATATGGGCCTATTGTGTATAACGATGATGGTTTCCAAAGCAGCAGCCTGGTCTAAGCAGAATTGCTGTTATTTCTGGGGAGGTTGCCATTCCATGTTACCCAGGCCCACAGAGAAACCACCAAACTACTCTAATAATAATCAACAAGGCACAACAATTTAGCAGTAAGTTTATCCTTGCAATTCAAACAGTGATGATAAAACTGTAACTATCTTCCATAAACAGGAGGTTTATATCATTTTACTAGATCGCGAGTTACTTTTTATAAGGAAAATCTTTACATGGTTTCATTCTATGAAGACTTATGGGTGTCTTTATGAGTTGCAAGATGAAAATCGCTACACACAATGTTATCAATTGGCGTTGACTATAATATGCTGCATATAAACCATCCACTTCCGGTGGTAAAAGAATAATAGAATTATAATGGACTAAATGTCTCATTCCATATTTTAATGCTACTTTCTCTTTTCCTTATAAATACAAAGTACAATTCTCATTTCCATGTGGAGTATCCATTAGACCAAAGAGAAAATAACATAAAACACTTACATGTAGGCAGTCTCCACATAATTACAATGGCAGTTTGTATGAGCCATACAACTGGGGGATTTTATTCTGTACACACCTGCAGGAAGTAGAAAGGCACAGTGTGGCTATGTTATTGTCTTCACTTTGCCCTCTGAGCACTTTGAGCTGCTTGTCAATATGTTGCACAGTTTCTGTATAATGCAGTTAATTGGTGTTTTTATCCTAGTCAAAGCTCAGACAATTTCCGCTAAACTGCTGAAATGATCAGTCTTCTTTACTCTCATTTCGGATTATTTGCTTTTTTTTTTTTTCATTTATTTTAATAAATATATGTATATATTTACATAATATACTTACTTGTTCTTTTTAGATAATTTTTTGTTTTTTTGCAGGCATGCATTAATCAGATTTATTGAGTCATCTAGATTTTTTTCCAAGCTGCCACAGAAATGTTTGTATGGAACAAGGTGAGAAGATGATTATTTAAATCCACAAACTAGAACATGCCAGTAAATGTTTCATCTAGAATCAACTTTTTGAGTTCTGGTCTGTTATACTTTTTATTGTTTTTCGCAGACCAGGCTGACAGACAACCTACCATGCTGCCTCTTGCACTTCCTGCGCAGTGTTCTGATGTTGGAACATGGGACATGTCCTGGAGTACTGGGGTAAGTACTGGGTTCTCAGTGTAGGTGATGGGGCATGTCCTGGGTGTGGTGTAGGTGATGGGGCATGTCCTGGGTTTGCAATGTGGGTGATGGGACATGAGCTGCAGCATGTCCAGTTGATGCAAAGTGTGATGCTGACTGGGGTAAGTCCTCGGTGTGCAATATGGGTGCTGGAAAATGTCCTCGGTGTTCAAAGTGGTGCTATGGCAAAGTATGTAGGAGCAATAATGAAAAGAGAAATGGAGTGGGAGACCATTTAGTCTGTAAGGGGCCCCACAATTGCTGATGGTGGATCTGCTGGCAGGTCACTACCGATAATCTGACTTCAGAAGGCTTGCAGGAAGTGCAAGAGGCAGCCTGAGAGAATGTCTGTACGCCTGGATAGCGCACAAACATCTAGCTGCCTCAGGCCCGTCTTTAACGCGGGGCAAACGGGGCAGCTGCCCTGGGCCCAGTTACTCCTGGGGGCCCCAAGGCAGCTGTCCCGTGGGCCCCCAGCCCCTGCTTGCCGCGTTCACAGCGCATTGCGCTTGTGAACGCTTTTTTCCGGCAAGCCGCATCCGATGGATGCGACGGCCGAAAAAAACAAAACAAAAAAAACTGACGCCGGATGTCACGTCGCGTCACGTCCGGTGACTGTTTCCCTCCTCCGTGCAAGAGGGAAGACTGCACGGAGGAGACATCCGGCGGGGGACACGGAGCAGGTTCATGTAAGTACTTGGGAACGGGGGTGGGGGGGGCTGACTGGCACTATATTCCTGGGCATCTGGCTGGCACAATATTACTGGGCTCTGGCTGGCACAATATTACTGGGCATCTGGCTGGCACAATATTACTGGGCATCTGACTGGCACAATAATACTGGGCATCTGGCTGGCATAATATTACAGGCATCTGGCTGGCACTATATTACTGGGCTCTGACTGGCATAATATTACAGGCATCTGGCTGGCACTATATTACTGGGCTCTGACTGGCATAATATTACAGGCATCTGGCTGGCACTATATTACTGGGCATCTGGCTGGCACTATATTACTAGGCATCTGACTGGCACACTATTCCTGGCCTCTGACTGGCACACTTTTACAGGCATCTGACTGGCATAATATTACAGGCATCTGACTGGCACAATATTCCTGGGCTCTGACAGGCACAATATTCTTAGTATCTGACTGGCACAATATTACTGGTATCTGACTGGCACAATATTACTGGTATCTGACTGGCACATTATTAGTGGGCTCTGACTGGCCCAATATTGCAGGCATCTGACTGGCCCAATATTGCAGGCATCTGACTGGCACAATATTGCAGGCATCTGACTGGCACATTATTACTGGGCTCTGAATGGCACAATATTGCAGGCATCTGACTGGCACAATATTACTGGGCTCTGACTGGCACAATATTCCTGGGCATCTGACTGGCACAATATTGCAGGCATCTGACTGGCACATTATTACTGGGCTCTGAATTTCACAATATTCCTGGTATCTGACTGGCACAATATTCCTGGGCTCTGACTGGCACAATATTCCTGGGCATCTGGCTGGCACAATATTACTGGGCTCTGGCTGGCACAATATTACTGGGCATCTGACTGGCACAATAATACTGGGCATCTGACTGGCACAATATTACTGGGCATCTGACTGGCACAATAATACTGGGCATCTGGCTGGCATAATATTACAGGCATCTGGCTGGCACTATATTACTGGGCTCTGACTGGCCCAATATTGCAGGCATCTGACTGGCCCAATATTGCAGGCATCTGACTGGCACAATATTGCAGGCATCTGACTGGCACATTATTACTGGGCTCTGAATGGCACAATATTGCAGGCATCTGACTGGCACAATATTACTGGGGTCTGAATTTCACAATATTCCTGGTATCTGACTGGCACAATATTCCTGGGCTCTGACTGGCACAATATTACTGGGCTCTGAATGGCACAATATTACTGGGCTCTGACTGGCACAATATTACTGGGCTCTGACTGGCACAATAATACATACTGCGCTCTGAATGGCACAAAATTACTGGCATCTGAAAGGCACAATATTACTGGCATCTGAATGGCACAACAATTATGGCATATGTGTGTGTGTGTGTGTGGGGGGGGGGGGGGGTAACATTGCGATGGATGGCGGGATTGCATGCAGGGGAGGGGGCAGGGTCCAGGGGGCCCAAGAAAATGCTTGCCCAGGGTCCAATAACTATTAAAGACGGCCCTGAGCTGCCTGCTTGCCCGCAGAGAGGGCTGGTGAGGAGAGATCTGACCAAACAGGCCCCAAAGGACAGTCAGGTACCTTACAATAGAAGGCGTTGTACCCCCCTGATAGTGGCCCTGAGCAGGAGCTCCCTTACTGAAAAAGCGGTAGAACTGTCCTGCTGTTTATTTAAATGTCATAATATTCTTTATTTCAATTTTTTTTACATTTTTATTTCATTGCACTCCAACTGTTGTGCACTATGGTTCAAATTATGCTCAGGCAGCAGAATAATTGCAGTCTAAAAAAGCTTAGTGCCATTTGACTGCCAGCCATCCTGCACACAGAACTAATAGAGAGGCAGCCAGAGAGGCACAAGCTGTCCAGGCTGCCTGCTGCTGCTCTAAAGTATCCAGAGCTGCATACATTTGCAGCCCAAGACAATCTACTGTCGGTTTTTAGGAAAAGCACTTCCCTGGCTAAATGCCCACAGTCACTTAAAACATTATTACAGGCCCCCTCAGGCAATGGGCTGGAGCCATGTCAGTGATACAAATAGGATAATGATCCCCCCCCCCCCCTCTCCGAGCCACTGGCCGGCACTATGCCCCAAACTGAATTGGGAAAAAATAGCCACCCCCCTTTTGCCAGGGGTTGGCAAATACCACTGGCACAATAAATAAAATGTTATAAATTTCCTTTTCTTTTCCCAGGTAGTGGGGGGACACAATCACAAATTATTTTGCTGAATATATACCAGCTTTTATTCAATTTCTAGTCTAAAGCTGTGCCATTTTCCTGCATTTGTCCTGTAGAAACAAAGAATGCCCTTGGCTGCCCCTTGTTAAATCAAATATATATATATAAAGCACTGACCAACATCTAGTGTACAGGGATGTATTATATATTCTAGTAATTAAATGAACATCTATGAGCTGAAATAGTATGAGAAAGAACTCATACTATAAAAAACATGAATAAATTCTATCGAGAAGAAAATATCCTAGAAAGCACATAGTTGCCAACATTGGCCATGTTTCCAGGGACACACAGACAGAGCATGCAAAGTGCAGCCCAGCATTATGTAGGATGCATATACGCACAGGCACAATCCAATTACATAATCATGGTAGGTCCTTTGGGATCTCCACCCTGATTAATTAATTGGATTGTGTCTGTGCGGATATGAATTCTCTGTCTGCAGCATGCGGAACAAATATGTGTCCCTGGAAACATGGCCGATGTTGGCAACTATGAAAGCAAAGAAAGATGGCATCAATGTACAAAGAAAAATTGCATTAATGATGTGTATTTTAGTACAGTAGACCCAATTACTATTAACTTAGTTTTTAGCAATGTTTCGTTTTTAGTAAGGCACAACTAAGGCACGACAGGAGGTCTGAGCTGACAATAGTTACATTTCAGTTTCCTTACAAACCCTTCCTTTTTTTTCCTGTTCTGTAACAAGCAGTGTAAAGATAAAAGATACAAATGAATCAGAAGCTGAAAAAAAACAACTGGTCATGTACTGTGCCAGCCATATTCTTTTCGGGTCACATTGTGAACATTTTGGATGCAACATCGTAACTTAAAAAAAAATATCCAGCATTCGAATATCTTGTTTGTGTGATAGGGATGAAACAGGTTAATCCACATTTAATACTCTTCCTTAAAGCTTTACCTTTCTACCTATTGAGTCTTAGTTACCCCATTTCTGATCTTCTTTGCTTTCCCAGCTGATGAAATATGACCTGAAACTTGAGCTGAAAAACCATCACTCTTGTTTTCTTCGATGAAGTCTTTCATGCTACTGAATAGGCTCTGGAACATTCTAGAAGATTTTTCTACGTACTACTTTTTACTTCTGGCTCAAACTCCCCTATTGACTTTGTATCTGCTGTTTGGTATCTGGACATGCCCAATGTACCATGAACAGACCAGGATAGTAAGATTCAATTCTTTACTGGCTGACTCCTGACGTCATAAAATGTCAGTGTTTCTACATAGTGCCAGCAAAATGTGTAGACTGACAAAACTCCAAGGAAATACCAGAAAAAGAGAGAAGTGGGAGTATATGTGCACTGGTGGCTTGCTCAGTACTGTTCATTAGTACACAATAACCAGATTCCTCGGACCCAGAACAGTTTTGTGTGTTGTGCGGCAGTGCTTCTCCAGTCTGATTTTGCCCTCTGCTGTCATCTCACCATGTTGTTAAACTGTAGTTCCTTTGTTTAAATAGCACATGTACTCACTGCATAGCTAAGGTCTTATTACAATTTTTTTTTTCAAATGTACTTTAAATCTCATTAACTTTGGAGGTGGAAAGGGAGGGGAGGCAGGCAGGTGATGGGTTTATATTTCAGGAAACATATCTACAGCTATCCAATAAGAAAAATATCAGGTATGTTTAACCATTTGCTGGCAGGCAAGATTACAGACATCTGCTGATGTTTCTTGAAGTGCCTTGTCAAAATGTTGATGTTTGTGTTGTACAGATGGCTTGTAATGCCTGCACAGGTAGGTTTAACAGTTACAGTAAGTGAACAGAGCATTCACATTATATGAACTCAGCGATAGCCAGTGAGTTTAGCAAGGGATTGGCCTCCCGGCGGCTTCTCCAACGGTTCACTTTTCTCTGCCCCCTGTGCATTGTTAGGAGCTGTGTGGGGCATGAAAACAAAAACCTCACTGAGAAAGTATTTGAAAGGTTATCACATGATCGCTGGAACAATCCCAGGCACCGGGTATAGGAGTGCTAAAGGCCTTAAAGAGGACAGTGCTGCAGCCAGCTAGCACATAAACATACAGACAGCACGAGTTCAAGTAACTGAGTCATTACAGAATTTGACAAGTTATGCAGAGCTTAGTTGTTTGTAATAATGTGTGAAGCAAAGGTGATGGGGGATTGAAAACAGATTCAACTGATTATGTAACAAGGTTTTATTTACACTGCAAACTGTAATACAAGACATGACATGCATGACATTGTAATACTTGCAAAGGCTGATTTAAACATATTTCCTTATCTCCCAAGTTTATTTAAATACATTGTTTATTATTTAAAGGGGCAGTTCCATCTAATGTTGGAAAAAAATATTTTTAAATAAGTGCTGTATCTTGTAAAGTAAACAAAAAGAAACTTCGTTTTTTCCTCAACTCTTTCTATCTACTATATATTGCAAATAAAATGCAACAGATTAATTGCTGTTGCTATAGCAATAGTCCTGCCCATCTCTCCATGCTCTTTTTCAATGTAAAATTACAGGGGGGACTGGAAATTGCTTTAAAGTAAAAAGAAGTGCATGCTACATATATTGGAAACATGTGCCAGGTAGAGAAAGTAAGCTAGGCAGAACTGCTGCATTAAAGGATGACTGCAGTGTTGAAATCGTTTTGATTGCCAGTATATATTCTTTTATGTAGAAATAATGTATAAAATATTTATACATGGAGAGTTTATCTCAATATCATCCTGTGCATGTCAGTATCTGCCATTTGGTGTCAGTTAGTAATAGTACACATATAGGGGCATGTACTAAAAAAAATAAAACGCAAATATATTTTAAGTGCAAAACTATTTTGCAATGTACTACACATGTAACACTCAAATAGTAAATACGAGCAAATTGCGAATAAAAACAGGCATAATTGCGAATATTTTTTCTACCTCTTTTGATAGCACTAGCTAAAAGCTTGTGTAATTTTCACATGCAAAATATGAATTATTTTTCACAAAATATTCGCATACATCTTTAGCATGCTCAGTATATTTGCGCAACCGGAAAAATTCACACTACCGTATTTGCTCGAATATAAGACGAGGTTTTTTTCAGAGCAAATGCTCTGAAAAATCCCCCTCGTCTTACATTCGAGGTCGTCTTATAATCTGACCTCAAATTGAGGTCAGACTATAAGACTGGGATCCAGGTCCCCAGCAGAGCTGCAGGGGACCTGGATCCCCCTCTCTAGCAGCAGGGGATGTCTGCGCAACGAGCGCAGACTCCCCTGCTTCCGCCCGGCACGACCGCCGGGGCTTCTGTGAAGAAGCCGGGAACTTCCGCTTTCGTCACAGAAGTCCCGGCGAGCGTGCCGGGCGGCAGCAAGGGAGGTCTGCGCTCATCGCGCAGACTTCCTCTGCTGCCCCACTAGACACCAGGGAAAAGCGGGCAGCTGGGGGATGTCTGCACTATACGTGCAGATATCCTCCATGCTGCCCGACACCTCCGTCTATTATGACGGACCAGCTGTCCGTCATAATAGACGGAGGTGTCGGGCAGCATGGAGGATATCTGCACGTATAGTGCAGACATCCCCCAGCTGCCCCCACTAGCCACCAGGGAAAGGGGGGAGATGGATAGTGAGAGACAGGGGGGGGATAGAGAGAGAGGGGGGGGGGAATAGAGAGAGAGAGAGGGGGGGGGGAATAGAGAGAGGGGGGGGGGGGAAGAGAGAGGGGGGGGGGTAGAGAGAGAGAGGGGGGGATAGAGAGAGAGAGGGGGGGATAGAGAGAGAGAGGGGGGGATAGAGAGAGAGGGGGGATAGAGAGAGAGAGAGGGGGGGGTAGAGAGAGGGGGAGAGAGATAGAGAGGGGATAGAGAGAGAGAGACTACACTGGAGGGGGGAGGGAGAGAGGCCGCAAGGAAATAAAAACAAGAAATACATTTGTATAATATCAATTTTTTATTACATATTAAAAAGCAATTTACATATATACAAGTTAAACTTTTTTTTTCCTATAGGGTAGTCTTATTTTCAGGCTTTTAGTTTTTTTCCTAAAGGAATATACAAAGTTTGGGGGGTCGTCTTATAATCAGGGTCGTCTTATAATCGAGCAAATACGGTATATGAGAATGAGGAGCAAAACGGGGGAAAGAGGGCAAAAATGTTACAAATATTTGCAAATTGCTCCTTACTCATATTTTACCTACCACTGCACTTGTTTTTAGTACATGACCCCCATAGTGTTGTCCTATCATTTTCAACGCTACTCAAACATACAGGAACCTACAGCTTGTGTAGAGCCACAATAAAAAAAAAATATTTTTATTGGGAGGTTTAAGAATGACATCTTCATGTTTTGGTTTGGCCTCCATGCTTGTGAGTGGGGACACCACAAAAAAAAACACCACTTGCCATTCTCACTTCCATGCCTCATGGAAAGAAGTTATTAATCAGGAATTGACAAGTAATTAATGGAGTTAGCAAAGCTACCAGCATCGGCCATGTTTCCAGGGACAAATATTTGTTCCACATGCTGCAGAAAGAGTATGCAGCCCGGCAGTATGTAGGATGCATATACACACAGGCACTCCACCCTGATTAATTAACTAGATTCTGTATACAAATTATGGGTAGCTCATGTAAATGCAATATACTGCCAAACAGGGCCGGACTGAGGATAAAAACCAGCCCTGGAAATAATTGTATACCAGCCCCATAGCATGACATATTTATACCAGCCCCATATAACATTATTTTCTTGTTCATATAATGGAAAACCATGCATTCTAAAGCACATTTGAAGAGTGTATTATAGAAACATAAAATGTGTCGGCAGATAAGAACCATTCGGTCCATCTAGTCTGCCCAACAGACTTTATCTATATTATATATATATAAAACTGATATATAACCCTGCCTAAGGCAATATATATCCCCAGTATGTGCACAAGGTTATATTGAACACAGTGCCCTAATATATACCCCAAGCACAGGGCAATACATAAGCCCCAGTATGTACACAAGGTTATAGGAATTGCCCTGTGCATTGGGGTATATAACTGATATAAACTTGTAAACATACTGGATGGATATATTGATTTACCTCAGCACCCAGACTGCACTCACAGAACGTGTCCAGCACCCATGACTAGTGTTGAGCGAACCGGAACCGCACTGTTCGGGTTCGTACCAAACTTTAAGTTTTTTGGACCCCGGACCCGAACACGGACATTTCACTGTATGTCCGTGTTGGAGTTCGGGGTTCGGCGATTTAATGGCGCATTTTGAAAGGCTGCAGGGCAGCCAATCTACAAGCTTTTGACTCGTTTGCCCTTAGAAACCATCACAGCCATGCCTGCTAATGGCATGGCTGTGATTGGCCAGTGCAGCATGTGACCCAGCCTCTATATATAAGCTGGAGTCACCGCACATCACATGAGCTATTCTAAGTGTAGGGAGAGGATGCTGCAGCTGTGAGGGACAGATTAGTAAAGAATTCTGGTGTTGAATCTGCAAACTACAGCTATTATTCAAACTACAGCGATTATTTTAGTGGGTGCTATACTACATTTTTGTACTCTGCCCTGAGCCCAGTGCCACAGAGAGTGCAGTGCACTTTCAACTGTATGTGTGCCAGGCACATGACTTTAATCCTGTTCTGTTACCTCAGTGGGCAACATCTAGGCATTTTTAAATACTGCAATTTGTTGGTGTTAAATATTACATTTGCATCCTGCACTTCATATCTGAGAGTCAAATACAACCGTCAAATACTGTGCTTACAGCGCACTTTGAAAAATTCTAATAGTTTTGGGTGGTAAATAGTACATTTGCGTCTTGCGGTGCACTTCATATCTGAGAGTCAAATAGAACAGTCCAATACTGTGCTTACAGCGCACTTTGAAATATTCTAATTGTTTTGGGTGCTAAATAGTACATTTGTGTCTTGCGGTGGACTTCATATCTGAGAGTCAAATAGAACAGTCCAATACTGTGCTTACAGCGCACTTTGAAAAATTCTAATTGTTTTGGGTGGTAAATAGTACATTTGCGTCTTGCGGTGCACTTCATATCTGAGAGTCAAATAGAACAGTCCAATACTGTGCTTACAGCGCACTTTGAAAAATGCTAATTGTTTTGGGTGCTAAATAGTACATTTACGTCTTGCCGTGCATTTCTTGCAGTCCAATAAAAAAAAAAATACTAATAAAAATTGTTGGCTATTGGCGGTTATATTGTCGCCTGACATAAACCATCTTTTGCTTTGGTGGGTGACCGCAAAGAATGAGGAGAGCGTCAAATAAGGAACGTGGCCCTGGTCGTGGTGCTGCTGGTTTTGGTGGAGCTCCTGTTGCAAATAAGGGATGTGGTCGATCTGTGCCAGCTACACGCAGAAGTAAAAAACACCTTCCTCAGGTGCTAGTACGCGACAGAACCTTCAGCGTTATTTGGTAGGCCCGAATGCCGCTCTTAGAATGGTGAGGCCAGAACAAGTACAGGCGATAGTAGTTTGGGTGCTTGACAGTGCCTCCAGTTCCTTCACATTGTCTCCCACCCAGTCCCCTGCTGAAAGCTCAGGGTTGAGACCTGCAGCCCATGGCAAATCAGCCAAGCAGTCTGAGCCACAAGTCATGCAGCAGTCTCTTTTGCTTTTTGATGACTCTGCTGGTCATCATCCTAGCCTTGCCCCAGAAGTGGAAGAGATTGAGTGCACTGATGCACAACCACTTATGTGTCAGGATGTGGACATGCGAGGACCACCGCAGCACGTGATGAGGTCCTAGACCCCACATGGAATCAAGGTCATGCGAGTGATGTGTCCAGTTTGGAGGCGGTGGTCGCAAAGAGGCACCAGCGCAGCATAAGAGGGAGCAGGGTGCAAAACCGTAGCGGCCGTCCCCTATACAGTACGCCTGCTACTGCCCACCGCACCCAGGGGCCGAGCACACCAAAGCCAGCTACAAGGAGTTCCCTGGCGTGGCAGTTCTTGAGACAATATGCTGACGACAAGACACGAGTGCTTTGCAAGCTGTGCAATCAGAACCTGAAGCGAGGCATAAACTTGCTAAACCTGAGCACAACCTGATTGACCAGGCATCTACATCTCAAAACCAAAGAAAGGTCTCAGGCTCCTCCGGCTTCCTCTTCTGCTGCTGTCTTGGCCTCTTCTTGGCCTCTTCCTCCAGCTCTGGAGTCACAGTGGCACCTGCCACCGAGCAAATAGAGGAAGTGGCAGCAACGCCACAATGTCTGCCACCGTCTCCAAGCATCTCCAGACTGTCCCATGGAAGCGTTCAACTGTCCATCTCCCAAACACTGGACAGAAAGAGGAAGTATGGCCCTACCCACCCGCGAACACTGGCCCTGAATGCCAGCATTTCCAAATTCCTGGCCTTTGAAATGCTGTCATTCCGTCTGTTGGAGACGGACAGTTTTAAAAACCTGATGGCGGTGGCTGTCCCACAGTACTTGGTTCCCAGCCGCCACTACTTTTCCCGGCAAGCCATCCCTTCCCTGCACAAGCAATTGGAGGACAAAATCAGGTGTGCACTGGGCAACTCCATCTGTGGCAAGGTCCACATAACCACAGATACGTGGACCAGTAAGCACGGGCAGGGACGCTATATCTCCCTAACTGCACACTGGGCAAATGTAGTGTCGGCTGGGCCTGAGGCAGATAGCAGTTTGGCGCATGTCCTTCCGCCACAGAGGATTGCAGGGCATTTCTCTTTGCCTCCTGTTGCCTCCTCCTCCTACTCAGCTTCTTCCTTATCCTCTACCTCCTCCTCATCCGTTCAGCGTAACACCTTCACCACCAACTTCAGCACAGCCAGGGGGAAATGACAGCAGGCTCTTTTAAAACTCATATGTTTGGGGGGGAAACCCCACAGCACGCAGGAGCTGTGGACGGGCATGGAACAACAGATCAATGAGTGGTTGTTGCCACTGAGCCTCAAGCCCGGCCTGGTGGTGTGCGATAATGGGCGAAATATCAGCTCTGGGCCTAGCCGGTTTGACGCACATCCCTTGCCTGACGCATGTGCTGAATTTGGTGGTGCAGAAATTCCTGAAAAACTACCCAGATATATCAGAGCTGATGCAGAAAGTGCGGGCCGTCTGTGTGCACTTTAGGCGTTCTCACCCTGCTGCTGCTCGCCTGTCTGCGCTGCAGCGTAACTTAGGCCTCATTTGCGACGTGCCCACAAGGTGGAACTCCACCTTGCACATGCTGGAGAGATTGTGTGAGCAGCAGCAGGCGATAGTTGAGTATCAGTTGCAGCACGCACGGGTCATGCGGAACAGCACCATTTCACCACCAATGAGTGGGCCTCCATGCGAGACCTGTGTGCCATTTTGCACTGTTTCAAGTACTCCACCAACATGGCCAGTGCCAATGACGCCGTTCTCAGCCTTACTATCCCGCTTGTATGTCTCCTTGAAAGAACGCTTAGGGCGATGATGGAAGAAGATGTGGCACAGGAGGAAGAGGAGGAGGAAGAAAAGGGGTCATTTCCATGGTTATCAGGCCAGTCATTCACAAGTGGCTTGGAGGGCGGGTTCCTGCACCAGCATAGGCCAGGTACACAACTGTCAAGCCAGGGCACAGTTTTGGAGGAGGATGAGGAGGAGGAACCGTGTTCACAGCAGGGTGGCACCCAACGCAGCTCGTGTGCATCACTGGAGCATGGCTGGGGGATACGGAGGACACAAATGATACACCTCCCACAGAGAACAGCTTGTCCTTGCCTCTGGGCAGCTTGGCACACATGAGCGGCTACATGCTGCAGTGCCTGCGCAACAACTGCCGAGTTGCCCACATTCTAACTTGTGCTGATTTCTGGGTGGCCACCCTGCTGGATCCCGTTACAAGGACAATGTGCCATCCTTAATTCCATCACTGGAGCGTGATCGTAAGATGCGCGACTACCAGCGCACGCTGGTAGACGCACTGCTGAGGGCATTCAATAATGACACCGGGGGCTCAATGGAAGCACAAGGCGAAGGCAGAGGAAGAGGTCGCCAACGCAGCTGGGGCACCGCCAGCACCTCAGAAGGCAGGGTTAACATGGCCAAAATGTGGAAAAGCTTTGTCAGCACGCCACAACAAGCAGCAACACCATCTGATATGCAACGTCTTAGCAGGAGGCAGCATTTCAGCAACATGGTGGAACAGTATGTATGCACAGGCCAACACGTACTGACTGATGGGTCTGCCCCATTCAACTTCTGGGTCTCCAAATTGGGCACATGGCCTGAGCTTGCCCTTTATGCCTTGGAGGTGCTGGCCTGCCCTGCAGCCAGTGTATTGTCTGAACGTGTGTTTAGCACAGCAGGGGGCATTATCACAGACAAGCGCAGCCGCCTGACCACAGCCAACGTGGACAAGCTCATGTTTATTAAGATGAACGAGGAATGGATCCCACCAGACTTGTCTGTACCTTGTGCAGAATAGACATTTATACCGGCCTCACCTAGTCATTGTCATACTCAAGTGCACTTATTCTTTGTTTTCTGTTATATGTCCCAATATATTGGGGGCTACCCCAATTTAAAAAAACAAAAACAAATAAAAAACAGTGTTGGCTACCTCCTCCTCCACCGCCTCCTCAACCTATGGGTCACTTAGTATAAACTGAAAGAGAATACCCTGCACTCCAACCCTCTCTCAAATGGATAATTCTGTTGATCCTCCTGGCAGCCATGCTTTAGATTTAGATTTATGTTCTTCCAAAGCTAAAATCAAAGAATCCATCTAGTGCTATTTTATAGCTCAGCTATATTTTTAATTTGTATGTATTTTATGTTATTTTAAGTTATTTCCCTATCCACATTTGCTTGCAGGGCACTTGTCATACTCTTACCCACATTTTACTTCCTTTTGCAGCCCTCTAGCCCTTTCCATGACTTTTTTAGAGGCATTTTAGTGGCCAAAAGTTCGTGTCCCCATTGACTTCAATGGGGTTCGTGTTCGGGGTCAAGTTCGAGCACGGACCCAGACATTTTTTCAAAGTTCGGCCGAACCCGAACATCCAGGTGTCTGCTCAACTCTACCCATGACCTATGCCAGGACTCATATTGCACTTACAGGACTTAACCAAGCACATGGATTGCACTTACCGGACTTGCCCCAGCACTCAGGACTTATCACAGCATGCATACTGCAGTCACAGGGCTTGCCCCCAGCACACAGGATTTACCCCAGAACTCATATTGCACTTTCAGGACTTGCCACAGCTCGCACTCACAGGACTTTCAAAAGAACATGGATTACACTCACAAAACTTGCCCCAGCACCTCAGCAAGCTGATTGCACTTACATGACATGAACATGTTCAAGCACTTAGAATGTACTGACAGGACTTGCCCCAGCACTCAGTACTTACCCAATCACTTAGAATGTACTCACAGGACTTGCCCTAGCACCCAGGACTTACCCCAGCAAAGCTGATTGCACTTACATGACATTCTCCAGCACTTAGAATGCACTGACAGGACTTGCCCCAGCACTCAGAACTTACCCCATCACTTAGATTGCACTCACAGGACTTGCCCCAGCACAGAAGACGTTTATCAGGCTGGCACACAGCGGACACTGCACTGCTAAATTTACTGATATTGTTTGCTGTTTGATACACACCGACAAACCCTTACACACACAGTCACACATACATACAGAAATACACACACACACACACACATAGATACATTACAGTTACACAGACACACTTACAGTCACACTTATAGACATACACACAATCACACTTACACATGCAGACAATTACACGGTAACATGTACACTGTCACAAACGCAGACACACTTACATCTACACACAGATTTTTTTTTTAAATGCTGTTTGCAGGGAGGTGGCTGGTTCAGACCAGGCGGTATACACACATGCATAAATACACACTTACATACAGTTAAACTTACACATAATCAAACTTACAGTTATGCAGACACGCTTACATACACACTTACACACAGTCACACTTACAGATAAACAATTACACATACACACCGTAATATATAAAATACATGCACACTCTCACACGCAGACACACTTACATATACACACAGATTTCTTCTTTTTTTTTTTTTTTTAAACGCTGCACTGGATCTACCCACCATCCAGCAAAGCTGTGCCCTTACTGCAGTTTTTCCACATGGTATTGTGCACAGTTGGATTGCATCACATTTTATAGGTCTCACTTGTTTTTGGCTCAGTCCTTATTTCCCTCTTTTGTCTATTCCTATTCCTATTGAAACGGTTTCTGTAAATCTCTTGGTCCACAAAATCACACATATATTGCTGTCACTCTTATTTTTTATATTTCACTGCTAAGATAATTTAATGCTCTGTTTGTTTTAACATCTGACTGAGTAAAAATAAATGGATACATAAAGTAAAACCTCATCATATTTTCACACAAGACTAACTACCCATATCTTGAATATGTGTACCATCGTATTGTATCCCGATTCAACAAAGAAACTTCCAGATGTTTAGCACAGCAGAGCATGCCATTGAACCGAACCTTAAAACATGACACTAATATAGTTAATGGTAGAAAAACCTCAAAATATGCAAGGGTAGATCATTGAAACTTGTAGGGTTAAAATTTATTTATAAGAGTATCCCTTATGCAAAAGGTCAATTATCTAAAATGACCCAAAATCCCAAAACTTTAAGGGTCAATTAAAACATAACAAAGAAAACCTTGAACTCCAGGCTCTACATCTTGACTACCGCACTCAGAGCAGATCTGTTGAGCTGGTAATTTTAGCAGCTCCACTCCTATAAATGTTCTACATCACCTTTATCCAATGTAAGCAAGTTGCTCACATTGGATTTAGGTCATGTAGAAAATGTATTGGAGTGGAGTTGCTTGAAATGTATCACTTATCTGAAATGCTGTCGGTCCCACACATTTCGGATAAGAGATACTCAACCTGTACTTCTACCAAGTTGAATAATGCAGCCAAATTATGCACATTTCTGAAAGGCTGGACAGTGATTTTTTATGATTTTGATCATTGATCCAAGCAAAAAAAAAGCCCCAAAAATTCAACCCTTTGCTGTTCCTTTAAATAAACATCTCTGTTTTGAGAAGGTGGTTATACCTTAACAATACACTTTTCTATGTAATTCAGCTCAGCACAGAAGGAGTTAAAATGCAAAATGATGCATTCCACAAGCTATGTAAACATAGAACAGGGAGTAATCAAGTCCCACATTTTTCTGGAATGTTTAAAACCATTACCCAAATACATATGTTTGTTCAGTAGCAGAGGCGGTCAGAGCTAAGTAATATAATCTCCCTTTTCATTAAAAAGGAAGTGGAACTGTAGATTTGGAAATAGAAAAGTTGTGGTGCTTTTAATGGAAGATTGCTATTTAGAACATAACTTCTTACAGAGGGCATTAATGATGGGGCTGCCAACTCCACTGTGGGGAAGAATGTGGCCTGGTGCTTTCCCTCTACCTTTCATTTATCATGTCCCTTATTATATTTGTATTATTTATCCACAAACCATTTCAATATGTTTTTTCTTCCCATCTCCCATCGCTAAAGAATATTAACTATTCTTGTTGGTAAAACATTTTATAAACAAAAGAAACAATTAACTAGCCACAGTCAGTATTTTTTAATAAAAAGTCACAAGGGTGTTTTGAAGTTATTATACAACGCTTTGAGACTGAAGAGGTTAAGGATAATATTAAAAAAATATTTTTTTTGATTAGTGACAAAAGATAAAAGGATTAAATTACCTACTGATATTACAAAATAATGCAGTGTTGTTTGCATGCCTATATTGTTTTACATGGCACATAAATGTCACAACCAGGCATCAAGGGATTGAATCTAGCAACATTATATGTCATCAGAAAGCAAGAGTGTAACATATCTGCTGTGTCCTGAGGTGTGGGGATAGTAACAGCACTATAAACCAAGCATGCTGGCTCACTGTCCCAACCAATGTCTTCATTTGCACACAGGGTACCCATATTGCAAGCACCGTACATGATTAGTGTCCATTTTGTGGCACAATGAGCACTATTCATGTGTGAAGGAGAGCACTTTACGGCCTTACAGGAAGTGGTCATAACATCATCGGTTACATCTGCTATGGTCCCAAGCAAGGTACTGACATGATTGACATCAAATTATGTTCATTAATCCTGTCTTCATTTTGTAAATTATTAAAAATGACAACATAAAAACTGTATTGATTTTAAGATTTATGTAAAACTGTGAACACTAATATAAATGTAATGTGGATTTTTTCTTAGGGTTTGATTCTGAACCCCTTCTCTAGACAAAATGTTCCCCTTACATAGGTTTTAGTAATGGAGGTTTCTCCTGGAGTTGTGCATATATTAGAGAGTGTGTGTTGATCTTTCCTTGGTATACCACAAACTTCAAACACTACACTTCAAATATTAAATATAATATATTGCAACAAAGCTTTAGATAAGTAATTCCCTTAATCACTGCTCTTGTCAAAGATAAACATCCAGTGTACATTACAAACTCTTCTTCAAGCATTGTCCTCCAGTCTTCTTTAACAAAGTATCCCTAAGTATGATACTTCAGCATCTTTTTAATATTTATATACCTAGTTTGCCCTGCCCGCGTTTCTAAGTAATAAATGCGTTTCCACATTGCGTTTCCACAAAAAATCCCTAATTTTTAATGTTGGTGGAATGTTTTATCATTGCGACTTAATTAACTTTCAAAAGACTTTTTGACCCCCACTCCTCTTTAGTGTACCACAATCAGCACCTTAATTAAAATACTAATCAACACCACTGACTAAGCCTTATATTTTTGTCATTTGTATTTCAATTGGAGTATTGTCACAAGCACTTAGTAACGCCTGGATGTTGGGCAAAAGTAACATTCCCAAGACATACAAAATAACATCTGAATGTTCTTTTCCTGGATAAACGCTTTGTTGTTATTATAATAAATTAGCATCACTGTAGTCTGTATTGTATAAAAGGTGTTTTCACTACAAACACTATAAAACACTAATATAACTCTCAGTCCACTGCATGTGTCATTTTTAATGAACAAAAAGTTGAAGAATTAAATTTGCAACACACTAATAGTGAATACAGTTCAATAAAGAAAATGGAACATCCTAGAGCAATACATGCATGGAGAAAATAATACTGGTGATCTCAGCTTCTGGACCCTGCAATGCAGACAAAATGTAAATACTGTATTTTCTGGAACACAACACTTATTTCTTATTGCAGAAAACAGTGTTAAACTGCATGCTTTTCATGTTTCAAATACAGCTGAATACCTGTTGAATTAGGATTTTCAAATGCATATATTTACTTCTTACAGCACTGGATATATTGATACTTCAACAAATCTGTAGTAATAACCCACAGTGCATAATACATTATTACATATATCATAAGCATTTTCATGATATATTAAATGCTATCTTTCCACTTCTAGTCATCCACAAAGTAGGGGGCAAAATATGGTCTAGCTAACAAACAAAACTGGTTCCCTTGAAATAACTGAATGTGCCATGATAGAACACTATAAAGGTCAATATTTAATATACATTATGCATTTGAAGGGTCTTATACTGGTGCACATAGTCAATGGTCTTCAAATATAATTGTTATTGAGGATGTATTTGTTTACATATTATATCACCAAATGCATTCTGTAAAAGACAGCAATTAATGTGCCACACTTACTAAGTATGAGATATTTAACAGCCCTTAACTGTACTAAGTTGATGCATCAATCACTAAAAGCTACATGAAGATGAGAGATGACTATACTATTTTGGAACATACAAATGTAAAACTCAATCCAAAAATCAGAACGTACATTGGTTATTATGCAAATGAATAATACCAATTATAATGAATTGGTTGAAATACCAGTACAGTAAAACATTTCAATAATACACCCCCTGTGTGCTTGGATGCTTAGCACTTATAGACTTAAGTGGTGACATAAAGTTGGCAAGAATATACAGTTAGAAATGACAAATATTAAACAACCTTTTAAAAGAGAAAATGTGACAGACATTGTATGTGTGTGTGTTTATATATATATATAATCATATATATGCGTGTGTGCTAAATAAGAAAATTTATGTCAGAATGGATCATTCAAACCATGAGACAGTACTGATTTCCATTTGTGCATTTTGTGAGAGAAGAATCATGCTGATAAAGATTTTAACCCTTGGAGTCCATTGGGATATACAATGTAACTGGTAGCGTTTCCACACATGTAGACACCTCTATAGCAGAATATAATTGTACGTTATGTGGCAGAGATAACTAAGTATTCGCAGTGCAACATTATAACAGGCAAGCCAGAGGTGAAATAGCTGGAGTGCCAAAGATTAGCCATTACTGTGATCTGGTAGGAGAGGCAGGTATTCTGGTTATTATATGCTGGTACATATAGGGAGGATACCAGTTTACAATATTGTGTTATTACGCACATTTCTGTAATAATAATAACCACTGAAAATGGCCCACACGACCCAGCACTTGTCCCTTCCTTGTCACCAACTCTAGTCCATGGTATTTCCCTTGCCCAGCCCAACTCCTGCGCGCTGTGGGGCTCGGCTCTATTTCCCCTACCCTGCAGGGATCTTCCAGGAGGGCAGCTGTGTGGCATGGACAGGTGGGGAGTGCCCTGCATGGCCTCAGTCTTCAGCCCCCTGCATTTCTTCATCATAAACAACATGGCATGCAAACTGAGCTTACCTGTTGCCGTTTGCTCAAGTAGAAGGGTGGTTACCAGCAGAGCATGAGATCCTTAGAGCCAGATAGACCTTCCCAGGAACAGACAGCCTTGCAATCACCCTTGACGAATGCCTTTGCTATCCGGCAAGCAGCTCTGGTTTGAAGAGCTAGCTGTTATTTCCTATTACATCGCTTGCCTTTGCCACCAGGTACTTCGATGTTTTTGCAACGCAGCTCAGTGATGTTATCTGGATGTGCCACTAGCGACATCTACTGGGCAAAATGGTAAAGTTTGTCACCAGTTAGTCACTTAGCTCGCATGCTTTGGGCAGTAATTGGGTACAAATACACCCCACCCTAGACGAAATTATTCAGCCACTTCCAACACTTTTCAAATCCCTTCAATCCCTGTTATAAATTTAAAAATGTTGTGTACAAATCGATCAGACGATGCATTGTTTAGAAATGCTAAATAATTAGCAAATAGGCATGGACATATATATATATTTTTTTTATTACACAATTTTCCTGTGTCTATAAATAAGGGTTATTTAGATCACATTGTGAATGGGTAACGAGATTATACATTTAAGTCTGCTTTGGGAGACATGAAATATACGTAGGCTGCTATTAATTTGCTGTATGTTTGGGATGCAATAGATGAACTAGAGTTTACTTACATGACTTTAAAATAACCTTTTATTACATCTGTCCTTTGTTATAGCTGGACAAAGTCATTCCTAGTGACTAACATGGAGTGGTGTATTGCTTGATGATGCCCCTGTGCATTGGAAATGCCCTACTAGGTAATTTTGAAGAGTGGACAGAACTTCCAGTAGGCCTCAGTCATCATGACAAATGCAAAGGAAAATGTCAGTTTGAAGCATGGTTTTCTTTATTGTTGCAGACTTGCTGCTTGTAAAAGTATACAATGCTTCAGGGCAGGGCCATTTTTAATGTTAATGGGACCAAGGGCAAGCATCTAAATGTGGGGCCCCCCAGTCAGTGGCGGCTCTAGACTTTGTGAGGCCTTAGGCGAAAATCGAACATGAGGCCCTCACGGACACACATTATTAAATAAAATATATGCAAGTGATAATAAAAATGAACTGTAGAAATAGCATATTTCAAGATCAGACTCAAATCCCAGCTTCTAGAAATGAACAGCTCCTAGAATTTTATTTGTCTCATAATTATTCTACAAACATCTATAAACATTTGGTATAGATAAAATTGTGTGCAGCTGACTAACTCACATTGTTATTGCTGTGTCCTAAATGTGAACACTAACACATATCACACAGTCATTCATAGACACACTCAGTGTGCACACACTGACTCACAGACACACTCAGTCAGCACACAATCACACTCAGCCAGCACACACTCACAGATACACTCAGCCAGCACACACTGACTCACAGACACACTCAGAAAGCACACAATCACACACTAAGAGAAACACTCAGCCAGAAGGAAAGGTGCTCAATGTTGAAAGTGGTCTCACAGACCACGTTGTGCTAGAAGATTGGCACTTTGTTCTTCCTCACAGCACCGGATGCACTGTGATTTAGCCATTCAAAATGCCAGAATTTTGCCACTCGATATGCCAGGATTTAGCCATTTAATATGCCAGGATTTACCCCCTCAATATGCCAGGATTTACCCCCTCAATATGCCAGGATTTAGTCCCTCAATATGCCAGGATTAAGCCATTCAATATGCCAGGATTTTGCCCCTCAATATGCCAGGATTGTGCCACTCAATCTGCCAGGATTTTGCCCCTCAATATGCCAGGATTGTGCCACTCTATGCCAGGATTGTGCCACTCTATGCCAGGATTGTGCCCCACAATTTGCCAGGATTTTGCCACTCTATGCCAGGATCTTGCCCCTCAATTTGCCAGGATTTTGCCACTCTATGCCAGGATTTTGCCCCTCAATATGCAAGAATTTTGCCCCTCAATATGCAAGGATTTTGCCCCTCAATATGCAAGAATTTTGCCACTCTGTGCCAGGATTTTGCCCCTCATTATGCCACAATTTTGCCCCTCATTATGCCACAATTTTGCCCCTCAATATGCCAGGATTTTGCCACTGTATGCCAGGATATTGCCCTCATAATGCCACTATTTTGCCCCTCACAATGCCAGGATTTAGCCTCTCACTATGCCAGGATTTTGCCACTGTATGCCAGGATATTGCCCCTCATAATGTCACTATTTTGCCCCTCACAATGCCAGGATTTAGCCTCTCAATATGCCAGGATTGTGCCACTCAATCTGCCAGGATTTTGCCCCTCAATATGCCAGGATTGTGCCACTCTATGCCAGGATTGTGCCACTCTATGCCAGGATTGTGCCCCACAATTTGCCAGGATTTTGCCACTCTATGCCAGGATCTTGCCCCTCAATTTGCCAGGATATTGCCCCTCATAATGCCACTATTTTGCCCCTCACAATGCCAGGATTTAGCCTCTCACTATGCCAGGATTTTGCCACTGTATGCCAGGATATTGCCCCTCATAATGTCACTATTTTGCCCCTCACAATGCCAGGATTTAGCCTCTCACTATGCCAGGATTTTGCCACTCTGTGCCAGGATTTTGCCCCTCATTATGCCAGAATTTTGCCCCTCACAATGCCAGAATTTTGCCTCTCAATATGCCAGGATTTTGCCTCTCAATATGCCAGGATTTTGCCACTGTATGCCAGGATTTTGCCCCTCATCTCATTATGCCAGGATTTTGCCCACACTGTGCCAAGTCTTTGCTCGTTTGTACCACCCTCCTCCCCCCTTCCCTAGTACTTACCTCCATGCTGCTCTCCGTTGTTTCCTCCGTGCATCTTCTCTCCTGCACGGAGGAAGGAAGTTCCGGTCGCGTTTTTTTTTTTTTTTTAAACTTTATTGAAGCTGCCCGGGTTCAATAAAGTTTAAAAAAAAAAAAAACGCGACCGGAACTTCCTTCCTCCGTGCAGGAGAGAAGATGCACGGAGGAAACGTCCCAGGTTAGTGTAACAGGGAGCTTAACGGCAGCGTTAAGCTCCCTGATACATCAAAGGTAATAAGGTGAGTTAGGCAGCCGCGAGGCCCCTGTGAGTGCGAGGCCTTAGGCGGCTGCCTAACTCGCCTAATTAGAGAGCCGCCTCTGCCCCCAGTAGTGTATCTTCCACAAGGCAAACAAGGCACTCGCCTAGGGCGGCACTTTGCCAGAGGGCGGCACCTTGTCAGAGGGTATTAAGGCATACTTTTGGTGCTTCAAAAATGTTTTCTCCCTCCCCCACCATTCAGAAAGCTTTAGCTCCTTCCAATTAATCTGGGTGATGGGGGCATGTAATGGACGTGGTGGGCATGGGTGTAGGAACCCCCAAAAATCTGGGGGGGACAGCATTTTTGCTCGCCGGGTATAGCAGCAGTAAAAATAAAGCTTGTCACAGTGTATATTATATCACCAAGTTCCCACCAACATTACCAGGATCCTTGGTATACAACAGATACATTCACAGAACAACATCTACATCAGGCAGGTGCATTTTATCACTGTTACATGAAATATAGTCAGCGAGCTGTGTGTACACCATAAAACATACATCAGTATGAACCTACCACTTCTGCTGGAATGCCATTCCATGTATCCACTACCCTCTCAGTAAAGTAATACTTTCATTAGTCCCTGACCTTATCTTATATCTAGGATAGCTTTATACCTATCCCATGCATGCTTAAACTCCTTCACTGTATTAACCTCTACCACTTCTACTGGAAGGCTATTCCATGCATCCACTACCCTCTCAGCAAACAAACATTACATTTCTGACCAGAAAATAAACTGTAAAATATTAAATATTTCCAGCATTTCCAAAAGCTTAAGGTGGACCCCAAATATATGTATATAACTAGTAACATTTATACCAGGGCTTGACAACCTTAACTAAGTTTTAGGAGACAGGAAAAAAAATATAGGAGCCAGACAACAGCACATACACACAATCACATGCAGTCATATACAGTCAGTCACATAGACACATATACTCATACATACAGCCTGTCACACATATACATACTGTCACATAGACACACACTCATACATACATACATACAGTCTGCCAGGCACACACTCACACATACATACAATCTGTCAGACACACACTCACACATACATACAATCTGTCAGACACACACACACTCATACATACAGTCGTTCACAGACACACTCATACATACATACAGTCTGTCGCAGACACACACTCATACATACATGCAGTCTGTCAGACACACACTCATAGATACAGTCTGTAACATAGACACATACACTCAGAGTCAGTCACATAGACACACACACTCATACATGGTCTTTCACATACACTCATACATACAGTCTGTCACAGACACACACACTCATAGTCAGTCACATATACACACACAAACTCATACAGTCAGTCACAGACACACAAACTCACAGTCAGTCACACACACTCATACAATCTGTCACACTCCCTCATACAGTCTGTCACACACACACTCATACATACATACATACATACATACATAGTCTGTCACACACACTCATACATACATACATACATACATACATACATAGTCTGTCACATACACTCATACATACATACATACATACATACATAGTCTGTCACATACACTCATACATACATACATACAGTCTATCACATATACTCATACATACACACAGTCTGTCACTGTGTCACATACACTCATACATACACACATTCAAGTGAGCAGTTTTTTTTATCTTAAAAAAATACATTTAAAAAAAATGTAGATCAATAGCAGGGATCAAAGCTATATCTCATTGCAGGGAAGGTGGGCATTTCCGTTCCAGGTTTGTCTGTGCCTCTTATTAATTACATTATTTTGCCCATTCATTTGTCAGTTTTATTTTGCCCACATTCATTTGCCAGTGTTTTTTTTGCCCAAATTCATTTGTCAGGGTTTTTTTTGCCCACATTCATTTGCCAGGGTTTTTTTTGCCCACATTCATTTGCCAGGGTTTTTTTTTTTGCCCACATTCATTTACCAGGGTTTTTTTTTTTTTGCCCACATTCATTTGCCAGGTTTTTTGTTGCCCACATTCATTTGCCAGGGGTTTTTCTTTGCCCTCATTTTTTGATCATCTCATCATTAGTAGAAGTCATTGGCAGATTTAAGAGACATGTTATTATGGCATCTTCGGAAGTCATTGATTATTGCAGCTCTAAGAGACATTTTTTAAATGCCCCTAAGAGCTGCAATAATCAATCACGTTCCGAAGCTGCCATGATAAAAAGAAAAACGGTACATTATTGGCAGTGACACAGTCACTGTTCCTACCTCGTTCCTCCCAGTGTGGGGCTGTGTGTCTTGTGGAGGACACGCACAAGCCGTGCGCATGATCACACGACGTCGTGCGATGAAGTCACGTGATCAGGTGACCTCCGTGATCGCTGCAGAGCTGATTCTCCCGGGACAGTCCCAGGATCGAAAACATTGCGGGACTGTCCCGGGTTGGCAAGTATGCTCAGGGCCGTCTTTAATAGTGATTGGACCCTGGGCAAGCATTTGCTTGAGCCCCCTGGACCCTGCCCCCTCCCCTGCATGCAATCCCACCATCCATCGCGATGTTAACTCCCCCCCCACACACACACACGCATATGCCATAATTGTTGTGCCATTCAGATGCCAGTAATATTGTGCCTTTCAGATGCCAGTAATAGTGCCATTCAGAGTGCAGTATTATTGTGCCAGTCAGAGCCCAGTAATATTGTGCCATTCAGAGCCCAGTAATATTGTACCATTCAGAGCCCAGTAATATTGTACCATTCAGAGCCCAGTAATATTGTGCCATTCAGAGCCCAGTAATATTGTACCATTCAGAGCCCAGTAATATTGTGCCAGTCAGATGCCTGTAATAGTGCCATTCAGAGCCCAGTAATATTGTGCTAGTCAGAGCCCAGGAATATTGTGCCAGTCAGAGCCCAGGAATATTGTGCCAGTCAGATGCCTGTAATATTATGCCAGTCAGATGCCTGTAATATTGTGCCAGTCAGATGCCTGTAATATAGTGCCAGTCAGAGCCCAGGAATATTGTGCCAGTCAGATGCCTGTAATATTGTGCCAGTCAGATGCCTGTAATATTATGCCAGTCAGATCCCAGGAATATTGTGCCAGTCAGATGCCTGTAATATTTAGCCAGTCTGATGCCTGTAATATTGTGCCAGTGAGAGCCCAGTAATATTGTGCCTACCAGATGCCCAGTAATATTGTGCCAGCCAGATGCCCAGTAATATTGTGCCAGTCAGATGCCCAGTATTATTGTGCCAGCCAGATGCCCAGTAATATTGTGATAGTCAGATGCCCAGTATTATTGTAGTGAACAGGGGAAAGATCAGGCGCTCAGTACATAGACACTTGAATACAAAAATATAAAAGAATATAAAAAATGTGGTAATAAAAAATAAATAATAACGTGCATAAATACACAATAATCGTGCAATATGAAAAAAATGTGCAAATGTGCATATAAAATGCCAAAGCATTCACAATAAAATCTGCAAATAAATGAATTTGGAAAACACAATATCCGTGCTATATGTGCAAATGTGCTTAAGATACATACAACAATTGATTCATGTGTAATATACTTAGAAAACACACAACCATAGATCTTAATCCGTGTGCAATATGTGCAAGGAAAAAAAGTGATACTTAAACCACTTAAACACAAAAATCATTCAATGTGCAATATGTGCAAAAAAGAGAAGTATTATACTTAGAACCCTTAGGTTCGCTGGGTCATGATGTGCCTGCTAAACGCTGCAGGGTGTCAGTGCTCGTATAGCCGCGGTTTATTGCATAGTCCCTGTACTACTTGGCTGGATTAATAAGCTCCCAGTTCTAGAGCAGCTCCCAGCCAGAAGCGGTGTGCGAGTGTGCCTGCTATCCTGCGTCAGGAGGCTGGAGGACGGAGGGGAGGAGTCATATTAATGCCTGTAATATTATGCAAGCCAGATGCCCAGTATTATTGTGCCAGTCAGATGCCCAGTATTATTGTGCCAGGCAGAGCCCAGTAATATTGTGCCAGCCAGATGCCCAGCAATATTGTGCCAGCCAGATGCCCAGTAATATTATGCCAGCCAGATGCCCAGTAATATAGTGCCAGCCAGATGCCTGTATTATGCCAGCCAGATGCCCAGTATTATTGTGCCAGTCAGAGCCCAGTAATATTGTGCCAGCCAGATGCCCAGTTATATTATGCCAGCCAGATGCCCAGTTATATTATGCCAGCCAGATGCCTGTAATATTATGCCAGCCAGATGCCCAGTATTATTGTGCCAGTCAGAGCCCAGTAATATTGTGCCAGCCAGATGCCCAGTAATATTTTGCCAGCCAGATGCCCAGTAATATTATGCCAGCCAGATGCCTAGTAATACTGTGCCAGTCAGCCCCCCCCCCCTTCCCTAGTACTTACACTTCACTGCTCCGTGTCCCCCACCGGATGTCTCCTCCGTGCAGTCTTCCCTCTTGCACGGAGGAGGGAAACAGTCACCGGATGTGACACAATGTCACATCCGGCGTCAGTTTTTTTTTGGGTTGGATGCGGCTTGCCGTAAAAAAGCGTTCACAAGCGCAATGCACTGTGAACACGGCAAGCAGGGGCTGGGGGCCCCGTTTGCCCCGCGTTGCTGGGGGGGATTTCACCCTACCTGTCCCCCCCACATTTTTTCCTGGGGGGTATCCGTCCCCCCCATCCCCCCCGCTTCCTACGCCCATGGTGGTGGGGGTATGTCGTGGGTGTGCAACGCGGGTGATGGGGCATGTCGTAGGTGTGCATTGTAGGTGTGCAACGTGCATGGGTGTCCCGAATTTTGCACAAAACCAAGATACACAACTGGGGCCCCCCATCTTACCACTTGTACTGTATCATATATGTAGGATTGCCACCTCGGTCCTTTTTGGACTGGCCACATATAACCTTTGCAGGCTGCTTTGCAGTATGTAAAAGTCATATGTGACCAGAAGGAAATGAATTACCTAATCAAAGAAGTGGATTCCACAGAACCATGCTAATTAGTTAACTGATTTCCTTCTGGTCACAAATGACTTCCACAAACTGGAAGGCTGCATGCAAAATTTATATGTGGAGGGTAAAAAAAAAAAAAGGCAGAGGTGGCATCCCTACATATCTCTGAGATTTTTTTTAAATTCTGGCCCAGTCATTAGTTTGAAATGAAACATCATATCATTGCATTGACAGCACATTGTGCGCTTTATTCATGAAAGTGTGCATTGCATGGGACTGAGAAAGGAATTTCAAACTTCAGGCCAAAGTTGCCAAGTTGGAAATATTCTCCCATTTCGTTGAAGAACACAGTACCACTAAAAAAAAAAAAAAAAAAAATCACCCCGCCCAAATATGCCACAAAAACAAACATTTCTATGTATTCCGTCATAATCTTCTCTAATTTAATGTGCTATGTAAATACGTCCTCACCATAATGTATCATAATCTTACCCATTAGGATTGCCACCTCCACCATTTTTTTGCCCGCCACATATAACAATGCTGCCAGTGTGTAGAAAGCATTTAACCCCTTCCAGACGCAAGGACATTCTATGCAGTCCTAATTTTGGTGTACCTAAAAGATGCTAGGATGGCATAGAACGTCCAGCGTTACACAGCTCCCCTCAGCTGGGATACAAACACATGCCATCACATAGATGAGGCAAAGGGGTTTACCATTAATCAGCTCTTCATTCACATATTTATGACTGAGTACTTATGGCTGAATATCATAGGGGCTGTACTCCTCACCAGCTGCCTTCTGAAAAGATGACTCATCAATAATGCTAACATTTGGCACCAAGGTTTCTGTAAACTACAGTTCTTATGATGATCTTATGTCGTTTGGGCATTATGGCAAATCATGCATACCAACAAGTATAGGCCCTACTTCTAACTGGATAGTCCAGGTGCATGTGAAAATTTGAACAGTAGGAGAAAAGTATAAATTTTGAATTTGTTTTTATTCCACTAAATTTCATTAAGAAGACTTATGCTGTGTCACGTTAAAGCACAAGTCAGGTGAATCCAAATATCCAATAATGCTTCTGGCCCAGTAAGAATTGCAGAATCAGTTGTTATTCATTTCTGATAAAGTGTTAGGGGATATTAAGTGGCATGGCTTCAGTGGTATGGTATCTTTAAAATATGTTTTTTCAATGCTATATCATGTGGTAACCAGTGGTCCGAGACAAGGACTGTAGGGGGACAAAGCAGGAAGTCTCCCCCTCACTGCTCACATTGCTCGTGAGATCTCAAATATGTTAGTATCTTCTCCTTTGGAAACCAGTTTATATTAGAGTACAGTTAGACTGTAAGAATGGGAACAATAAAAATTAAATTAAGAAAATAACTGAAAAAAATGCCATTGCTGAAAAAAGAGGTCTCTTCTGTCGAGTCTGATAGCAATTTTTCATCGTTCATAAGGCCTTCTACATAGTGAAGTTCTTTTAGGAGTCATAGTCAGTGAATCATGAGTCATAGTCAGTGAAGCTTGCATGTTTTTTGGGTAACGAATTCGATTAATGCGCATTGGGAGTTGGAGCATACACCGATCAGCCATAACATTATGACCACTGACAGGTGGAAAGTCGACGAGGGCAGTGTGATTTGGGGTCTGGGGCTGCCTAAAGGACCCGGATGTCCCAATGAAGGTTCCATTGCCTTCATCGAAATGTTGATATTACCGCTACTGAAATAAACCATTTTCTACTTTCATAAGAAGACATGCGAGTGCTCCTGTTTCATTTATGAATATTCATTGGTCTGGGGGCAAGAAAGTGTATGGACTATACATATACAGTACTGTGCAAAGGTTATAGACGGGTGTGAAAAATGGAAATCAAAGTGTCTGGGTCAGAGGCGTCACTAGGGTTGGTGTCACCCGGTGCGGTAACTCATGGTGTCACCCCTCTGGATTCCCTCCAATACCATGCCAAACAGATTCCTTAGTAATGCCAGTCAGATGGCCCATTAAATATGCCACATACAGGAGCCCCACAAATTATGTCACACACAATAATAATATGCCAGTGTTATTTTGATGTTAATAAGCCAGACAATTTGCCAGTAATATTGTGCCATTCAGATGCCAGTAATATTGTGCCATTAAGAAGCCCCAGCCAATTTGCCCATCAAGATGCCAGTAATATTGTGCCATTAAGACGCCCCAGCCAATTTGCGCATCAAGATGCCAGTAATATTGTGCCATTAAGATGCCCCAGCCAATTTGCCCATCAACATGCCAGTAATATTGTGCCATTAAGATGCCAGTATTATTGCACCATTCAGATGCCAGTATTATTGCACCATTAAGATGCGATAATTATTGTGCCATTCAGATGCCAGTACTATTGTGCCATTCATATAGCAGTAATATTGTGTCATTCAGATGCCATAATTTTTGTGCCATTCAGATACCAGTAATATTGTGCCATTTAGATGCCAGTAATATTGTGCCATTCAGATACCAGTAATATTGTGCCATTCAGATACCAGTAATATTGTGCCATTCAAATGCCAGTAATATTGTGCCATTCAGATGCCTGTGTTATTGTGCTATTCAGATACCAGTAATATTGTGCCATTCAGATGCCAGTAATATTGTGCCATTAGGATACCAGTAATATTGTGGCATGCAAATGCCAGTAATAATGTGCCATTCAGATGCCTGTATTATTGTGCCCTTCAGATACCAGTAATATTGTGCCATTCAGATGCCAGTAATATTGTGCCATTCAAATGCCAGTAATATTGTGCCATTCAGATGCCACTAATATTGTGCCATTCAGATGCCTGTATTATTGTGCCATTCAGATGTCAGTAATATTGTGCCATTCAGATGCCTGTATTATTGTGCCATTCAGATACCAGTAATATTGTGCCATTCAAATGCCAGTAATATTGTGCCATTCAGATGCCTGTATTATTGTGCCATTAAGATTCCCCAGCCAATTTGCCCATTCAGATGCCAGTAATATTGTGCCATTCAGATGCCAGTAATATTGTGCCATTCAAATGCCAGTAATATTGTGCCATTCAGATGCCACTAATATTGTGCCATTCAGATGCCTGTATTATTGTGCCATTCAGATGTCAGTAATATTGTGCCATTCAGATGCCTGTATTATTGTGCCATTCAGATACCAGTAATATTGTGCCATTCAAATGCCAGTAATATTGTGCCATTCAGATGCCTGTATTATTGTGCCATTAAGATTCCCCAGCCAATTTGCCCATTCAGATGCCAGTAATATTGTGCCATTCAGATGACTGTATTACATAGAAACATAGAATGTGTTGGCTGAGAAGAACCATTCGGTCCATCTAGTCTGCCCAGTTTTTCTAAATACTTTTATTAGTCCCCAGTTCCCGGCAGGGGCGGATCCAGAGTCTGATCTCGGGAGGGGCACGTGTCCGTCTGTCTTTTCCTCTCTCCCATGTCCGTCTGTCTTTTCCTCTCTCCCATGTCCGTCTGTCTTTTCCTCTCTCCCATGTCCGTCTGTCAAGCTCCTCTCCCTTCCCATGTCTGTCGCACTCCTCTCACTCCCCGTGTCCCTCTGTCTCTCTTCCTTCCATGCTCCGTCTATGTATCCTCTTCTTTCCCATGTCCATCTGTCTCTCCTCTCATTTCCCATCTCTTTGTCTCTCCTCTCCCATCCTGTGTCTGTCTGTCTCTCCTCTCCCATGTCTGTCTGTCTCTCCTCTCCCATGTCTGTCTGTCTCTCCTCTCCCATGTCTGTCTGTCTCTCCTCTCCCATGTCTGTCTGTCTCTCCTCTCCCATGTCTGTCTGTCTCTCCTGGCATCCCATATCTGTCTGTCTCTCCTCTGCCAACCCATGTTTGTCTGTGTCTCCTCTGCCAACCCATGTCTGTCTGTCACTCCTCTACCATCCCATTTATGTCTCTCTCCTCTCCCTTCCCATGTCTGTCTGTCTGTCTCCTCTCCCCTTCCCATGTCTCTCTATTCTCTACCTCTTATGGCTGTCTCTTTGTCCCTCTAAACATGTATGTGTCTTTCCTCTTCCCAATAGCTGTCTCTTTCCTCCTCTCCCTCGTCTGTGTTCTCTCCTCTCTCTACCCCATCAGTGTTCTCTCCGCTCTCCCCTCCCATCAGTGTTCTCTCCTCTCTCCCCCGTGTTCTTTCCTCTCTCTCCCCCCCAGTGGTGTATCTTGGTTTTGTGCTGCCCTAGGCAGACAAAATTTGGGCACCCCCCCCACTTATGATGCACACCCACGACATGACCCATAACCCACGTTCAGTGGCGGCTCTAGACTTTGTGAGGCCTTAGGCGAAAGTCGAACATGAGGCCCTCACGGACACACATTATTAAATAAAATATATGCAAGTGATAATAAAAATGAACTGTAGAAATAGCATATTTCAAGATCAGACTCAAATCCCAGCTTCTAGAAATGAACAGCTCCTAGAATTTTATTTGTCGCATAATTATTCTACAAACATCTATAAACATTTGGTATAGATAAAATTGTGTGCGGCTGACTAACTCACATTGTTATTGCTGTGTCCTAAATGTGAACACTAACACATATCACACAGTCATTCATAGACACACTCAGTGAGCACACACTGACTCACAGACACACTCAGTCAGCACACAATCACACTCAGCCAGCACACACTCACAGATACATTCAGCCAGCACACACTGACTCACAGACACACTCAGAAAGCACACAATCACACACTAAGAGAAACACTCAGCCAGAAGGAAAAGTGCTCAATGTTGAAAGTGGTCTCACAGACCACGTTGTGCTAGAAGATTGGCACTTTGTTCTTCCTCACAGCACCGGATGCACTGTGATTTAGCCATTCAAAATGCCAGAATTTTGCCACTCAATATGCCAGGATTTAGCCATTTAATATGCCAGGATTTAGCCCCTTAATATGTCAGGATTTACCCCCTCAATATGCCAGGATTTAGTCCCTCAATATGCCAGGATTAAGCCATTCAATCTGCCAGGATTTTGCCCCTCAATATGCCAGGATTGTGCCACTCAATCTGCCAGGATTTTGCCCCTCAATATGCCAGGATTTTTCCACTCTATGCCAGGATTGTGCCCCACAATTTGCCAGGATTTTGCCACTCTATGCCAGGATCTTGCCCCTCAATTTGCCAGGATTTTGCCACTCTATGCCAGGATTTTGCCCCTCAATATGCAAGAATTTTGCCCCTCAATATGCCAGGATTTTGCCACTCAATATGCCAGGATTTTGTCACTCAATATGCCAGGATTTTGCCACTCAATATGCCAGGATTTTGCCCCTCATTATGCCACAATTTTGCCCCTCATTATGCCACAATTTTGCCCCTCACAATGCCAGAATTTTGCCTCTCAATATGCCAGGATTTTGCCACTGTATGCCAGGATATTGCCCCTCATAATGCCACTATTTTGCCCTTCACAATGCCAGGATTTAGCCTCTCACTATGCCAGGATTTTGCCACTGTATGCCAGGATATTGCCCCTCATAATGCCACTATTTTGCCCCTCACAATGCCAGGATTTAGCCTCACAATGCCAGGATTTTGCCCCTCTGTGCCAGGATTTTGCCCCTCATTATGCCAGAATTTTGCCTCTCAATATGCCAGGATTTTGCCACTGTATGCCAGGATATTGCCTCTCACTATGCCAGGATTTTGCCCCTCACCTCATTATGCCAGGATTTTGCCCCACACTGTGCCAATATTTAGCCCCTCATTATGCCAGTCTTTGCTCGTTTGTACCACCCTCCTCCCCCCTTCCCTAGTACTTACCTCCATGCTGCTCTCCGTTGTTTCCTCCGTGCAGGTTCCCTCCTGCACGGAGGAAGGAAGTTCCGGTCGCGTTTTTTTTTTTTTTTTTAACTTTATTGAAGCTGCCCGGGTTCAATAAAGTTTAAAAAAAAAAAAAAACGCGATCGGAACTTCCTTCCTCCGTGCAGGAGAGAAGATGCACGGAGGAAACGTCCCAGGTTAGTGTAACAGGGAGCTTAACGGCAGCGTTAAGCTCCCTGATACATCAAAGGTAATAAGGTGAGTTAGGCAGCCGCGAGGCCCCCGTGAGTGCGAGGCCTTAGGCGGCTGCCTAACTTGCCTAATTAGAGAGCCGCCTCTGCCCACGTTGCACACCAAGGACATGCCCCATCACCCCATTTACATGCCTCCATCACCCCATTACATATTTGCCATTAATATTCCCCAGCCAATTTGCCCAATAATTTGCCAGTATTATTTGCCATTAATATGCCCCAGCCAAGTTGCCCAATAATATGCCAGTGTTAGTTGCCATTTAAAATGCCCCAGGAAATTTGCCCAATAATATTCCAGTGTTATTTGCCATTTAATATGCCCCTGGTAATTTGCCCAATAATATGCCAGTGTTATTTGCCATTTAATATGCCACTGCTAATTTGCCCAATAATATGCCAGTGTTATTTGCCATTTAATATGCTCCTGCCAATTTGCCCAATAATATGCCAGTGTTATTTGCCATTTAATATGCCCCAGCCAATTTGCCCAATAATATTCCAGTGTTACTTGCCATTTAATATGCCCCTGTTAATTTGCCCAATAATATGCCAGTGTTATATGCCATTTAATATGCCCCTGCTAATTTGCCCAATAACATGCCAGTCTTATTTGCCATTTAATATGCCTCTGCTAATTTGCCCAATAATATGCCAGTGTTATTTGCCATTTAATATGCCCCTGCCAATTTGCCCAATAATATGCCAGTGTTATTTGCCATTTACCGTATTTGCTCGATTATAAGACGACCCTGATTATAAGACGACCCCCCAAACTTTGGATATTCCTTTAGGAAAAAAACTAAAAGCCTGAATATAAGACTACCCTATAGGAAAAAAGTTTAACTTGTATATATATTCACATGTAAATTGCTTTTTTAATAAAAAATTATATTAAAAAAATGCATTTGTTTTTATTTCCTTTTATGTGCCAATTCTGCCTCTCTTTCCCTTGCCCCCAGCTTTGTCTCTCTTCCCCTCCCTTTGATTCCCCCCTCTCCTCTGTCTCTCCCCCCCCTTGTTTCTCTCTGCCCCCCCTCCCTCTATCTCTTCCCCCCCTTGTAGCTGTCTCCCCCCCTCCCTCTCTGCCCCCTCCCTCCCCTGTCTGTTTCTGCCCCCTCCCCCTGTCTCTGCCCCCCCCTCCCTCCCCGTCTCTGTCTCTTCCCCCCTCCCTCCCCCTGTCTCTTTCTCTTCCCCCCTCCCTCCCCCCGTCTCTTTCTCTTCCCCCCTCCCTCCCCCCGTCTTTCTGCCCCCCCTTCCCCTGTCTTTCTGCCCCTCCCTCCCCCTGTCTTTGTGCCCCCCCTCCCCCTGTCTCTCTGCCCCCTCCATCCCCCTCACCTTGAAGTCGATCCCTGGTGGCTAGTGGGGGCAGCCGGGGGATGTCTGCACGATACGTGCAGACATCCTCCATGCTGCCCGACACGGCAGTCTATTATGATGGACAGCTGGTCCGTCACAATAGTCTGCCGTGTCGGGCAGCACCCAGCTGCCCGATTTACCCTGGTGGCTAGTGGGGCAGCAGAGGATGTCTGCGCGATGAGCGCAGACATCCCCTGCTGCCGCCCGGCACGCTCGCCAGGACTTCTGTGACGAAAGCGGAAGTACCCGGCTTCTTCACAGAAGCCCCGGCGGTTGTGCCGGGCGGAAGCAGGGGAGTCTGCGCTCATCGCGCAGACTTCCCCTGCTCTGCTGGGGACCTGGATCCATGTCTTATAATCTGAACTCAATTTGAGGTCAGATTATAAGAAGACCTCGATTATAGGACGAGGGGTAGTGTTCAGAAAAAAAATTCTGAAAAAAACCTCGTCTTATAATCGAGCAAATACGGTAATATGCTCCTGCCAATTTGCCCAATAATATGCCAGTGTTATTTGCCATTTAATATGCCCCTGCCAATTTGCCCAATAATATGCCAGTATTATTTGCCATTAATCTGCCCCAGCCAATTTGCTCACTAATATGCCAGTGTTAGTTGCCATTTAATATGCCTGTTAATTTGCCCAATAAAATGCCAGTTTTATTTGCCATTTAATATGCCCCAGTCAATTTGCCCAATAATATGCCAGTGTTATTTGCCATTTAATAGGCTCCTGCCAATTTGCCCAATAATATGCCAGTGTTATTTGCCATTTAATATGCCCCTGCCAATTTGCCCATTAATATGCCAGTGTTATTTGCCATTTAATATGCCCCTGCCAATTTGCCCAATAATATGCCAGTGTTACTTGTCATTAATAAGCCCCTGCCAATTTCCCCAGCACATCCCCCCATCTCCCCACACCCCAGCACTTACCTTTCCCTGGTGGTTAGTGGCAGGCAGCATGGTCTCCTCCATGCTGCCTGTTCGGCTCCCAGGCGGCTGTGCCGACAAGTCATGTGACCCGGCGCGCGTATGACATCAGCGCGCCGGTCACGTGACCTGTAGTCACTTCCGTGTCACACTGCACGGGAAGCCGAACAGGCAGCACGGAGGTTTCTCTGTGCTGCCTGTTGGGCTCCCCGTGCAGCCTGGCAGACAGAGCGATGGTGAGGGGGATCTTCTGTTCTGATCTCCTCTCGCCTCCGTCTCTGCCTGCAAGCGTGTTTTGATGAGCAGCCCCAGAGTGATGAGTATGTATGAGTATGTATGTATGTATGTATGTGAGTGGCAGAGTTATGAATGTGCATGTGTATGTATGTAAGTGGCAGAGTGTAAGTGGGTGTGAGTGGCAGGGTGTGAGTGGCAAAGTTATGAGTGTGTGTGTGTGTGTGTGTGTGTGTGGCAGAGTGTAAGTGGGTGTGAGTGGCAAATTTATGAGTGTGCATGTGTATGTATGTGAGTGGAAGAATATAAGTGGGTGTGAGTGGCAGCGTCTAAGTAAGTGTAAGTGTGTGAGTGAGTGTTTTGAAGAGCGTAAGTGTGTGTGAGTGTAAGCGTGAGTGGCAGAGTGTGAGTGGTAGAGTGTTAGTGTGTGAGGCAGAGTGTGAGTGTTTGGAAGAGTGTAAGCATGTGTGAGTGAGTGTAAGCGTGAGTGTCAGAGTTATGAGTGTGCATGTGTATGTGTGTGAGTGGCAGAGTATGTGAGAGTATAAGGAAAAATTCTCCCATTCAGTTGAATTCCCATCTCAATTCCCTGCACTTCTCTCTTTTATGAGGTTGGTAGAAGGAGCATACCTCAGCCTATTCTTCCCAGGTTTTGACCCCTTTTTATTAAAAAATGAAATATTTATGATGTGCGTGTGAGAGTTGCAGGTTTACACACGTGTCTGCGTGGCAAAATATCTGTGTGGGAAAGGGTGGGTGTCTGTGTGTGTGTGATATCCCCTATATTATGAGACTGTTGGTCAACTTTTTTCTCAAAGTCTAGTAAATGGTGTATGCAACGTATGCAATGCTCATTTTGAAATCATGGGAATTTGCTCACATACAAGTGTGTGTGTGTTAGTGGGATTGTGTGTCTGTGTGTAAGGGTGTGTGTATGTATGTGTGACTGTGCAATTGTGAGTATATGTGGCTCTATGTGTGTGTATTTGTGGCTGTGTATTTATGTGTATAAGTGTAACTTTGAGTTTTTTGTGTGCTGTGAGTCTTATTGTGTATTGTGGTACAGTAATGTGCAGCATGAGTGTGCGATACACTCACACACTGCACATTACAGTGAGTTTTATTGCTGTGGAGGTAGTCACAGACAGGCACACACATACGGACAGGCACACACATACAGTTGGTCACAGACAGACACACACACACACACACACACACACACACACACACACACGTAGTCAGTAACAGACAGACACACACATACAGTCAGTCACATACATCCAGTCACAGACAGGTACACACATACAATCAGTCACAGACAGGTACACACATACATTCAGTCACAGTCAGACATGCAGTCAGTCACACACTCAGTAGTGTATCTACCACGAGGCAAACAAGGCGCTCGCCTAGGGCGGCGCCTTGTTTAGGGTGGCACTTTCCCATAGGTTGTTAAAGCACACTGGTGCTTTAAACCCTTCTGTTGCGGCAAAGATTTTTACTTTCTTCTCCGTTGTGTAAAAAGTTGTTCCCTCCCCTCCCTCTCTTTTCCCTTCCCACCCCCTCCCCTCCCCTTCCCTTCCCACCCCCACCGCTCTTTTGAGTCTTCCCCTCTCCCGGTGCTTCTTGTCATGATCGGGCTCCCTCACTTCCCCTCCCTTCGTTCCCCGTCACACGTGCCAGTGTAAAGTCTCCGCCCCCTGCCTGTCAGAGTACAGCAGAAGGTAAGCTGGTTCAAATGGAAAAATGAAAACGGTGGTTGTGAATATGAGTGTGATGGGAGTCTGTGTGTGATAGTGTGGTGGGAGTTAGTGTCTGACTGAGTGTGATGGGTGTCAGAGTGTGGGTGATGGGAGACAGAGTGTGTGTGATGGGAGTCAGTGTGTGTGACTGAGTGTGATGGGAGTAGGAGTGTGTGATTGAGTGTGATGGGAGTGTGTGTGTGATGGGAGTATGAGCTTGATGTAAGTCTGAATGTTATGTGTGATGTGGGGTCATGTAATGGAGGTGATGGGGCATGTCATAGGTGTGTAACGTGGGTGTGCAGCTTGGGTAGGGGGGTGCCCGGATTTTGTCTGCCTAGGGCAGCACAAAATCAAGATACACCACTGCACACACTCAGACTGTATGTCTGCCTATGACCCACTGTATGTCACACACACACAGTCAGTCACATAAAAACACAGTCAGTCACATCAACACACAGTCAGTCATATACGCACACACACACACACACATACACACACACACACTGTCAGTCACATACACTTACGCACAAGTCAGCAATTTTGTTGTTGTTTACGATATAAAAAGTGCATCTATCAATATGTCACCCTCCTGGCTGCTTTACCTCATTCTAGCCTGGTCTGTACCCTGCTGTTGTTTCTAGACCCGCTGAGCAAACTCAGCGCTCAGGCACTATAGTGCGGTGCATGTGGGGATGGAGCAGGAGGCTGTGCAGCCAGTGCACACAATGCTCCCTCGCGCTCCACTGGATAAATAAATAAATAAAATGATCCCAGCAGTGAGGGCACCAGGTAGGGACAACAATAACCAGGCGCCAGGTATAATTTCCTACTGCCCAAGATTTGTTGAGCCCTGATATATACCCACATATACCTATTGCTCATTGGCACCAAATATATCAGTCTGTATGCCGCCTAAGCATGTGAGCTTATTTACTCCACTTCTATAAAAACTGTCATGGGCTCCAGCCCCGGATCTTTTGGAGACCTAGCAACGCCCCTGCTATGTCCTTTCGTTGTGGTAGTTTTTCTTCTTTTAAATATACTCTCTTCCTTTACTGTGTTGATACCCTTTATGCATTTAAATGTTTCTATCATATCCCCCCTGTTACGTCTTTCCACCAAGCTATACATGTTATGATGCTTTAACCTTTCCTGGAAAGTTTTATCCTTTAACCCATGAACCAGTTCAGTAGCCCTTTTCTGAACTTTCTCCAAAGTATCAATATCCTTCTGGAGATACGGTCTCCAGTACTGCGTACAATACTCCAAGTGAGGTCTCACCAGTGCTCTGTACTATGGCATGAGCACTTCCCTTTTTCTACTGCTAATACCTCTCCCTATGCAACCAAGCATTCTGCTAGCATTTCCTGCTGCTCTATTGCATTTCCCACCTACCTTTAAGTCCTCTGAAATTAATACTCATAAATCCCTTTCCTCAGATGAAGTGGTTAGGACTGTACCAAATAGTCTATATTCTGCTTTTGGGTTTTTACGCCCAAGGTGCATAATCTTGTACATGTCCACATTAAGTGTCTGTTGCCACAGCTCTGACCATTTTTCTAGTTTAGCTAAATCATTTGCCATTTGGCTTATTCCTCCATGAATATCAACCCTGCTGCAAATCTTTGTATCATCAGCAAAAAGACATACTTTGCCAACAAGACCTTCTGCAATATCACTAATAAAAATATTAAAGATAATGGGTCCAAGTACAGAAGCCTGAGGTACCCCACTAGTAACATGACCTTGCATCGAATATACTCCATTGACTACAACCCTCTTTTGCCTATCACTCAGCCATTGTCTAATCCATTCAACAATATTGAAATCCAAACTCAAAGATTTCAGTTTATTGATAAGCCTTCTATGTGTGACAGTGTCAAAAGCCTTACTGAAATCTAGGTAAGCAATTTCTACTGCACCACCCTGATCTATTATTTTAGTCACCCAATCAAAAAAATCAATAAGATTAGTTTGTCATGATCTCCCTGAAGTAAACCGATGTTGTATATGATCTTGAAATCCAAGCGATTTTAGATGTTCAACAATCCAATGGCACATATTATTGTGCCATTCAGATGCCTGTATTATTGTGCCATTCAGATACCAGTAATATTGTGCCATTCAGATGCCTGTATTATTGTGCCATTCAGATACCACTAATATTGTGCCATTCAAATTCCAGTGATATTGTGCCATTCAGATGCCAGTAATATGGTGCCATTCAGATGCCAGTAATATTATGCCATTCAAATGCCATAATTATTGTGCCATTCAGATGACTATTATTGTGCCATTCAAATTCCATAATTATTGTGCCATTCAGATGCCTGTATTATTGTGCCATTCAGATACCACTAATATTGTGCCATTCAAATTCCAGTGATATTGTGCCATTCAGATGCCAGTAATATGGTGCCATTCAGATGCCAGTAATATTATGCCATTCAAATGCCATAATTATTGTGCCATTCAGATGACTATTATTGTGCCATTCAAATTTCCATAATTATTGTGCCATTCAGATGCCTGTATTATTGTGCCATTCAGATGCCTGTATTATTTTGCCAGATACCAGTAACATAGTAACATAGTAATTTAGGTTAAAAAAAAGACACAAGTCCATCAAGTTCAACCCTTCTACCTATCATTTCAGCGTTTTGATCCAAAAGAAGGCAAAAAAAACCCTAAGGAAGCTTTTTCGAATGTTGCAGATTCAGAATCAGATTTCTCCTTGGATCAAAAAGCTCTATTATTAATGCTCATTCTATTATTAATACCCCTGTATGTTCTGCTTTTCTAAAAAAACATCCAGACCATTTTTAAATGCATCTATTGTGGTTGATAGCACTACCTCTCTTGGCAGTGAGTTCCATAATTTTATTGTCCTTACCGTAAAGAATCCCTTCCTTTGCTGCCTATGAAATCTTTGCTCTTCCAGTCTCAGGGGGTGACCTCTTGTTCTTTGTACATTTCTATTAATGAACAGGTCCCTGGAGAGCTCCTTATATTGGCCCTGCACATATTTATATAATGTTATCATATCCCCTCTAAGACGCCTTTTTTCTAAAGTAAATAAATGCAATTTTTAAGTCTCTCTTCATAACTAAGATCCTCCAATCCCCTTATTAATTTTGTAGCTCTCCTTTGCACTTTTTCTAGTTCCTTAATATCCTTTTTAAGGACTGGTGCCCAGAATTGTACAGCATATTCAAGGTGAGGTCTTACCATTGATTTGTAAAGAGGCAAGATGATGTCCTCCTCCCGTGAATCTATACCTCGTTTTATACATGCCAATATCTTATTGGCCCTTGCAGCTGCTGACTGGCATTGGGCACTGTTGCCAAGTTTGTTATCTACAGTGATTCCTAAATCCTTTTCGTTAGTAGTTTTTCCCAGGGAAATAACAAAGCAACATATACGTTAAATGGTATTATTTTTCCCATAACTTTACATTTGTCTATATTGAACCTCATTTGCCACTTTCTTGCCCAGTTCCCTACTCTGTCCAAATCTTCCTGTAAAGAAAAAACATCAAGTTTAGTCTTTATTACCTTACCTAATTTTGTGTCATCAGCAAACACTGAGACATGGCACTCAGCACAACGTGGGAGATCATTAATAAACAGATTAAAAAGAAGAGGTCCCAAAACAGACCCCTGAGGTACTCCGCTCACTACCCTGGTCCAATTTGAAGCTTTACCATTTACAACAACCCTCTGTGTTCTATCTTTTAGCCAATTTTCAATCCAAATACATACATTTGCCCCCAATCCTATTTCTCTCAATTTGTAGAGTAACCTTTTGTGTGGAACTGTATCAAATGCTTTAGCAAAATCCAAATAGATCACATCAACTGCCACACCTAGATCTATATTTTTGCTGACCTCCATAGAATGTTATTAAGTTTGTTTGACAAGACCTGTCTTTCACAAAACAATGTTGACTTTTACTAATTATATTCTGATTCAAGATGTATTCTTGAGTGTACACCTTTAGAAATCCTTCAAATAATTTCCCCACTACTGATGTCAAGCTCACTGGCCTATAATTACCAGGCAGAGATTTTGATCCCTTTTTAAATATTGGAATGACATCTGCCTTTCGCCAGTCTGTTGGCACTATACCTGAACTGAACGAATCCCTAAAGATCATAAATATTGGTCTGGCCAGAATTATGCTTAACTCTCTAAGGCCCCTTGGGTGTATACCATCTGGCCCTGGGGCCTTGTCTATCTTAACAGAGTTTAATTGCATAAACACTTTTTCCTGTGTCAGCCAATCCCATGTTTGTGGTGACTGTTCCGTAACTTCCGGTAGCAGGGGCTCATCCATCTGTTCTTCCTTAGTATAAACCGAAGAAAAACAAGTATTTAAAATGTCTGCTTTTTCTCTGTCCTCACTTACCAAATTTCCCATTTGGGATAACAAGGGCCCAACATTTTCCCTCTTTAGCTTTTTTCCATTTATATACTTATAAAAAATTTTGGGGTTAATTTTAACCTCCTTAGCAATCCTTTTCTCGTTTTCCAATTTAGCCATTTTAATTGCCTTTTTGCAGGCTTTGTTGGCATCTTTGTATTTTATAAATGATAATGTTGATCCCTTGCTTTTATAATGTTTGAATGCCATTTTCTTGTTTTGCATTTCCTGTTTCACGGTACAGGTAAGCCACATTGGTTTTGATTTGTGTCTTTTGTATTTGTTTCCCAAAGGTATATATTGGGGAGTAATATTGTGCGATTCAGATGCCTGTATTATTGTGCCATTCAGATGCCAGTAATATGGTGCCATTCAGATGCCAGTAATATTGAGCCTTTCAAATGCCTGTATTATTGTGCCATTCAAATGCCTGTATTATTGTGCCATTCAAATGCCTGTATTATTGTGCCATTCAGATACCAGTAATATTGTGCCATTCAGATGCCTGTATTATTGTGCCAGATACCTGTATTATTGTGCCATTCAGATGCCAGTAATATTGTGCCATTCAGATACCAGTAATATTGTGCCATTCAAATGTCATAATTATTGTTCCATTCTGATGCCTGTATTATTGTGCCATTCAGATGCCTGTATTATTTTGCCAGATACCAGTAATATTGTGCCATTCAGATACCAGTAATATTGTGCCATTCAAATGCCATAATTATTGTGCCATTCAGATGCCTGTATTATTGTGCCATTCAAATGCCATAATTATTGTGCCATTCAGATGCCTGTATTATTGTACCATTCAAAGGCCAGTAATATTGTGTCATTCAGATGCCTGTATTATTGTGCCATTCAGATACCAGTAATATTGTGCCATTCAGATACCAGTAATATTGTGCCATTCAGATACCAGTCAGGTCCGGCCTTAAGGGTGTGCGACGCTGATCTGCTTCACAGGGTGGGGGGGGAGCTACACAGCTCAGCCGGTTAGCTCCGCCCCCTCCCTGATCCACATTTGAAGGCAAAGGAAGGGGAGGGGTGGGAGAGAGAGACAGGGGCAGGGGGGAGAGAGAGACAGGGCAGGGGGGAGAGACAGAACAGCTGGAGGGGGGAGAGAGAGATACAGAACAGGGGGATAGAGAGAAAGAACAGAGGGAGGGAGAGAGAGAGAGACAGAACGGGGGAAGGGGGAGAGAGAGAGACAGACAGTACAGGGGGGGAGAGAAAGACAGAACAGGGGGAATGGGGAGAGTGACAGACGGGGAGGGAGGGAGAGACAGAACAGAGGAAGGGCAGGAGAGAGACAGAACAGAGGAAGGGCAGGAGAGAGACAGAACAGAGGAAGGGCAGGAGAGAGACAGAACAGAGGAAGGGCAGGAGAGAGACAGAACAGAGGAAGGGCAGGAGAGAGACAGAAAAGAGGAAGGGGAGGAGAGAGACAGAACAGAGGAAGGGGAGGAGAGAGACAGAACAGAGGAAGGGGAGGAGAGAGACAGAATAGAGGGAGAGAGAGAACAGGTATGGGGGAGTTAGAGAGAGACAGACAGGGCAATGAAGAGGAAAGGGACAAACATGGAAAGGCAGAGAGATACATACATTGGGGGGGGGGCGCCATGGGGGAATCCTGCACAGGGCGCCGGAACACTTAAGGCCGGCCCTGATACCAGTAATATTGTGCCATTCAAATGCCATAATTATTGTGCCATTCCGATGCCTGTATTATTGTACCATTCAAATGCCAGTAATATTGTGTCATTCAGATGCCTGTATTATTGTGCCAGTCAGATACCAGTTATATTGTACCATTCAGATACCAGTAATATTGTGCCAAATACCAGTAATACTGTGCCATTCAGATGCCTGTATTATCGTGCCATTCAGATGCCTGTATTATCGTGCCATTCAGATGCCATAATTATTGTGCCATTCAAATGCCAGTAATATTTTGCCATTCAAATGCCTGTATTATTGTGCCATTCAGATACCAGTAATATTGTGCCATTCAAATGCCATAATTATTGTGCCATTCAGATGCCTGTATTATTGTTCCATTCAGATGCCTGTATTATTGTTCCATTCAGATGCCTGTATTATTGTTCCATTCAGATGTCATAATTATTGTGCCATTCAGATGCCTGTATTATTGTGCCATTCAAATGCGATTATTATTGTGCCATTGAAATGCCATTAATATTGTGCCATTCAGATGCCTGTATTATTTTGCCAGACACCAGTAATATTGTGCCAGATGCCAGTAATATTGTGCCATTCAGATGCCAGTAATATTGTGCCATTCAGATGCCAGTAATATTGTGCCATTCAAATGCCATAATTATTGTGCAATTCAGATGCCTGTATTATTGTGCCATTCAAATGCCAGTGATATTGTGCCATTCAAATGCCAGTGATATTGTGCCATTCAAATGCCAGTGATATTGTGCAATTCAGATGACTATTATTGTGCATTCAGATGCCAGTAATATTGTGCCATTCAGATGCCAGTAATATTGTGCCATTCACATACCAGTAATAATGTGCCATTCAAATGCCATAATTATTGTGCCATTCAGATGCCTGTATTATTGTGCCATTCAAATGCCAGTAATATTTTGCCATTCAGCTGCCTGTATTATTGTGCCATTCAAATGCCATAATTATTGTGCCATTCAGATGCATGTATTATTGTGCCATTCAGATACCAGTAATATTGTGCCATTCAGATACCAGTAATATTGTGCCATTCAAATGCCAGTAATATTGTGCCAGATGCCTGTATTATTGTGCCATTCAGATGCCTGTATTATTGTGCCATTCAGATGCCAGTGATATTGTGCCATTCAGATACCTGTATTATTATGCCATTCAGATGGCGGTATTATTATGCCATTCAGATGCCTGTATTATTATACCATTCAAATGCTAGTAATATTGTGCCATTCAGATGCCTGTATTATTGTGCCATTCAGATACCAGTAATATTGTGCCATTAAGATGCCATAATTATTGTGCCCTTCAGATGCCTGTATTATTGTGCCATTCAGATGCCTGTATTATTGTGCCATTCAGATGTCAGTAATATTGTGCCATTCAGATACCATTAATACTGTGCCATTCAAATGCCATAATTATTGTGCCATTCAGATGCCAGTAATATTGTGCCATTCAGATGCCAGTAATATTGTGCCATTCAGATGCCAGTAATATTGTGCCATTCAGATGCCAGTAATATTGTGCCAGATACCAGTAATATTGTGCAATTCAAATGCCATAATTATTGTGCCATTCAGATGCCTATATTATTGTGCCATTCAAATGCCATAATTATTGTGCCATTCAGATGCCTGTATTGTTGTGCCATTCAAATGCCCGTAATATTGTGTCATTCAAATGCCAGTAATATTGTGCCATTCAGATGCCTGTAATATTGTGCCATTCAGATGCCTGTATTATTGTGCCATTCAGATGCCTGTATTATTGTGCCATTCAGATACCAGTAATATTGTGCCATTCAAATACCAGTAAAATTGTGCCATTCAGATGCCTGTATTATTGTGGATGCAACAGCCCGATGCACTGCGGGGGATGTCGGCAGCACGGGTGTCACCTAGGAGGATGCCTAGGGCGGCAAATTTTGGAGCGCCCCCCCAGCACTGAGAAAAAAAAAAAAAAAACGCACTTGCCGCAGAGATGGAGGTGAGAAGAGAACAGAAGATCCGCCTCACCTTTCCTCTGCCTGCAAGCAGGCTGCTCGGGTACCTGAACAGGCAGCACAGAGAAACCTCTGTGCTGCCTGTTCAGCTTCCCGTGCAGTGTGACAGGGAAGTGCCGACAGGTCACGTGACCGGCGCTCTGATGCAGACGCACGTCGGTCACGTGCCCTCTCTGCACAACCGCCTGGGAGCCGAACAGGCAGCATGGAGGACACCATGTTGCCTACCACTAGCCACCAGGGAAAAAGGTAAAAGATGGGGGGATGCATTAAGAAAATATTGGGCAAATTGGCTGGGGCTTATTAAATTGCAATTAACACTGGCATACTATTGGGCAAATTAGCAGGGGCATATTAAATGGCAAATAAGACTGGCATATTATTGGGCAAATTAGCAGGGGCATATTAAATGGCAAATAACAGTGGCATACTATTGGGCAAATTGGCTGGGGCATATTAAATGGCAAATAACACTGGCATATTATTGGGCAAATTGGATGGGCCATATTAAATGGCAAATAACACTAGCATATTATTGGGCAAATTGGCTGGGGCATATTAATAGGCAAATAACACTGGCATATTATTGGGCAAATTGGCTGGGGCATATTAAATGGCAAATAATACTGGCATAATATTGAGCAAATTGGCAGTGGCATATTAAATGGCAAGTACTTGCATATTATTGGGAAAATTGGCTGGGGCATATTAATGGGAAATAATACTGGTATATTATTGGGTAAATTGGCTGGGGAATATTAATGGCAAATAATACTGGCATATTATTGGGCAAATTGGCTTGGGCATATTAATGGCAAATAATATTGGCAATGTGTGTGTTATGGGGTGAAGGGTGATGGGGCATGTCCTTGGTGTATAACGTGGGTTATGGGTCATGTCGTGGGTGTGCATCGTGGGTAGGGGGGGTGCCCAAATTTTGTCTGCCTAGGGCAGCACTAAACCAAGATACACCACTGTGTGTGTGTGTGTGAGGTAGTGTGTGTGTGTGTGTGTGTGTGTGTGCGCATATGAGGTGTGTGTATGTTTGTGTGATTGATGTGCCATTTTCTGGCTACTAAATTGTTTTGTTGCCTCCAAAAATTAAATTTGTCAAGCCCTGATTTAGGTACACTTTTTTAAAGGAACATGGCAGGCAGGTTGTTCCAAACATGTTGGAGAACTAACCAGAGTTCTCTGGATTCAGACTCCTGTATGAAGTGACCCAGTCTGTTTTTCCTCACAGTGATTCGGTGTAAATTCCGGTCTTGGTGAGTCCAGTCTGAATTGTAGCAGTCTACAGGAGTCAGATTTCCAGTGATTTCAGTGTATTACAATGTCAGAGCCCTAAGTTGGCTTCAGTTTACAGCAGGTGATCTGTGTACTAGTTATTGACACACATAATCACTGTTGTAATTGTCACACACCTAGTGCTTTGTTATCCTCCATTTGACAACAATATGGGAATGTAAAAGTTTAAATGTTTATATATTTATATAAAGACATTTCAGCCTTCGTTATCATTTATGGGATTTAGACCAGGGGTCCTCAAACTACGGCCCGCGGGCCACATGCGGCCCGCGAGGACATTTATACGGCCCACCCAGAAAGACGGCCCCGAGATGCGGTCCGAGGAAAAAAAAAAAAGCATGTCATATCCGGTGGCATTTTCCCTCCTCCGTGAGTACTTACCTCCTTGTTGCTCTCTGTCTCCGGTCTTCTCCTCCGTGCATCTTCCTCAGTCTGTGGCTGTGAGGGAAGCATGGTGCGCTCCCCTCCAGCCAATGTGCATTCAATAAAGTTTGTTCCCAAAAAAAGTTTAAACTATTGTTTATTGAATGAGCATTGGCTGGAGGGGAGCGCACAACACTTCCCTCACAGCCACAGACGGGCCGATGAGAGCACCGGGAGTCGAAGACAGAGCAGCAGCAAGGAGGAAGGGGGGAGGATCCTGGCATATTGGGTGGCTAAGTCCTGGCTGGCATATTGTGGGGGCGAATCCTGGCATATTGAGGGGCATAATCCTGGGATATTGGGTGGCATATTCCTGGGATATTGAGAGGCATAATCCTGGGATACTGAGGGGCATAATCCTGGCATATTGGGTGGCCAGATCCTGGCATATTGAGGGGCATAATCCTGGCATATTGGGTGGCTATATCCTGGGATATTGAGGGGCATAATCCTGGCATATTGAGGGGCATAATAATCCTGGCATATTAAGGGGCATAATAATCCTGGCATATTGAGGGACATAATCTTGGGATATTGAGGGGCATAATCCTGGGATATTGAGGGGCATAATCCTGGCACATTGAGATGCATAATCCTGGCATATTGAGGGGACTTGTTACGACTAGCAGTGACAAATATGGAACCGGACATTGACCATCTCATTAGCCAAAAGCAGGCCCATAGTTCCCATTGAAATACTGGTAAGTTTGTTGATTTAACTTTACTTCATTTTAAATATTGTATTTGTTCCCGTTTTGTTTCTTCACTTCAAAATAAGATATATGCAGTGTGCATAGGAATTTGTTCATAGTTTTTGTTTTTACTATAGTCCGGCCCTCCAACGGTCTGAGGGACAGTGAACTGGCCCCCTGTTTAAAAAGTTTGAGGACCCCTGATTTAGACACTTAAGATGTCATTACTTTAACCTCATGATTACCATCATGCTAGATATGGGCAATATACCATCTATTGTGAACCTAAGCTAAACTGTATGCTAAACTGTATGCAACCAAAGACAACACATACATACATTAAAAAAGCGATGGTATCATTCAGAACGTGGGAATCAATAGAAGGTTTAATATGGATTGGTCTAGTTTTAGTATTGTCCCAGAATTGCTGTTTTTACACAACCCCCAATATCTCCTAAGACCTAACTAATGTGTCTCTCTTTTTCACTGTACATCCACTACTATCACTACTACCGTCAGTGGTGCAACAGACGAATTTGTGCTACTGCTGTGTAAATTAGTATCATTATTGACTGTGCCCTCTCTTTCACTCTCCATATCCAATGAAGATGTAAGTCATATAACCCTCATTTCAGAACAATACATATTTGTGCATTTTTACTTCAGGGCCTGACAAATAAAATAACAAGTATGTTTTCTGAAAACTAGAATTAAGAGCCAGGCAAATATTTATTCATCAGACTTCTATGTTAAACAATCACAACGTTAGCAGCCAGCATTAAGGATTTTGTCAAGCCCTGGTTCACACAATATTCAACAAAGGCTCCAGTTAATTTCCTTTTTCTCTTTCACCTTGTTTATTGCAAATAGGCTCCCAATTCTCCACCAAGGCAGTCACAGTCCATAATTAGCTCACCCCTATGTTTATCTTCCTATTCCCCAATTTTCTTTAGCTTATCTTCAGGGCCGGCCTTAGGGGTGTGCGAGCCGAGCAGCACTTTCTCTTGCTGCCCGCGGCTCCCCGTAAAGCAGACACTGCTCTGCTTCACAGGGTGGGGGCGGAGCTACACTGCTCAGCTGTTTAGCTCTGCCCCCTCCCTGGATCCACATTTGCAGGCAAAGGAGAGAGAGAGGGGAGAGAGAGGCAGAACAGGGGGAGGAGGGGGAGGAGAGAGAGACAGAACAGGGGGAGGAGGGAGAGAGAGAGACAGAACAGGGGGAGGGGGGAGAGAGGCAGAACAGGGGGAGGGGGGAGAGAGAGGCAGAACATGGGGAGGAGAGAGGCAGAACATGGGGAGGAGGGGGAGGAGAGAGAGGCAGAACAGGGGGAAGGGGGGAGAGAGAAGCAGAACAGGGGGAAGGGGGGAGAGAGAAGCAGAACAGGGGGAAGGGGGGAGAGAGAAGCAGAACAGGGGGAAGGGGGGAGAGAGAAGCAGAACAGGGGGAGGGGGGGGGGGGAAAGAGACATTCTGCATAAAACACATTTTTTATATTTGACTCAAGCCGTCCTCAGTGATTACTCTGCATGTTTACTGCAGGTGCGGCAGCACTGATTATATAGACAATGAGGATATAAAGTTTTATTTCATTTTGTCACTTTCTGTGCTCCTCAAATTGAATACATTATGTGGACTCTAAGTGGCCTTGCTCTTGTACACAATAGGGTCTCTTAACAGTGCAACATTGTCTGATGACATCACTAGGGAGACAGGAAATTCCATTCATTTGAATGAAAATATTCTCACTGGTTCCTGCAGCAAAAAAGGGGGGAAATTACTTTTCCTCATCTAGTGTGGGCAGTCCTGGTTTCTTGCAAACTGCTGTAATTTCACAATTTGATCTAGTTGTAAGTATTTTATATTTGAAGCAATGCAAAATGTAAAACATACATTTTAAAGTACTTTTAAAGCACATTAATATGCATGAATATTTGGAAGATGCATTTTGGGCACTAGACAGTCCCTTTATTGTCACGACATGCTGATTGTATTATGCCTGCCCATTGTGAAGTGCTGTGGAATATCTTGGCAGATGGCACTCTGCATTTGCATCATGGAAAAAAAATAATATATATTACAGCTGACAAGTAAACAATACACATTTATTTAATGACTGGTTGTAAATTTTGCAAAACTTACCTTTGCAGCCTTTAATCTGGTGATCCTGTTCTGCTTCTTGCACAGTATATGTCCCTCTTGTGTGTCTATGGAGAGGAAAAGGAAAGCACTTTGCATGAGTTTTCAACATTATTTTTAAAGTGGAAAGTGCTTTCCATTTGCTATTCTATGTGTACAACTGTACATTGACATTTTTTGTAAATTAAGCTGGGGTGTAGCATGCTCCACAAAATACAGAAAAAAAATGTCTTGGTGAATGTGACCATTGTAATGAATTACAGATTTTTTTTTTACTTTTTAAAGCAGCCTTATAATTGATTTTATAACATAAGTACAATCATACTGATTTTTGTTTAGCTGAATTCACTGAGTCATATTTCTTACGTGGATGCTAAGGCAATGAACTCTGTGAAATACGGATATGTGGAAACCAGGGCAGTGTACAATATCAGCTACTAATACAGCCTGAAGCATGTTAGACAGACTGATATGCTAATGTGGTTTTTTAGAAGTATTTGTTCATTTGTATATCTTATGTCCTTGAGTCTAAGATGCCATCGATTCTAAGACACCCCTTTTTCAGGGGTGCATCTTAGAAAAAAAGTCTTAGAATCAAGGAAATACTTAAAACAGTTCTACTTACAGTGCTGCAGGAGCTCGGAAGTGGATTGTCCCACGCAACAGTGTCGCACATCATCCAGCACCAAAAATGCTCCCTCCTTACATCAGCCAAAAGGTGAATTTTGGCTGCCGGTAGTCGAATACTGGAGGCTGAGACGAAAATTGTGTTTTACATCCAGCGGCCAAATTTATCCACCGAATGTAAGACACCATTGATTCTAGGATGCACTACTTTCCCAAAGCTGTTAAAATTGGGGAAAAAACAATCAAAGACATATGGTACTTTTTCTGAATAGAATGTCAGCAGGTAAGAACTATTCGGCCCATCTAGTCTAGTCTACCAAGAAACTTTGAGTCAGCTGTGCGTTGTGGTAAACACTTTCAAACAACAACAAACTCTGGTTAAGTGACATACTCCTATTCTCATTTATAATTGTAACAGTTTTGAGTAGAAAATATTCATTTTGCAATGCAGAGTCTATTACTGTACATCATTGGGGCAAACAGACACTTTTAGCTACAAACCAATTCAGAAGCCAGCCTACTTATTGTTAGGATCGAGGAAATTGAAACCTCCTGTGATCCTTGATCTCAGTTAGCACGGTCCTCTTGGGCGAACAACATGTGCAGTCATTTGAATTGTATAAACTCCAGGTGCTTTATTGGTATGCTTCAATCCAGATACAGCGGAAAGTAACCAAAATATAACATAAATCGGTGTAAACAAAAACCTAGCTCGTCTGAGCTCTAACTAACATAAATCTCCCTATCTATCAAGGGTTTAAACCATAAGAAAATAATCCAGGTTTCACCAACCTATTTGCTTGTCAGCCTTCTGTTCTCTGGTTCTCAGGCAGCCTGTCTTTTGCAGCCCTTCCAGAGAGAAACAAACAAAAATCTCTTTTTTCCTGCCTAGCAGGGAGGGGTTTATTCCTACTGCTGCAGCTGATTACCAGCAGCTGAGCAATGTAATTTGAGACAGTCCAAAACCCAGACATGGACCTATGTCTCCCAAGAAAACAGGGGAGTGGAGCACTGGCCCACCCTGCTCTCCAAATGCTCCACCCCAGGGGCCCATAACTAAACATTAGTTTGTCACATACACACACATATATATATATATATATAACACCTACTCCCCCTGGGGTTAAATATCATATGCCCCTCTGAGCATTTTATGGGGAATATATACTCCCTCAAAAACCACCCCATTCACCTTATCACATATCCCCCTCCCCAGCTCAGACCCATCGGGGCGAGCGGCCAGGGAACATAAACAGTGGACTTGGGAGAGGCCATCTGCATTACCTTGGGAAGTCCCAGCCCTGTGAGCCATTGTAAACTGGTAGGGCTGAAGACTTAGGAACCATCTAGTCACCCTGGCATTTTTTTCCTTGTTCTGCCTCATCCACGTTAAAGGGGCATGGTCTGTGAGCAGTGTAAAACGTCTCCCCAGTAGGTAATACCTCAAGGATTCTAAAGCCCATTTTATTGCCAGGCATTCCTTTTCCACTACGGAGGAGTACCTGTTCATGGGGATTCATTTTCCGGCTCAGATACATGAAAGGATGTTCCTCTCCTTCATGTACCTGAGAAAGAACTGCGCCAAGGCCTACATCAGAGGCATCGGTCTGTACCACAAACGGTTTAGTGAAATCCGGAGCCACCAAAACAGGGTCAGCACACAAGGCTTCTTTCAAGACTTGAAAGGCATGCTCCGCTTCCGGGGTCCACTTAACCATAACTGGGCCTTTTGCCTTAGTGAGTTCCGTCAACGGGTTGGCAATGGTAGCAAACTCAGGGATGAACCTGCGATAAAAGCCGGTTAAGCCTAAGAATGCCCTGACTTGCTTTTTAGTTACCGGACGTGGCCAACAGGAGATGGCCGCTACCTTGCTCTCTTGTGGTTTAAGGAGCCCCCGCCCGATTGTGTAACCTAGATATTTTGCCTCTTCTAGCCCTAAAGAACACTTAGAGGGTTAGCTGTCAAACCGGCAGCCCTTATACTATCCACAACTGCCTGAACCTTCATCAAGTGGGTTTCCCATTCCGCACTGTGAATCACCACATCATCCAGGTAGGCAGCTGCATACTCCCTGTGGGGGAGAAGTATCCTATCCATCATACGCTGGAAAGTGGCTGGGGCTCCATGCAACCCGAATGGCAGTACTTTATATTGGAATAACCTGTCAGGGGTAGAAAACGCGGTTTTCTCTTTTGCTCTCTCTGCCAGTATCCCTTAGTGAGGTCCAAGGTGCTCAGATACCTGGCCTTACCTAATCGCTCTATTAACTCATCCACTCGAGGCATCGGGTAGGCATCAAACTTAGAAACCTCATTTAACTTACGGAAATCGTTGCAGAAACGTATTTCCCCATTCGGTTTGGGCACTAACACAATAGGATTGTTCCACTCACTTTGTGATACTTCAATCACCCCCAACTCAAGCATCTTTTTTACCTCTGCGCTGACTGCTTCACGTCTTGCTTCAGGTATCCTGGAAGGCTTCAAATTGATTTTCTTCCCTGGTTCAGTTAGGATATCATGCTTGATTACATGTGTTTTTCCTGGTATTGGGGAAAACACATCCCTATTTTTAGATACTAACTCCTTGACTTCCTTTTTTTGATGGGAGGCAAGACTTTCAGCGATGTGCACATCTGAACGTTGCTCACGAGTGGCTTGAGTAGGTTTATATTTGGTCATGATGAGGACCTCTCGTTCTATCCATGGCTTCAATAAATGTATATGATAGATCTGTTCTGGCTTCCGTTTGCCTGGCTGTCTTACTTTATAGTTCACCTCACTGACCCGCTCAGTGATTTCATACGGCCCTTGCCAACTGGCTAAGAATTTGCTTTCAACGGTGGGGATGAGAACTAGAACCCTATCACCTGGTTTGAATACCTGTAGCCGTGCATTCCTGTTATAACTCACCTGTTGAGCTCTCTGGGCTTTCTCCATGTTTTCCTTAACTATGGGTATTATTGCTTCAATTCGCTCTTGCATTTGAGCAACATGCTCTATTAGACTATGATGGGGGGTATGCTCTTGTTCCCATGTTTCCTTGGCAACATCTAGTATGCCTCTTGGATGTCTACCATACATCAACTCAAAAGGTGAAAACCCTGTGGAAGCTTGCAGGACTTCTTTAATAGAAAACATTAGGCAGGGTATGAGATAATCCCAGTTTTTCCCGTCCTTGTCTATCACCTTCCGCAGCATAGCCTTTAGAGTTTTATTAAACCTCTCCACCAGTCCGTCAGTTTGTGGATGATATACTGAGGTTTTCAGTTGCTTGATTCTGAGCAGCTTACACAAATCACACATGATTTTTTACATGAAAGGGGTTCCCTGGTCTGTGAGAATTTCTTTTGGTATACCCATCCTGCTAAACATCATCAGTAACTCCCTTGCAATACTCTTAGAGGTGGCATTTCTTAGGAGGTACTGCCTCTGGATAACGGGTAGCATAATCCACAACAACTAAAATGTACTGATGTCCTCTAGCGGATCTAGGTAACGGTCCTATCAGGTCCATTGCAATTCTTTCAAATGGAACCTCTATGATGGGAAGGGGTACCAATGGACTACGAAAGCCCTTATGTGGAGCTTTCAGTTGGCACTCTGGGCAGGATTTGCAAAACCACTCTATTGCTGAAAATACACCTGGCCAATAGAATCGGGTCAGGATCCGGTCTCTAGCCTTTTCAAAACCAAGGTGCCGACCTAATACATGGGTATGGGCTAGCTGTAAAACAGTGTTTCGGTGAGATTGGGGAACTAACAACTGTTCCACCTCCTCCTCCCTTTTCTGCTCTACTCGGTACAACAGATTATGTTTCACCATGAAATAAGGAAAACTTAAGGGCTTGTCAGGGTCCACCCTTGTACCCTCCATTACTTGCACGCTTTCTCTTGCTGCGGTCAAGGACATATCTTCCCATTGGGCTGCTCGGAAGTTACCAGAGCGGACTTCAAGATCCTGAAACTCCACTTGTTCTATAGGGTCTTCGGTATGAGGAGGTTCTACCTCATTACCCAGGCACACCAAGGGTGCCTCCTGCTCAGTACCCAATTCACAATCCATGTGGGGAAAAGGAAAAATATTATCATCAATACCCTCTACCCCTGGTAGCTCCCCAGAGCACATTTTCAGGTGAGCTGAGCATTTTTCCCATATGTGGCGGAAATGGGGAAAGTCCCTCCCTAATACCACATCATATGGCAACAGGGGCACTACCCCTACAGGACACTTAACCTTTCCTGCTTCTGTGCCAAACTCTACCTCTGCCATGGGGTATGAGTGAGTGTCACCATGAATACACACAATATCAATCATTTGTCTGGTATCCAATTTCTCTGGCTGGAGCAGAACCCTTTTTATCAAGGTAACCTCACTCCCTGAATCAATCAGTGCTTGTACATTCTTCCCTTCCACCCTCACCATTTTTAAATGCGTTGTATCAACAGCACTAGTTACCACACACATCTTTGAGCAAGTCAATACAGTCCTATGCAGAGCCCTTGTTCCCATGTCACACTGCATGGGCTCTTCATTCGCTGGACAGCTTGGTCTTGTAGCCATAATGGAACTTGTGGGGACCTTCTCCCACCATAGTCATATTGTCCAAGGTTCGGTACAAAGTTTTGTTCTTTGTTTCCCACTTTACCGCTCATTCGGTTGTTAGCAGGTCTGGACTTAGGCCGAGGATCAATACTGTGTGGCTCCTTGGAGACCAAATACCTGTCAATCAGGCACATCATTGCTTCCGGATCCTTAGGGTCCCCTTGGCTGACCCATTGTCGCAGTCCTGTTGGCATGTTTCTGAGAAAACGGTCCATAATAACCATCTCCACTATCTTGGTAGCAGGGTTGTGCTCCGATTTCAGCCATTTGTGAGCAAGCCTTAGCAATCCATACATCTGGGCTCTGGTGGGCTTACTCACGTCATAATTCCAGTTGTGAAACCTTTGGGCTCTAATGGTAGGTGTTATGCCTATACGCTTTAGAATTTCAGCTTTGAGATGCATATAATCCTGGGCCTGGTCAGAAGACAAATCCTCATAGGCTTTCTGGCATTCCCCACTCAGACATGGAGCTAGAAGCCCCCCCCCACTGGTCTGAGGGCCACTTTTCCCGGGCAGCAACCCTCTCGAAAGTGGTGAGGTAAGCCTCCACATCATCTGCCTCTGTCATCTTATGCAGAAAGTCAGTTGCACGGATCCGGGATCCCCGGTCACCAGGGGGGCTCCCTGCGCATGGCAATACCATTCTCTGTAAAACCTCGGTAAGGACAGCTCTATCCTCCTGCTGAGCATCCCTTAGCCTCTCAACCTGTGCAGCCAATAAACGGTTTGTGTCTTGCTGTACAGCAATTGCTTCTTGTTGTACAGCGGTTGCCTGTACCAGGGCCTTCAGTAGGTCCTCCATTTTAGCACCTGGCAGGTAACAGTCTTAAAGGCACAGTGCTACTTATTTGGTTATCAGGTCTGCCACACAAAAAGTCCCCAATAAGCGGGCTAACAGATGACAGGCACACCCACAGACCTTCTATGTGCTAAAGTACCCGCATTCTCCACCATATTGTGATCCTTGATCTCAGTTAGCACGGTCCTCTTGGGCAAACAACATGTGCAGTCATTTGAATTGTATAAACTCCAGTTGCTTTATTGGTATGCTTTAATCCAGATACAGCGGAAAGTAACCAAAATATAACATAAATCGGTGTAAACAAAAACCTAGCTCGTCTGAGCTCTAACTAACATAAATCTCCCTATCTATCAAGGGTTTAAACCATAAGAAAATAATCCAGGTTTCACCAACCTATTTGCTTGTCAGCCTTCTGTTCTCAGGCAGTCTGTCTTTTGCAGCACTTCCAGAGAGAAACAAACAAAAATCTCTCTTTTTTCCTGCCTAGCAGGGAGGGGTTTATTCCTACTGCTGCAGCTGATTACCAGCAGCTGAGGAGTGTAATTTGAGACAGTCCAAAACCCAGACATGGACCTATGTCTCCCAAGAAAACAAGGGAGTGGAGCACTGGCCCACCCTGCTCTCCAAATGCTCCACCCCAGGGGCCCATAACTAAACATTAGTTTGTCACATACACACATATATATATAACACCTACTCCCCCTGGGGTTAAATATCATATGCCCCTCTGAGCATTTTATGGAGAATATATACTCCCTCAAAAACCACCCCATTGACCTTATCACACTCCATAGAGTTTTGTGTAATCCAATCAAACAAATTAGGAGCCAGCAGTAAGGATTTTAGTACCCATGGTTCCCTGACTCCTAGAATTTGTCAAGCCCTGAGTTATGAAGTGACAAACTGAGTGCAATTCATGTCCCTTTAGCTTGATCTCAGCAAAGATGTTGTTCAATTTCTACATTCAGTCCCAGTGACTTCAAGCCTAGCTGTGAGGTGATAATTCTAATTTGATACCAAAGAATTATCACCCTGTATCTGTCACTGTGTATCTGTTGCAGTGTGCCTCTGTGCTTGCCTGTCTGTAGTGTTGAGCGAACCCGAACCGCAAAGTTCGGGTTCGTACCGAACATTACGATTTTTGGACCCCGGACCTGAACACGGACATTCCACTGTATGTCCGGTTTTGAGTTCGGGGTTCGGCGATTAATATCGCCTTACATTTAAAATTACTAGTGACTGGACAGCTATTGCTGCCCAGTCACTAATAAAATAACCCCCCCCCCCCCGGGACCCTAATAATAATCATGAGGGGGGCCTAGTGTCCCACCCCGGTCCCCACCCATGAGCGGCTGGTGGGGACCATATTAATAATCATGAGTGGGGGACCTAGTGTGTCCCCCCGGTCCCCACCCATGAGCGGCGGTTGGGGACCCTAATAATAATAATGAGGGGGGGACCTAGTGTCCCCCCCCTGGTCTTCACCCATTGCCGGTGGGTGGGGACCCTAATAATAATAATGAGGGGGGGACCTAGTGTCCCCCCCTGGTCCCCAACCATTGCCGGCAGGTGGGGACCCTAATAATAATAATGAGGAGGGACCTAGTGTCCCCCCCCGGTCCCCACCCATGAGCGGCGGGTGGGGACCACAAAGCCCCTAGTCACTTACCCCCCCAATAAAAAAAATTCCTACCTACCCCCCTAACCCTAATAATAGTGAGGGGGGTGGGCAATAAGCTAACCTGTCAGAAAAAAACAATTTTATACTTACCATTTGATGTCTTGACCAAATAAAAAACCATAATAAGCGCCGCAAAAAAAAAAAACGAGCACAAAAATTATTTTTCCATGGGTGTAAATAATCCATCTTCTTTTTTCTTTCTTCAGCCCCAAAAAGGCCAAATAAAAAACCATAATACTCGCCGCAACTATTAAATAAAAAAAAAAAAACTCGAGCACAAAAAAAAAAAAATCCACTGGTGAAAAAAAAAAATCCAACTTCGCCCATGGAGGGCCCCGTGCAGACTGAGCTCTGCAGGGCGGGGGAAGGCTTATAAAGCCTTTCGCCGCCCTGCAATTAAGCCCAGAGCACTCTGATTGGTTGGATTTCAATCCAACCAATCAGAGTGCTCTGTGTCATTTTACGCAGCGTGGGAAAGTTCTTTTGAATTTTCCCACTCTGTTTAAAATGGCTAGCACTCTGATTGGTTGGTTTGAAATCCAACCAATCAGAGTGCACTGTGTCATTTTAAACAGAGTGGGAAAATTCAAAATAACTTTCCCACGCTGCGTAAAATGACACAGAGCTCTCTGATTGGTTGGATTGAAATCCAACCAATCAGAGTGCTCTGAGCTTAATTGCAGGGTGGGGAAAGGCTTTTTTCTATTTTTCTACCCACTGTGTGTCCCCACCCTCCACATTGAATGCTATAGCTGGCTTTCATTAATAAACAGTGATTTCCAGCATACCTGGTCTCCAGTTGTTTTTTGTCCTCCCTGGGACTGTCCTCTACCCCCTTGCCGTATGGCTTCAAACTTTAAAGGCTTTATAAGCCTTCCCCCACCCTGCAGAGCTCAGTCGGCACGGGGCCCTCCATGGGCGAAGTTGAATTTTTTTTTCCCCACCAGTGGATTATTATTTTTTTGTGCTCGAGTTTTTTATTTTTTTTTCATAGTTGCGGCGCGTATTATGTTTCTTTAATTGGTCTTTTTTGGGGCTGAAGAAAGAAAAAAGAAGATGGATTATTTACACCCGTGGATAATTTTTTTTTTGTGCTCAGTTTTTTTTGGGGGGGCGCGTATTATGATTTTTTAGTTGGCCTTTTTTGGGGCTGAAGAAAGAAAAAAGAAGAAAGAAAAAAGAAGACATCAAATGGTATGTATAAAATTTTTTTTTTTTTTTTACAGGTTAGCTTATTGCCCACCCCCCTCACTATTATTAGGGTGAGGGGGTAGGTAGGAATTTTTTTTATTGGTGGGGTAAGTGACTAGGGGCTGGTCACCCCTAGTCACTTTATTTGTGGTCACCACCTGCCGCTCATGGGTGGGGACCGGGGGGGGGGAAGACACTAGGTCCCCCCCTCATTATTATTAGGGTCCCCACCAGCCGCTCATGGGTGGGGACTGGGGGGGGTACTGGGTCCCCCTCATTATTATTATTACTGTCCCCACCTGCCGGCAATGGGTGGGGACCAGGGGGGGGGACACTAGGTCCCCCCTCATTATTATTATTAGGGTTATAACTTATAATATAATATATATAAATAATATAACTTATAAATAACATTTCCCTATCCACATTTGCTTGAAGGGCACTTGTCCTACTCTTACCCACATTTTACTTCCTTTTGCAGCCCTCTAGCCCTTTCCATGACTTTTTTAGAGGCATTTTAGTGGCCAAAAGTTCGTGTCCCCATTGACTTCAATGGGGTTCGGGTTCGGTGTCAAGTTCGAGCACGGACCCGGACATTTTTTCGAAGTTCTGCCGAACCCGAACATCCAGGTGTCCGCTCAACTCTACCTGTCTGTGTTACTGTGCACCCAGTCCTTATTTGGTCTCTTGAAGAGTGGCAGCAGGTGTCTGTAGCAGCACTTAGCACCTTGTCACACTTGCCCTACAGCACTTGGCACAGTGTCACACTGCACCTTACAGCCAGGGCCACCAGCAATAATTTCAGGGCCCCGTATTTTCTGCCCCCCCCCCCCCCGACAATAACTCCCACTCGCCCCACCTACCCTCACAAACATGTTATCCCGGTCTAATTTAATATGGAGGGTGGTTGGGAGCAGTTGTTCAATATGCCAGTAATATTTTGCCACTCAATATGCCAGTAATATTTTGCCACTCAATAAGTCAGTATTTTTCCCTCAATATGCCATTCTTTTGCCATTTAAAATGCCACTACATTGTCATTCAATATGCCAGTATTTTGCCCCTCAATATGCCTTTCTTTTTCCATTTAATATGCCAGGCTTTTGCCCCTTAATATGCCAGGATTTTGCCCCTTAAAATGCCAGGATTTTGCCAATTAATATGCCAGGATTTTACCAATTAATATGCCAGGATTTTCCCCCTCAATATGCCAGGATTTTGCCCCACAATATGCCAGGATTTTGCCCCTCAATATGCCAGGATTTTGGAAATTAATATTCCAGGATTATGCCAATGAATATTCCAGGATTATGCCAATTAATATGCCAGGATTTTGCCCCTCAAAATGCCAGGATTTTGCCCCTCAAAATGCCAGGATTTTGCCAATTAATATGCCAGGATTATGCCAATTAATATGCCAGGATTATGCCAATTAATACGCCAGGATTTAGCCACTAATATGCCAGGATTTTGCCCCTCAGTATGCTCGTTATGCACCACCCTCCTCCCCTCTTCCCCAGTACTTACCTCCTCGCTGCTGTCTCCCGGCATTCTGCGCTCCCCTCCAGCTGCGCGGCTTCAATAAAGTTAGTTAAAAAAAAATGCGGGAGAGAGGCATGGCTTCCTGATTCCATGATGGCTACGTGAGATTCCTGCTCCCCGGCAGGCTAGCAAACTAGCTTTTCTCAGCAGACTACTCCCCTTAAATTATACCTCTGCAGGGTCCACAGAAGTTCTTATGGGCCCCCCATCAGCCACACGTCGTCGACTAAAACAGCAGTCCTCGGAAGTCGCCCCTATCTACAAGACGCGAACTCCCGCCAAAACGGCAGTAGAGGCCTCACACACTTCAACCATGGCGCCTCTCACCCCTCCTGCAGCGCAGGCCCTTAACAAGCAGGACCTCGAGGACATGTATATAAAACTGCAAAGCTTTATTAAGGACGAGCTATCTACCAATCTGGCGACCCTAAACAAGGAGATACACACCTTCCGTACAGACCTGGAAAAACAGGCTGATCAAGTGGCGACTTTTACCACGGATGACACTCTGGACCTCCACCATCGAGTTACCCAAGTGGAGTTGTCGCTTGAAGACCTCGGCAATCGATCAAGAAAAAACAACGTACGGCTGAGAGGGCTCACTGAAACTATGGGAATCGAAACACTGTCCTCCACGGTGACAGAAATATTTCAAGCTATGCTCCCGGACTTACCTGTGACACGATTCCAGTTGGATAGCGTGCACAGAGCGCAGTGAGCTCCAGAACCCCTGTGTTCCCGACCAAGAGACGTGGTGATCTGCTTCCACTACTATGCCACCAAAGAGGCGATTATGCAAAAAAGCAGAAAAACGCCGCTGGTCTTCATGAACTTCAGTCTGCAGTTGTTCCAGGACCTATCCTAGATTAACACAGGTATCTCACATAGATTAACTCTCCCAAATTTACCTCCCTGGGCCTCTTAAAATATCAAATTGTAGCACTTATCTAGAGGATAGAGTACCAGGGTTGGGGACTTCGCAGACGGGAGCTACTCTGACACGGGTCAGCCAGAATCCCAAAACCCTCGTCTGACTTCATGGTGTGTTATTTGGGGGGGACCTGACCTAAGTGCTTACTCGTGCTCTGCTGAAATTGTGTTACTAAATTGTTTGTTATATGTACCATGGGGATCCTTCTGTGCCAGGGAACCAGAATTTTGTTTCAAGGGCCAATAGGAATGGTCTGAGTGTCCTGCCACCTAAGTCAGCCTGGATAGCTGGGGAATAGCTCAACACAGCTTGCCTGCTGGTTGTGGGTGCCCCTGCTACCATTGTACATAGAATCGTTTAATTACTGTGCTGATTGATTGAATATGCAAATGTTTTTTGTCTAATTGTAAAAGCCACGGCTTTGGTTACAATTTTGATGCTACACTACACTAGTTTGTAAAATAAGAACCTCTCCATTGTATAGTCTGGCAATTTAAGTAAGACCAGCTTAGTATTTAAGTTTGTGTGAGTTTGTTGTTTTTTCCTCTTATTCTCTCTTTCTTCTCTTCCACCCCCCCTTCATATTATTCGTCTGTGTTGTTGTCTTTCCCTTCACATCCAAAAACCACCAGATTCAAAATGCCAACAACCTTAACTCTTGTGTCACTAAACCCCCATGGCCTCAACTCCCCGCAGAAGAGGAGAACACTACTACGCCATCTCAAAAAGAGACAGGCGGATATCGCCCTAATACAAGAAACACAAGTCGCAACTAATGGTACCCCCCAACTACGGGACAATCTTTTTAGAACTTGTTATGTTTCCTGCCATAAATCCAAAAGTGGTGATCCTAATCAGGAAAAATTGCCCTTTCTCAGTCCAATCAATGGAAAAATACTCTGAAGGCCGTTACCTGGCCCTGGCACATAGCTCAAACCCCCCCTGACTCTTGTAAATATCTATGCCCCAACCACCCCAGACCTAGTTTTTTGGCCTCAGTTTAGTTTGTTTCTTACAAAACTTCCGGCAACTAAATTGATAGTGGGAGGTGACTACAACTAGGTAATATGCCCTAGCGTTGACCGCACGGACAACTCTCAAGCTAAGGCTCCTCACCCTTCAGACCGCTTATTAAGTCATTTCTTTTCAACTAATTCACTGCTTGATATTTGGAGATTAATGCACCCCCCGAAGAGGAACTACACCTTTTTTTCTCCAGGCCCAGATTGCTTTACAAATATCTACTACAAGAAGTTCTCTACTATACTCATCCCTCATCTTGTGACATTGTTTAATGGACGGTTGTTACATGACAATGGACATGCAACTTGAAAATATGTCTCTAATTCACAAAGGCAAATCCAAAATACTCCCGGCACATTACCGACCCATTTCTTTACTCAGTGGAGACTATAAAATCTTTATGAAAATTTTCGCTATCAGGCTCAACAGGGTCCTTCCTCGTCTGGTAAATCCAGACCAAGTCGGCTTTATCCCCAATCGGCAAGCATTGGACAATACCCGAAGATGCATAGACCTGATTTGGCTTGCCAAGCAGTCAAAGACGCCCGCATTGTTTCTTTCCCTAGATGCTGAAAAGGTGTTCGACCGAGTCAACTGGTCCTTCCTCCGCCTAACACTTGCCCATATGGGCTTTCCGCCAAATTTCCAGAATTGTTTAGCCACAATCTATCATAAACCCACATCCCAGATCACGATCCCAGGGGCCTCTCCAGTGCAAATATCCGTACGCAATGGTACAAGACAAGGCTGTCCCCTCTCTCCGCTATTGTTCGCTGTTTCGTTAGAACCACTCCTACAGTCTATCCGGTCCAACAAATAAATTTCTGGGCTCATGGTGTCCACACAGAGTGGCGGCGTACACCGATGACATTCTGGTTACACTCTCAAAACCACTGAAATCCCTACCTTATTTATTTTGGTTCGCCTGCGTTTCTGGTTTTAAGGTGAATGTTGAAAAGTCACAGGCTCTTCCCATCTTGCTATCTAAGTCGATGATTAAGTTGATACAACTGAACTTTGAGATTCAAATCTCTGACAAACCACTCTGTTACTTGGGTGTTCGGATCCCCCACAAGTTGAAAGAGTTGTACTCGGCTAACTATATGCCTCTACTGACTCAGTTACATTAGGAGCTCCACTCCTGGCAAGAGTTACAAATTTCCTGGATAGGGAGGATAACTTCCGTCAAAATGAACTTATTGCCGCAACTTTTATACCTATTCCAGACCCTTCCTATCCCGATCAGGTCTGCGGATTTCAAACGTCTACAGCAAGCAATAGACCATTTTATTTGGGCCAAGAAGAAACCCAGAATTGGCAAACAAATCCACGAACTGGCATCCAGACGAGGAGATCTAGGTTTGCCGTATATAGTATCATCAAGCAGCCAGACTGGCCCAAGTTATCTCCTGGCACATGCCTCTAGGCACTATCAGATGGGTTGATCTGGAACATGAATTGATGCTCCCTGATTCACCCTCTCAATACAAATGGATTCCCAAGTAACATAGACCTATGTCCAAAACCCAATGCCAGGGGATACTTGACTCCCTACACACTTGGGAGAAACTCTCTATAAAATACTCCCTCACATCTCAGCCTTCACTGCTGACTCCAATATTCCAGAATATACTTTTTCCTCCAGGGATCGAAAAAGCCCAATTTTTACTCGCAAGGATTACGGAGATATGCTGATCTTTACTCGGGTTCTCAAGTCAAAACATTCGCAGATCTGAAGGCAGTAGCCCCACTCACCACCAAAGACTTTTTCCAATACATTCAGCTTAGGGATTTTGTTCATAAAACTCAGACCAAAGAAGCTGGCCTCTCCTCCAAAACATGGTTCCAATATCGCTGTCTTTCTCTCCCTGTTTCTAAAGGCACCATATCCAGAATTTACATTGAACTTACGGGCACTCTCACTCTCAACTTCCATATGTCCAACGTTGGGAAAAAGATCTGGGAATGTCACTTGAACCGACGGACTGGGACGAAATTTGGGATGCCACAGCCAAACTCTCCATCTGTGTGACTCACAAAGTGCAGGGATACAAAACCTTGCTCAGGTGGTACTACACCCCTAAAGTACTTGATCACATGCATCATCTTCCATCCTCTCTTTGCTGGAAACTCTGCAGGCAGCAGGCCAAGTATTTTCACTGTTGGTGGACATGCCCAAAGTTGATTCCATTTGGGCAAAAGTGTCCGAGCTCACCAAAGATGTTTTACATAAGCCTTTTACACCGGAACCAACAGCTCTTCTGCTCTCTAAACCACAAGAAGGTTTTACAAGAGTGGAGAATACGCTTATTTCCCGAGTAGCCTTGGCAGCCAGAAGAGCACTAGCAGCAGTCTGGAATCAACCAAAAGTCCAGACACTTTCAATAGTCGTCAATATGCTGAACGAAGTGAGAAATATGGACCAACTCACAGCTTTTCTGCAAAGACACTTCTAAAAGCTTTCACAAAGTCTGGGATCCGTGGATTGCTCATTTCCCTCTGGGAATCCCCCATGTACCCTGAGAATAAGATGCAAGCACCTCTCTGCTGTGCCGAAATCAATTCTGTGTAATCCATTTATTCTGTGTGTTCTCTATTTCCTTTTCTTGCTTTAGCTTTCCAATCTTACCCTTTTTTTGTGCTCTGTTTTTGACTGCACAATAGTGAAAAGTAAGAAGTGGAGCTACCAGTACAAGGTGGTAGTGGTTCGGTATTTCAAGTGCACGCATATAGTTAATAAGTTATTATGTTAGCGGTTCCAGCACTCTTGTGGTACTGAATTATTATGGTACCTAAAAACGGTTTCTACTGTATTGTGTAAAGGTCTCTATTGTATTATGTTAAAGTATCACTGTTTTATGCTGAACTATGATGTATTGGAATGAATCCAATGTGAATTATACATAAGCTCACGGCTAGCTTGAGAATATACAAAAGCTGTTTAAAATATTGAAAATCCTGAAAAACAAAGAATAAAAAAAAATGCAACCTGAGTTATTCCGGTCGCATTATTATTATTTTTTTAACAAACTTTATTGAAGCCGCGCGGCTGGCGGGGAGCACAGAACACTTCCCTCACAACCGTGGACCGGCTTAACAGAGACAGAGAGGATGATTGGAATTTTTTTTTTTTCCTGGCGTGACCTGGACTGCGTCCAAGGACCTCTAATTTATCTGCCGATATTTTTGGGAGATTAAGCTCACGAAAGAAGCTCACCAAATCCGATTCTTCCACTTGAGTATACGCCAAATTATATAATGACTCATAAAAAGTGCGGAATGCGTTTCCAATATCTCTAGGTGATAGATTTATTTTATCATTCGCTATGATTTTTTTAATTCTGACTTTTTGGCTATGATATTTCAATTTGTTTGTAAGGTCTCGGCCAACCTGGTTGCTACTACAGTACCATCTCTGTTTGAGTCTCCTCAAAGTATAGTCCATTCTCTACAGTTTTTTGGTGATCTCTTTCCTGATCTTAATAATATCTACATTTCCTTCCATGGAAGGGCTCTGCTTATTTTTTCTCTCAAGTCCTGCCAAGGCTATATAAAGATCAGCCAAATGTCTCCCTTTCTATTTTTTAACCCAGGACCCCTGTTTTATCAGGTAGCCACGAAGGAAACACTTCATAGCACACCACAAGTTACTAATTGTAGTGTCTCCTGTATCATTATCTTGTATCCATATTATTATTTTTGTTAAATAATAATACACTACACTTGCGCTCCTTTTTCTTCTTTTCACTGTTTAACTTTTAGGTTGAAATAGAGGTAATTTTTCCACTGAAAAGTGAGCTTCATTCTTTATGACAACTGAATAATTACAGTAGCGACTAGCACTGTTTTTCCCTTTCTACTGTATCATTATCTTGTAGAAAGAGCCTTGCCTGTGTCACCAAGTCAGCCTGAGCCCTGTCCGTAGTAAGGAGTGACTCATTCAGTCTCCATGTCCCTCTGGATCCATATTCTGAGTTCTGTCTAACCTCCATAAACACAGGGGCATGGTCTGACCAGGTGATGAGTCCCATCCAGGACCAGATACACCGGTCCAGGATAGGGTCTGGCATAAAAAATAATCTATCCTTGAATAAGAGGAATGAACCAAGGAATAAAAGGAGAAATCTCTCTCCTCCGGGTTTTGCACTCTCCAAACATCATACATATTAAAATGAGCGAGGGTTTCCACAAATCTCTCGGCCCTCCGTCTTAGTTCCCCATCATATCTACATTTTTTAGTCGGACGTCTATCTCGGTCAAAATCCAGAATGCAGTTCATGCCTCCCCCAACAATAATTAATCCCTTGGCAACCTCATCTAGTCTCTGCAGGGCCGATTTAACAGTGATTTGTATGGTCAGAAGGTGCATATAAATTCAAAAAAGTATATAATACGTCATTAATTTGACATATCAATATTAGACGACGACCTTCCGGGTCTATTTCATGAAAGACATATTCAAATTTGTGTCTTCTGGCAATTATTATTGCCACCCTACGCTTTTTCTTATCGCTTAGGGAGGACTGGAAGACATGCGGGTATCTCTTATTTTTCCAATATTGTTTCTGATCTTATTCCAATGTGACTCCTGTATAAATGTGATATCGATAGAGTCTTTTACCAGGAGGTCATAGAGGTAGGATCTTTTATAAGTTGAATTGAGACCCTGAGCATTTATCAACACAAGTTTAAGTGTCATCTAGCGGATATATTCGCTGCGTATGGACCCGCGCCCAGGGACGACCACGCCCCCCCCCTCCCCCACCGATGGGGACCAGAAGACCCAACATTTATTCGTCCACTCACATACTTCCAACACCCATCCATTACACACTTATCACCTCTGATAAATATGTCCGAAAGTTTACCCCTCGGGCATCGTGGAGGTTTAATTCCCTGATCCATCTGGGATCAATTGAGTAGCACCTACGAGCACATTCCAATTTTTTTTCTACCCTATGTTAGAGAGCAGCCAGAGAAAAAAGGAAATAGAAAAGAAAAAAGAGAGAAAAAAAACAGAAAATACCATTAAAAAAAGAAAAGAAAAAGGGAAAAAGAAAAAGAGAAAAAAAACAAGAAAAGGAAAATACAAGAAAAAGACCGTCCAATATAACCCCTCAATTTTTATCTTGCTGCCAGATAAAGTCTCTATATATAAAGTCTAGGTATCCAAGGCTTTAAAAGATTTATTATCCTAGGGAGGAGGGATAGGATTAGGACTAACTTCAAATATAGTCATCCACTTTCTTTATGTCGGCTCTTTCCTTCACTAATGCCAGATAAACTAATGAAATTTAAATCATATATTTTACCAAATGACTCAAGATACATATAAATTATTGTACATCAGAATTTTAAGCAGTTTCCAAGTGGGTATCACCTAATCTAGACTGTCCTTGTAATTCTTAATTTTACATAAATTAACCATAGATCAGTATTTTACTTATAAAAGTGATCTCTCTCAAGGGAGGAAAAAAATTAAATTTAAAATCTAAACATATCAGTGCTTTCCTTAACAAAAATACGTGAAGCAAGTAAACTTCAAAGTATGCCTAATCCATGTTTCTAGCACCTTTTACGCTGTGAATTGCAAACACAGATTCTCATATAAAAACTTTACCTATTATCTTAACTTAGTATTCCCTAGTACATGAAATCGTTATACATATCATTTTATACACTGTGCGAATTAAATAGTTATGTGAACAGTGTCAAAACCCATTACCTCAAGGGAGAAAAAAGGTGAAGAAAAAAATAATTAAAAAAAAAAAATACATTTTTTTTTTAGAAGATGCAAACACAATCTTATTTCAGAACGTTTCAGCAGAAGCCAATTAGAAATCTCCTGTCATACAACGTTATTATGTGACCCTCTTTTCCCCCCTCCCTTCCCATCCCTATATACATTATACACCAATAGTTTAATTACAAACGTAAATTCTATTACTCTCTTTAAGTGCCTGCTTCCTATCCATAACGTGTATTCTCAATTCTCAACGAAAAAAAAAAAAAACCTTAATAGTAACAATAATAGATCTTAAATCATCTTAGTTACACAATTCTAATAGCCTGTTAATTTACTCAATTTACTAAAGTATATTATGAGTCCACACATTAGTTATAAAAGTGCAGTCTTTTAAGTGCTTATGCCTTATCCATGGAGGGTGATATCCCACATCCCAGAAGAGACAGTAAGAGTAAATAAAACCTATTTAATTAATTTACATCTAATTATTATATCCTTTTCCTCTCTATAACACTCTAGGTTATATTACAACCAAGTTCATTCATTGATGAGTAATTATTACCTTTTGGCTTTCCTATGTAGGATATGGATAGACTCCTCATGGACAAGACTTTAGTCCGACAAGTGGCCGACAAGTCAGAAAATGTTTGCAATTTTCTCTGGATTTCTCCTCATCTCGCGGGCCAGAATGTCCTTAATCTTATAGTTCTGAAATCGGACAATCACATCTCACCAGTTGTTAGCACCGGCGAGATTAGGAGGTATGGGAAGTCTATGTACTCTTTCTATTGGAAGTGGACCGATTATCTTCGAGTCCAGATAGACCGTAAGTAGTTCAGAGACATATTGTTCAACATTTTTTTTTGCCTATTTCTTGAGTTTGCCCTCTAGCTATATATTATTCTTTTTTAGCTGATTGAAGATATTATTTGTTCCCCTTAAGTATTGCAATTTTTACTGGTTGCTGGATGTAACTTTATGTTTAAGATGTTTTTGATTTTTTTTTTTATCGACTGGATTCTCCGATGTCTGAACATTTGAGACATGAAACGTGTATCTTACTTATTTCTGCAAGATGCCCTGCTGTCTGTTTTTTTTATAATTTGCGAATATATTTGACTACTGTATTACTATTTTATTTTTGTTTAAATTGTATAACGAGGGTGGATTTGCATTCTTTCTAACAAAATTAGAGTCGTTGGGCGAGGATACGGTTTTGCAGAAGCACTCCTCCTTTTTATTTGGTATCATATTGTTATAAATAGAAGATACGATTGTGCATATCTGTCTCAAGCTAATTAGTTTTAAGTTGTGTTATGTCATTGATGTGACTGATAATTATGCGATGCAATAAAAAACTTTGATTTAAAAAAAAAAGATCAATTGTGGGTCAATATGTCATTGAATTTTTTTGTACTGGCCTATTTTTATAAAATTGCCCCATAGCTGACCTTTTTTTTGTGTTATAGCTTGTAACTACTTGATGATTATTTGCATGCTTCAATGATAATGCAGATGAAAAAATCTCTGTTTCTTTTTATTAGTCTTGGATAGAGTTGAGCGAACCCGAACCGCAAAGTTTGGGTTCGTACCAAACATTACGTTTTTTGGACCCAGGACCCGAACACGGACATTCCACTGTATGTCCGGGTTGGAGTTCAAGGTTCGGCGAGTTAATGGCGCGTTTTGAATGGCTGCAGTGCAGCCATTCAACAAGCGTCATTAATAAATGGGAGGCTAAATCCTTCTGAATGCCCCTACTCGCGGCATCGCAAGTAGGGGCATATTGCCTAAACAAATTTAAAATTACAAGTGACTGGACAGCTATTGCTGCCCAGTCACTAGTGCAATAAGGGGGGGGGGCTGGCACAGGTAAAATCTTGCTGCCCCTACCTTCCTGCAAATAATTTTAAGGTCCCCGTGGGTAATAATGAGACCTAGTGTCCCCCCCCCCACCCACTAGGTAGGTAGGCATTTTTTTTTATTGGGGGGGGGGGGGGGAGTGACTAGGGGCTAGGCACCCCTAGTCACTTTATTTGTGGTCCCCACACGCCGCTCATGGGTGGGGACCGGGGGGGGGACACTGGGTCCCCACCTCATTATTATTATAGGGTCCCCACCCGCGGGCAATGTGTGGGGACCTGGGGGGGACATTAGGTCCCCCCTCATTATTATTATAGGGCCCCACCCGCGGGCAATGGGTGGGGACCTGGGGGGGACATTAGGTCCCCCCTCATTATTATTTTATGGTTCCCACCCGCGGGCAATGGGTGGGGACCTGGGGGGGGACATTAGGTCCCCCCCTCATTATTATTATAGGGTCCCCACCCGCGGGCAATGTGTGGGGACCTGGGGGGGACATTAGGTCCCCCCTCATTATTATTATAGGGCCCCACCCGCGGGCAATGGGTGAGGACCTGGGGGGGACATTAGGTCCCCCCTCATTATTATTTTAAGGTCCCCACCCGCCGACAATGGGTGGGGACCGGGGGGGATGACATTAGGTCCCCCCCTCATTATTATTATAGGGTCCCCACCCGCCGGTTATTATGGGATTCGGGGTTCGTGTTCAGGCTCAAGTTCGAGCCCGAACTTTTTTTAAAAGTTCGCCCGAACTCGCCGAACCCGAACATCCAGGTGTTCACTGATCCATTCAGCAAAGAAGTGAAACCGAGAATTCTTCTGATGGGTCTAAGAATGAGTGGAAATTCTTCAATACAAACAGTGGTCTTTCATACCACCTAATGAGACGTTCTTTTTAGAAAGTACAAATAAGATCTGCAGAGAAGATGTTTCCAGCAGTTCTTTTGTGAACTTCCAGATTTGGGATTTTCCTGGACAAATTGATTTTTTTGACCAAACATTTGATTATGAAATGATTTTTAGAGGAACAGGAGCACTCAAATTTATCATTGATTCATAGGTATGTATTATTGTGTGTGTGCTATCTTCCTAATATTACACCAGTCTCAATGTGCATATTACAAAGGTTTATTTTAGTGGTATGGTTAGGAAATTGAGGACAGTGGATCATTTAACAATTAATTTACAATATATACATTGGTCAGTATACTATATACAGGGAGTGCAGAATTATTAGGCAAGTTGTATTTTTGAGGATTAATTTTATTATTGAACAACAACCATGTTCTCAATGAACCCAAAAAACTCATTAATATCAAAGCTGAATATTTTTGGAAGTAGTTTTTAGTTTTAGCTATTTTAGGGGGATATCTGTGTGTGCAGGTGACTATTACTGTGCATAATTATTAGGCAACTTAACAAAAATCAAATATATACCCATTTCAATTATTTATTTTTACCAGGGAAACCAATATAACATCACAACATTCACAAATATACATTTCTGACATTCAAAAACAAAACAAAAACAAATCAGTGACCAATATAGCCACCTTTCTTTGCAAGGACACTCAAAAGCCTGCCATCCATGGATTCTGTCAGTGTTTTGATCTGTTCACCATCAACATTGCGTGCAGCAGCAACCACAGCCTCCCTGACACTGTTCAGAGAGGTGTACTGTTTTCCCTCCTTGTAAATCTCACATTTGATGATGGACCACAGGTTCTCAATGGGGTTCAGATCAGGTGAACAAGGAGGCCATGTCATTAGATTTTCTTCTTTTATACCCTTTCTTGCCAGCCACGCTGTGGAGTACTTGGACGCGTGTGATGGAGCATTGTCCTGCATGAAAATCATGTTTTTCTTGAAGGATGCAGACTTCTTCCTGTACCACTGCTTGAAGAAGGTGTCTTCCAGGAACTGGCAGTAGGACTGGGAGTTGAGCTTGACTCCATCCTCAACCCGAAAAGGCCCCACAAGCTCATCTTTGATGATACCAGCCCAAACCAGTACTCCACCTCCACCTTGCTGGCGTCTGAGTCGGACTGGAGCTCTCTGCCCATTACCAATCCAGCCACGGGCCCATCCATCTGGCCCATCAAGACTCACTCTCATTTCATCAGTCCATAAAAACTTAGAAAAATCAGTCTTGAGATATTTCTTGGCCCAGTCTTGACGTTTTAGCTTGTGTGTCTTGTTCAGTGGTGGTCGTCTTTCAGCCTTTCTTACCTTGGCCATGTCTCTGAGTATTGCACACCTTGTGCTTTTGGGCACTCCAGTGATGTTGCAGCTCTGAAATATGGCCAAACTGGTGGCAAGTGGCATCGTCCTTTTAAAGCCATTGTTTTCTTCATCTTTTTATTCTAGTGTGCAAATCAATTCTAGTTTGCATGTTCACTGTGCTGACAATATTGTAGTAATGGAGCTGTTTTAATTTCTTTTATCTCCCCATCCTTTGGGATTTTACTGGTATAATCTAGCTGTTGACACTGCTTTCGTATTCGGTTTTGTGCCTGGCACGCTTTCCATTACCCTTCTAGATAAGAAAATGCTTGAGAAATGGTATCTGTTTACTCTTCATGGATGTGGCTGGAAAAACCATTTCTTTACCTTAAAATCTGCTAAACTCTTTCTGGTTATAGCTCTGCCGTACCTGCTGCCTCCCTACCCGAGGAACATAAACTGGCAGGTCCACAGCCAGTCTTTAATGGAGCCCTAGAAAACCGTATTATTCATGTGATAAAGGTAAGTCATTCGCATATCCTATGTCTGACCATAACAGACGTGGTCAGGACTTAGCAGGATTCGGCAACAAAATATCAACAAAAGTACTCAGGAACGCTAGAACAAGGCACTGTCACAGGCACAAGGCACTATCACAGGCACAAGGCACTATCACAGGCAAGGTTCACTACACAACGGAGGGCTTAGATAGTCTAGGAAGTGATTGACTGGCCAATAGTGACACTGGGATGAGAAACAGAGGTTTTAACAGACGACCATAGACGACGGAGTGTGCATCAAGTGGCGACTGCCGCTGGAATAGCTGGAGACCCCAGCTGTCGGGCCAGGAGGCTGAAGTTCAGAGCTCCTTGGAGCCCTGTATTGGTGAGAGGGAGGTGTTGTCCTGCAGCGCGATGGCTCAGCTGTGACAACTTGCAACGGATAACTCTAGGCTCAACACTCCGCTAAAGGACAGGAACCGGGCATCCAGGCTGGCTCTGGGAAGGGGAAGCCCTGCAAATAAAGGAGATGGAACTGCCCATCAAAGTAGGAGGAGCCAGACAAGTAGTGGATGAAACTTAGAGGCTCTATCACCTAAATATTGTTTTTACTGTGAATGTACAGGGGAAGAAATAGTCTATATATTGTATTAGCAAAATTGCAAGCAAATACCTAAATTTAGTAGAAAAATCTGTTTTAAATGCGTCTGTAGTGTCTCCTGCTTATGACATCATGTTATGCAAATGATCTGGGTTTCAGTGGGAAATGTGTAATTTGCATATCAAGCCACAGGTGGTCATAAACAGGAGAAGTCACATACACATTTTTCTCCTAATGTATACATTATATGTATTTTTTCTTTTGTCCAGTTTTAAGTTTCTGCAGCGCTTTCCAGCCAGCGAGCTACGACGATGGTGAGCTGCTCATGCTGATTGTCATGCTCACCAATATCCACCTGGACAGGAGTTTAAGGCACGTTCCTCTGGTGGACCTGCACGGCCTCGTGAAAATCCTGCTTGACAACATCTGCAACTGGCAGACTAAGGTAGTGTGGCAGCTGGAGCAGTGACGGAGCTTTGCCAAGGCAGCCGCTTCCTGTGATTAACCAGTTCTGTTTGTTTCTTGCTAAGATGCCCGAGCTTTGCTTGCTTGTGCAGCTCATTCCTGCCTCCAGTGTTCGTGGAAGGTAATTATTTTTCCATTTTGGTTTAAGTACCATTTTTGAAGGGCCTCTGCCAACATCTAGAGACAAAAAGGTGATCATTGTTGACCTTATTTTGGTTTTGCCTACCTAGAATAACAAATAATCTATACAATGTGTTACCAGAATTGCAGCACATGCATTCAATGTCTGTGGAGTCTCTTGCTTATGACATCACTTGTGGCTTGATATGCAAATTATACATTTCCCATTGAAAAGTAGTTCATTTGCATATTAAGTCACAGATGATGTCATAAGCAGGAGACACCACAGACACATTTAAAAGATATATTTCTCTTATTTTAGGCATTTGCTGCAGTTCTGCCTACACAATGTATAGATCATAAATTATTCTCTACCTTCACAGTATAAGCCAGGGGTGGGAAACCTGCGGCCCTCCAGATGCTGATGTACTACATCTCCCATAATGCTCTTTCAGCTAAGAGGCTGGCAGAGGAGTATGGGAAATGTTGTCCTGTAACATCTGGATGGCTGCTGGGAGGGAGGGGAAGACAGAGACAACATTGAGGAGGGGACAGGACAACTGTACCACATCAAAGGGACGATGGACGGGGCCATGTACTGTCAAATCTTGGGTGAGAACTTCCTTCTCTCAGCCAGGGCATTGAAAATGGGTCATGGATGGGTATTCCAGCATAACACACAGCCAAGGCAACAAAGGAGTGGCTCAAAAAGAAGCACATTAAGGTCCTGGAGTGGCCGAGCCAGTCTCCAGACCATAATACCATAGAAAATCTGTGGAGGGAGCTGAAGGTTCGAGTTGCCAAACGTCAGCCTCGAAACCTTAATGACTTAGAGAAGATCTGCAAAGAGGAGTGGGACAAGATCCCTCCTGAGTTGCAAACCTGGTGGCCAACTACAAGAAGCATCTGACCACTGTGATTACTAACAAGGGTTTTACCACCAAGTACGAAGGGATCAAATACTTATTTCAGTCATTGACTTGCAAATCAATTTATAACTAATTTGACATTATTGACATTTGACAAATCCTTTTTTCTGTTTTTTGTTATTCTATCTCGTTAAAATACACCTACCATTAAACTTATAGACTGATCATTTCTTTGTCAGTGGGCAAACGTTCAAAATCAGCAGGGGATCAAATACTGTTTTCCCCTCACTGTATGGTTAAAGCCGAAACGTGATGTACATTTTAAAATAAAAACATATGGAAAGTACCTGCAACGGATTGTAATACTGAAGGCTTTTGATTTATCGGTAAATATCGCTTGATTATATTACGGCCTTTATGTTACAGACAAGTAAGGAGGCATCTTGGCTTGACTTGTGTTTCAAAACTCCTCGATGAAAACTGTACAGCCGTGCCCACAGACTACGGCCAGCAGGTACAAACCTTTCCTTACTTTCTGTTTTACATTAAGACAGTGTGGCCATAAGCTTTATGGAGCTTACAAAATCTAAATTCTGAAGCAAAACTGTAAAAGTGGTCTAATCAGCAGCAACACTGGTTTTCTATATATTCTTCTATACATTGTGCAGGGTCTGGTGAGTTTCTCCTGCTAGAAGAACAGAGTTGGCCCTGTATAATGCATTGTTATAAAGTGACATAAAATGTTCATCTTTCATTGAATAGCTCCAGAGTCTCCAATGTGTATTTGAATCTTATCTCCAGATATCTGAATATAGTGTTGTTTATGGTTTATCATTTCATTCCCAATAGTTTAGCATCATTAGTAAATCGCTTTGTGTTTTTCCAATTTGTATTAGATGATGTTTCTTTGCCAGTGTTTGGTACATATGATGCCCTCTGCAATGGTTAAGAAAATGCAAAATAATCCTGAAAATGGTTTGAAATCTGAGCTCAAATTGGATCAAGAGGTACAGTGTGTCCAGCAGTCATGACTATTGTTAAATTCTGTCACCTAAACACTGCTTATACTGTGACTGTATCACCTAAACACTGCTTATACTGTGACTGGATCACCCAAACACTGCTTATACTGTGACTGGTTCACCCAAACACTGCTTATACTGTAACTGGATCACCCACACACTGCTTATACTGTGACTGGATCACCCAAACACTCCTTATACTGTGACTGGATCACCCAAACACTGCTTATACTGTGACTGGATCACCCAAACACTGCTTATACTGTGATTGGATCACCTAAACACTGCTTATACTGTGACTGGATCACCTAAACACTGCTTATACTGTGACTGGATCACCTAAACACTGCTTATACTGTGACTGGATCACCTAAACACTGCTTATACTGTGACTGTCACCTAAACACTGCTTATATTGTGACTGGATTGCCTAAACACTGCTTATACTGTGACTGTGCCACCTTAACAACGTTTAGAAACGTTTCAGACACAGACCTGCACATATAATAACATGTTTAATATAGACGGGTCTATCTAGCTGCACTGTAATGGCAGGATATTTGGGGGATTCTTTTTCACATCTCGCCAGTTCAAGTAAACCAGTTAATTTATGGTTTCAGGCGTATTATCTGACATTCAGTCTTCTGAATTTAATAAGCGATGCCAGCGTGTCCGATGAAAATCCTTCTGATGAGAGAGTAAGTGTTTTTCTTTGGTTCTACATTATCCTTATAGAGAAACGTGTGCCAATAACAGCAGTGCATTATCCCAGCATCCTAGGAAAACTTCCATTATAATTCTTCTCCTTTTAATACAGGCTTTGTCGCCTAAACCCCGCTTATACTGTAAATCTAGAGCAATAAAACGATTGAAAATGATCAACATACACAATACTGCAGAATTCTCCCTCCTGTGATTGCATCTTGTTAATGTCCAGGGCTCGAGACAGCTGAGCCCTCCGTATTACAAGGGTTAAGCAGCCCGGGGGTGGACTGTTAAAGGGGACTCAGTCACCTGAATATATAGTGAATTCAGAGAATAAAAAACAAGCAATCTATACATTGTGTTAGCAGAATTGTAAAGAACTCGGAGAAAAGTGTGTTGTAAATGTGTCTGTGGTATCAGCTTGTGAGTTGATATCACAATGTATAGATCTCTACATTCACAATATAGGGAATGTGTTGGGTGAAAGAGAGCCTTTTCAAGGGCCAGTTCACACAAATAAACCATATAATGCAACAAATGTACATCAACTGTATCTCTTCCTAAATGCCACTGCTTGTTCTGTCCTTTAGGTACTGCCTATAGATTTCTTGGTTTTCCTTTTTGTCCCTAATTCCCTGCCCTAAATACATATATTTTGAGACCATCTCCTATATGTTTTATTCTCCATATCGATCATGCTTTGTTCCCAAACCTTTTTTTCCTCCTACACTTTAAATATTCTGCAGCCACATGGAGCAGTGTGCTGTCTGTGACAGACCGTGGTCAAACAGAAATCCATTCCTGACTTTTGATTATAATACTCAGTGTCACATTTGAGTGAATAATCTTATTAGGAATAACTTTCAAAGTGATAATCCAAAAAAAATTGTTTTACCTACACACAAATACCTCCTAAAACTCTGAAGGTGCAAGATCCTTCTAACGCACAAAGGTACAGTGAATAACTCTCGTGAACCATTCGTACATTTATTCTACTGAGGCTATCCTCTATAATGCACAATGGGATCAGTGGTGGAATGATTACGGTATACTGAACAATGGTATCAGTAGTGGAACGATTACGGTGTACTGCACAATGGTATCAGTGGTGTAATGATTACGGTATAATGCACAATGGGATCAGTGGTGGAATGATTACGGTTTGTCTTCTTTTTCATGTCTTGGTTTTTTTTTTCTTTTCTAAGGTGAAATAAATTAGGGATTATTCTAGCCTTGGTGCAGAATTAATCTAAATTTTATTAAAGACAGGAGGCGAGTATTTGCATAACTTTCTTTACTGTTAACCTCCAGCAGCAAAACAGTTAACAGTTTTCATGAGAAAAAAACAACCAATCAGAACACAGTAGGATAGCATATAAGGCCATAACCAATCTCTTCACTTCCTCTTTCTTTGATGCGTCGATCCGGAAGATGAATCATAGCCTGATGGAAGAACAGAACGAATCCAAATCAAAACGAAACCAGGCCAGCTGTGGTCCTTTGCGACAGATGCCGGAACCGATCAAGCTAAAAAAGAGAAACATCGTGAGAGTAATGTGTTCTTTACTGCAGTGTCATCATATAACAATATTCCAGTTAAGATACTTAAGATTATCCTTATAAACTTTTAATCCAGACTAACCAAACACAACAGTATATGAGTTATGGATAAAACATAGTTAGATAGAGTATTTGAGGGAGGGTTAGTAGTGCAGAAGCCCAGAAGCAAGAAGGGTGGGAAATACTCGCCTCCTGTCTTTAATAAAATTTAGATTAATTCTGCACCAAGGCTAGAATAATCCCTAATTTTATGGCAAGACAGGAGGCTTCGTATTTGCTCTTTTAACGCTGACTTAACAACGAGGAACCCGCATGAGATCGTGGACGGAAATAAAAGGTCCGGAAAGTCGATTCCCTAGACCAGTCTGCAGCCGCCAGGACATCAGACAAGGATCCCCCGCACTCTAAGGCTGCAGAAGCCGCTGCCCCTCGAACCGAATGCGCCCCGAACGATCCATCGATGCCCGCGAGACGTAAGACCCATTTGATCCATCGAGATATGGTAGGAACCGATACGGGTCGAAACGGACGTACATAGGAAATTAATAGTTGATCCCGGGGAGACGAACGGAAAACTGTCGTGGAAGCCAGATAGCTGCAAACGCAGCGGGCAACACAAAGTTTAGGGCGATCTGGAAAGTAAGGGTAGAAGACCGAGGTAGAATGTGACTTGGTTCTACGTGAGAGTACAACCACTACGCCTTCAGGAGAAAAAGAGAATGAGTTTGCATCAAAAGCTCTAACGTCCGAGACTCGCCTGAAGGATACCAAGCAAAGGAGTAAGGCCACTTTAGCCGACAGTTGGCGAAGGGATAGAGTATCGTTATCCGGCCATTGTTCCAAAAACGATAAGACCTTGGCCACATCCCAATAACCTGAATATTTCGAGGTTGGGGGTCTGGCTGACCTAATTCCGCGCAAGAGACGACAAATCGTGGGATCCCTCCCGACATTGGTACCCTGGATGGGAATGTGAGCGGCCGAGATAGCTGAGCGAACGATGTTGATAGTACGGTAAGATTTACCCTGATCGAAAAGAGACGCCAGGAAATTCAAGATGGCCACTACAGGGGCAGTAAAGGGATTAAGGTATTGTCCCAAACACCAGCTATTCCAAGATCCCCATGCTTGAAGGTAGGACTTTCTAGTACCTGGTGCCCAGGATTCCCAAAGGAGGTCCCGAGCTGTTGTCGATAGTCCAGACATATCCCAGGAACCCCTGAAACCAACCAGGCCACCAATTGGAGGCGATCCTGTAGGAGTAAAGGATGGGGATTCCCTTGGGGATCGGACAAAAGATTCGGAGACACCGGGAGGAGGAGAGGATCCGCACAAGAGTGTTCCAAGAGAAGGGGGAACCAAGGTTGTGTCCTCCAAAGAGGAGATATGAGAAGAACCGTAACGCGTTGGCGCCTCAGGAGATGCAGGGTGTGAAGAATCATGGCGAAAGGAGGAAAGGCGTAGGCCCCCGTAGGAGGCCATGTTTGGAGGAAGGCATCCACCGCTAGGGATAGGGGATCTGGCATCCAGCTGAAGAACATTGGCGTTTCGTCCTGGATGCGAATAAGTCCAGGTGTAGGGGACCCCTGAGACGATCCAGATCGTAAAATACTCGAGGTTGAAGTTGCCAGTCGCTGGTGTCCCTCCAATGTCTGGAGAACCAATCTGCTACCGTATTGTCCTTCCCGGGAAGGTACTCTGCCCGTATGGATAGGTGGTGTTCCAGACAATACTGGTACAGGTCCTTCGTCAATTCCGTCAACATCTTGGAACGGGACCCTCCCAAGCGGTTGATGTAACGTACGGCCGATACATTGTCCATTCGAAGGACCAGCGCGCAATGTGTGGTGTTTTTCGTAAAACTGCGTATTGCGAAGGAACCCGCAATTAGTTCTAGACAATTTATGTGGAGCCCCTTCTCCTCCGGGGTCCAGACACCGCCTGTGGTTTCGTTCCCGGAAGTTGCGCCCCAACCAAGAAGGCTGGTGTCCGATTCCAGGATGAAGTCTGGGAGGCAGCCGAAAATGGCACGACCGTTCCATGCAGACATGTGGGTTAGCCACCATTGCAATTCTAGACGAACTTCGTCCGTAAGAGGGAAAAAATGGTCGTAGGAGCCTGCGGCGCGAAGGTGATGGGTTTTTAATCTCTGCATGGCTCGGTAGTGCAACGGACCCGGGAATATTGCCTGTATGGAAGCAGACAGGAGTCCAATAATGCGAGCGAGATCTCGAATGGAAACTCGAGGAAGCCGTAAAAAGCGTCGGATAGCTTTCCGAATGGTGGTGATCTTTGACTGTGGGAGTTTGAGGACCGCCGCCACAGAATCCACCGTAAAACCTAGAAATTGGATCGATTGCGTGGGGTGGAGTACCGATTTCTCCATATTGATGATGAAACCAAGATCCTGTAGTAGATGTGCCGTGCGCAATGTGGCCTCGAGTAGGGAATAACTGTCTGGTGCCATGATGAGGATGTCGTCTAGATAGACGATGGACCGGATACCCCTGGCGCGTAAGTGTTCCATCACTGGTTTCAAGAGTTTTGTGAAGCACCATGGGGCCGAACTGAGCCCGAAAGGTAGGCATGTGAACTGCCATAACTCCTTTCTCCAGAAGAATTGTAGGAAACGCCTGTGATCCCGATGGACGGGTACCGTCAGGTAGGCGTCTTTCAGGTCCAGACGAGAAAACCAATCGTTTTCCCGTAGGAGATCGCGGAGGAGATGGATGCCCTCCATTTTGAAGTGCTGGTAAGTCACGCATTGGTTGAGGGATCGAAGATTGATTACCGGACGGAACTCGCCGGATTTCTTGCGGACCAAAAACATATTGCTTACGAAGCAAGGGTCCCCGACTGCGCGTTCTATGGCATTCTTGTCCCGTAGCGACGATAGTTCCTCGTGAACTAAAGAGAGGTCTTTTCGCGACATATGGATAGGGCGCGGAGGTACGAGTTGAAGTGGTGGGGAAAAGAAATCTATTAGAAAACCATTTACTGTATGGAGAACCCATGGGTCTTGTGTTATAAGGGCCCACTGGTGGCCGAAATGCCTGAGTCTGCCCGCAACTGGTAAATGGGGTAATAGAGGGTTCAGTCTTACCTGGTGGAAACTTAGTCCTGTAGGAGGATGATCCTCTGCTGCGCGAGTGTCCTCGGTAGTAGGGGGTGCGGTAGGTGGTCCTGGTAGGGAAACGGTAGGAAGATGTCTGCGGAAGACGGGGCCTCGAGCCAGTGAAGGCTGCCCTGCTGGTGGCACGGCCCCTCTGCCGACCAGCTGTATGTGAAAAACGTTCTCTGTGTTGGAAGACCCGCCTCAGAGAGAACTGAGCTTTGTTTAAAGATGTAAAAACATTTACGTGCTGGCTGAGGCTCTTCAGGAATTTATCTCCGAAGAGCAGACCCTTGGCTTCTGGTCCTAATTCCTTGGATGCCAACTCCGCCATCTTGTTGTCAAGCTTAAGGAGGGCCGCCTTCCGTCGTTCAGAGGATAAGGCTGTATTGGCGTTCCCCAACAGACACAGGGCCCTTTGAGCCCATTCTCGGGCTAAATGGGGATCTATCTGTGATCCTTCAGTGAGGGCCTCATCAGCCATGAGGAAGAGTTGTGTCAATGGTCCCGATATGTCCAGTAGCTTGTCTTGAGTAGATCTGAGCCCCTGTTCCAAACCTTTGCGTGGATCCTTCCCATTTCTCGTCATAAAAGTGACAAAGGTAGGATCAAAGTCTGGGGTTGCAGACACTTTGTCGGGAAGGGTTGGGCGAGGACATTCCGCCCGTAATTTTTGGCGTACCTCTTTTTCCAAAGGACGTCTCAGCCAGTAATGAAGGAAATCCGTTTGATTGCAGAGAGGTGCTCCTGTGTTTCTTTAGGGGAGTCTTTCCCTTGTCGGTCGGAGCATCGGACCATGGACGTTTCCGAATACCATCACCGAGTACAGGATGATGGGATTCCTCCGAGTCCGAAGTCGTCTCCCTTGCTGTGGAACGAGAGGGCCGTTGAGCATCTTGTAAGGCAGCCAGTGCCGATGGGAGGGAAGCCGCTAGGGCAGTACGGAGCCAGTCTTGGAGTCCCGCTGGCATGGCATTATCGGGGTGTTGGTTTTCACTCATAATTGACACTTGATTTCTGAAACGAGTAAACAGACTCGTTGTATGCAATGATATGAAGCATATGAATATCAAGCATTTCAAGTGTGTGTGGATGCCTGTATAAACGGGGGTCACCCGTTATAACTGTAGGGGGTCACCCTAATCAGTTAGATTTGCGTGAGCGTGGGTCACTCGTCGTGGTTGCAGGCATGCATTAGCGGGGGTCACCCGTTCTAGATGTAGGGGGTCACCCTAATCAAATCGGTTTTGTTGAGCGTGGGTCACCCGACATGTATGTAGGCATGCATAAACGGGGGTCACCCGTTCTAGTTGTAGGGGGTCACCCTAATCAAATCGATATGGCTGAGCGGGGGTCACCCGACATGTATGTAGGCATGCATAAGCGGGGGTCACCCGTTCTAGTTGTAGGGGGTCACTCTAATCAAATCGATATGGCTGAGCGGGGGTCACCCGACATGTATGTAGGCATGCATAAACGGGGGTCACCCGTTATAACTGTAGGGGGTCACCCTAATCAGTTTTTGGACAAAAGACTGTGAAGTCTGTCCTTAGAGTAGAGGAAATAAAGAAGGGGGGGGTTCACCCCTATAGCGATGTAACCAAAAATAAGAGGACCTGCAAACAAAATCTACATAATAATAGGGAAGGAAAAAATATATATGTATAGTGTTTACAATAGTAAGACATGCATATAGCGATAGAGAAGGAACCTCCGTCACCGACGGAGGCCTGCGCTTGAGTAAAGGAGGTGCCGAAAATAGAAACACGCGGTCACGCGTGCGTGAGTGAAGCTCCGATATGGGGCCTAAGGAGAAAAACTACCGCGACCGTCAGTTCGCGCTAAAAGGCCGATAGGCCTGACTGAAGGAGAAGCCTCGGGTGCTCGCGCGGTTTTTTTTAAGCGCGAGAGCCCAAAGAAGAGACAGGCGGGAACGGATGGTAACAACTAAGGGTAGCAATGCCGCGACCCGCCCGTGAGGTAAATTTTAGATTAGAGAAAACCCATATAAATTATGACGATGTTAAATGAAAGAAAATAAATAGTTGAAAATGAAGTCATTAATAATAGACAACGGATAGATATAGTTTTTAAAAAGGGGGAAATATAATATATAAATATAAATTTAAACATAAATCGTTATAGCAATAAATAAGGATTGAGCTCACCTGGAGGTCAAGCAGCAAAGAAAGAGGAAGTGAAGAGATTGGTTATGGCCTTATATGCTATCCTACTGTGTTCTGATTGGTTGTTTTTTTCTCATGAAAACTGTTAACTGTTTTGCTGCTGGAGGTTAACAGTAAAGAAAGTTATGCAAATACGAAGCCTCCTGTCTTGCCATAAAATTATAATGCTTTTACTGATAAAGATATCAGTCTTCACCAATATGTCTAGTTATGCTATTAATAACTCTTAACTACTGAGTGTAAATTCAGAGTCCACACTCCTTGCTTTCGGCAATTCAACAATATTTAATTAATAGAGGCTATAAACATACAAATAAACAATACATACAAATACTACAGATACATATGAAAACTGATACTAGGTTGGTATATGCTTTCACTAATTATTCATCGATTGAATGGAATCAACTAGCTGAAACAATGAGTCAAGCATTCACACATGTGATACATTTACCACTCCTTGGAATCACTTGTTACCAGGCAGCCGCAGAGAGAGAGAGAGAGAGATGTTGTCCCCAAGGGACACCGTGTGTAAGAGAGCTTGCAAGAAGGTTTGCCAAGTCTTTCTTCAAGAGAGTGCCCACCTTCTTTGTTGTACACTCCCTCCCCCACAGCCAGTCTTCTAGTAGTATTTCCAGAAACCATATTGACTGAGGGGAGGGGCTCGTAGTGTTAGGGACTGGAGGTGACAACTGGTTACTTGCCATGTGCTCTGGAGAGTGTAGACTCCATTAATGCCTGAGGCTAGATTGCAGAAGCTTATTCAGTCTTCTGCCCATATTAGAACACTGTATTAGAACACTTAATTGCCACACAGCAGATTAGGTTGCCAATCCTACCTCCGTTTTTACATAGGGAATTGTTAAAGTGTGAGCAAACTCAATTTTTTTTCTTAAACAAATGAACTCATAGTGAATAAAAAGCTTTTTTGAATTTTGTTTTTACCATTAAAGTGACTCTGTTAACCCTATGCTATGAGAGTATAGAAACAAAATGATAAAGATCTATACATTGTGTCCACAGAATTGCATAAAATACATAAATACATAAAATAAGATAAATATATGTTTTTAATGTGTCTGTGGTGTCTCCTGATTATGACATAACCTTACGGCTTGATATGCGAAATAACTAATTTTCAATGGGGAATGTGTAATTTTCACCTGAAAGCCACATGGTGATGTCATAAGCAGGAGACACCACAGACAAATATATTTCTCTTTTCATTTATGCATTTGCCTCAAATTCTGCTAACACAATGCAGGGATCATGTTTCCCAATTGTTAAATCTTCACACTCACAGTAATGTTTAGACTGAGCAAATCCCTTTTACCATTCATACTTTTAAATTGAAATGTACCTCTAGCTGAAAATGACACATTTAGAGGTTTCTGGGAGGACAACCCTCTCCTTCCTCAGTAAAATGTTCCATGTTTTGTTGTATACGTGCTTCTCGGTGTGTAATCCCATTGCTTCTGTTTATTTGTAGGTGGAAGATCTTGTTACTCAAATATATGGCAAATGGCAAGAATTACTGCACTACTCCCGACCTAATCAGGTACAATACAATAATGTGAAAACAAACATAGAAATTAAATCACTTATACGATATTTACACAGAAATGGCAGCAAGCTTAATGAAGCCAATCAGAGTGGGGGCTCACCCTGCTCTGTCTGCCGAATGCAAGGGTTTCTCGTTGCTAGCGCAGAGAGAGACCCTCGTTTTTGCATGGGATCAGCAAGGAGGACCTATTTAAGCCTGCTTCCTGTGGAAACATGGCCTCTGCCAGTCAGAGATTAAACTGACAGACGTACTATCAAAAGTACATGTATCCTCACACTAGGGACAGCTAACATTTCACTTGTGCTTCTATATTATTATATATTAGAAAAATAAGTTCAGTTCCTTTAAAGAGTCACTGTCACCGAAACATTGTTCATATTGTGAAAGTAGACGACTTAAAATGATCTACATTCACAGTATTAACATAGGTCTCTATCAAATGCTCACAGAATACATTAAAAGATTAATAAACATTATTATTTCTGTTTTTTAGGGGAAGCTGTACGATTACTGGGAGCCTGTGTGCAAGAACTTGGCAAGCTCCAACCAATAGAAAGCAGAGACCTCCGTTAACATCCAGATCGTGAATTCCTTTTCACTTTAAATTCGGTTCTTCAATAAATTACCTGTTCCTCTAATTCTGAGTAATCCAAGTCTGGCTTCTTCCATTAAACCCCAATCCCAGTGTTGCCAATACTGACATTTTAAGGGCATTTCTGTATGAATTTAAGCTAAATGGGAGAATGTTTACAGTTTGGCTACTTTGGCCTTAAGTTTGAAAGTCCCTGCAATTCCCTCTTTCAATCACAAAGTAACACATTATGACCTTAAACACTGGTTTATCTCAGTTCATTTGCTGCTCCAGAATATTTGGTGGGATTTGTCAGATTCCTGGGAGCCGTTTGTTCAGGTGTCTGTATTGCAGGTAGTTGAGGTGTATTTGTTTGTTTATGATTTTTCTTAGTATTTGTTGTGCAGAAATTTTTTTTATTTTTATTTTCTCCATAGCATGGAAGGTGACACTAACTCCACAGTCTGGCCTGCCTTGTGTCACACTGTAATAACAATAAGTACATGAGATCTGCTTGTATTGCATGTGTGTATGCCCTGTTACATATTTATAAGCTGTTAGGAGAAGATTCTCTCAGCAAAACTGATACAAGGAAGGAAGATTAAAAACACAGTCTAATTATTTTTACTAACGTTTTCAAGCAATACTAATATCAGATTTCATCACATTGTAACTTCCAGCTTTTTTTCCCCTTTTTATAAACATCTTTTTGTTTGATTCCTTTTGGTTTATTTGAAAGACTGCTATGAGTGCAGGCATTTTAAATAGAAATGCTTTAACAAATACAAATAAAGCACCTTATTGAGCCATCTTTGTTCCATATAATTCTATTAGGGGGCAGATCTCCCTTCATCTGACCCAATATTCTAACCAACAGGTCCGCCCCCTGATAGAGCTATACAGAGCAAAGATTCTAACCAACATGTCCGCCCCCTGATAGAGCTATACAATGCAAAGTTTCTAAGCAACATGTCCGCCCCCTGATAGAGCTATACAGAGCAAAGATTCTAACCGACATGTCCGCCTCTTGATAGAGCTATACAGAGCACAGATTCAAAAAAAACATGTCCTCCCCTGATAGAGCTATACAGAGCAAAGATTCCAAACAACATGTCTGCTCCCTGATAGAGCTATACAGAGCAAAGATTCTAAACAACATGTCCTCCCCTGATAAATTATATTATTTGTATTCTTTCATTTAAGCATTTTTTTATGTCTACACTTGATGGAATCTTTCAATTAAAAATAAATTAATTTTTTATCAAGAGTTGGCCTTTAATTCTGCTAAAAAAAATCAAGAGCAATTTTTGTTAATGGGATTCATTCTGCAGATATTTTGAAAAAATCAACGACTCATTGTGTATACATGATTTCCAATGGCTTTTCTTAGAGTGAAATAGTTAGATGTCAAAGTTATTTCCCTTTACCATTGTATGAAATATGATATTTTTATTGTTCTAAAACTATTTCACTGGAATTCGTACCGAGCTTCTAGCTAATACAATATGTTTCATAACCCATTATCTAACAGAACCACAGCCCCACGCAACATTAAGGCTTCAGTTTGTATGTAGAGTTTGCAATTTGTTTTACCCACCATGTATTTCTAAGGATGGACACATGTTTTTTTAATTTTTTTTATTTTAAGCTGCAGTCTCTTTCCTGAGTAAAGCATTTTTTTTGGGGTGGAAATTAAACACTGCCTAAAGGGAGGGCCTCTGCCAACCTACACATTGTGTATACTGTGAATGCAGAGAATACAAAAATGATCTATACACTGTGTTGGCAGAATTGCAGAAATTCATAATAGAAATATATATGTTCTTTTTTTTTTATGACACTCAGTTCTTATCTATTATACAGTAACTGTGTTTTTGTGGAGTAAACATCATGTGTTTTTTATATCATGCTTTTTTTTAAATGTTTTTTTACTTATTACATATAGATTTAAATATAAATTACTATATTTTTTTCAATATATCTTTATTATTTCTTTTTATCAAAAATATTAATCTTTATATTCACATTACAGCAGTTAATTACAATACATTTTAAATAAAAACATTACATTGATATACCTAAAATAATCCCCCCCTCCCCGCCCCTACCCCTTGCACGTTTTCCACTTAAAGGTCCATCCAGCTTACAAAGTAATAACCTATGGCCAGCCTGAGTCGCGAGGGGTGTTAACTTAAGTCATGTTCCAAGCCCGGGGCAAACAATGGTCCCTCCAAATATTGTGTCCATCTATTCCATTTCATATCATATTTTGTGGCGCCCACATCTTCTAACATTGTCAACCCCTCTATTCTCCGGGTTAATTCTACCTCTCCCACCCATTCCTCATAAGTGGGTATTTTCTTCTGTTTCCAGTATCTCGGCAATAAAATCTTTGCCGAGTTCAATAAAAAAAGGATTAGGGAACTCCTATATGTATTCACTGATTCCTCTGTATGATGGAGCAGAGCTGACATAGGATCTCTGGTAAAGGAAGGGTCCAAGATCAATTGTATTGTGTTGATTATTAAGTCCCAAAAGGGTTCAATTAGTGGGCAAGTCCACCATATGTGTAAAAAGTTTCCCACTCCCCCCTGACATCTCCAACATTTATCTGATACTTTCTGATATATTCTATGTAGGAGGTCAGGAGTCCTATACCATCTAGTCATAAGTTTAAAATTATTCTCTTGTACTGCTACTGAGACTGAACATCTATAGGAGAGAATGAGTATCTTTTTCCATTGCTTTTCACTCAAGCTTAACCCGCAGTCCCTTTCCCATTCGCATATATAATACGGCTTAATGTCCTCATTTGGACTAGAAAGGATTGCATATATAGTGGAAATTACTTTTTTAGGTGCATCTGGCATCATGCATAATGATTCAAATGGGGTAAGAGTCTCCGGGTATTGGAGTGAGTGAAAGACGGAATCAACCGAGTCCTGTAACTGCGCATATACTTTCCTTTGCTTATCCGTTGGATGCCTATATCCCGTAAGGGCATCCAAGGGGATCAGCCCCTGCTTTTGCATTACATGTCCCAGACGGGGATATCTAATATCTAAATCAAATGTCTCACCCCATATAGCATAATCTAACCCCACTGGAAAATCTTCCTTAGCGATGAGAGAGACATCATTCCTCCCACTTTATCTCTGTCTTTAGTTTTTTTAAATATTTTTACAGTGGCGCTTATTGTCGGATGCCTCGATTTTATCACCACACTCTGGGTCTTTTTGACCCATACAGCTGCTGGAATAGGGACAGAGAGTCCATTGTTTTCTAACGTGACCCACTGCTTGTTAGCCGGCCTTGTCCATTCTACCACTCTCGCCAAGTGAACTGCTCTATAATAGTCCCGTATGTCCGGGAGACCCAGTCCCCCCCTGCTTTTAGGTTTAATAAGATATCTATAGGCCAACCTAGGGGGTTTATTATCCCATATATAATCCATTATGCATTTCCTGACATTCTTGAAGAATTTTTCGGGTATTTGGATCGGAAGGGTCTGCAGGACATACAGGACCCTAGGCAATAGGTTCATCTTGGTTACTCCAATTCGCCCAAACCAGGAAATCTTTAGCTTAGCCCATCTTAATATATCTTCCTTCATTGTAAACAATAGCGGAGGAAAATTTAGATGATATATTTTCCTCAATTCACAAGGTATAAGTACTCCCAGATACTTTATGTATCCACTAGACCACTTTAATGGGAAGAATCTTTTAATAAGTGTTTCCATTCTTGGGGATACTGAAACATTCAATATTTCTGACTTCTCCAGGTTCACTTTAAAATTGGACAAGTTTGCGTACATATACATTTCCTTTAGTATATTCGGCATAGATACCAAAGGTTGAGTAACAATCAACAGTAGATCGTCCGCAAATGCTGCTACCTTATACTCATGCTGGTCCAATTTCAATCCATTGATATCTGAATTAGATCTCAAAGCCGTCAAGAATGGTTCCATCACCAGTACAAACAGGAGAGGTGATAGAGGACATCCCTGTCTTGTACCATTGGACAGGGTGAGCTGGTCCGACAATATACCATTGACCCTGACTCTAGCTGTGGGTGCCTGATATAATGCATTTATCCATTTACCCATCTTAGGACCAATTCCTTGATGTTTTAGGACACCTAGCATAAAGGACCAGCTCACCCTATCAAATGCCTTCTGGGCATCTATTGATACCAACAGCATAGGAATAACCTTTTCTTGGGCATAATGTATTAGATTTAAAATTTTTATAGTATTATCCCTAGCCTCCCTACCTGGAACAAATCCCACCTGGTCCCCATGTATAAGATACGGGAGAATTTTTTTCAACCTATTAGCCAATAGTCTAGAAAACAATTTAATCTCTTCGTTTACAAGAGAGATTGGTCTGTAGCTTGAACACAGGAGAGGATCCTTTCCAGGTTTAGGGATAACCACAATATGTGCCTCCTGGGCCTGATTTGGGAGAGATCCCCCCACAGACAATGATTCAAATGTTTTAACAAACTGGGGGATCAATAAGTCTGAGAATACCTTATAATATGTTGTAGAAAAACCATCTGGGCCCGGACTTTTACCTGATGGTGAACCTTTTATTGTGAGTCTTAACTCCTCCGCTGTTATGGGGGATTCGAGACTCTCCACCCATTCCTCCTTCAATTTTTTGGGTAAGTGTTTGTCCAGATATTCTTTCAGTTTTTCCTTATATCCCACCTCTGTTTGTCTATCTGAAAGGTTATACAGATGTTTATAGTAATTACGAAATACTTCCGCAATTTCGTCATTAAGACTCAAAATTTTATTCCCAGTATCTTTTATCCTAGGGACAAATGCTGCTACTCTCTTTGATTTTATATATTTCGCTAGAAACTTTCCTGGTTTATTGCCAAACAAATGACTTTTAGCCTTTAATGCCAGGAAAGAATGATGAATATTTAGATTATGTATTGAGGCTAACTGCGATCTTAATTTCAGTAGTCTCTGATATGTTATCAAATCTAGAGACAACTTATGTCTCATCTCTATGCTAGCTATTTGAGACAATATATATTTTTTCTCCGGCGAATTTTTCTTCTTATTCTGTGCAGACATATTAATCATTTGTCCCCTTATAACCGCTTTATGGGCTTCCCATATCACTGTCTGTGGGGTATCGTCCCGATCGTTCTCCCGGAAGTACTGTACCAAGGTGTCATTAATTATCTTAACCTGTTCGGGTTTTTTAACCAAGTTCTCATTAAATCTCCAATTTGAAAAGGTTCTCTTGAAACAAGGGATTCGAAGCTCAAGAAATATAGGAGCATGATCGCTCCAAGTTATATGGCCAATATCTACTCTTTTTATCAAATTTAAGTGCCTATGGGACAGGAAGAAATAATCAATACGTGAATATCTTACATGGGGAGTAGAATAAAATGTATAATCTCTTTTGTCTGGGTAAAATACTCTCCATGTATCTGATAATTGTTCTATATGTAGTTTACTCTTTATTTTCCTTATTTCTGTATATCTTAACTGCGACCTCCCTGTAGAAGAGTCCAAATGGGGGTCTATTGCAATATTGCAGTCTCCTCCAAGTATCATGATACCCTCCGCAAATTCTGAAAATTTTTCTATCATGTTACCTAGAAAAGATCGCTGATCTTTATTTGGGGCATATATGTTTCCCATAGTAATCTTTGTTTCTCCAATACTACCCTTAACAAATACTGCTCTGCCTTCTGTGTCTGACCATGTATCTACAATTTTAAAGTGTAGTTTGTCTGCTAGCAGAATCGCAACCCCCTTAGCTTTATTAACTGAAGAGTGCGAGTAATAATATTGTTCAAATCTCTTGTCATATAATCTAGGTATTTTATTTTCCTGGAAATGGGTTTCTTGTAAAAAGACAATATCAGCTTTATACACATATAGGTCTCGGAATAATTTTGATCTCTTTTCTGGTAGGTTTAATCCCTTTACATTGAACGAGACAATTGTAACACTATGATCTAGTTGTGTAGCGTTCAATCTGATTTTACCCCTTGTCATCCCAACTTTTGTAAAATTTCACCCTCAGCCCTACGGCTTAGCCATATGCAATTATACCCGTAAGTGGAAAACGTGACCCCCCCCCGTCCCCTATGGAACCCGTGGGCAATTGGGAGAGCCCGGGTGGAGGAAACTCCTTCCCATCCCGGAACTTCCCCAAATGTACAGATGCCCTGGGTTGCCCCTGGGCTAACCACATCCGAACTTGAACACGTTGCGTTAGCTGTTATCCCCGTCCCTCTTCCCCAGGGTCCTTACTTATAGTATTGGCCCTTACATTATAATATAATTTTCCAATCTCTAGGAGCGGCCCAATAGGTCTCAGGTCCCCCCAAAGAAGAAAAAAAAAACCCCCAAGAATAATTAACCCCTAAGGTGATGTTCCCATATTAATACCATAAGTTTTCAAACTACTTTTCTTCCTCACACATATAAACTAGTGATTGTATTCCACATTGGTCATATTACCTAATAATCTTACTTTAAATACACTGTTTATCCAATCCATACAAAAAAAAAAAAAAAATTAACCCCTAAGGTGATATTCCAATATTAATACCATGAGTTTTCATACTACTTTTCTTCCTCACACATATAAACAGTGATTGTATTCCACATTGATCATATTACCTAATAATCTTACTTTAAATCCACTATTTATCTAATCCATATACCAAAAAAAAAAAAAACATGTGGAAAAAAAAAAAAACCCCAAGAATAATTAACCCCTAAGGCAGGGCTCGACAAACCCCAGGCGCCAGGTCGCCATGGCGACCAGGAAATTAGACCTGGCGCCTGGGTGCTGTCAGCCTCATGGTCCCCTTGCCGCTGCCATCCGATTTTTCCGCAGCGCGAGGGGGTAAAGTCTGTGCCGATGGCCGATGGCACAGACTGCAAGCTCCGCCCCCTCGCGCAACGCGTGTCTGAGTGCCGGGTGTCGTCACGTGACATCCTGGCACTCAGCAGGCCGACCAACGGAGTTGAGCTGCAGCGTGAATGTCCCCTTCCCCTGCAGTGAGGTAAAGCAGCTGGGAGGGGGACACATCAAGAAGAAACCCCCAAGAAAAGACTGTGTTAGGTGGGTGTGTGTTTGTATGTATTGTAAAGTAGGTGTGTGTGAGGGGTTTGTATATATGGGTGTGTGAGGTGTTTATATATATATATGTGTGTGTGAGGTGTTTGTATATATATGTGTGTGAGGTGTTTGTATATATATGTGTGTGAGGTGTTTGTATATATATGTGTGTGAGGTGTTTGTATATATATGTGTGTGAGGTGTTTGTATATATATGTGTGTGAGGTGTTTGTGTATATATGTGTGTGTGAGGTGTTTGTATATATGTGTGTGTGAGGTGTTTGTAAATATGTGTATATGTAAAGTATGTGTGTTTGTATATATGTGTGTGTGTTTGTATATATGTGTGTGTGTGAGGTGTTTGTATATATGTGTGTGAGGTGTTTGTATATATGTGTATATTTAAAGTATGTGTGTTTGTATATATGTGTGTGTGAGGTGTTTGTATATATGTGTGTGTGAGGTGTTTGTGTATATGTGTATATGTAAAGTATGTGTGTTTGTATATATGTGAAGTAGGCGTGTGTGTTTATGAATTGTGTTTATGTTTGCGTGATTGTCTGGCTCCTAAAAAAAATGTCTGGCTCCTAAAATCAAAATAAATTTGTCAAGCCCTGCCCTAAGGTGATGTTCCCATATTAATACCATGAGTTTTCATACTACTTTTCTTCCTCACACATATAAACAGTGATTGTATTCCACATTGATCATATTACCTAATAATCTTACTTTAAATCCACTATTTATCTAATCCATATACCAAAAAGAAAAACATGTGGAAAAAAAAAAAAGGGAGGGGGGGGAAACCCCTTAGACACCAAATATGTTATATAACAATAACGTGACTTTTTCCCTTTCTTACCCCTGTCCTTAAAGTATCCCTCCCAATCACCCACATAAACACAGAGAGAAGAAGAAAAAAAGGAAAAATTCCTTTTCCCTTTCCCTTTTTACTATATTTATACACAGGGAATGTCACCTGAGTAACTAGGGTTCGGACCCAGGTGTCCCTCTCCCCGAGAGGACGGAACTACTTATGACAAACCAAGACAAACCTAACGAACAAGACAACCTGTGAGACTTGAGGGGGAGGCGCACAGCCCGCACTATCCTTTTTTTTCTCCCTTAGAAACATAGAAACATAGAATGTGTCGGCAGATAAGAACCATTCGGTCCATCTAGTCTGCCCAATTTTTTTTTGAGTACTTTTATTAGTCCCCCGTTCCCGGTCTTATAGCTAGGATAGCCTTGTGTCTATCCCACGCATGCTTAAAATCCTTGACTGTGTTTACCTCTACCACTTCTGCTGGCAGGCTATTCCATACATCCACTACCCTCTCAGTAAAGTAATACTTCCTGATATTACTTTTAAATCGTTGCCCCTCTAATTTAAGACTATGTCCTCTAGTTGTGGTAGTTTTTCTTCTTTTAAATATACTCTCTTCCTTTACTGTGTTGATTCCCTTTATGTATTTAAATGTTTCTATCATATCCCCCCTGTTACGTCTTTCCTCCAAGCTATACATGTTAAGATGCTTTAACCTTTCCTGGTAAGTTTTATCCTTCAACCAATGAACCAGTTTAGTAGCCCTTCTCTGAACTCTCTCCAAAGTATCAATATCCTTCTGGAGATACGGTCTCCAGTACTGCGTACAATACTCCAAGTGAGGTCTCACCAGTGCTCTGTACAATGGCATGAGCACTTCCCGCTTCTTACTGCTAATACCTCTCCCTATGCAACCAGGCATTCTGCTAGCATTTCCTGCTGCTCTATTGCATTGCCTACCTACCTTCAAGTCCTCTGAAATTATTACTCCTAAATCCCTTTCCTCAGATGTTGAGGTTAGGACTGTACCAAATAGTCTATATTCTGCTTTTGGGTTTTTACGCCCAAGGTGCATAATCTTGCACTTGTCCACATTAAATGTCAGTTGCCACTGCTCTGACCATTTTTCTAGTTTAGTTAAATCATTTGCCATTTGGCTTATCCCTCCATGAATATCAACCCTGCTGCAAATCTTTGTATCATCAGCAACAAGACATACTTTGCCAACAAGACCTTCTGCAATATCACTAATAAAAATATTAAAGAGAATGGGTCCAAGAACAGATCCCTGAGGTACCCCACTAGTAACACGACCTTGCATCGAATATACCCCATTGACTACAACCCTCTGTTGCCTGTCACTCAGCCATTGTCTAATACATTCAACAATATTGAAATCCAAACTCAAAGATTTCAGTTTATTGATAAGCCTTCTATGTGGGACAGTGTCAAAAGCCTTACTGAAATCTAGGTAAGCAATGTCTACTGCACCACCGTGATCTATTATTTTAGTTACCCAATCAAAAAAATCAATAAGATTAGTTTGTCATGATCTCCCTGAAGTAAACCCATGCTGTCTCTGATCTTGAAATCCAAGCGACTTTAGATGTTCAACAATCCTATTCTTTAACAAGGTTTCCATTATTTTCCCCACTACCGAAGTAAGACTTACTGGTCTATAGTTGCCCGCCTCCTCCCTACTACCTTTCTTGTGAATGGGCACAACATTAGCTATTTTCCAATCTTCTGGAACTACTCCCGTTAACAATGATTGGTTAAATAAATCTGTTAATGGTTTTGCTAGTACACCACTAAGTTCTTTTAATAACTTTGGATCCCATCAGGTCCCATCGACTTATTTGTCTTTACTTTAGACAGCTGAAGTAAAACCTCTTCCTCCGTAAACTTACATGCATCAAAAGACTCATTAGTCTTTTTCCCTAAATGAGGTCCTTACCCTCATTTTCATTTGTAAAAACTGAACAAAAATATTCATTAAGGCAGTCTGCTAAGCCTTTATCCTCTTCTACATAGCATCCTTCTTTTGTTTTTAATCTAACTAATCCTTGTATTACTTTCCTTTTCTCATTTATGTATCTAAAAAATGTTTTATCCCCCTTTTTCACTGACTGGGCTATAGTCTCTTCTGTGTGTGCTTTGGAAGCTCTTATAGCTTGCTTTGCCTCTTTCTGCCTACTCTTATAGATCTTTCTATCTTCCTCACTCTGAGTATTTTTATAATTACTAAATGCTAGCTTTTTATCTTTTACTATTTTAGCCACCTCTGCAGAGTACCACAGTGGTTTCTTCAATTTTTTGCTTAAGATGCCTATCTAATCCCATCCTCCTTCCATAAGTGTGTTTACCCAATCATCCCATTGTTTATATTTACTATGATTCCAATTGAATTGTGTAACAATTCCCCTCTCCATAAGGCATTGTTGGATCAGATTTGCTTTTACTTTTTGCCATATAATTGGCTCCGCTGATCTCCAATTGTTTGCTATTTCTAATTTAATTGTCGTCATTAGATGAACAACAAATTGTAATTCTTTCCCTGATTTTTTTGGAAGATTTAGGTGTAGCAATGCCCTTTCTGGTGTGAGATTCCATTCTTAACCTAACCGTAATGTCATTTTTTGTGATATATCCTTCCAGAATCCATTAATTATTGGGCAGTTCCACCATATATGTACATAGTCACCTTTAGGGTTTCCACATCTCCAGCAGTTTGTAATATTTACCTCAGAAATTTTAGCTAGGGTTGTGGGAACCAAATACCACCTATACATTAATTTGAGTTGGAGTTCATTTAAATTTAAACAGTGAATTATTTTGTAAGTGCGATTCAATGTCTCATTCCATTCGTTTATGTCTATTTGTATGTTTAATTCTTTCCCCCATTTTTTACTGCTTTCGCAACGTGTGGTGTATCTAATTCTTTTATTAAAGTCAAGGATCTTGCAATCAAATTTTTATAATCTTTTTTTTCTAAAATTTCATGGAGCATTTTTTGTGCCTTAGTTATCGGTTGTTTAATTAATGTTTTTAGAAGGAAACTTCTCACTCTCAGATAATTAAAACATTCTCTATCTGTTAGTTTAAATTCATTCTGGAGGGATTCAAACAGTTTAATCTTGCCCTCTTCCATGATATCATTTATTTCCTGAATTCCTCTTATTTTCCATTCCTTTAAGTCTAGATTTGGATTTAAATTCTCAATAATCGATAAAGGTAAGTACGGTGGAATTTTATCTATATAGCCCTTTTTTTTTTTTAATCTTCTTCCAGCTCTTTAATAAATGGGTTAACGTTAAATTTCTCATCTCTATTTTTTGTGATTCCGAAAGCCAAAAATAGGTAGGTAGGTCTACATATGTTTTCTTTTTCTCCATTTCTAAATTATACCAGGTTTCATTTATCGCTATGGGATTTAATGTAATTAATACTTGTGCTAACGTGGCTGCCTGTGCGTAGTCCTGTATCATTGGGAGCCCTATGCCTCCCAATTTCTTTTTCTTTGCTAATATTTGTTGTGATATTCTTGGGCGTTTTTGTGCCCATATGAATTTATTAAAGGAATATTGAATAAGTTGTAACCAGCTCTTGGGGACTGGTAGTGGTAACATTCTGAATACATGTAAGAATCGTGGGAGAACATATGCTTTTATAGCATTTGATCTACCCAGCCATGAGATAAACATGCCCCTCCATCTCCTAAATGACACATTCATTTCTTGAATAAGTGGGAGGATGTTTATCTGCGTCCACATCTCCGGGTCCCTGGAGATCTTAATTCCTAGGTATGAGAATTGTTTTGCAATTCTGCTAAGGGAATATATGTTTTAAATGTGTCTGTGGTGTCTCCTGCCAGAGGTGATGTCATAAGCAGGAGACACCACAGACACATTTAAAACATAATTTCCCTTAGCAGAATTGCAAAACAAAGTCTTACACACAATCTATAGATCATTGTTTATTCTCTACATTTACAGTTTTTATTCTCTACATTTACAGTTTCAGCAAAGTTTTGGTGACACTTCCTTTCAGGTTCTATTTTTCTACTCTCGTAAAGGAGTTATTTATACTTTCTGTATTTTTATATTGTGTTTATATTGTGTAAATAAAACTTATATTGGCTGCTGTATTATCTGTGGCTGGATGAGTTCGTGGCTGCTACAGTTGTTGGTCTAGGTTTTTTTTTGTTATAATTTGAACTAGACTTATTTGATATAATAAAAATGCTTAATAATTAACACGCTGGTGTGTTTGGGTGTAATTTATAAAAATACCGGCCTTGGTACTGTCTCCATACACTTAACATTGGCCTGATGCTAAGTTTTTACCGGCCTGCCGGCAACCCTATTCTGTACTTGTAAACCCGACGTGCATTTTTACAGATACACCCTTAGGCAGAGGCAGTCAGGAGGCTGGTGCACACTGACAGTGTCAGCAAGCACACAGCCAATCAGAGCCAGGGCTCTTTCCTCTCGTCTAATCAGATTCTGGGAGTCTCGTCTGCTAGTGCAGTGACAGATTTCAAAGGGGAACAAGAGTGGCATGTGAAACCAGGGGTGTATCACTGCACTAGCAGAGAGACTGTCGGCAACAGCCGCACCCTTGATGCTTCCTAGGCAAACTAGCCCTGTGGCCACCCAGTTATAAGTAATGCGCATGGCACATACAACCTGTACCTCCATAATGGCAGCTTCCTGAGGATTTTATATCCAGGTAATGTTTTCAAGCTTACTGGCCAGTAGTAGTTTATTTTTAGCTATCCCATAGTAACCCACCAGAGGGCAGCAGTGGACAAGTTATGGAGATTTTGCAAGAGCTACACATGAATCCAGTAAAGGTGACTGTTTAAGCCTCAGGTTGTATAAATGGTGGGTAATGATTTAATGTACTGAAAATGGATTTATATCACGAAGATAAAGGAGAGAATTTGCATGCAAGGGGTCACTGATCCTGCTGTATGTTTATGGTTGCAAAAGCCCTATGTACAGGTACAGGTAAACAGAGGCGGTTCTCTAATTAGGCGAGTTAGGCAGCCGCCTAAGGCCTCACACTCACAAGGGCCTCGCGGCTACCTAAATCACCTTATAGCCTTTGATGTAACAGGGAGCTTAACGCTGCCGTTAAGCTCCCTGTTACACTAACCTTGGTCGTTAGTGTAAAAACGCAAACGGAGTATCCTTCCTCCGTGCAGGAGGGAAGATGCACGGAGGAAGGATACTCCGTTTGCGTTTTTTTTTTTTTTACTTTATTGAAGCCCCACAGGTTCAATAAAGTTAAAAAAAAATAAAATAAAAACAGCGACCGGAGTTTCATTCCTCCATGCAGGAGGGAAGATGCACGGAGGAAACAACAGGAGAGCAGCAACATCCTGGCACAGAGTGGTATATTGAGGGGCAAAATCCTGGCATAGAGTGGCAAAATCTAGGCATCTTGAGGGGCAAAATCCTGGCATACTGAATGGCTAAATCCTGGCATATTGAGTAGCAAAATCCTGGCATATTGAGGGGCAAAATACTGGCATATTAATTGGCAAAAGAATGGCATATTGAGGGGCAAAATACTGGCATATTGAATGACCCATTGAGGGGCTAAATACTGGCATATTAATTAGCAAAAGAATGGCAAATTGAGAAGCAAAATACTGGCATAGTAAATGGCACATTGAGGGGCAAAATACTGGCATATTAAATGGCAAAAGAATGGCATATTGAGGGGCAAAATACTGGCATATTAAATGGCACATTGAGGGGCAAAATAATGGCATTTTAATTGGCAAATTCCTGGCATGTTAATTGGCATAATCCTGACATATTGAGTGAAAAAAATCCTGGCATATTATTTGGCATAATCCTGGCATATTGGCAAAATCCTGGCATATTGAGAGGCAAATTCCTGGCATATTGAGGGACAAAATACTGGAATATTAATTGGCAAAAGAATGGCATTTTGAGGGGCAAAATACCGGCATATTAATTGACAAAATAATGGCATATTGAGGGGCAAAATACAGACATATTAAATGGCAAAAGAATGGCATATTAAATGTCACATTGAGGGGCATATTGAGGGGCAAAATATTGGCATATTGAGGGGCAAAATACCGGCATATTAAATGGCATATTGAGGGGAAAATACTGGCATATTAAGTGGGAAAGAATGGCACATTGAGGGGCAAAATCCTGGCATATTAAATGGCAAAATAATGGCATATTGAGGGGCAAAATACTGGCATATTAAATCGCACATTGAGGGGCAAAATCCTGGCATATTAAATGGCAAAAGAATGGCATATTGAGGGGCAAAATATTGACATATTAAATGGCATATTGAGGGGCAAAATACCGGCATATTAAATGACATATTGAGGGGGAAAATACTGGCATATTAAATGGCATATTGAGGGGGAAAATACTGGCATATTAAATGGGAAAGAATGGCATATTGAGGGGCAAAATACTGGCATATTAATTGGCAAAAGAATGGCATATTGAGGGTCAAAATACTGCCATATTAAATGGCACATTGAGAGGAAAAATACTGGCATATTACTTGGCAAAAGAATGGCATATTGAGAAGCAAAATACTGGCATATTAAATGGCACATTGAGGGGCAAAATACTGCCGTATTAATTGGCAAAAGAATAGCATATTGAGGGGCAAAATATTGGCATATTAAATGGCATATTGAGGGTCAAAATACCGGCATATTAAATGGCATATTTAGGGGGAAAATACTGGCATATTAAATGGCATATTGAGGGGAAAAATACTGGCATATTAAATGGGAAAAGAATGGCACATTGAGGGGCAAAATCCTGGCATATTAAATGGCAAAAGAATGGCATATCGAGGGGCAAAATACGTGCACATTGAGAGGCAAAATAATGGCCTATTATTTGGCAAAAGAATGGCATATTTAGGGGCAAAATACTGGCATATTGGCAAATTCCTGGCATGTTAATTGGCATAATCCTGACATATTAATTGGCATAATCCTGACATATTGAGTGAAAAAAATCCTGGCATATTAATTGGCATAATCCTGGCATATTGGCAAAATCTTGGCATATTGAGGGGCAAATTCCTGGCATATTGAGGGACAAAATACTGGAATATTAATTGGCAAAAGAATGGCATTTTGAGGGGCAAAATAATGGCATATTGAGGGGCAAAATACAGACATATTAAATGGCAAAATAATTGGCATATTAAATGGCAAAAGAATGGCATATTTAGGGGCAAAATACTGGCATATTAATTGGCAAATTCCTGGCATGTTAATTGGCATAATCCTGACATATTAATTGGCATAATCCTGACATATTGAGTGAAAAAAATCCTGGCATATTAATTGGCATAATCCTGGCATATTGGCAAAATCTTGGCATATTGAGGGGCAAATTCCTGGCATATTGAGGGGCAAAATACTGCCTTATTAATTGGCAAAAGAATGGCATATTGAGGGGCAAAATATTGGCAAATTGAGGGGGCAAAATACCGGCATATTAATTGGCATATTGAGGGGAAAAATACTGGCATATTAAGTGGGAAAGAATGGCACATTGAGGGGCAAAATCCTGGCATATTAAATGGCAAAAGAATGGCATATTGAGGGGCAAAATACTGGCATATTAAGTCGCACATTGGGGGGCAAAATACGGCCTTATTAATTGGCAAAAGAATGGCATATTGAGGGGCAAAATATTGACATATTAAATGGCATATTGAGGGGCAAAATACCGGCATATTAAATGACATATTGAGGGGGAAAATACTGGCATATTAAATGGCATATTGAGGGTGAAAATACTGGCATATTAAATGGGAAAGAATGGCATATCAAGGGGCAAAATCCTGGCATATTAATTGGCAAAAGAATGGCATGTTGAGGGTCAAAATACTGCCATATTAAATGGCACATTGAGAGGCAAAATACTGGCATATTAATTGGCAAAAGAATGGCATATTGAGAAGCAAAATACTGGCATATTAAATGGCACATTGAGGGGCAAAATACTGCCGTATTAGTTGGCAAAAGAATGACATATTGAGGGGCAAAATATTGGCATATTAAATGGCATATTGAGGGGAAAAATACCGGCATATTAAATGGCATATTTAGGCGGAAAATACTGGCATATTAAATGGCATATTGAGGGGAAAAATACTGGCATATTAAATTGGAAAAGAATGGCACATTGAGGGGCAAAATCCTGGCATATTAAATGGCAAAAGAATGGCATATCGAGGGGCAAAATACTGGCACACTGAGAGGCAAAATAATGGCCTATTATTTGGCAAAAGAATGGCATAATTAGGGGCAAAATACTGGCATATTAATTGGCAAAATAATGGCATATTGAGGGGCAAAATACTGGCATATTAAATGGCATATCGAGGGGCAAAATACTGGCATATTAAATGGCATATTGAGGGGGAAAAGACTGGCATATTAAATGGCATGTTGAGGGGGGAAATACTGGCATATTAAATGGGAAAAGAATGACACATTAAGGCAGGGCTTGACAAATTTAAATTAGATTTTAGGAGCCAGCAAAAAAATTTAGGAGCCAGACAATCACGCAAGCATACACGCAATTGATAAACACACACGCCTACTTTGTATACACACATATATACAAACACCTCACACACACCTACTTTACATATACCCATATATACAAACACCTCACACACCTACTTTAGATATACCCATATATATAAACACCTCACACACACCTACTTTACATATACGCATATATACAAACACATCACACACACCTACTTTACATATTCCCATATATACAAACAACTCACACACACCTACTTTACATATACACATATGTGCAAACACCTCACACACACCTACTTTACATATACACATATAAACAAACACCTCACACACACCTACTTTACATATACACATATGTGCAAACACCTCACACACACCTACTTTACATATACACATATATACAAACACCTCACACACCCCCATGGACGTCCGCAGGAAGGGGGGGGGGGCAAGGGACATTTTTTTTATTATCATTATTTTTACTTAGTGTGCAGCCCTAAATTGTCCCTAGGGGACTGCACACCAGTTGCTGGGGTAGGAGGTGGCACCCAAAGCTGTTGCTCTCTGCAACTCTGCTTGCTGTAATACTGGTCTCCCATCCACATTGGTGCAGGTCTCTGCAGCTGTCAGTCATGCTGCATGGAGAGCCAATGACAGGGGTGCCCGGGGATATGAAGTTATAGCCCCGCCCCTCAACCCTCCATGTGGCAGCATGACTGACAGAAGAGAGCCTGCAGTGCAACATCATGGAGGAAACAGGGGAAGATACTCAGAGACCACAGCTGAGCCTCTATAACAGGTAGGAAGAGCTTATAATAGCTTTAAGGTACATGGAAGAGTGGGGTAAATCCAAGGAGGTCCCTCCCATTTCCCTGAGGTCTCCATTTGTCCAGTCTGAGCAGCTCCTCTGACCAGGCTCTGCTCACATCAACATGGTGACAAGTGGATGGGGCAGAAAATATAATGGAGGATAAAATGATGTGATAGATGGAAGCAGATTGCAAACAAAATGGGATGACATGGGGCAGAAAAAATAATGGAGGATGAAAAGAGGTGATTGATTGGAGCAGAATACAGACAAAATTGTGACATGGGGCAGAAAAGATAAAATGTAGATGAAAAGAGGAATAAAACACATAAAATGATGGGGAAAGAGATGGCAAACATGGAGGAATAAAACATATAAAAAGGGGGAAAGAGATAAAGAAATGTCATGGATTTAATAATTTGGGTGTTTAGGGAATCTGTTGCTTTGTGTTTATATTGTTTGCTATAGTGTTGGATCTGGTGCTGTGGGGTTATATTGTGTGCTATAGTGTTGTATCTGGTGCTGTTGGGTTATATTGTGTGCTATAGTGTTGTATCTGGTGCTGTGGGGTTATATTGTGTGCTATAGTGTTGTATCTGTTGCCGTATGCTTATATTGTGTGCTATAGTGTTGTATCTGGTGCTGAGAGGTTATATTGTGTGCTATAGTGTTGTATCTCCCTGAGATCTGTGTATGTGTCCCAGACACGTGAATATAAGAATCTCCCTGAGATCTGTAAGTTAGCCTCCCTGAGACTGTAAGTTAGCCTCCCTGAGACTGTAAATATAAGTTTATAATACCCCTGGTATTAATGTGAAAGATCTCCCTGAGATCTGGTTATGTAAGGATGTATGTCCCTGACACACAAATATAAGGATCGGGATTTGGCCAGTGCCCTCAGTCCGATAGATAAACCAAAAAAAAAGTAAATCTTACCGGACAAAGGATGACCTTCCCGATCCCGGACGAGCCCCCAAAATTGTAAGGAATTTGGTTCTGTCTCTTGTAATACGACTGTCTTGGTTTTACATACTGGATCCAGGAGAGCTATCTCACAGTGAATAACCGAGACCGACACCAAGGCAACTGTGAAACAACTCTGATTTTAATTGTTTAAACAATTAAAGGTAGGTATGCCTACGGCCGTGGGTCCCTGGCCTGCTTATACCTAGAGGATCATCAGCCATACCACACTGACGAGGCCATTGTAGGCCGAAACGTACGTCTGTGGTTTGCTGTGTTCCTTGTGTAGAGGGTACTAGCCATGCATTTCGGGTCTGGACTGCCCTTATGGGTGGGATCAGTCTGATATGCTAATGGAGTGGTTCCTCTGCAATGGTGTAAGCAGGCAAAAAATGGAGTTGCTTTCCCGAGTAGGTATTATCCTACAGGACAGACTATTGCAGTACTGTTTGTTCTCGGGCATTGTAGCACCCACCCCCCTTTTTTGTCACCATAAGTATCAGGGTATGCCTACGGCTGTGGGTCCCTGGCCTGCTTGCACCTAGAGGATCATCAGCCATACCATACTGACGAGGCCATTGTAGGCCGAAACGTACGTCTGTGGTTTGCTGTGTTCCTCGTGTAGAGGGTACTAGCCATGCATTTCGGGTCTGGACTGCCCTTATGGGTGAGATCACTCTGATATGCTAATGGAGTGGTTCCTCTGCAATGTTGTAAGCAGGCAAAAAATGGAGTTGCTCTCCCGAGTAGGTATTATCCTACAGGACAGACTATTGCAGTACTGTTTGTTCTCGGGCATTGTAGCACCCACCCCCCTTTTTTGTTGTTCTCTTTTTTTCCTCTGATCATATTTCTGTATGAATTATTAGAGTTTTGTCCTACATTGTGCAAATGACTCAATGCAATATTTAATAGTAAGACTGTGTACTATAAACAAACTGAACATTGACTACAACTTGTCTTTTGTAGAATAGTGTAATGTAGACTCCTTCTCTACACTAGGGATACCCAAGCCATTACTTTAATCCCAAAATTCTACTTAGAATCTACTCAGGTAGCTCGAATTTTCGGATCTGAAATAGTGCCTAGAAGTCTGGACGTATCATATCGGTGGCAAGAGAACAATTTTTTTACATTTTTTTTTATTTTCTTCAGTAACAAATATAAAAAAGACATAATTACAATACATACATTAACACAAGACAAGTATATAAAACATATAAGTGTGGGGAAATATAATGAGACATCCCAGCTTTTAGCCATTGGTTGAATGCATAGAGTCCGTATTGAACATTTGAATCAACTACATAAATCTGACTGCATCATTTATATCCATTAACTTTCATTAACCCACATCCGACTGACCGACCAACCAAGAGACCTTTCCCCTGCCATTTGGGGAGCATTTGGAGGATAGAAATTCCTATCCTAATCTTTTCAGGATTAAAAGTAAAAAAATGTACTTTCTTTTTTTATTTTCCCCCTTTCCTTTCCCTTTTCTTTCGCTTCTACAATGATGGGAGTTAAATATTATCTATTTACACTTCTGTTGACAACGTATCGAGATTCCCTACTGTTTTTCTTTTAGATCTGTGTTAGCTGGCTAAGTATTGCTGTGTATAGCTCATACACTCCATCTACTGGGGTTTTTTGTAAGCCCCTCAAACCCTTTTCCATCCTTATTTGGAATGCTAGTTGGTTAGTCAGGTGTATTTTCACAAAAGGTTTGCTTGATCTCCAAGCTCAGGCTATCAGGACCTTTGTTGCCACTAGGCAGTGAATGGTTATTAATTGGTTAGTTTTAGAAAGCTTATTTAGTTTTAAATGCAGAAGAGCTGGTCCTGGGTTCCATTCAATGGTCCACTTCCATAGAGCGGTAACAGCTTTACAGCTCCACCAAATATGCATAAATGTACCCTCCTCACCTCCACATCTCCAGCACTTGGATGACTGTTGTGGGTACATTTTTGCAAGAACGGAGGGGACCCTATACCATCTGTACATCACTTTAAATTGGTTTTCTACTAGGTTCAGACATCGCACCACTTTATTAACTTGGGCCAGGGCTCTCGCCCATTCCTCCTCTGAGATTTGAGTAGCCAGTTCTTTTTCCCATATAGCTTTAACTTTAGTAGGGTGGGTATTGAGCATATTTATCAGTGCGTTAGTCTTGGTTGTAATTTTTGGAATTTGCTCATAAGAAAAAATTCTTTGTGTATGTTATCTGGTTCATAGCAAACTCTGTTGATCATAAAGTTCTTAATTCTGAGATACATGAATATCTCTTTGGAAGGGAGAGAAAATGTTTTCACCAATTGGTCAAAGGATATTAATTTACCTTGTTCATGTATGTCCGCTAATGTTAGGTCATGTAATTTTTTCCAGTTCTTTAAAGATAGATTCTCTATATTATATTCTAGTGTTCTTATTTTACATGAAACAGGCATTTTATTTTGGAAGTTCATTGATCTTTTAATACTATCCCATTCTTTTATTACCTGACCCAAAATCCTTGTTTTCCCCATCAAAAATGTAATCTGTGTTCTAGCGCTGTTTAGCCATAAATAATATTCTAGATCTTGTTTGTCCACTATATCTTTTTCTATGCAATACCAGGGTTCGTTTTGAAGTGCGGGGTTTTGGATATTGTAAGTGTGGCAAACCTAGCCACTTGGGACTGCCTAAGATAGAATGGTTGTGCCTATTTTCTGTTGTGTACTGCGCGCCAGTATAGTGTGGCGTCTCCGGCTATGTTTAATTTATGCTGTACTGTGTATGTCTGTTCGAATCCTCCCCATTCGTTAGCATTGCTATTAAAACTGACTAAGTTGTATATTTTGAAGTAGAAAGGTAACGGTTTATGTCCTCGTGGTTTTCATTACTGTATGTTACAGCAGGGGCTGTTGGGAGGAGGACCTGGAAACGGTAGTCTCCCTCCAGTCCCCTCAACCAAAACCCCTGCTGCCCATCTTTGGAAACCCCTGTTGAGTGACCTGCTTTAAATATCAGTTATTTTTAATAAAGTGACAGTTGAGTGACCTGCTTTAAATATCAGTCTTTTTGAATAAAGTGGCAGTTGACTCTCAGACTGTGTTTCGTCTGGTTCTTGGGAGGATTTGGGAATATTGCCTGCTTCCAGCTTTGTACTTAGTTATTGCATTCTACCAGCAGAGATCCTGGGATTATAAAATTGCAGCTCCGCAACAGTAAGCATGGACCATCATATTTGATTGATAGTGATCTTTAATAATTGGGTAATTAAGACCTCCTTGTTTAACTTTTCTTGACATATTAGTTCCATTAATTCTTGGAGTCTTTCCCTTCCAAATAAATGACCTGAATCCTGTTTGTACCATGTCCAACCAGGATCTATGAACTCCCCAGGGGATCATTTTAAACAAATAGCACCATTTAGGTAGAATATAGTAATTGATTAAATTTATCCTACCCCACCAAGAGATTTCTATACGTCTCCAGTCTTGTAACATCTGATTTGTTTCTCTCATTAATCTTAAAAAATTTACCTCCATCACTCTCTCCACCTCATCAGGGAATTCTAGACCCAGTATATTCTAGTTCCATATAAATTGAATTCTTTTTTTAGGGTGTTAAGCGTATTCTCTGAAAGATTTTTTGACATAGCTGTTGTCTTATCTAAATTCAATTTGTAATTAGATATTTGGCTGTACTTATTTATTTATTTCATCAAGTGAGGGAGAGAGTGTGATGGGGAAGTAATGGAGATCAGTATGTCATCCGCATATAAAGCTTTTTTATGGTCTTTTCCTCTTGTTTTAAAACCCTCAACTCTTCGTTGTTCCTGATGTTAATTTCTAGAGGTTCAATTGTGAGCGTGTATATTAGCGGAGAGAGGGGACTCCCTTGTCTTGTACCATTTGCTAAGGAAAACCAGTCGGCACAGATATTTGGGCCCACTGTTCTTGCAGACGGGCCACAATATAATGCCATGATCGCATTATGAATCCACCCCTCTAGGCCAAATTCCTTCAGGACCTTTTCCAGGTAGTCCCACCCGACCCTGTCGAACGCCTTTTCGGCATCTAACACCAGGGTAACGAGTGGGACCGCCCGTAGTTCGGCCTGATCCATGATGTCCATTAATCTTCTAGTGTTATTTGTTGACGATCTTCCTGGTATAAAGCCAATTTGATCAGGGTGTATCACTGATGACCCCACTGATTTTAGCCTGTTTGCTAGAATGGCAGCATATAATTTCATGTTGGCATTTATAAGCGAAATAGGCCGATAGTTCTTAACATCTGTTGAGTTTTTCTTAGGTTTTAAAATTGGTAATATATTAGCCCTTAGCAGTTCTCCTGGCGTGGCTTTTTTAGTTGCTATTTCATTAAATGTGAGGATTAATGGGTCTACAATATAATCTTTAAAAGTTTAGTAAAATAGATTAGTGTAGCCATCCGGGCCTGGGGTCTTATCTATTGCCAGATTATTTATTACCGTTTCAAGTTCTTCTTTCGTAAAGGGATTGTTCAATTTTGTCTGATACATTTCGGGTATCTTAGGGATTTTTGTATTTTGTAGATTGAAATCTATGTCTTCGGGGTTTGTAGATTGAGGGAGATTGTAAAGCCTGTGGTAAAACTCATTGAATTGGTCACCAATACCCTCTGGGGTCAGATAGAGCTTGTCTTCCACTATCCGTTTTTCTATAGTTCTTTTGGCATAGTGTGTTTTTATTTTATTTGAGAGTAATTTATCTGCCTTGTTACTTCTATAGTAGGAATTGATCTTCAGCTTTTCAACATTTTTTATCATCTTCTCTTCTAGTTTGGCATTTATTTTACTCTGCAAATCAGTTATTTGAATCAGGTTATTTTTTCCGGTCGTAATTTATTTTTGTTTGTGAGATCAAATAATTCTATATACAGATCAGCCAAATCCTTCATCTTTTTTCTTTTAGAGTGCTTCTACATTTTTATACAGTACACTCTGATCACTGCTTTATATGTGCACCAGATGGTAGTGTTAGAGGTTTCTTCTGAGGTATTCTCTTTAAAAAAGTATTTCGACATTTTAATAATATGTTCTATATTGGCTTGATCTTTTATCAAATAGTCATTTAATCTCCATGATGTTTTACCTTTTGGGGGATTTATACCTAGTTCTAGGATGAGGATATTATGGTCTGACCAAGTATTATCTACTATATGGACCTTTTTTATTCTATTGACTTTCTTGTGTGTGTGCCTAGAAAACAATCTATCCTTGAATAGGATCCATGAGCCCTCGATAGATGGGTAAAGTCCCTATCCTTTGGATGCATTGTTCTCCATAAATCTAGTAGTCCATACTTTTTACATAGGGATCTAAGGCGTCTAGCCTGACTAATAATTGACCTGTATATCAAAGTTGTTTTAGCTATCTTTTTATCCATCTCTGGATCGAAGACACAATTAAAATCCCCAGCTATTATTATTGTACCTTTCTTAATCATATCAGTTTTTTCAAGGATTTTGGTAAGCAGTCCTATTGGATTTTTATTTGGCAGGTATACATTTACCAAGGTGTAATATTCCCCTTCTATCTTTACTACCAAGATAATAAATCTTCCTTCAGGATCTAATTCTTTCCAAATAATTTCTATTTCTACTTTATTGGAAAACACCACTGCCACTCCCCTTTTTTTTTTTATTTGCCATCGATGCAAGTACTATAGTTGGATAGTTTCTCCCCCCCCCCCCCCCCAAACCTGAGATTCTCTATTTAGCCAATGGGTTTCTTGGAGAAAGCCTATATGAGCCGAATACCTAACCAGACAGTTGTACACCATACGTCTCTTAAAGAGGGAGTTCAGACCTTGTGTATTTATTGAAATGCAGTTAACCTTCATCCCTACAGTTTAACTTTTATTTTGTTTTCCTTCCTTATGCTATGGTCTCCTGGTTGGTCTAGTCTACAATACTTCTCATATGGGGCTCTATACCTCTGGAACTGGTCCAAGCTCCCAACCTACTTGTCAATTACATACAACACAAAAACATAAATATATACAATCACATATACCAATCCTATTCCCATAATGGGTTTGATTGGGATCTGTGCGGGGGAAATGGTCCACAAAACTGGACAATTTAACCATAACCCGCACCAGGCGGGGGACTGACCTCGGGTACATGGAAATGTACTTCTTTTTTTCCTTTTATTTTTTATCCTCTCTTCCTCCTCCTTCTCCATACTCATTTTCTCCCTTCTTCTTCCTCTCCTTATCCCAGCCCCACTCTCTCATTTCTCTCTCTTTTTTGACGTCATTCTACCCGTTATCTCCCTATTTCTGCGAGAGGAAGAAAAAAAAAAAAAAACTTATATACATTCAAATTCTATCTCTTATTTAATCTTCCCTTGTGCACTGCAATTACTTATATTTCTTTACCCATGCCATTCCCCTCCTGTCCCCCTCCTCCTCCTCATTCCTTATACTTAACTAACTCCCCCTGTTGGTGAGAAAAGGAGGCGAGAGAGAGGAAGAGAGAAAAAAATAAATAAAAAGATTTTGAAACACAACATAAACATCTCTTATGCACAATTTTCTTATAGTGTATCTTACATAATGAGTGATACCTTTCTAGTAATCCCCTTAAGTCCCCCCCCCCAAAAAAATAAATAAATAAATTAGTTGCAGACACAACTTAAACAATTCTTGTGCATAGTTCTTATATGGTGTATCATACATAGTGGGTGAATACATTTCTAATAGTCCCTTTAAGCACCATAAACACCCTCACATTCATTAAAAATATGGACTCACAAAACGTGTGACATGTAATATGTCTCAGATGCAAAATATAATACCATTACACTAGTTATGGCTACTAATACTAATTGAGAAAGCAAATTTGCACGCTACGAGCCTTGTGAAAATTTACCACGTAATATCTTGCCTACAAAAGTGATACTTTTACACCAATTTCAAACTGATACCTATACCTATACCCCAGTTATAACTACTATTACTAATTAAAAAAACAAGTTTGCCCAATGCGGCCTTGTGAAAATTTAACCAAGTGATATCTTACTTACAAAATGATACCTTTACACCAATTTCAAAAGTAATATCAATAATAGTAATCATATTAAACCTTGTAACACACATAGGGAAAAAAAAATTTTTTTATTGCAGACACAACTTAAACAATTCTTGTGCATAGTTCTCATATGGTGTATCATACATAGTGGGTGAATACATTTCGAATAGTCCCTTTAAGCACCATAGACACCCTCACATTCATTAAAAATTGGGACTCGCAAAACGTGTGACATGTAATATGTCTCAGATGCAAAATATAATACCATTACACTAGTTATGGCTACTAATACTAATTGAGAAAGAAAATTTGCACGCTACGAGCCTTGTGAAAATTTACCAAGTAATATCTTGCCTACAAAAGTGATACTTTTACACCAATTTCAAACTGATACCTATACCTATACCCCAGTTATAACTACTAATACTAATTAAAAAAAACAAGTTTGCCCAATGCTGCCTTGTGAAAATTTAACCAAGTGATATCTTACTTACAAAATGATACCTTTACACCAATTTCAAAAGTAATATCAATAATAGTAATCATATTAAACCTTATAACACTCATAGGGAAAAGAAAAAAAAAAGAGCGGCAGAATTAAATTCTCTAGGACAGGTTTTAACCAAGTTCTGACAATGTCAGGGGATTCACATATTTCAGTTTGGTCTTGATATGAGATTATCATTTTTACTGGTAATCCCCATCTAAATCTGATTTCATGTTTTGATAATATTGCCGCCGCAGGAGCAAATTTTTTTTGTTTGGCTCTTGTTGCAAACGACAGGTCTAGTAGAACCAATATATCCTTATATCTGCCTTCCCTTCTTAGATGTTCTCTTGACAATTTCAGAACTTTTTATTTGAAGTTATAAGAGTGGAAACAAGCGATGATGTCTCGAGGCGCATCTTTTGGGAGATTTTGCGGTTTATTCAGTCTGTGACATCTTTCTATATTTTCTTCATGGCCATCCATAGGGAGCCCTAGTACTTCAAAATATTCCTTAAGAATTGATCTAATGTCCTCTTGACCCTTTTCTTCTGGGAAATTTCGGAATCTGAGGTTTTTCCTTCTAGATCTGTCCATGTCACAGACTTTATCTTCCAGGAGAGTTAGCTTTTTATTCAGTGTATCATTTACTTCTTTAAAATCATTTAATCTGAATTCCAAATTATCATTTTTTTCTTCTATGCTTTGGATCTTGCTAGCCAGAGTGTTAATTTCTCTCTTAATGTCCGTCGCCTGGTTGGCAATTTCTTTCTTTATTTCAGCTAGCAAGCCTTGCAGGCTAGTATCTAATAATTCAATTGTCACTATCTCTTTTTTCTGCGTGACATCTGAAAGATCTAAGTTCATGGAAATGTCCAATGCCGTTTTTTCAAGTTGCTCTTTTGTTCCTTGAGGGGAGAAAAAAGTAGAAAGATTTTTATCTTGCTTGGTGTCTCTTTTATCCCTTTTCGATTGAGCTTTTGTGTCAGGGATTTTTTTAGTTGCCATGTTGGTTTTCTTATTTAACTCCTGCAGAGCCTTTACCAAATGGACTATTTCTTAAGAGAATGATTTTTGTGAAGAGTTACCGTCTGTGAAATATATTGTACCAGGTTTGAGTGTACCCTTTATATAATCCGGGAGTATATTTACAACTCCTTTAATGGGTTATTAAGATTTGTTTAGTTCTTAAAGTCAAGAGAAAACCTCTGCAGGCAGTCTGATTCCCGTGAGCTATGCTTATGAGACCCAGGTATATAATAGTGGAGCTTTAATCAGAAGTCATCCACCTGTGCTTTTCTCTTTTTCCACTTCAACCGGTACTTAGGCTAATAAGACCTAGTAAACATACTGGACATATAAGTACTGTCATTTTAGTGCTTAAGTGAGGCAGCACAGTAGATATCACCCCTTATAGGGGGAGGCGTATATATAAAAAGAACTTCAATAATTCTTCATAAAGAGAGTGTGGGGGACACCCTATTAAAATTCATTAAGACTGCAACAACTTCACTAATTGACAAACATTTAAGTAAAGCAGTACAGAATCTTGAACAGCACTCCTAACAGGGGAATATGTGCAAATAAAGTACTTTGATAATTCACTCCGGAAGAGCTGTACGCAAACAAAGCCTTATATTTGACACACTGCCTGACGGAAATGAAACTGCTGTTAAAATACTGCTGCATTGGGCCTTAATGTGGGGGTTTTCTTTTAACAACCTATCAAGATTGTAACAACCCTATTGAAGTGATACAGTACTATAAGTATTGTCATATTTAATCCTAAGTGAACCAAACACAGAACTCTAAATATCATCCCTGATAGAAGAAGGTGTATAATTAAAGCTCCTTAATAATTCATTTTAAAGAAAAGCACGCAGACACATTTTTATACTCAACATATTGCCTGATGAAAACATCAAATCGGGAGTGAGGGTCACCTTGTTAAAACCTAACAAAGATTGCAACAACCTTATTGAAGTGACACAGTAATTCAAAGTAAAGGCACATTAGTGTTCAATTGAAGTAGCATCAAACCTCTAATATCAACCCCTGCAGGGGGAGGCAAATAAATAAAACCAATTGGAAAATTCACATTAAAGAGCCACATGCAAACAACCTCCCACATATGATATATTCCCGGGTAGAAGCGAAATTCCTTATAAAATACTGCCGCAGTGCTGTAAAATTGAGGAAATACGAAATACCAGAGGACATTTCCCGCTGGAGTGCGATACGAATAAAGCATTCCAGTAACACACTTTAAAGTGACACAAGCTAACAATTTAATGTGCCTGAGATACTTGCCAAACTGAAGTAAGATAGTAGATATCGCTGTACTAGCCTCTAAATAATAGGAGCAAGCAACACCAATACCATTCCTTATAGGGAAAGTCATATAAACATAACACAAAGTACGCCATATAACAAAGGAGATTGATTTTTGTGAATCCACCACAAACTGATTAGGGTGGCTAATAACCAGGGATACAACGCTAAAAATCTAAGGGGAGGATAAAAGCTCCCAAACTGACTGAATTAACAACGACATCTAAAGGCCCGGAATATAGCCGAATAAAAGACAAATCTAAAGCATGGCCAGTAGAAATCAAAGGAAAGAGAAGAAAAGCGAGGACACTTCAAAAAAAGAAAGAGAGAGAGACAAAAACAGGTCCTCCTTCTTCTCCCCACAAATGAACAAAACAAGTGAGACACAAAAGCAACATAGTGTGACCCTGACTGAGGGAATAACCAACATAGACATGGAGAGTTCAATGGAGGAGCCCCCCCTGCAGGTGCAAGACACCGGTTTAGAAGCAGTGACCCACAACCAGCTAAAAGACTATCTAGACTCACGGTTTGAAATACAACTAGAATTAATCAAGAAAGAGCTAAAAGATAACTTTCAGGAGATCACGAATCAGATGGAGAAAATAAATGAAAGAGTCGAAAAAAACGAAGAAAAACTGGAAGGAATAGGATTCTAAATAGAGAAATTGGAGGAAGAAAATACAAATCTTAAAGGAAAAATGGACGATATGGAAACAAAACTCATGGATTTAGAAGACAGACAACGTAGAAACAACTTAAGAATTAGAGGCGTATCAGAAACAATCGACCAGCATAATTTGAGAGTATTCCTGATGGACCTGTTCGAAAAAATGGCAGTATCAACTGAAAACAAGGAGACGGCCATAGAAAGAGTCCACAGGATCAATAGACCAAAAAATGTGACAGAAGACAAACCCAGAGACATCATTATCCTGTTCTCAACATACAATATAAAACAAAGAATAATGGAGGCAGCAAAAAACTTTACCCCACAAGAAGAAAACCACAAAAACTTACTATTCTTCCAAGACTTGTCCTATCTAACTAGGCAAAAAAGAAGAACATTTGGAGAGATCACATCGGTGCTTAGAGACAAATCAATAAGATACAATTGGGGGTTTCCCATGAAACTGATTGTGTGGTATAAGGATAAACCAGTAACATTCGATTCTGTCCAAAAAAGCAAAGGATTGGCTGTTGCAAATTAAGAAGAAGATATTGAGTAATAAGGAAATTACAGGGGTGTGGGGTGGGCGGATGGGGATCACGACTAACATAGTGAAAAATATGAGGATGGACGGGGGAAGCAGGAAAGTACATTTTATTTTTAATTACCCCCCCCCCCTTCCCCCCCCTTCTCTCGTCTCATCCCCTACAACTGGCCTTTTTCCCCACAAATAATGTAGGGTATTAGATATAAACTGAAAGAGAATTTAACACTCAAAGAAGCTTAGAAATTAATAGTAAGACACAAGGGGAAAGTAGGAAACACTTTATAATTCACCAGAAGTAATAAGGAGCATGTAATGCACGCCAGAGAGATCACAATGCAGAGACACATAATAAATTAAAGAATGTAACAAGTAAAAGGGAACAATCAGTTAAGAATTGGTATAACTAGCACTAGGCACTTTATATAAGTAAAGAAGACACGCAATATATGAGATTTGATAATATTAGGCACGGGAAATACCCAAACACTAAAGGAGGGAAGAGCAGGGGAGGGAATGAGGGGGGAGCGAGGGAGGGAGGGGAGGGGTGAAATAGAGGAAGGGAGAGACAATAGATAGAATAATTATTAGGTCACAATGAGATTAACATAGGATATTGTATAAAGTAGATAAAACAGTTAGTAAGATGTCTATAAACTTAGGTCCGGGGAGATATAGGATAGATCAGAGGATAAGGAAATAATCATGTGGGTGAGAAAGAGAGAGGGAGTAATTTGAACAAAGATCAAGGGGTCTCCCCCTATCCCCCCTTTGTTTGTTTATTTATTTATTTATTTTTTCTCTGCTCCTCTCTCTCTTCCCCCTCTCCCCTCACTCCTCCTGCTCATTTCAGCTAGCCCTCCCCCCCCCCCCTACATGAGAGCCTTCCCCGCTACTCCTCTTTATGCATGAGACTCGCCCCGCGACCTTATGGCATAAAATTAAAAAAAAAAACTTGCACGCCTCAAACTGCCCCTCTAACAAGGTGAGGGACAGTAAATTATCCACATTTTAACTCCGGTTAGGTCGCTAGGGATAAGCGACCCAAATTCAGTAGAGAGAATGGGTCTCAATACTAGAGTTTGCCTAGGAAGTGCACCAGAAATAGAAATGATGCATAAATGTCTATATGTTTGTAATGTATGTCATACTGGTCAAGACTTAGTGAAGGAAAAAAGGAGGAAGAGGAATGTTTAAGTTATTAACATTGAATGTACAGGGGATAAACTCCCCATATAAACGGAGCCTACTCATGAAATTGATAAAATCAGAAAAAATCGGAATAATCTTCCTACAGGAAATTCACTGGAGGGAAGAGCATAAAATAAGCTTATTTCCTAAAAAATGTAAATCCGTCTCCACTACATTGAGGGGGGAAGAGAAAAGAGGCACGGCAATATTGATCGATAAGGATATCACATGCAGAGTGATATATCAATTAGTGGATAAAAATGCAAGATATGTCATTTTGATGTGTGAGATAAACGGAGCGCTATATACATTAGTGAACCTATACGCCCCGAATAAAGGCCAGATGGCTTTCCTTAATAAATTGATCGAGAAAATTGAAAAGGTGAAGCAAGGCAATCTTAATATGGCAGGAGACTACAATGGTATTATGGATACAGAATTAGATAAAAAATAAAAACAGGAGATAAAATAAATAAAAATTGTATTTATTATGCAAAATTATACCAAAACATGATAATAAGAAGTGGGTTATTAGATATATGGAGAGTTTTACATCCCCAAGAAAGGGAATACACTTTTTTTTCCAAGTCTCATATATCCTATTCCAGGATCGATATGATCTGGGGAGGCCCCAGTTTGATTAAAGAGGTTGAAAAGATATATATCGAGGACATAGTGTGGTCAGACCACAACGCCATGATAATGGAATTAAAAGATAACAATAAAAGCAAAAATAGAAACTCCTGGAGAATTAACAATGAGATTTGGAAGTATAAAGATAATATGGAATATATAAGACTGACAACGGAACTATTCTTTCAGGAGAACGAAAATAAGGAAACATCAAACGCCACGGTATGGTGTGCTTATAAAGCCACCATCAGAGGCCACTTGATCAAACTGGGATCTCAACTGAAAAAAGACAGAATAGGACACACTTTACCAGACTTGTACATAGCATTAGATAAATATACTAAACAAAATAAAAACAACCCAAATAAGAATGACTCTTAAAAAAAATATCAGAAATCAAGAAAGAGATGAACAAAATGCTATTAGAGGATGTTAATAAGAAATTACAATATCTAAACACTCGATACTATTATATGGGAAACAGTTCTAACAGGATACTAACAAACAAAGTAAACGGAGAAAAATCTAAGAAAAGAATAGTAAAAATTTTGGAGGGGGAAAAGATCTGCATGTCCCCAGAAGCCATAGGGAGAGCATTTAATAAATATTACCAATCATTATATGACCTACCTAATATACAAGATCAACAAAAAATAGGTAGATATATGGAAAAATATACACCTAAAAAAATTACCAAGCCCCAGGCCGAGACCCTAAATGAACCTATAACAGAACAAGAGGTGAATGAGGCCATCTTAGATTATGTAGGAAGGACAGGGACCCCCCTTCTCACTCTGTCGTTGGACGCAGAGAAAGCCTTCGACAGAGTGGGTTGGGGGTTCATGAGACAGGCGATGGAGTTCCATGGTATGGGAGGAACATTTCTGAAGGCTGTTATGTTGTTGTATTCCGCACCTACAGCTAGGACAGTGGGGCAGGGGATAACCTCAGAATGGTTTAGGATTAAAAACGGAACTAGGCAGGGGTGTCCCCTGTCCCCACTGCTATATATAATATTGTTAGAACCTATGGCGGAAGAAATTAGAAGGAATAGGGGAATATCAGGACTCCAGGTAAACGGGACAGAGTTAAAAATCAGTCTATATGCGGACCATGTCCTCTTGACCTTGAGAGACCCAGTCGCTTCCTTGATACCTCTGATGGACATAATAAGGAATTTTGGAGAGTTATCTAACTATAAATTAAATATTACAAAAACAACAGCAATGGGAAGCAATATGGAGGAGAGAGATATAGAAACCATTAGAAGTAAATATAAATTTGCATGGGCACAGGAAGAAATGACATACCTAGGCATTAAAATCACAAAAGATATCCAAAATTTAGCCCAGGCAAATTTTCTACCACTATTGAAATCCACAAACAGAAAGTTTAGAAACCTAAAAAATAAGTAAATTTCCTGGATGGGTAGAGTAAATGTGATGAAAACATATATAATCCCTAAATGGGCATATGTTTTTAGAATGATTCCGATTGGCCTCCAAAAACAGTGGTTAGACATGTTACAACACGCTATATCTAGATCCATCTGGCAAGCTAAAAGACCAAGACTAAACAAAAATATATTGGCCCAGAACATAAGGAAAGGCGGGATAGGACTACCTAATATAATACAACTTCATAAAGCATATATGATGACCCACGCAATTAAAATCCATGAATATAATAACTACTCGGAGGGATGGTATGGGATTGAAGCATCAATGACTGGAATAAGAGATATCTCAGGCTTACTGTGGACACCCAATAATGACATATGCCAAAACAAAAAAGTTTTGCTCAATGAGATATTAAAAAACTGGTATATCATCAAAAAATCTTTAGACCTACAAGGGAAGATACTAAGTACAGTCAGTGTGGGAGCCATCGCCACAGTACTAGAGGATCTCGACCTACACAGATGGCTTGAGAAGGGAATATTAACAATAAAACAACTCTGGCAAGGAGGTAGAGTTAAAACCTTTCAAAAACTAAAGGAAGAATTTGGTCTGCAGGAAAGAGAATGTTATAACTATATGAGAGTAATGGATTTTCTAAATAAAAAAACAGTTAGGACAGACCATCCACACCTAGAGAGGCTGGAAAGCCTTTTTAGCCAGGAAAAGAAAAAAAAAGAAACTATTTAAAGAATGCTTACAGATCCTAGTTGAATATAATAAAGTAGATTTCCCGGCAAGAATAAAATGGAGCAGGAGAATAGGGAAAAAGATCACAATAGCAGACTGGATCCTATCCATTAATAGGGCAAAACGCAATATTAGCTGTTTGAATATATGGGAGACGTATTACAGAATGTTGAACTACTGGTACCTTGTCCCAAGCAGACTTAATAAAATGTTTCCTCTGACACCAGCAACATGCTGGAGATGCGAGGCAGAAAAAGGGGACAATTTACACATATGGATGGGATGCAGACAGATTAAACTAATGTGGGAAGAAGTAATAAAGAAAAAAGGCCTGTGTACGGGTGTACAATTAAAAAACTCACCCGAAAATATCCTAATCCATCTAGAGTGGCCTAATATGGATCGTGACCAAACCCAAATAATAATTCACATCCTCCTGAGTACAATCCTGACAATTGCCAGGAACTGGAAAACAAGAGACATCCCAACCTGGCAAGATATACAAACTCAAACAATTAACCAGCTAAGAATGGAACTAGGGAGAATAAGAGCAATAGGGAAAGTAAAACAAAGAATAAGAGGCTTGGAGAATCGGATTAAGATAATAGAAAACACCCAATAGCTAAAGTACAAGAACATTAGGAGGAGAAGAGGGCCCTACCCAACATAGAACATTCCCCATCCTATAAATAAATACATAAATAAGTACCGTATTTGCTCGATTATAAGACGATTTTTTTATCAGAAAAAAAAATCTGAAAACTAACCCTCGTCTTATAATCAAGGTCTTCTTATAATCTGACCTCAAATTGAGGTCAGATTATAAAACATGGATCCAGGTCCCCAGCAGAGGTGCAGGGGACCTGGATCCCCCTCTCTAGCAGCAGGGGATGTCTGCGCAACGAGCGCAGACTCCCCTGCTTCCGCCCGGCACGACCGCCGGGGCTTCTGTGAAGAAGCCGGGTACTTCCGCTTTCGTCACAGAAGTCCCGGCGAGCGTGCCGGGCGGCAGCAGGGGAGGTCTGCGCTCATCGCGCAGACTTCCTCTGCTGCCCCACTAGGCACCAGGGACAATCGGGCAGCTGGGGGATGTCTGCACTATACGTGCAGATATCCTCCATGCTGCCCGACACGGCAGACTATTATGACGGACAGCTGTCCGTCATAATAGACTGCCGTGTCGGGCAGCATGGAGGATGTCTGCAAGTATCGTGCAGACATCCCCCGGCTGCTCCCACTAGCCACCAGGGATTGAAGTACAGGTAAGGGGGGGGGGACAGAGAGACAGGGGGAGGGAGGGAGGGGGGCAAAAGAGAGACAGGGGGAGGGAGGGAGGGGGAGAGAGAGACAGGGGGGACAGAGAGACAGGGGGAGGGAGGGGGCAGAGACAGTGTCAAGGGGAGGGAGGGGGTTAAGAGACAGAGACAAGGGGAGGGAAGGGGTTAAGAGACAGAGACAAGGGGAGTGAGGGGGTTAAGAGACAGAGACAAGGGGAGGGAAGGGGTTAAGAGACAGAGACAAGGGGAGTGAGGGGGTTGAGACAGAGACAAGGGGAGGGAAGGGGTTAAGAGACAGAGACAAGGGGAGTGAGGGGGTTAAGAGACAGAGACAAGGGGAGGGAAGGGGTTAAGAGACAGAGACAAGGGGAGTGAGGGGGTTAAGAGACAGACAAGGGGAGGGGGGAGAGAGAGAAAAATGGGGGCAAGGGAAAGAGAAAGGCAGCATTGCCACATAAAAAGAAATAAAAACTAGAAATACATTTTTTGATATCATACTTTTTAATTAAAAAAGCAATTTACATATGAATATATACAAGTTGAACTTTTTTCCTATAGGGTAGTCTTATATTCAGGCCTTTAGTTTTTTTCCTAATGGAATATCCAAAGTTTGGGGGGTCGTCTTATAATCAGGGTCGTCTTATAATCGAGCAAATATGGTAAATATAAAATCAAAATAGAATATAGAATCCTGACTAGTACTCGTCTTTATGTGTGTCTTTGTCCATCGTTTTTTTGTCTTGTTTTAAGTACAGTACATGTCTACACAAATGAGAATCTGATGATAAATATTGTACTTTATACTGTTTTATCGAGATGACGAGAGCGAATTAATAAAATTTAATTTTTTGTACTTTTCTAATAAAAAATAAAATAAAAATAATAATAAAAAAAGACCTAGTAAACATACAATAGTATCACACATATATGTAGATAGCAGAACTTAAAAAGATAGCATGGTATATTTAAGCACTTATCTGTTGTAGTTGATGGTATGCTATGGTCTTATTGCTGTCTCGAATAGACACAGAGTATAGCAAACTGACTGCAGCTGGTAATTCACAGGGATATCCTCTAATTTGCACGTTGCATTGCTTGGGGTTCCTTTCCAGCCTTAGTACTGCCACAGGTAATAGTGTGGAAAACTCACAGCAGCTGTTAGATCACAGGGGTATCCTCTGACTTTCCCGCAGCTTGCAATTCCTTCAAAATCTTAGCTCTGCCACAGGCAGACACCGGGCATGGGAGACTCACCGCAGCTGTTATATCACAGGGATATCCTCTGCTTTTACCGTTGCTTACGCTTCCCTTGTGGTCTTAGTGCTACCACAAGCACAAGCTGAATATGGAGGACCCACATCAGCTGGTGGTCAGCAGCATCCCTCTCGAATCTCCCAACACTTGAAAAGCTGGTGACCTTTGCCTCCTCCACCACGAGTCCCAAACAGAATTATACTCAACTCGCTGCCCCAAAAACCGCCGTGCTTTCAGGTAGGCTTCTGCACTATCACCGGTTTGTCTGGTCTTCCACGAGGGGATCATACTACTTAGCTCCGTGTACTTCCGTCGTCAGCCTTGCCCCGCCTCCCCGCGCATCACGTACAGCGTGTTACGTCATGCCGCCTTCCTGTGCATCCTCAGACTTCTGCAAGAGAACAATTTTGTGCTACTCAGGTAGCTCCCATGTGGATCCGAATACATCTGCTCGATCCCAAACCAATATCTCCTGATTCCGAAAGCAGCCAAAACATGCCCACACACAACACAATGAACCCCATTATATTGTCTGAGGGCTTTCACACACACAGACAAAATAGCCGAGAAATACAGATAAGCACCTTAAATCCTACCAAAATAAACTGAATCACCTATAGGAAATAGGCCCAGGTTAAAGAAATAAATACAAATTTCACTCAAGAACGGTTCTTTACCCATACAATGGAGAGGACTGACCAGGTTGCTAGTCTCTTAGCTGTGGGAGGTCCAGAGCAGGTACAGATGGAAATGTTGTACTAAGAGGAGTGTGAGGCTAGAGGTGAACACTGCAACCAACTTATGAGATACCAGCATGCTAAATGGGGCATGCTTGCATCTCATAACAGCTGCTCCTGTGGCAATTCCCGTACTTAAAATGCCTCCATCAGAACTTGAGGATGAAGGACAGTCTGGCAAGGGGGATGTTAACACTGAGACACCTCATTTGATGGTGATGAGTAAATCACTGGAGCATCATGTTAGTAGCCATGGAACCCCATGTTAGTACCATTCCTATCACCCAATGGTACTCCTCCTCTGATAAACTCTGCAACCCCCCTCCCTCTCTGACTTTCCCTTCCCTGCTCTGGCCTTGTTGATTACACAAATACAAATGGCATAATATAAAATAATATAAAATATTTCTTTTTTTGTTTTGTTTTGTTTTATTTTATTCAAATATACAAAAACAGATATAAAAATACAAACATGACAAACATTACAAGATTATAACAATATTCGTTTTCATTTAAAAATTGCCATTAATCACTACCAAAATTACGAAAATAGGGGACTCGTGTCAAACTTTATATGTCGTCCATTTTTAGGAGGGAAGCTTCATAGTAATAGCCTGCCTGCCTTAAAATGTTGAATTTTCTTCCAGCTCTTCTCCCTTAGTTGTATCAATTAAATTATTTTAACGCAAGCCTCCCCATCTTACATTATTAAAATGCAATTAACAATATCATGGCACTTTCTACATTTCCCTCACAATACATGACAATAAACAATGTGAACCTTCTCTAATCTTTTCTTTGAATTCATATTTCTAATGCAGCTCGACTCCAGGAAATAAGGGGGGGCGGGTACTTATATATATCTACTTATATTATATCTCCTCCCGTTCTGGGCTCTCGGCTATAGTTTCTGAATCCATTTTTGCCAGTCTATCACCCTTTTTTGATTTTTAATATACTGCTTAAGGATGCCCTGTTCCATTTTCCTTTGATGGCGGACTTGTGGGACTACTTTATCTCAAGTGAGTTTCTCTACCGATTTCCATTCTCTAGCTATCACGAGGAGTGTGGCCAGGACTACATGTATTATAATCTGGGCCACCTCCCAGGACATACCAGGCCATCTCAAGAGCAGTAGGAACTCCTCCGGTGCATACCTTAATTTTACTTTTGTAAGTTGCGTTTTTTTTATTCTGGACAGCTTGCCAGAGGGTTTGGATTTCCTCACATTGCCACCAAATATGTAAGTACGTGCCTTCTGCCCGCCCGCACCTCCAACATAATGAGCACCCCTGTTTATACATTTTCATTAATTTAGCCGGAACCAGATAGCAACGGTTCGCCATTTTATAGAAGGTCTCTACCAGAGATAAGCAATGGATAGCTCTTCTTACTTTTTAAATGTAGAGTGCCACTCTGAAATCTCTATAGATATATTTAGGTCTTTATCCCATTGTCTAATCGCTGGAATATTTTGATGTTCTTTTCTATTCCCTTGGATAATTTCTCTAAGATCTTTTAAATTGACCCTTTTTTATCTTGTGCTAACAAATTATTGATATTGTTTATAATATTGAATGATGCAGGAATTCTGTATTTCAGCACATAAGCCCTGACCCTAATATATGTAAAAGCATTGTTTGCTGTTAGTCCATACTGTTGTTGTAGCTGGTGAAAAGATTTTATCTTATCTAAATGGATCAAATCCCCTATTCGGTTTATACCGCTGTCCACCAAGTGATCCAGATTTATATTTTCTACCTGATCTGATATGATTTTTATCGAGAGATTATCTATAATACCAGTCTTTATATCTACTTTCCTTTTAAATGCGGCCCAGAACTCCCATAGATGTTGCATGACTATACCTTGTTCTCTTTTTTTTCCCCCTTTGGTTTTACGTCAACCCAGAATGTTCCACCTAATATCTTTCTATTACTCTGTTGCGATTCTAAATTATACCATCCTTCACTCTTGTTGTCTTCCCTCATGGTATATATTATGTGAAACATTGTGTTAAGTTCATAGTATGTTTTGATATTAGGGAATGCCAATCCGCCTCTATCTTTTTCCCTAGTGAGCACTCTCAAACTAATTCTAGGTTTCTTACCATTCCAAATAAACTTATTAAATGTTGCACCAATTCTAGCCATTGTAAAGGGACTTTTAATGGTATAAGTCTAAATAAGTATAACCATTTAGGTAATACATATGACTTTATCAGATTCTTTCGGCCCCACCAGGAGATTTCCATTCTCCTATATTATTTAAGAGTATTGTTTAATTGTTTTAACATAGGTAAAAAGTTATATTATACTACTTTTTTGGGGTTTGATGAAATTTTAACTCCAAGATATTCTATAACCTGGTTTTTCCATATAAAGCCAAACATTTTTTTAAGTTCCTGTTGTATAGTTAGACATATTACCAAATTCCTTTCGTTTCTCTAGCAATACGTCTAGTGAACTATTTGGTTCTGAGATGATGACAAGAACATCGTTTGCATGCATATTTACTTTATAATCTTTTCCTCCATATGTGAATCCCTTAATGTATGCGTCTGATCTAATAGACACCGCGAGAGATTCAATCACCAAGGTATATAATAGTGGAGATAGCGGATACCCTTGACGGGTGCCGTTTCTGATGTTAAACTACTGAGCCTCTATGCCTGGGCTGACCGTTCTCGCAGAAGACGTTGTATACAAGAGCATAATTGCCAAAGGCTTTTAGCGTTGCCTCTAAGAACTCCCATCTGACCCTGTCAAACGCTTTTTTCGTGTCTAATTACAGGATCAGAATGGGAGTCCTTTCTTTATTCGCTATGTCTAGAATATTCAGTAATTTCCTGGTGATATTTATTGGCATCCTTCCAGGTACAAAGCCTGTTTGGTCGCCATGGACCACCATCGAGATGATCTTACCTAGCTTGTTAGCGAGTATTGCTGCATATAGCTTTATATCCCCATTTAGGAGGGATATAGGGCGATAATTTGACATTTCCTTTGAGTCCTTGTTAGGTTTCAATATTTGGATAATATTGGCCTTGAGTAGTTCCTCAGGGATCTTATCTTGAACCAAGAAATCATTGAATGTATTTTTTAGCGGGACTACCAGATTATTCATTAATCCTCTATAGAATATATTACTAAACCCGTCCGGGCCTGGTGCTTTTTTTTGTTGTAGCTTCCCTATAGCTACCTGTATCTCCTTTTCGGTTATTTCTTGATTTAAATTTTCACTTTGTAGGGCATCTATTTTGGGGAGTTAGCTAAGTATTTATGTATTTCTTCCTCTGTAGCTTTTGAAGGGATATTATATAGGTTTTTGTAGAATGTATTAAAGGCTAAACCAATGCTCTCAGGTGTCATACATATATTATCTCCATCATTTATCTTAGCTACCTGTTTTTTTTGCTTTTTGTCCCTTGATTCTATTTGTTAGCAATTCATCTGGTTTATTATTTTTATAGTAGTAGTTAGTCTTAATATATTCTAAATTTTTATTGATCTGAAAAACCATACTCTCATTTATCTGTTTTCTCAAACTTCTTATATATTCCATATTCTCCATTGTTGGAGCCTCTTTATTTTGCCTACTTGTTTGATAGTACTGTATATATAAGTCTGCTTTTTTTCCCCCCCTCTCTCTTGTTTTTTCGGCTGCCATTTTTATTAGATAACCTCGTATTGTTGCTTTGTATGCACACCATATAGTGGAGTAGCTAATCTCGTCATTTGTATTTTCATGGAAGAAAAGGTCTGTTTCTTTTTTAAGAAATTCTAAGTTTTCGCTATTACTCAACAAATAATCGTTTAATCTCCAGGATTGTTTAACTGTCCTCCTTTTTTCATTTACGTGCATAGTGATATAATTATGATCTGACCAAGTAATATCTTGTATAGCGATCTTGTTTACTGTATTCATAAGATCAATGTTAACTAGGAACATGTCTATTCTAGAGTATGGGAGGCCGAGTAGCATGTATAGTCATACTCAGCTGGATGATATATCCTCCATACGTCGAGTAGCTCCTCCCTGATAACTGAGTTCTGAAGCTCTCTTGACGTGTTCGTTAATTTTCGGTCCAGACCGTTCACTTTAATTAACTTTTCGAGTAGCTCCGTCCTCATAACCGAGTTCTGAAGCTCTCTTGAAGTGTTCGTTAATTTTCGGTCCAGACCCTTCACTTTAATTGACTTTTTATCCATATTTGGATCCAATACAGAATTAAAATCTCCTGCATATATGATTTTTCCCTGCTTTATGTTCTCAAGTCTTTTTATTAGACTTCTTAAGAATTGAACTGGGTACACGTTTGGCGCATAGAGATTCCCCAGGGTTTATCTGTCTCCATTTATGTTGCAGATTATTATAGCATTTCTACCTTATTTATCTTTTTCCTCATATCTTATTTTTACCTTCAGTTCTCTGTTAAATAATACAGCAACCCCTCTCTTTCTACCGGCAGGCGGCGATGAATGTATAATTGGACAAAAGCTTTTATCCAGGAATTTAAGTTTTTCCTCTATACTCTAATGAGTCTCCTGGAGAAAGGCAACATCTATCTGTTCTGTTTTTAATGTTTTCAGGATTGTAGACCTTTTAAAATTCGTATTGAGGCCCTGAACGTTTAGGGAGAAAAACTTAGCCATATTGGTCAAGGTCTAATTTCCCACTCCCCTTCCTGGATGTCGAACTGCGTTCACATGGACTTACAACATTTATACCTAAAAACAAATACTCAGTCTCTAAACAGGACTGGAAATTTCCACTTCTTAGCCCCTTGCTTATTGTGGAACTGGCTACACCCCTAGTAGCCCATGCCTACACAAGGCATATTGAGAGACCCTCCCTTGAGACCGTAAAAAACCTCTTTCACCCCCCCCATCCCCCCCCCCCCCCCGCGCACCAATACAGGCATCCGGGGGGAATGAGGACCTAAGGGAAAAGCAAGACGGGAGGAAAGGACGAAGAAAAAAAAAAAACTATCTCCTCCTAGATTGTGAAAAATTAACCCTTCCGGACAATACTATCTTTAATCAAATTGTGAATCAAATCTAAATTTCTTTTACCTATGTATTCGTGCTTTCTTCCCTTATTATTGACCTAATAGTGGATAAATATCCTATGTTTTAATCTCTTCATATTTCAAAATATCAATAGTACTCCATTCCATCTTCATTTCTTCCCTCCCCCACCGCTTGTGTGTGTGTGTATATTGTGTTAAAATTTATTGTATTAAATTCTTCCTATCCCAGGGTAAGTAGTGCTTCCAAAAAAAAACAAACCTCAATATCTTTATTGTAGATTTTGTCTAAATATCTATATGCTTACTTCTTCTAGGGTTCTAAGTGTATTTTACAGTGAAATTGTTCATGTACGTGTCTATTATCCACATCTCAACTTCTGTTGTGTTTTATTACAATGAAATCTTCATTAACGTGACTATGTTCCATATTAATCCTATTTCACCTTCCTCGCTTTATTAATAACATCTATATATGCGCTTATGCCCTACTGTCTCATATAGAGACTACTATAATATTTCTTATGAGACCAGTGCTCCAAAAAAAAAAAAAAAAAATTATATAAAAAAAATAAATAAATAAAGTTCTCTCCTCTCTTCAGCTTTACTTCATGGCCTTCTTCTAATCTTCTTCTCCTTTTGCCTCTCAGTTTATTCAGACCATTCCATCTCTTTTTCAGCTTCTTCTGTAGTTCCAAATGACCTAAATCCTGATGAATGCCAGATCAGGAGTCTTGCAGGATATGCAGTGCTGTATTTACCGCGAGGCATCCTAGGCGGATGCCTAGGGTGGCAAATTTTGGGGGGCGCCCCCCAGCACTGGAAAAAAAAATGTAAGAAATTTAAAAAAATAAAAGCTGGCCCTTTAAAAAAAAATGTGCTTGCAGGCAGAGACGGAGGTGAGAAGGGATCAGAAGATCCCCCCTCACTATCTCTGCCTGCCGGCAGCCTGCACAGGAAGCCAAACAGGCAGCACAGAGTAACCTCCGTGCTGCCTGTTCGGCTCCCCGTGCAGTCTGACACGTAAGTGCCGACAGTCACGTGACCTGTCCGCTGACGTCATACGTGCGCAGGGTCATGTGACCTATCGGCACAACCGCCAGGGAGCCGAAAAGGCAGCATGGAGAAGACCATGCTGCCTGCCACTAGCCACTAGGGAAAGGTAAGTGCTGGGGAAATGGGGGGAAATTGGCTGGGGCTTTTTAAATGGCACATAACACTGGCATATTATTGGGCATATTTACTGGGGCATATTGATGGCAACTAACACTGGCATAATATTGGGCAAATTAGCAGGGGCTTATTAAATGGCAAATGACACTGGCATATTATTGGGCAAATTGGCAGGGGCATATTAAATGGCAAATGACACTGGCATATTATTGGACAAATTGGCTGGGGCATATTAAATGGCAAATCACACTGGCTTATTATTGGGAAAATTGGCTGGGGCATATTAAATGGCAAATCACACTGGCATATTATTGGGCAAATTAGCAGGGGCATATTAAATGGCAAATAACACTGGCATATTATTGGGCAAATTGCATGGGGCATATTAAATGGCAAATCACACTGGCATAATATTGGGCAAATTACCAGGGGCATATTAAATGCAAATAACACTGGCTTATTATTGGGCAAATTGCATGGGGCATATTAAATGGCAAATAACACTGGCTTATTATTGGGCAAATTAGCAGGGGCATATTAAATGCAAATAACACTGGCTTATTATTGGGCAAATTAGCAGGGGCATATTAAATGGCGAATCACACTGGCATATTATTGGGCAAATTGGCTGGGGCATATTATTGGGCAAATCACACTGGCATATTATGGGCAAATTGGCTGGGGCATATTTAATGGAAAATAACACTGGCATATTATTGGGCAAATTAGCAGGGGCATATTAAATGGAAAATAACACTGGCATATTATTAGGCAAATTAGCAGGTGCAAGTTAAATGGCAAATAACACTGGCATATTATTGGGCAAATTGGCTGGGGCTTATTAAATGGCAAATAACACTGGCATATTATTTGGCAAATTGTCAGAGGTATATTAAATGGCAAATAACACTGGCATATTATTGAGCACATTGGCTGGGGCTTATTAATGGCAAATAACACTGGCATATTAAATGGCAAATCACACTGGCTTATTATTGGGAAAATTGGCTGGGGCATATTAAATGGCAAATCACACTGGCATATTATTGGGCAAATTAGCAGGGGCATATTAAATGGCAAATAACACTGGCATATTATTGGGCAAATTGCATGGGGCATATTAAATGGCAAATCACACTGGCATAATATTGGGCAAATTACCAGGGGCATATTAAATGCAAATAACACTGGCTTATTATTGGGCAAATTGCATGGGGCATATTAAATGGCAAATAACACTGGCTTATTATTGGGCAAATTAGCAGGGGCATATTAAATGCAAATAACACTGGCTTATTATTGGGCAAATTAGCAGGGGCGTATTAAATGGCGAATCACACTGGCATATTATTGGGCAAATTGGCTGGGGCATATTATTGGGCAAATCACACTGGCATATTATGGGCAAATTGGCTGGGGCATATTTAATGGAAAATAACACTGGCATATTATTGGGCAAATTAGCAGGGGCATATTAAATGGAAAATAACACTGGCATATTATTAGGCAAATTAGCAGGGGCAAGTTAAATGGCAAATAACACTGGCATATTATTGGGCAAATTGGCTGGGGCTTATTAAATGGCAAATAACACTGGCATATTATTTGGCAAATTGTCAGGGGTATATTAAATGGCAAATAACACTGGCATATTATTGAGCACATTGGCTGGGGCTTATTAATGGCAAATAACACTGGCATATTAAATGGCAAATAATACTGGCTTAATATTGGGCATTTGGCTGGGGCATATTAAATGGCAGAATAACACTGGCATCTTATTGGGCAAATTGGCTGGGGAATATTAATGGCAAAATATACTGGCATAATATTGGGCAAATTGGCAGGGGCATATTCAATGGCAAATACTGGCATAATGGGCAAATTGGCTGGGGCATATTAATGGAAAATTATACTGGCATATTATTGGGCAAATTAGCTGGGGAATATTAATGGCAAATAATATTGGCAATGTGTATGTAATGGGGTGATGGAGGCATGTAAATGGGGTGATGGGGCATGTCCTTGGTGTGCAACGTGGGTTATGGGTCATTTCGTGGGTGTGCATCGTGGATAGGGGGGTGCCCAAAATTTGTCTGCCTAGGGCAGCACAAAACCAAGATACACCACTGAGGATATGCCCAGGTGTACTTAACTCCTTGAGTTCTTAGGATCCTTGTAGTAGATGAAAAAGATCTTCTTGCTTGTCTTGTATGAAAGATCTATATAGATTTCTATATTTTTCTTGTACTGTGTTTCTACTCCTTTTTACCTGTAGTATCTCTTGCATCAATCTAAACGTTCGGCAACATATAATAACGTCTCTTGGTTGATGTTTAGGGAGTGATACTGGTTTAGGGAGTCTGTGGCACCTCTCAATGATGTCCAGCGATTGTACCTCTACCTCTTTTACAATAAGATGTTTCAGATATCCCAAGATATATTGTTCTAACTTATATTGTGTTACGTCCTCCTGTATATTACTAAATCTGAGGTTACAGCTCCTGGATCGATCTTCTATTTCACTGATTTTTTACTCTAATCTTTGTGTCACTTGTATTTGCTTCTTTAGATCTTCTCTGAGGATAGGAATTTGTACGTTCAAGCTTTCAATTTTAGTTTCATTTTCTTTGATCTTTGAGCCCATTTCTAGTATTTCCTCCTTGATCATTAATGTGTTGCTTATAATTTCTTTCTTGATTTGCTATAGCAGAGAATTCAAGCTTTCTTTTAGATATTATTGCGTCACCGCTCTAGAATCTTGTTGCTCTACTTGATCAATAAGACTGGTCTGATATTTGTAGTTCTCTGTTTCCTTGTGTGTCGGAGATATCTTCTGTTTCTTCTATATCTCTGTTGTTTTTAACCGAAGGTGAGGAAAAGAAACTCAACATCTTCTTGTCTTGTCTATTCTCTCCCTTCTTCTCCCCTCTGTTTGTTGTTCCTTTGGACACTTGTGATTTTTTTGAGGCCATTTTTTATCTCTGACAGAGAAGGGAAGAGGAGACAAAAAAAAATGTAATCCTTCTCTCCCTCTATATCCCTCGCACCGTTATAGGCTTATTCTTCCTTTAGTTGTTAAGGTATTTGCTTTCCTGTAGCTTTTCTTTTTCTCCCGTATATATTTATCTTTCTGTTTCCTTTCGTCTTCTTTCTTTCCCCCTCTTCGTCTTACTCTCCTCTCACTTGCTGTACCCCTGCGTCTCAGCGTATATAGTCTTTTTCTCCTTGTCTTTTCTCCTTCTCCTTCTCTACTGCTATATTTTATTTTTCTTTCTTTCTTCTTCCTTTCCTATCCCTCCCTTCCTCCTCCTCCCTGTAGGCATATGGGTCTATGCATATGTGTATTGGTATGTATGTATGTGTATATGTATGGGTATATGGTTGTGTATGTATAATTGTGTACGCATGTGTATACCTGCATGTAGGTATGTGGGTATATCTATGTATGAATAGGATTCCTTGGTGTATCTGTTTACAAACAAATGTCACTGGTTGTATATGATGTTCCCTGGGGAGTTCACATCACTCTGTCAGGTAGAACAGGATGGGCTTTGATGTTTGATTACTCCTTACAGGAAGATAGAAACTTGCTTAGGATTGTAAAACAACTGATGGAGATACCAGAGGGGAGGGACTGAGTTGTTTTGCCTGGGGAGTTTTTAAGTAACATCAAAGTTGATTGTTGCTGGGAGTAAAAGAGGAGGGACATTACCAAAGGGATTGTACTAAAGGAGTAGTAAAGTTAGGGAACTTAGTGGGAAGTTTAGGTGGAAGATGTTTGGAGTCTGGTGAGAGAGAATGGTCAAGAAGATTATTGTGCTTACTGAAGTATTGAATATCCTTGTGTGATCTTGTCCTGGGCAAACTTTGAATAAAGTAAGAAACTTTATTTCATCTCTGTTGCTGGAGCCTGAGTAGCAATATACATGGGAAAGGCCTTTATCTGGATAAGGTGATAAAGGTGATTCAAGCAATTTGCTTGGAAAGGTGGGACAGAGAGAATGAAAATTTTAGAACACAACGCAGAGTGCTGAAACTATACAATCAATAAGAGATCTAAAGACATACTACAGCAGACACACCGCCAATATATATATATAAAACATCTCTCAGCGTCACCAGGAACACATGCCAACAGACAACATATTGTACCAGTGCGTATATTATCTACAACAATAGGATCCTTAGTTTTCGAGTAGCATGCCTCCAAAAATACATGTTTAGAAACTGCAATTTTTTTTTGCTTCACCAAAAAGCCCATTTTTTGTAAAAAGTGATTTTTTTCAAAAAAAGTAAATGACCCATCTAATTAATCGTCTAGATCAGGGGCGTCTAAGTTTATTCTGCAAAGGGCCACTTCGCTAGAAATGTATGTGTGCGTGGGCTGCATTCATTTTTCATTCATTCAGAGAATAAGATATATAATTATATACATGTGTGTATGTATATATATATATATATATATATTACACTAATGTGTAGTGGTCACATTAACTACAAACACACACATGCATACACAGTCACACTTACCCCCCCGTCCCACACACACAGTCACAATTACCCCACACACACATTGATACACACACTCACATACATACACTTACCCCACACACATACACATTTATACAGACATTCACAAACATACATACACTTAACCCCCACACACATCCACATTTATACACACACTCACATACATACACTTACCCTACTCACACACACACACACATTTATACACACACACTCACATACATACACTTACCCCACACACACTCACATACATACATACATACATATACACTTACCCCACACACACACTCACATACATACATACACTTAGACCACACATATACACATTTATACACACACACTCACATACATACATACATACAATTACCCCACACCCACTTAACATGCACTCACATAGATACACATTTATACACATACTCGCATACATACACTTACCCCCCCCACACACACTTATACACACACATACATACACTTACCCCACACACATTTATACACACACACACATACATACATACACTTAACCCACACACACACTGATACACACACTCACATACATACATACACTTAACCCACACACACACTGATACACACACTCACATACATACATACATATATACATACACTTAACCGACACACACACTGACACACACACTCACATACATACATACATACATACACTTAACCCACACACACACTGATACACACACTCACATACATCCATACATACATACACTTAACCCACACACACACTGATACACACACTCACATACATACATACACTTAACCCACACACACATTGATACACACACTCACATACACTTACCCCACACACGTGGCTGTAGAGGTTGTGGGCTCCCGGTGCGCTTCTTCCCTCCCCCTGACCTCACGCGCAGGGTAGAGGAGGGGATTTGTGCACTGCACACCGCACGGGAAACTGTACCGGGGAACGAAGTTCCCTACACAGAGCATGTAGGGAACTTCGTTCCCCGACACAGCTTCTCGTGTGGTGTGCAGTTCTAGGTGCGGCTACCGGAGCAGAGCTCAGACGGGCCACACCTCGATGCCCGGCGGGCCGCATTTGGCCTGCGGGCCGCACGTTGGACGCCTCTGGTCTAGATCATCAGAACCTTCCCCTGTTGTCAAAAACATGATAGGTTCCTTAGTTTCCACGTAGCATACCTCTAAACATACATGTTTAGAAACTGCCATTTTATTTACTTCACCAAAAAGAACATTTTTTTTTAAAAGTGATTTTTTTCAAAAAAAGTAAATGACTCCTCTAATTAATCTACTCGATCACCATTACCTTCCCCTGTTGTCAGAAACATGATAGGTTCTTTAGTTTTCGAGTAGCATGCCTCCAAAGATACATGTTTAGAAACTGACATTTTTTTTTGCTTCACCAAAAATCCCATTTTCCGTAAAAAGTGATTTTTTTTCAAAAAAGTAAATGACTCCTCTAATTAATCTACTCAATCACCAGAACCTTCCCCTGTTGTCAGAAACATGATAGGTTCTTTAGTTCTCGAGTAGCATGAATCCAAAGATACATGTTTAGAAACTGCAATTTTTTTTCTTCACCAAAAAGCCCATTTTCCGTAAAATGTGATTTTTTTCAAAAAAAGTAAATGACCCCTCTAGTTAATCGACTAGATCACCAGAACCTTCCCCAGTTGTCAGAAACATGATAGGATCCTAAGATTTTCGAGTAGCATGCCTTAAAAGATACATTTTTAGAAACTGCAATTTTTTTTTGCTTCACCAAAAAGCCCATTTTTTGTAAAAAGTGATTTTTTTCAAAAAAAGTAAATGACCACTCTAATTAATCGACTAGATCACCAGAACCTTCTCCAGTTGTCAGAAACATGATAGGTTCCATAGTTTCCACGTAGCATGCCTCCAAACATACATGTTTAGAAACTGCAAATTTTTTTTGCTTCACCAAAAAGCCCATTCTCCGTAAAAAGTGATTTTTAAAAAAAAAAGTAAATGACCCCTCTAATTAATCGACTAGATCACCAGAACCTTCTCCAGTTGTCAGAAACATGATAGGATCCTAAGATTTTCGAGTAGCATGCCTCCAAAGATACATGTTTAGAAACTGCAATTTTTTTTTGCTTCACCAAAAAGCCCATTTTTTGTAAAAAGTGATTTTTTTCAAAAAAAGTAAATGACCCCTCTAATTAATCGACTAGATCACCAGAACCTTCTCCAGTTGTCAGAAACATGATAGGTTCCATAGTTTCCACGTAGCATGCCTCCAAACATTCATGTTTAGAAACTGCAAATTTTTTTTGCTTCAACAAAAAGCCCATTTTCCGTAACAAGGGATTTTTTTCAAAAAAATTCAATGACCCCTCTAATTAATCGTCTAGTTTATCAGAACTTTCCCCTGTTGCCAGAAACATGATAGGTTCCTTAGTTTCCACGTAGCATGCCTCCAAACATACATGTTTAGAAACTGCAATTTTTCTTTGCTTCACCAAAAAGCCCATTTTCTGTAAAAAGTGATTTTTTTTCAAAAAAAGTAAATTACCCCTCTAATTAATCGTCTAGATCACCAGAACCTTCCCCAGTTGTCAGAAACATGATAGGATCCTTAGTTTTCGAGTAGCATGCCTCCAAAAATACATGTTTAGAAACTGCAATTTTTTTTTGCTTCGCCAAAAAGCCCATTTTCTGTAAAAAGTGATTTTTTTCCAAAAAATTAAATGACCCCTCTAATTAATCGACTCGATCACCAGAACCTTACCCAGTTGTCAGAAACATGATAGGATCCTTAGTTTTAGAATAGCATGCCTCCAAAAATACATGTTTAGAAACTGACATTTTTTTTGCTTCACCAAAAAGAACATTTTTGTAAAAAGTGATTTTTTTTTCAAAGAAAGTAAATGACTCCTCTAATTAATCTACTCAATCACCAGAACCTTCAACTGTTGTCAGAAACATGATAGGATCCTTAGTATTCAGGTAGCATGCCTCCAAAAATACATGTTTAAAAACTGCAATTTTTTTTTGCTTCACCAAAAAGCCCATTTTCCGTAAAAAGTGATTTTTTTCAAAAAAATTAAATGACCCCTCTAATTAATTGACTCGATCACCAGAACCTTCCCCAGTTGTCAGAAACATGATAGGTTCCTTAGTTTCCAAGTAGCATGCCTCCAAAGATACATGTTTAGAAACTGCAAATTTTTTTTTGCTTCACCAAAAAGCCCATTTTCTGTAAAAAGTTTTTTTTTAAAAAAAAGTAAATGACCCCTCTATTTAATCGTCTAGATCACCAGAACCTTCCCAAGTCGTCAGAAACCTGATAGGATCCTTAGTTTTCGAGTAGCATGCCTCCAAAAATACATGTTTAGAAACTGCAATTTTTTTTTGCTTCACCAAAGAGCCCATTTTCCGTAAAAAGTGATTTTTTTCAAAAAAATTAAATGACCCCTCTAATTAATCGTCTAGATCATCAGAACTTTCCCCTGTTGTCAGAAACATGATAGGTTCCTTAGTTTCCACGTAGCATGCCTCCAAACATACATGTTTAGAAACTGCAAATTTTTTTTGCTTCAACAAAAAGTCCATTTTCCTTAAAAAGTGATATTTTTCCAAAAAAGTAAATGACCCCTCTACATAATTGACTAGATCACCAGAACCTTCCTCAGTTGTTAGAAACATGATAGATTCCTTAGTTTTTGAGTAGCATGCCTACAAAGATACATGTTTAGAAACTGCAAAACATTTTTGCTTCACCAAAGAGCCCATTTTCCGTAAAAAGTGATTTTTTTCAAAAAATTAAATGACCCCTCTAATTAATCTACTAGATCACCAGAACCTTCCCCAGTTCTCAAAAACAAGATAGGTTCCTTCGTTTTCGCGTAGCATGCCTCCAAAGATACATGTTTAGAAATTGCAATTTTTTTTTGCTTCACCAAAAAGCCCATTTTCCGTAAAAAGTGATTTTTTTCAAAAAAAGTAAATGACCCCTCTAATTAATTGACTCGATCACCAGAACCTTCCCCAGTTGTCAGAAACATGATAGGATCCTTCGTTTTAGAGTAGCATGCCTCCAAAAATACATGTTTAGAAACTGACATTTTTTTTGCTTCACCAAAAAGAACATTTTTGTAAAAAGTGATTTTTTTTTCAAAGAAAGTAAATGACTCCTCTAATTAATCTACTCAATCACTAGAACCTTCAACTGTTGTCAGAAACATGATAGGTTCCTTAGTTTTCACATAGCATGCCTCCAAAGATACATGTTTAGAAATTGCAATTTTTTTTGCTTCACCAAAAAGCCCATTTTCCGTAAAAAGTAATTTTTTTCAAAAACAGTAAATGACCCCTCTAATTAATCGACTAAATCACCAGAACCTTTCCAGTTGTCAGAAACATGATAGGTTCCTTAGTTTTCGTGTAGCATGCCTCCAAAGATATGTGTTTAGAAATTGCAATTTTTTTTGCTTCACCAAAAAGCCCATTTTCCGTTAAAAAAGATTTTTTTCAAAAAAAGTAAATGACCCCTCTAATAAATAAACTAGATCACCAGAACCTACCCCAGTTCTCAGAAACATGAAAGGTTCCTTCGTTTTTGCGTAGCATGCCTCCAAAGATACATGTTAAGAAATTGCAATTTTTTTTTGCTTCACCAAAAAGCCCATTTTCCGTAAAAAGTGATTTTTTTCAAAAAAGTAAATGACCCCTCTAATTAATCGACTAGATCACCAGAACCTTCAACAGTTGTCACAAACATGATAGGTTACTTAGTTTTCGCGTAGCATGCCTCCAAAGATACATGTTTAGAAATTGCAATTTTTTTTGCTTCACCAAAAAGCCCATTTTCCGTAAAAAGTGATTTTTTTCAAAAAAGTAAATGACCCCTCTAATTAATCGCCTAGATCACGAGAACCTTCCTCAGTTCTCAAAAACATGATAGGTTCCTTAGTTTTCGCGTAGCATGCCTCCAAAGATACATGTTTAGAAACTGCAAAACATTTTTGCTTCACCAAAGAGCCCATTTTCTGTAAAAAGTGATTTTTTTTCAAAAAAAGTACACCTCTAATTAATCGACTAGATCACCAGAACCTTCCCCAGTTGTCAGAAACATGATAGGTTACTTAGTTTTCGCGTAGCATGCCTCCAAAGATACATGTTTAGAAATTGCAATTTTTTTTTGCTTCACCAAAAAGCCCATTTTCCGTAAAAAGTGATATTTTTCCAAAAAAGTAAATGACCCCTCTTCATAATTGACTAGATCACCAGAACCTACCCCAGTTCTCAGAAACATGATAGGTTCCTTCGTTTTTGCGTAGCATGCCTCCAAAGATACATGTTAAGAAATTGCAATTTTTTTTTGCTTCACCAAAAAGCCCATTTTCCGTAAAAAGTGATTTTTTTCAAAAAAGTAAATGACCCCTCTAATTAATCGACTAGATCACCAGAACCTTCAACAGTTCTCAAAAACATGATAGGTTCCTTCGTTTTCGCGTAGCATGCCTCAATAGATACATGTTTAGAAATTGCAATTTTTTTTTGCTTCACCAAAAAGCCCATTTTCCGTAAAAAGTGATTTTTTTCAAAAAAAGTAAATGACGCCTCTAATTAATCGACTAGATCACCAGAACCTTCCCCAGTTGTCACAAACATGATAGGTTACTTAGTTTTCGCGTAGCATGCCTCCAAAGATACATGTTTAGAAATTGCAATTTTTTTTGCTTCACCAAAAAGCCCATTTTCCGTAAAAAGTGATTTTTTTCAAAAAAGTAAATGACCCCTCTAATTAATCGCCTAGATCACGAGAACCTTCCTCAGTTCTCAAAAACATGATAGGTTCCTTAGTTTTCGCGTAGCATGCCTCCAAAGATACATGTTTAGAAACTGCAAAACATTTTTGCTTCACCAAAGAGCCCATTTTCTGTAAAAAGTGATTTTTTTTCAAAAAAAGTACACCTCTAATTAATCGACTAGATCACCTGAACCTTCCCCAGTTGTCAGAAACATGATAGGTTACTTAGTTTTCGCGTAGCATGCCTCCAAAGATACATGTTTAGAAATTGCAATTTTTTTTTGCTTCACCAAAAAGCCCATTTTCCGTAAAAAGTGATATTTTTCCAAAAAAGTAAATGACCCCTCTTCATAATTGACTAGATCACCAGAACCTTCCTCAGTTGTTAGAAACATGATAGGTTCCTTAGTTTTTGAGTAGCATGCCTCCAAAGATACATGTTTAGAAACTGCAAAACATTTTTGCTTCACCAAAGAGCCCATTTTCCGTAAAAAGTGATTTTTTTTAAAAAAAGTAAATGACCCCTCTAATTAATCGACTAGATCACCAGAACCTACCCCAGTTCTCAAAAACATGATAGGTTCCTTCGTTTTCGGGTAACATGCCTCCAAAGCTACATGTTTAGAAACTGCAAAACATTTTTGCTTCACCAAAGAGCCCATTTTCTGTAAAAAGTGATTTTTTTTCAAAAAAAGTACCCCTCTAATTAATCGACTAGATCACCAGAACCTTGACAAGTTGTCAGAAACATGATAGGTTCCTTATTTTTCGTGTAGCCTGCCTCCAAATATACATGTTTAGAAATTGCTATTTTTTTTTTGCTTCACCAAAAAGCCCATTTTCCGTAAAAAGTGATTTTTTACATAAAAAGTAAATGACCCCTCTACATAATTGACTAGATCACCAGAACCTTCCTCAGTTGTCAGAAACATGATAGGTTCCTTAGTTTTTGCGTAGCATGCCTCCAAAGATACATGTTTAGAAGCTGCAAAACATTTTTGCTTCACCAAAGAGCCCATTTTCCGTAAAAAGTGATTTTTTTCAAAAAAAGTAAATTACCCCTCTACATAATTGACTCGATCACCAGAACCTTCCTCAGTTGTTAGAAACATGATAGGTTCCTTAGTTTTCGCGTAGCATGCCTCCAAAGATACGTGTTTAGAAATTGTACATTTTTTTTGCTTCACCAAAAAGCCCATTTTCCTTAAAAAGTGATTTTTTTCAAAAAAAGTAAATGACCCCTCTAATCAATCGGCTAGATCACCAGAACCTTCCATAGTTGTCAGAAACATGATAGGTTCCTTAGTTTGTGCGTAGCATGCCTCCAAAGATACATGTTTAGAAACTGCAAAACATTTTTGCTTCACCAAAGAGACCATTTTCCGTAAAAAGTGATTTTTTTAAAAAAAAGTAAATGACCCCTCTAATCAATCGACTCGATTACCAGAACCTTCCTCAGTTGTCAGAATCATGATAGGTTCCTTAGTTTTCGCGTAGCATGCCTCCAAAGATAACTGTTTAGAAATTGAAATTTTTTTTGCTTCACCAAAAAGCCCATTTTCCGTAAAAAGTGATTTTTTTCAAAAACAGTTAATGACCCCTCTAATTAATCGACTAGATCACCAGAACCTTCCCCAGTTGTCAGAAACATGATAAGTTACTTAGTTTTCGCCTAGCATGCCTCCAAAGATACATGTTTAGAAATTGCAATTTTTTTTGCTTCACCAAAAAGCCCATTTTCCGTAAAAAGTGATATTTTTCCAAAAAAGTAAATGACCCCTCTACATAATTGACTAGATCACCAGAACCTTCCTCAGTTGTTGGAAACATGATAGATTCCTTAGTTTTTGAGTAGCATGCCTCCAAAGATACATGTTTAGAAACTGCAAAACATTTTTGCTTCACCAAAGAGCCCATTTTCCGTAAAAAGTGATTTTTTTCAAAAAAGTAAATGACCCCTCTAATTAATCTACTAGATCACCAGAACCTTCCCCAGTTCTCAAAAACAAGATAGGTTCCTTCGTTTTCGCGTAGCATGCCTCCAAAGATACATGTTTAGAAATTGCAATTTTTTTTTGCTTCACCAAAAAGCCCATTTTCCGTAAAAAGTGATTTTTTTCAAAAAAAGTAAATGACCCCTCTAATTAATTGACTAGATCACCAGAACCTTCCCCAGTTGTCAGAAACATGATAGGTTACTTAGTTTTCGGGTATCATGCCTCCAAAGCTACATGTTTAGAAACTGCAAAACATTTTTGCTTCACCAAAGAGCCCATTTTCTGTAAAAAGTGATTTTTTTTCAAAAAAAGTACCCCTCTAATTAATCGACTAGATCACCAGAACCTACCCCAGTTCTCAAAAACATGATAGGTTCCTTCGTTTTCGGGTAACATGCCTCCAAAGCTACATGTTTAGAAACTGCAAAACATTTTTGCTTCACCAAAGAGCCCATTTTCTGTAAAAAGTGATTTTTTTTCAAAAAAAGTACCCATCTAATTAATCGACTAGATCACCAGAACCTTGACAAGTTGTCAGAAACATGATAGGTTCCTTATTTTTCGTGTAGCCTGCCTCCAAATATACATGTTTAGAAATTGCTATTTTTTTTTTGCTTCACCAAAAAGCCCATTTTCCGTAAAAAGTTATTTTTTTCATAAAAAGTAAATGACCCCTCTACATAATTGACTAGATCACCAGAACCTTCCTCAGTTGTCAGAAACATGATAGGTTCCTTAGTTTTTGCGTAGCATGCCTCCAAAGATACATGTTTAGAAACTGCAAAACATTTTTGCTTCACCAAAGAGCCCATTTTCCGTAAAAAGTGATTTTTTTCAAAAAAAGTAAATTACCCCTCTAATTAATCGACTCGATCACCAGAACCTTCCCCAGTTGTCAGAAACATGATAGGTTCCTTAGTTTTTGAGTAGCATGCCTCCAAAGACACATGTTTAGAAACTGCAAAACATTTTTGCTTCACCAAAGAGCCCATTTTCCATAAAAAGTGATTTTTAAAAAAAAAGTAAATGACCCCTCTAATTAATCGACTAGATCACCAGAACCTACCCCAGTTCTCAAAAACATGATAGGTTCCTTCGTTTTCGGGTAACATGCCTCCAAAGCTACATGTTTAGAAACTGCAAAACATTTTTGCTTCACCAAAGAGCCCATTTTCTGTAAAAAGTGATTTTTTTTCAAAAAAGTACCCCTCTAATTAATCGACTAGATCACCAGAACCTTGACAAGTTGTCAGAAACATGATAGGTTCCTTATTTTTCGTGTAGCCTGCCTCCAAATATACATGTTTAGAAATTGCTATTTTTTTTTTGCTTCACCAAAAAGCCCATTTTCCGTAAAAAGTGATTTTTTTCATAAAAAGTAAATGACCCCTCTACATAATTGACTAGATCACCAGAACCTTCCTCAGTTGTTAGAAACATGATAGATTCCTTAGTTTTTGAGTAGCATGCCTCCAAAGATACATGTTTAGAAACTGCAAAACATTTTTGCTTCACCAAAGAGCCCATTTTCCGTAAAAAGTGATTTTTTTCAAAAAAGTAAATGACCCCTCTAATTAATCTACTAGATCACCAGAACCTTCCCCAGTTCTCAAAAACAAGATAGGTTCCTTCGTTTTCGCGTAGCATGCCTCCAAAGATACATGTTTAGAAATTGCAATTTTTTTTTGCTTCACCAAAAAGCCCATTTTCCGTAAAAAGTGATTTTTTTCAAAAAAAGTAAATGACCCCTCTAATTAATTGACTAGATCACCAGAACCTTCCCCAGTTGTCAGAAACATGATAGGTTACTTAGTTTTCGGGTATCATGCCTCCAAAGCTACATGTTTAGAAACTGCAAAACATTTTTGCTTCACCAAAGAGCCCATTTTCTGTAAAAAGTGATTTTTTTTCAAAAAAAGTACCCCTCTAATTAATCGACTAGATCACCAGAACCTTGACAAGTTGTCAGAAACTTGATAGGTTCCTTATTTTTCGTGTTGCCTGCCTCCAAATATACATGTTTAGAAATTGCTATTTTTTTTTGCTTCACCAAAAAGCCCATTTTCCGTAAAAAGTGATTTTTTTCAAAAAAAGTAAATGACCTCTCTAATTAATCGACTCGATCACTGCAAAAGGTTCCTTAGTTTTCGCGTAGCATGCCTGCAAAGATACATGTTTAGAAATTGCAATTTTTTTTGCTTCACCAAAAAGCCTATTTTCCGTAAAAAGTGATTTTTTTCAAAAACAGTAAATGACCCCTCTAATTAATTGACTAGATCACCAGAACCTTCCCCAGTTGTCAGAAACATGATAAGTTACTTAGTTTTCGCGTAGCATGCCTCCAAAGATACATGTTTAGAAATTGCAATTTTTTTTTGCTTATCCAAAAAGCCCATTTTTCGTAAAAAGTGATTTTTTCCAAAAACAGTAAATGACCCCTCTAATTAATCGACTAAATCACCAGAACCTTTCCCAGTTGTCAGAAACATGATAGGTTCCTTAGTTTTCGTGTAGCATGCCTCCAAAGATATGTGTTTAGAAATTGCAATTTTTTTTGCTTCACCAAAAAGCCCATTTTCCGTTAAAAGTGATTTTTTTCAAAAAAAGTAAATGACCCCTCTAATAAATAAACTAGATCACCAGAACCTACCCCAGTTCTCAGAAACATGATAGGTTCCTTCGTTTTCGCGTAGCATGCCTCCAAAGATACATGTTTAGAAATTGCAATTTTTTTTTGCTTCACCAAAAAGCCCATTTTCCGTAAAAAGTGATTTTTTTCAAAAAAGTAAATGACCCCTCTAATTAATCGACTAGATCACCAGAACCTTCAACAGTTCTCAAAAACATGATAGGTTCCTTCGTTTTCGCGTAGCATGCCTCAATAGATACATGTTTAGAAATTGCAATTTTTTTTTGCTTCACCAAAAAGCCCATTTTCCGTAAAAAGTGATTTTTTTCAAAAAAAGTAAATGACGCCTCTAATTAATCGACTAGATCACCAGAACCTTCCCCAGTTGTCACAAACATGATAGGTTACTTAGTTTTCGCGTAGCATGCCTCCAAAGATACATGTTTAGAAATTGCAATTTTTTTTGCTTCACCAAAAAGCCCATTTTCCGTAAAAAGTGATTTTTTTCAAAAACAGTAAATGACCCCTCTAATTAATTGACTAGATCACCAGAACCTTCCCCAGTTGTCAGAAACATGATAAGTTACTTAGTTGTCGCGTAGCATGCCTCCAAAGATACATGTTTAGAAATTGCAATTTTTTTTTGCTTATCCAAAAAGCCCATTTTTCGTAAAAAGTGATTTTTTCCAAAAACAGTAAATGACCCCTCTAATTAATCGACTAAATCACCAGAACCTTTCCCAGTTGTCAGAAACATGATAGGTTCCTTAGTTTTCGTGTAGCATGCCTCCAAAGATATGTGTTTAGAAATTGCAATTTTTTTTGCTTCACCAAAAAGCCCATTTTCCGTTAAAAGTGATTTTTTTCAAAAAAAGTAAATGACCCCTCTAATAAATAAACTAGATCACCAGAACCTACCCCAGTTCTCAGAAACATGATAGGTTCCTTCGTTTTCGCGTAGCATGCCTCCAAAGATACATGTTTAGAAATTGCAATTTTTTTTTGCTTCACCAAAAAGCCCATTTTCCGTAAAAAGTGATTTTTTTCAAAAAAGTAAATGACCCCTCTAATTAATCGACTAGATCACCAGAACCTTCAACAGTTCTCAAAAACATGATAGGTTCCTTCGTTTTCGCGTAGCATGCCTCAATAGATACATGTTTAGAAATTGCAATTTTTTTTTGCCTCACCAAAAAGCCCATTTTTCCGTAAAAAGTGATTTTTTTCAAAAAAAGTAAATGACCCCTCTAATTAATCGACAAGATCACCAGGACCTTCCCCAGTTCTCAGAAACATGATAGGTTCTTTCGTTTTCGCATAGCCTGCCTCCAAAGATACATGTTTAGAAAATGCAATTTTTTTTTGCTTCACCAAAAAGCCCATTTTCCGTAAAAAGTGATTTTTTTCAAAAAAAGTAAATGACCCCTCTAATTAATCGACTAGGTCACCAGAACCTTTCCCTGTTGTCAGAAATATGATAGGTTCCTTAGTTTTCGAGTAGCATGCCTCCAAAGATACATGTTTAGAAATTGCAATTTTTCTTTGCTTCACCAAAAAGCCCATTTTCCGTAAAAAGTGATTTTTTTCAAAAAAAGTAAATGACCCCTCTAATTAATTGACTAGATCACCAGAACCTTCCCCAGTTGTCAGAAACATGATAGGTTACTTAGTTTTCGCGTAGCATGCCTCCAAAGATACATGTTTAGAAATTGCAATTTTTTTTGCTTCACCAAAAAGCCCATTTTCCGTAAAAAGTGATTTTTTTCAAAAAAGTAAATGACCCCTCTAATTAATCGCCTAGATCACCAGAACTTTCCCCAGTTCTCAAAAACATGATAGGTTCCTTCGTTTTCGCGTAGCATGCCTCCAAAGATACATGTTTATAAACTGCAAAACATTTTTGCTTCACCAAAGAGCCCATTTTCTGTAAAAAGTGATTTTTTTTCAAAAAAAGTACCCCTCTAATTAATCGACTAGATCACCAGAACCTTCCCCAGTTGTCAGAAACATGATAGGTTACTTAGTTTTCGCGTAGCATGCCTCCAAAGATACATGTTTAGAAATTGCAATTTTTTTTTGCTTCACCAAAAACCCCATTTTCTGTAAAAAGTGATATTTTTCCAAAAAAGTAAATGACCCCTCTACATAATTGACTAGATCACCAGAAACTTCCCCAGTTGTCAGAAACATGATAGGTTACTTAGTTTTCGGGTAACATGTATCCAAAGCTACATGTTTAGAAACTGCAAAACATTTTTGCTTCACCAAAGAGCCCATTTTCTGTAAAAAGTGATTTTTTTTCAAAAAAAGTACCCCTCTAATTAATCGACTAGATCACCAGAACCTTGACAAGTTGTCAGAAACATGATAGGTTCCTTATTTTTCGTGTAGTCTACCTCCAAATATACATGTTTAGAAAATGCTATTTTTTTTTGCTTCACCAAAAAGCCCATTTTCCGTAAAAAGTGATTTTTTTCAAAAAAAGTAAATGACCCCTCTAATTAATCGACAAGATCACCAGGACCTTCCCCAGTTCTCAGAAACAGGATAGGTTCTTTCGTTTTCGCATAGCCTGCCTCCAAAGATATATGTTTAGAAATTTCAATTCTTTTGTGCTTCACCAAAAAGCTCATTTTCCATAAAAAGTGATATTTTTCTAAACAAGTAAATGACCCCTCTAATCAATCGGCTAGATCACCAGAACCTTCCATAGTTGTCAGAAATATGATAGGTTCCTTAGTTTTCGAGTAGCCTGCCTCCAAAGATACATGTTTAGAAAATGCAATTTTTTTTTGCTTCACCAAAAAGCCCATTTTCCGTAAAAAGTGATTTTTTTCAAAAAAAGTAAATGACCCCTCTAATTAATCGACTAGATCACCAGAACCTTTCCCTGTTGTCAGAAATATGATAGGTTCCTTAGTTTTCGAGTAGCCTGACTCCAAAGATACATGTTTAGAAATTGCAATTTTTTTTGCTTCACCAAAAAGCCCATTTTCCGTAAAAAGTGATTTTTTTCAAAAAAGTAAATGAGCACTCTAATTAATCGACTAGATCACCAGAACCTTGACAAGTTGTCAGAAGCATGATAGGTTCCTTATTTTTCGTATAGCCTGCCTCCAAATATACATGTTTAGAAATTGCTATTTTTTTTTTGCTTCACCAAAAAGCCCATTTTCCGTAAAAAGTGATTTTTTTCAAAAAAAGTAAATGACCCCTCTAATTAATCGACTCGATCACCAGAACCTTCCTCAGTTGTCAGAAACATGATAGGTTCCTTAGTTTTCGCGTAGCATGCCTCCAAAGATACATGTTTAGAAATTGCAAATTTTTTTTGCTTCACCAAAAAGCCCATTTTCCGTAAAAAGTGATATTTTTCAAAAAAAGTAAATGACCCCTCTACATAATTGACTAGATCACCAGAACCTTCCTCAGTTGTTAGAAACATGATAGGTTCCTTAGTTTTTGAGTAGCTTGCCTCCAAAGATACATGTTTAGAAACTGCAAAACATTTTTGCTTCACCAAAGAGCCCATTTTCCGTAAAAAGTGATTTTTTTCAAAAAAGTAAATGACCCCTCTAATTAATCGACTAGATCACCAGAACCTTCCCCAGTTCTCAAAAACATGATAGGTTCCTTATTTTTCGCGTAGCATGCCTCCAAAGATACGTGTTTAGAAATTGTAAATTTTTTTTGCTTCACCAAAAAGCCCATTTTCCGTAAAAAGTGATTTTTTTCAAAAAAAGTAAATGACCCCTCTAATCAATCGGCTAGATCACCAGAACCTTCCATAGTTGTCAGAAACATGATAGGTTCCTTAGTTTTCATGTAGCCTGCATCCAAAGATACATGTTAAGAAATTGCAATTTTTTTTTTGCTTCACCAAAAAGCCAATTTTTCGTAAAAAGTGATTTTTTAAAAAAAAAAGTAAATGACCCCTCTAATTAAGCGACTAGATCACCAAAAGCTTCCCCAGTTTTCAGAAACATGATAGGTTCCTTAGTTTTCGCATAGCATACCTCCAAAGATACATGTTTAGAAATAGCAGGTTTTTTTTGCTTCACCAAAAAGCCCATTTTCCGTAAAAAGTGATATTTTTCAAAAAAAGTAAATGACCCCTCCAATTAATCAACTCGATCACCAGAACCTTCCTCAGTTGTCAGAAACATGATAGGTTCCTTAGTTTTCGCGTAGCATGCCTCCAAAGATACATGTTTAGAAATTGCAATTTTTTTTTGCTTAACCAAAAAGCCCATTTTTCGTAAAAAGTGATTTTTTTCAAAAAAAGTAAATGACCCGTCTAATTAATCGACTAGATCACCAGAACCTTCCCCAGTTGTCAGAAACATGATAGGTTCCATAGTTTTCGTGTAGCCTGCATCCAAAGATACATGTTAAGAAATTGCAATTTTTTTTTGCTTCACCAAAAAGCCAATTTTTCGTAAAAAGTGATTTTTTTGAAAAAAAGAAAATGACCCCTCTAATTAATCGACTAGATCACCAGTACCTTCCCCAGTCGTCAGAAACATGATAGGTTCCTTAGTTTTTGCGTAGCATGCCTCCAAAGATACATGTTTATAAACTGCAAAACATTTTTGCTTCACCAAAGAGCCCATTTTCCGTAAAAAGTTATTTTTTTTAAAAAAAGTAAATGAGCCCTCTAATTAATCGACTAGATCACCAGAACCTTGACAAGTTGTCAGAAACATGATAGGTTCCTTAGTTTTCGTGTAGCCTGCCTCCAAATATACATGTTAAGAAATTGCAATTTTTTTTGCTTCACCAAAAAGACCATTTTCTGTAAAAAGTGATTTTTTTCAAAAAAAGTAAATGACCCCTCTAATTAATCGACTAGATCACCAGAACCTTCAACAGTTCTCAAAAACATGATAGGTTCCTTCGTTTTCGCGCAGCATGCCTCAAAAGATACATGTTTAGAAATTGCAATTTTTTTTTGCTTCACCAAAAACCCCATTTTCTGTAAAAAGTGATTTTTTTCAAAAAAGTAAATGACCCCTCTAATTAATCGACTAGATCACCAGAACATTCCCCAGTTGTCAGAAACATGATAGGTTACTTAGTTTTCGCGTAGCATGCCTCCAAAGATACATGTTTAGAAATTGCAATTTTTTTTGCTTCACCAAAAAGCCCATTTTCCGTAAAAAGTGATTTTTTTCAAAAAAGTAAATGACCCCTCTAATTAATCGCCTAGATCACCAGAACCTTCCCCAGTTCTCAAAAACATGATAGGTTCCTTCGTTTTCGCGTAGCATGCCTCCAAAGATACATGTTTAGAAACTGCAAAACATTTTTGCTTCACCAAAGAGCCCATTTTCTGTAAAAAGTGATTTTTTTTCAAAAAAAGTACCCCTCTAATTAATCGACTAGATCACCAGAACCTTCCCCAGTTGTCAGAAACATGATAGGTTACTTAGTTTTCGCGTAGCATGCCTCCAAAGATACATGTTTAGAAATTGCAATTTTTTTTTGCTTCACCAAAAAGCCCATTTTCTGTAAAAAGTTATATTTTTCCAAAAAAGTAAATGACCCCTCTACATAATTGAGTAGATCACCAGAACCTTCCTCAGTTGTCAGAAACATGATAGGTTACTTAGTTTTCAGGTAACATGCCTCCCAAGCTACATGTTTAGAAACTGCAAAATATTTTTGCTTCACCAAAGAGCCCATTTTCTGTAAAAAGTGATTTTTTTTCAAAAAAAGTACCCCTCTAATTAATCGACTAGATCACCAGAACCTTGACAAGTTGTCAGAAACATGATAGGTTCCTTATTTTTCGTGTAGCCTGCCTCCAAATATACATGTTTAGAAATTGCTATTTTTTTTTTGCTTCACCAAAAAGCCCATTTTCCGTAAAAAGTGATTTTTTTCAAAAAAAGTAAATGACCCCTCTAATTAATTGACTAGATCACCAGAACCTTCCCCAGTTGTCATAAACATGATAGGTTACTTAGTTTTCGGGTAACATGCCTCCAAAGCTACATGTTTAGAAACTGCAAAACATTTTTGCTTCACCAAAGAGCCCATTTTCTGTAAAAAGTGATTTTTTTTCAAAAAAAGTACCCCTCTAATTAATCGACTAGATCACCAGAACCTTGACAAGTTGTCAGAAACATGATAGGTTCCTTATTTTTCGTGTAGCCTGCCTCCAAATATACATGTTTAGAAATTGCTATTTTTTTTTTGCTTCACCAAAAAGCCCATTTTCTGTAAAAAGTTATATTTTTCCAAAAAAGTAAATGACCCCTCTACATAATTGAGTAGATCACCAGAACCTTCCTCAGTTGTCAGAAACATGATAGGTTACTTAGTTTTCGGGTAACATGCCTCCCAAGCTACATGTTTAGAAACTGCAAAATATTTTTGCTTCACCAAAGAGCCCATTTTCTGTAAAAAGTGATTTTTTTTCAAAAAAAGTACCCCTCTAATTAATCGACTAGATCACCAGAACCTTGACAAGTTGTCAGAAACATGATAGGTTCCTTATTTTTCGTGTAGCCTGCCTCCAAATATACATGTTTAGAAATTGCTATTTTTTTTTTGCTTCACCAAAAAGCCCATTTTCCGTAAAAAGTGATTTTTTTCAAAAAAAGTAAATGACCCCTCTAATTAATTGACTAGATCACCAGAACCTTCCCCAGTTGTCAGAAACATGATAGGTTACTTAGTTTTCGGGTAACATGCCTCCAAAGCTACATGTTTAGAAACTGCAAAACATTTTTGCTTCACCAAAGAGCCCATTTTCTGTAAAAAGTGATTTTTTTTCAAAAAAGGTACCCCTCTAATTAATCGACTAGATCACCAGAACCTTGACAAGTTGTCAGAAACATGATAGGTTCCTTATTTTTCGTGTAGCCTGCCTCCAAATATACATGTTTAGAAATTGCTATTTTTTTTTTGCTTCACCAAAAAGCCCATTTTCCGTAAAAAGTGATTTTTTTCAAAAAAAGTAAATGACCCCTCTAATTAATTGACTAGATCACCAGAACCTTCCCCAGTTGTCAGAAACATGATAGGTTACTTAGTTTTCGGGTAACATGCCTCCAAAGCTACATGTTTAGAAACTGCAAAACATTTTTGCTTCACCAAAGAGCCCATTTTCTGTAAAAAGTGATTTTTTTTTCAAAAAAAGTACCCCTCTAATTAATCGACTAGATCACCAGAACCTTGACAAGTTGTCAGAAACATAATAGGTTCCTTATTTTTCGTGTAGCCTACCTCCAAATATACATGTTTAGAAATTGCTATTTTTTTTTTGCTTCACCAAAAAGCCCATTTTCCGTAAAAAGTGATTTTTTTCAAAAAAAGTACCCCTCTAATTAATCGACTAGATCACCAGAACCTTGACAAGTTGTCAGAAACATGATAGGTTCCTTATTTTTCGTGTAGCCTGCCTCCAAATATACATGTTTAGAAATTGCTATTTTTTTTTTGCTTCACCAAAAAGCCCATTTTCCGTAAAAAGTGATTTTTTTCAAAAAAAGTAAATGACCCCTCTAATTAATTGACTAGATCACCAGAACCTTCCCCAGTTGTCATAAACATGATAGGTTACTTAGTTTTCGGGTAACATGCCTCCAAAGCTACATGTTTAGAAACTGCAAAACATTTTTGCTTCACCAAAGAGCCCATTTTCTGTAAAAAGTGATTTTTTTTCAAAAAAAGTACCCCTCTAATTAATCGACTAGATCACCAGAACCTTGACAAGTTGTCAGAAACATGATAGGTTCCTTATTTTTCGTGTAGCCTGCCTCCAAATATACATGTTTAGAAATTGCTATTTTTTTTTTGCTTCACCAAAAAGCCCATTTTCTGTAAAAAGTTATATTTTTCCAAAAAAGTAAATGACCCCTCTACATAATTGAGTAGATCACCAGAACCTTCCTCAGTTGTCAGAAACATGATAGGTTACTTAGTTTTCGGGTAACATGCCTCCCAAGCTACATGTTTAGAAACTGCAAAATATTTTTGCTTCACCAAAGAGCCCATTTTCTGTAAAAAGTGATTTTTTTTCAAAAAAAGTACCCCTCTAATTAATCGACTAGATCACCAGAACCTTGACAAGTTGTCAGAAACATGATAGGTTCCTTATTTTTCGTGTAGCCTGCCTCCAAATATACATGTTTAGAAATTGCTATTTTTTTTTTGCTTCACCAAAAAGCCCATTTTCCGTAAAAAGTGATTTTTTTCAAAAAAAGTAAATGACCCCTCTAATTAATTGACTAGATCACCAGAACCTTCCCCAGTTGTCAGAAACATGATAGGTTACTTAGTTTTCGGGTAACATGCCTCCAAAGCTACATGTTTAGAAACTGCAAAACATTTTTGCTTCACCAAAGAGCCCATTTTCTGTAAAAAGTGATTTTTTTTCAAAAAAGGTACCCCTCTAATTAATCGACTAGATCACCAGAACCTTGACAAGTTGTCAGAAACATGATAGGTTCCTTATTTTTCGTGTAGCCTGCCTCCAAATATACATGTTTAGAAATTGCTATTTTTTTTTTGCTTCACCAAAAAGCCCATTTTCCGTAAAAAGTGATTTTTTTCAAAAAAAGTAAATGACCCCTCTAATTAATTGACTAGATCACCAGAACCTTCCCCAGTTGTCAGAAACATGATAGGTTACTTAGTTTTCGGGTAACATGCCTCCAAAGCTACATGTTTAGAAACTGCAAAACATTTTTGCTTCACCAAAGAGCCCATTTTCTGTAAAAAGTGATTTTTTTTTCAAAAAAAGTACCCCTCTAATTAATCGACTAGATCACCAGAACCTTGACAAGTTGTCAGAAACATAATAGGTTCCTTATTTTTCGTGTAGCCTACCTCCAAATATACATGTTTAGAAATTGCTATTTTTTTTTTGCTTCACCAAAAAGCCCATTTTCCGTAAAAAGTGATTTTTTTCAAAAAAAGTAAATGACCCCTCTAATTAATCGACTCGATCACCAGAACCTTCCTCAGTTGTCAGAAACATGATAGGTTCCTTAGTTTTTGAGTAGCTTGCCTCCAAAGATACATGTTTAGAAACTGCAAAACATTTTTGCTTCACAAAAGAGCCCATTTTCCGTAAAAAGTGATTTTTTTCAAAAAAGTAAATGACCCCTCTAATTAATCGACTAGATCACCAGAACCTTCCCCAGTTCTCAAAAACATGATAGGTTCCTTATTTTTCGCGTAGCATGCCTCCAAAGATACGTGTTTAGAAATTGTAAATTTTTTTTGCTTCACCAAAAAGCCCATTTTCCGTAAAAAGTGATTTTTTTCAAAAAAAAGTAAATGACCCCTCTAATCAATCGGCTAGATCACCAGAACCTTCCATAGTTGTCAGAAACATGATAGGTTCCTTAGTTTTCGCGTAGCATGCCTCCAAAGATACATGTTTAGAAATGGCAATTTTTTTTGCTTCACCAAAAAGCCCATTTTCCGTAAAATGTGATTTTTTTCAAAAAAAGTAAATGACCACTCTAATTAATCGACTAGATCACCAGAACCTTCCCCAGTTGTCAGAAACATGATAGTTTCCTTCGTTTTCGCGTTGCATGCCTCCAAAGATACATGTTTAGAAATTGCAATTTTTTTTTGCTTAACCAAAAAGCCCATTTTTCGTAAAAAGTGATTTTTTTCAAAAAAAGTAAATGACCCGTCTAATTAATCGACTAGATCACCAGAACCTTCCCCAGTTGTCAGAAACATGATAGGTTCCATAGTTTTCGTGTAGCCTGCATCCAAAGATACATGTTAAGAAATTGCAATTTTTTTTTGCTTCACCAAAAAGCCAATTTTTCGTAAAAAGTGATTTTTTTGAAAAAAAGAAAATGACCCCTCTAATTAATCGACTAGATCACCAGTACCTTCCCCAGTCGTCAGAAACATGATAGGTTCCTTAGTTTTTGCGTAGCATGCCTCCAAAGATACATGTTTAGAAACTGCAAAACATTTTTGCTTCACCAAAGAGCCCATTTTCCGTAAAAAGTTATTTTTTTTAAAAAAAGTAAATGACCCCTCTAATTAATCGACTAGATCACCAGAACCTTGACAAGTTGTCAGAAACATGATAGGTTCCTTAGTTTTCAAGTAGCATGCCTCCAAAGATACATGTTTAGAAATTGCAATTTTTTTTGCTTCACCAAAAAGACCATTTTCCGTAAAAAGTGATTTTTTTCAAAAAAGTAAATGACCACTCTAATTAATCGACTAGATCACCAGAACCATCCCCAGTTGTCAGAAACATGATAGGTTCCTTAGTTTTCACGTAGCATGCCTCCAAATATACATGTTTAGAAATTGCAATTTTTTTGTGCTTCACCAAAAAGCCTATTTTCCGTAAGAAGTGATTTTTTTCAAAAAACAATAAATGACCCCTCTAATTAATTGACTAGATCACCAGAACCTTCCCCAGTTGTCAGAAACATGATAGGTTCCTTAGTTTTCACGTAGCATGCCTCCAAAGATACATGTTTAGAAATTGCAATTTTTTTTGCTTCACCAAAAAGCCCATTTTCCGTAAAAAGTGATTTTTTTCAAAAAAAGTAAATGACCCCTCTAATTAATCGACTAGATCACCAGAACCTTCCCCAGTTGTCAGAAACATGATAGGTCCCTTAGTTTTCGCATAGCATGCCTCCAAAGATACATGTTTAGAAATTGCAATTTTTTTTGCTTCACCAAAAAGCCCATTTTCCGTAAAAAGTGATTTTTTTCAAAAAAAGTAAATGACCCCTCTAATTAATCGACTAGATCACCAGAACCTTCCCCAGTTGTCAGAAACATGATAGGTTCCTTAGTTTTCGTGTAGCATGCCTCCAAAGATATATGTTTAGAAACTGCAATTTTTTTTGCTTCACCAAAAAGCCCATTTTCCGTAAAAAGTGATTTTTAAAAAAAAAAGTAAATGACTCCTCTAATTAATCGACTAGATCACCAGAACCTTCCTCAGTTGTCAGAAACATGATAGGTTCCTTAGTTTTCGTGTACCATGCCTCCAAAGATACGTGTTTAGAAACTGCAATTTTTTTTGCTTCACCAAAAAGCCAATTTTCCGTAAAAAGTGATTTATTAAAAAAAAAGTAAATGACCACTCTAATTAATCGACTAGATCACCAGAACCTTCCCCAGTTGTCATAAACATGATAGGTTCCTTAGTTTTCGAGTAGCATGCCTCCAAAGATACATGTTTAGAAATTGCAATTTTTTTTTGCTTCACCAAAAAGACCATTTTCCGTAAGAAGTGATTTTTTTCAAAAAACAGTAAATGACCACTCTAATTAATCGACTCGATCACCAGAACCTTACTCAGTTGTCAGAAACATGATAGGTTCCTTAGTTTTCGTGTAGCATTCCTCCAAAGATACATGTTTAGAAATTGCAATTTTTTTTTGCTTCACCAAAAAGAATATTTTCCGTAAGAAGTGATTTTTTTCAAAAAAGTAAATGACTACTCTAATTAATCGACTAGATCACCAGAACCTTCCTCAGTTGTCAGAAACATGATAGGTTCCTTAGTTTTCACGTAGCATGCCTCCGAAGATACAGGTTTAGAAATTGCACATTTTTTTTGCTTCACCAAAAAGCCCATTTTCCGTAAAAAGTGATTTTTAAAAAAAAAAGTAAATGACCACTCTAATTAATCGACTAGATCACCAGAACCTTCACCAGTTGTCAGAAACATGATAGGTTCCTTAGTTTTCAAGTAGCATGCCTCCAAAGATACATGTTTAGAAATTGCAATTTTTTTTGCTTCACCAAAAAGACCATTTTCCGTAAAAAGTGATTTTTTTCAAAAAAGTAAATGACCACTCTAATTAATCGACTAGATCACCAGAACCTTCCCCAGTTGTCAGAAACATGATAGGTTCCTTAGTTTTCACGTAGCATGCCTCCAAAGATACATGTTTAGAAATTGCAATTTTTTTGTGCTTCACCAAAAAGCCCATTTTCCGTAAGAAGTGATTTTTTTCAAAAAACAATAAATGACCCCTCTAATTAATTGACTAGATCACCAGAACCTTCCCCAGTTGTCAGAAACATGATAGGTTCCTTAGTTTTCACGTAGCATGCCTCCAAAGAAACATGTTTAGAAATTGCAATTTTTTTTGCTTCACCAAAAAGCCCATTTTCCGTAAAAAGTGATTTTTTTCAAAAAAAGTAAATGACCCCTCTAATTAATCGACTAGATCACCAGAACCTTCCCCAGTTGTCAGAAACATGATAGGTCCCTTAGTTTTCGCATAGCATGCCTCCAAAGATACATGTTTAGAAATTGCAATTTTTTTTTGCTTCACCAAAAAGCCCATTTTCCGTAAAAAGTGATTTTTTTAAAAAAAAGTAAATGACCACTCTAATTAATCGACTAGATCACCAGAACCTTCCCCAGTTGTCATAAACATGATAGGTTCCTTAGTTTTCGAGTAGCATGCCTCCAAAATTACATGTTTAGAAATTGCAATTTTTTTTTGCTTCACCAAAAAGACCATTTTCCGTAAGAAGTGATTTTTTTCAAAAAACTGTAAATGACCACTCTAATTAATTGACTAGATCACCAGAACCTTCCCCAGTTGTCAGAAACATGATAGGTTCCTTAGTTTTCACGTAGCATGCCTCCAAAGATACATGTTTAGAAATTGCAATTTTTTTTTGCTTCACCAAAAAGCCCATTTTCCGTAAAAAGTGAGTTTTTTCAAAAAAGTAAATGACCCCTCTAATTAATCGACTCGATCACCAGAACCTTCCCCTGTTGTCAGAAACATGATAGGTTACTTAGTTTTTGCGTAGCATGCCTCCAAAGATACGTGTTTAGAAATTGAAATTTTTTTTTCCTTCACCAAAAAGCCCATTTTCCGTAAAAAGTGATTTTTTTCAAAAAAAGTAAATGACCCCTCTAATTAATCGACTCAATCACCAGAACCTTCCTCAGTTGTCAGAAACATGATAGGTTCCTTAGTTTTCACGTAGCATGCCTCCGAAGATACAGGTTTAGAAATTGCACATTTTTTTTGCTTCACCAAAAAGCCCATTTTCCGTAAAAAGTGATTTTTAAAAAAAAAAAGTAAATGACCACTCTAATTAATCGACTAGATCACCAGAACCTTCACCAGTTGTCAGAAACATGATAGGTTCCTTAGTTTTCACGTAGCATGCCTCCTAAGATACATGTTTAGAAATTGCAATTTTTTTGTGCTTCACCAAAAAGCCCATTTTCCGTAAGAAGTGATTTTTTTCAAAAAACAATAAATGACCCCTCTAATTAATTGACTAGATCACCAGAACCTTCCCCAGTTGTCAGAAACATGATAGGTTCCTTAGTTTTCATGTAGCATGCCTCCAAAGAAATATGTTTAGAAATTGCAATTTTTTTTGCTTCACCAAAAAGCCCATTTTCCGTAAAAAGTGATTTTTTTCAAAAAAAGTAAATTACCACTCTAATTAATCGACTCGATCACTAGAACCTTACTCAGTTGTCAGAAACATGATAGGTTACTTAGTTTTCACGTAGCATGCCTCCAAAGATACATGTTTAGAAATTGCAATTTTTTTTGCTTCACCAAAAAGAATATTTTCCGTAAGAAGTGATTTTTTTCAAAAAAGTAAATGACCACTCTAATTAATCGACTAGATCACCAGAACCTTCCTCAGTTGTCAGAAACATGATAGGTTCCTTAGTTTTCACGTAGCATGCCTCCGAAGATACAGGTTTAGAAATTGCACATTTTTTTTGCTTCACCAAAAAGCCCATTTTCCGTAAAAAGTGATTTTTAAAAAAAAAAGTAAATGACCACTCTAATTAATCGACTAGATCACCAGAACCTTCACCAGTTGTCAGAAACATGATAGGTTCCTTAGTTTTCGAGTAGCATGCCTCCAAAGATACATGTTTAGAAATTGCAATTTTTTTTGCTTCACCAAAAAGCCCATTTTCCGTAAGAAGTGATTTTTTTCAAAAAACAGTAAATGACCACTCTAATTAATCGACTCGATCACCAGAACCTTACTCAGTTGTCAGAAACATGATAGGTTCCTTAGTTTTCGTGTAGCATGCCTCCAAAGATACATGTTTAGAAATTGCAATTTTTTTTTGCTTCACCAAAAAGAATATTTTCCGTAAGAAGTGATTTTTTTCAAAAAAGTAAATGACTACTCTAATTAATCGACTAGATCACCAGAACCTTCCTCAGTTGTCAGAAACATGATAGGTTCCTTAGTTTTCACGTAGCATGCCTCCGAAGATACAGGTTTAGAAATTGCACATTTTTTTTGCTTCACCAAAAAGCCCATTTTCCGTAAAAAGTGATTTTTAAAAAAAAAAGTAAATGACCACTCTAATTAATCGACTAGATCACCAGAACCTTCACCAGTTGTCAGAAACATGATAGGTTCCTTAGTTTTCAAGTAGCATGCCTCCAAAGATACATGTTTAGAAATTGCAATTTTTTTTGGTTCACCAAAAAGACCATTTTCCGTAAAAAGTGATTTTTTTCAAAAAAGTAAATGACCACTCTAATTAATCGACTAGATCACCAGAACCTTCCCCAGTTGTCAGAAACATGATAGGTTCCTTAGTTTTCACGTAGCATGCCTCCAAAGATACATGTTTAGAAATTGCAATTTTTTTGTGCTTCACCAAAAAGCCCATTTTCCGTAAGAAGTGATTTTTTTCAAAAAACAATAAATGACCCCTCTAATTAATTGACTAGATCACCAGAACCTTCCCCAGTTGTCAGAAACATGATAGGTTCCTTAGTTTTCACGTAGCATGCCTCCAAAGAAACATGTTTAGAAATTGCAATTTTTTTTGCTTCACCAAAAAGCCCATTTTCCGTAAAAAGTGATTTTTTTCAAAAAAAGTAAATGACCCCTCTAATTAATCGACTAGATCACCAGAACCTTCCCCAGTTGTCAGAAACATGATAGGTCCCTTAGTTTTCGCATAGCATGCCTCCAAAGATACATGTTTAGAAATTGCAATTTTTTTTTGCTTCACCAAAAAGCCCATTTTCCGTAAAAAGTGATTTTTTTAAAAAAAAGTAAATGACCACTCTAATTAATCGACTAGATCACCAGAACCTTCCCCAGTTGTCATAAACATGATAGGTTCCTTAGTTTTCGAGTAGCATGCCTCCAAAATTACATGTTTAGAAATTGTAATTTTTTTTTGCTTCACCAAAAAGACCATTTTCCGTAAGAAGTGATTTTTTTCAAAAAACTGTAAATGACCACTCTAATTAATTGACTAGATCACCAGAACCTTCCCCAGTTGTCAGAAACATGATAGGTTCCTTAGTTTTCACGTAGCATGCCTCCAAAGATACATGTTTAGAAATTGCAATTTTTTTTTGCTTCACCAAAAAGCCCATTTTCCGTAAAAAGTGAGTTTTTTCAAAAAAGTAAATGACCCCTCTAATTAATCGACTCGATCACCAGAACCTTCCCCTGTTGTCAGAAACATGATAGGTTACTTAGTTTTTGCGTAGCATGCCTCCAAAGATACGTGTTTAGAAATTGAAATTTTTTTTTCCTTCACCAAAAAGCCCATTTTCCGTAAAAAGTGATTTTTTTCAAAAAAAGTAAATGACCCCTCTAATTAATCGACTCAATCACCAGAACCTTCCTCAGTTGTCAGAAACATGATAGGTTCCTTAGTTTTCACGTAGCATGCCTCCGAAGATACAGGTTTAGAAATTGCACATTTTTTTTGCTTCACCAAAAAGCCCATTTTCCGTAAAAAGTGATTTTTAAAAAAAAAAAGTAAATGACCACTCTAATTAATCGACTAGATCACCAGAACCTTCACCAGTTGTCAGAAACATGATAGGTTCCTTAGTTTTCACGTAGCATGCCTCCAAAGATACATGTTTAGAAATTGCAATTTTTTTGTGCTTCACCAAAAAGCCCATTTTCCGTAAGAAGTGATTTTTTTCAAAAAACAATAAATGACCCCTCTAATTAATTGACTAGATCACCAGAACCTTCCCCAGTTGTCAGAAACATGATAGGTTCCTTAGTTTTCATGTAGCATGCCTCCAAAGAAACATGTTTAGAAATTGCAATTTTTTTTGCTTCACCAAAAAGCCCATTTTCCGTAAAAAGTGATTTTTTTCAAAAAAAGTAAATTACCACTCTAATTAATCGACTCGATCACTAGAACCTTACTCAGTTGTCAGAAACATGATAGGTTACTTAGTTTTCACGTAGCATGCCTCCAAAGATACATGTTTAGAAATTGCAATTTTTTTTGCTTCACCAAAAAGAATATTTTCCGTAAGGAGTGATTTTTTTCAAAAAAGTAAATGACCACTCTAATTAATCGACTAGATCACCAGAACCTTCCTCAGTTGTCAGAAACATGATAGGTTCCTTAGTTTTCACGTAGCATGCCTCCGAAGATACAGGTTTAGAAATTGCACATTTTTTTTGCTTCACCAAAAAGCCCATTTTCCGTAAAAAGTGATTTTTAAAAAAAAAAGTAAATGACCACTCTAATTAATCGACTAGATCACCAGAACCTTCACCAGTTGTCAGAAACATGATAGGTTCCTTAGTTTTCACGTAGCATGCCTCCAAAGATACATGTTTAGAAATTGCAATTTTTTTTGCTTCACCAAAAAGCCCATTTTCCGTAAAAAGTGATTTTTTTCAAAAAAAGTAAATTACCCCTCTAATTAATCGACTCGATCACCAGAACCTTACTCAGTTGTCAGAAACATGATAGGTTCCTTAGTTTTCACGTAGCATGCCTCCAAAGATACATGTTTAGAAATTGCAATTTTTTTTGCTTCACCAAAAAGCCCATTTTCCGTAAGAAGTGATTTTTTTCAAAAAAAGTAAATTACCCCTCTAATTAATCGACTCGATCACCAGAACCTTACTCAGTTGTCAGAAACATGATAGGTTCCTTAGTTTTCACGTAGCATGCCTCCAAAGATAAATGTTTAGAAATTGCAATTTTTTTTTGCTTCACCAAAAAGACCATTTTCTGTAAGAAGTGATTTTTTTCAAAAAACAGTAAATGACCACTCTAATTAATTGACTAGATCACCAGAACCTTCCCCAGTTGTCAGAAACATGATAGGTTCCTTAGTTTTCACGTAGCATGCCTCCAAAGATACATGTTTAGAAATTGCAATTTTTTTTTGCTTCACCAAAAAGCCCATTTTCCGTAAAAAGTGATTTTTCTCAAAAAAAGTAAATGACCCCTCTAATTAATCGACTCGATCACCAGAACCTTCCCCTGTTGTCAGAAACATGATAGGTTACTTAGTTTTTGCGTAGCATGCCTCCAAAGATACGTGTTTAGAAATTGAAATTTTTTTTTGCTTCACCAAAAAGCCCATTTTCGTAAAAACTGATTTTTTTCAAAAAAAGTAAATTACCCCTCTAATTAATCGACTCGATCACCAGAACCTTACTCAGTTGTCAGAAACATGATAGGTTCCTTAGTTTTCACGTAGCATGCCTCCAAAGATACATGTTTAGAAATTGCACATTTTTTTTGCTTCACCAAAAAGCCCATTTTCCGTAAAAAGTGATTTTTAAAAAAAAAAGTAAATGACCACTCTAATTAATCGACTAGATCACCAGAACCTTCACCAGTTGTCAGAAACATGATAGGTTCCTTAGTTTTCACGTAGCATGCCTCCAAAGATACATGTTTAGAAATTGCAATTTTTTTTGCTTCACCAAAAAGACCATTTTCCGTAAAAAGTGATTTTTTTCAAAAAAGTAAATGACCACTCTAATTAATCGACTAGATCACCACAACCATCCCCAGTTGTCAGAAACATGATAGGTTCCTTAGTTTTCACGTAGCATGCCTCCAAATATACATGTTTAGAAATTGCAATTTTTTTGTGCTTCACCAAAAAGCCTATTTTCCGTAAGAAGTGATTTTTTTCAAAAAACAATAAATGACCCCTCTAATTAATTGACTAGATCACCAGAACCTTCCCCAGTTGTCAGAAACATGATAGGTTCCTTAGTTTTCACGTAGCATGCCTCCAAAGATACATGTTTAGAAATTGCAATTTTTTTTGATTCACCAAAAAGCCAATTTTTCGTAAAAAGTGATTTTTTTCAAAAAAAGTAAATGACCCCTCTAATTAATCGACTCGATCAACAGAACCTTCCCCTATTGTCAGAAACATGATAGGTTCCTTAGTTTTCGCGTAGCATGCCTCCAAAGATACATGTTTAGAAATTGCAATTTTTTTTGCTTCACCAAAAAGCCCATTTTCCGTAAAAAGTGATTTTTTTTCAAAAAAAGTAAATGACCCCTCTAATTAATCGACTAGATCACCAGAACCTTCCCCAGTTGTCAGAAACATGATAGGTTCCTTAGTTTTCACGTAGCATGCCTCCAAAGAAACATGTTTAGAAATTGCAATTTTTTTTTGCTTCACCAAAAAGCCCATTTTCCGTAAAAAGTGATTTTTTTCAAAAAAAGTAAATTACCCCTCTAATTAATCGACTCGATCACCAGAACCTTACTCAGTTGTCAGAAACATGATAGGTTCCTTAGTTTTCACGTAGCATGCCTCCAAAGATACATGTTTAGAAATTGCAATTTTTTTTTGCTTCACCAAAAAGACCATTTTCCGTAAGAAGTGATTTTTTTCAAAAAACAGTAAATGACCACTCTAATTAATTGACTAGATCACCAGAACCTTCCCCAGTTGTCAGAAACATGATAGGTTCCTTAGTTTTCACGTAGCATGCCTCCAAAGATACATGTTTAGAAATTGCAATTTTTTTTTGCTTCACCAAAAAGCCCATTTTCCGTAAAAAGTGATTTTTCTCAAAAAAAGTAAATGACCCCTCTAATTAATCGACTCGATCACCAGAACCTTCCCCTGTTGTCAGAAACATGATAGGTCCCTTAGTTTTCGCATAGCATGCCTCCAAAGATACATGTTTAGAAATTGCAATTTTTTTTTGCTTCACCAAAAAGCCCATTTTCCGTAAAAAGTGATTTTTTTCAAAAAAAGTAAATGACTCCTCTAATTAATTGACTAGATCACCAGAACCTTCCCCAGTTGTCAGAAACATGATAGGTGTCTTAGTTTTCACGTAGCATGCCTCCAAAGATACATGTTTAGAAATTGCAATTTTTTTTTTGCTTCACCAAAAAGCCCATTTTCCGTAAAAAGTGATTTTTTAAAAAAAAGTAAATGACCACTCGAATTAATCGACTAGATCACCAGAACCTTCCCCAGTTGTCAGAAACATGATAGGTTCCTTCGTTTCCGCGTAGCATGACTCCAAAGATACATGTTTAGAAATTGCAATTTTTTTTTGCTTCACCGAAAAGCCCATTTTCGATAAAAAGTGATTTTTTTCAAAAAAAGTAAATGACCCCTCTAATTAATCTACTAGATCACCAGAACCTTCACCAGTTGTCAGAAACATGATAGGTTCCTTCGTTTTCACGTAGCATGCCTCCAAAGATACATGTTTAGAAATTGCAATGTTTTGGTGCTTAACCAAAAAGCCCATTTTCCGTAAGAAGTGATTTTTTTCAAAAAACAGTAAATGACCCCTCTAATTAATTGACTAGATCACCAGAACCTTCCCCTTTTGTCAGAAACATGATAGGTTACTTAGTTTTTGCGTAGCATGCCTCCAAAGATACGTGTTTAGAAATTGAAATTTTTTTTTCCTTCACCAAAAAGCCCATTTTCCGTAAAAAGTGATTTTTTTCAAAAAAAGTAAATGACCCCTCTAATTAATCGACTCAATCACCAGAACCTTCCTCAGTTGTCCGAAACATGATAGGTTCCTTAGTTTTCACGTAGCATGCCTCCGAAGATACAGGTTTAGAAATTGCACATTTTTTTTGCTTCACCAAAAAGCCCATTTTCCGTAAAAAGTGATTTTTAAAAAAAAAAGTAAATGACCACTCTAATTAATCGACTAGATCACCAGAACCTTCACCAGTTGTCAGAAACATGATAGGTTCCTTAGTTTTCGAGTAGCATGCCTCCAAAGATACATGTTTAGAAATTGCAATTTTTTTTGCTTCACCAAAAAGCCCATTTTCCGTAAAAAGTGATTTTTTTCAAAAAAAGTAAATTACCCCTCTAATTAATCGACTCGATCACCAGAACCTTACTCAGTTGTCAGAAACATGATAGGTTCCTTAGTTTTCACGTAGCATGCCTCCAAAGATACATGTTTAGAAATTGCAATTTTTTTTGCTTCACCAAAAAGCCCATTTTCCGTAAGAAGTGATTTTTTTCAAAAAACAATAAATGACCCCTCTAATTAATTGACTAGATCACCAGAACCTTCCCCAGTTGTCAGAAACATGATAGGTTCCTTAGTTTTCACGTAGCATGCCTCCAAAGAAACATGTTTAGAAATTGCAATTTTTTTTGCTTCACCAAAAAGCCCATTTTCCGTAAAAAGTGATTTTTTTCAAAAAAAGTAAATTACCCCTCTAATTAATCGACTCGATCACCAGAACCTTACTCAGTTGTCAGAAACATGATAGGTTCCTTAGTTTTCACGTAGCATGCCTCCAAAGATACATGTTTAGAAATTGCAATTTTTTTGGCTTCACCAAAAAGCCCATTTTCCGTAAAAAGTGATTTTTTTCAAAAAAAGTAAATTACCCCTCTAATTAATCGACTCGATCACCAGAACCTTACTCAGTTGTCAGAAACATGATAGGTTCCTTAGTTTTCACGTAGCATGCCTCCAAAGATACATGTTTAGAAATTGCAATTTTTTTTGCTTCACCAAAAAGCCCATTTTCCGTAAGAAGTGATTTTTTTCAAAAAACAATAAATGACCCCTCTAATTAATTGACTAGATCACCAGAACCTTCCCCAGTTGTCAGAAACATGATAGGTTCCTTAGTTTTCACGTAGCATGCCTCCAAAGAAACATGTTTAGAAATTGCAATTTTTTTTGCTTCACCAAAAAGCCCATTTTCCGTAAAAAGTGATTTTTTTCAAAAAAAGTAAATTACCCCTCTAATTAATCGACTCGATCACCAGAACCTTACTCAGTTGTCAGAAACATGATAGGTTCCTTAGTTTTCACGTAGCATGCCTCCAAAGATACATGTTTAGAAATTGCAATTTTTTTTGTTTCACCAAAAAGCCCATTTTCCGTAAAAAGTGATTTTTTTCAAAAAAAGTAAACGACCCCTCTAATTAATCGACTAGATCACCAGAACCTTCCCCAGTTGTCAGAAACATGATAGGATCCTTAGTTTTCGAGTAGCATGCCTCCAAAGATATGTGTTTAGAAACTGCAATTTTTTTGCTTCACCAAAAAGCCCATTTTCCGTAAAAAGTGATTTTTAAAAAAAAAAGTAAATGACTCCTATAATTAATCGACTAGATCACCAGAACCTTCCTCAGTTGTCAGAAACATGATAGGTTCCTTAGTTTTCGAGTAGCATGCCTCCAAAGATACATGTTTAGAAACTGCAGTTTTTTTTGCTTCACCAAAAAGCCCATTTTCCGTAAAAAGTGATTTTTAAAAAAAAAGTAAATGACCACTCTAATTAATCGACTAGATCACCAGAACCTTCCCCAGTTGTCAGAAATATGATAGGTTCCTTAGTTTTCGAGTAGCATGCCTCCAAAGATACATGTTTAGAAATTGCAATTTTTTTTTGCTTCACTAAAAAGCCCATTTTCCGTAAAAAGTGATTTTTTTCAAAAAAAGTAAATGACCCCTCTAATTAATCTACTCGATCACTAGAACCTTCCCCTGTTGTCAGAAACATGATAGGTTACTTAGTTTTTGCGTAGCATGCCTCCAAAGATACGTGTTTAGAAATTGAAATTTTTTTTTGCTTCACCAAAAAGCCCATTTTCCGTAAAAAGTGATTTTTTTCAAAAAAAGTAAATGACCCCTATAATTAATCGACTCAATCACCAGAACATTCCTTAGTTGTCATAAACATGATAGTTTCCTTAGTTTTCACGTAGCATGCCTCCAAAGATACAGGTTTAGAAATTGCACATTTTTTTTGCTTCACCAAAAAGCCCATTTTTCGTAAAAAGTGATTTTTTTCAAAAAAACTAAATGACCCCTCTAATTAATCGACTCGATCACCAGAACCTTCCCCTATTGTCAGAAACGTGATAGGTTCCTTAGTTTTCGCGTAGCATGCCTCCAAAGATACATGTTTAGAAATTGCAATTTTATTTTTGCTTCACCAAAAAGCCCATTTTCCATAAAAAGTGATTTTTTTTAAAAAAGTAAATGACCCCTCTAATTAATCGACTAGATCACCAGAACCTTCCCGTGTTGTCAGAAACATGATAGGTTCCTTAGTTTTCGTGTAGCATGCCTCCAAAGATACGTGTTTAGAAACTGAAATTTTTTTGCTTCACCAAAAAGCCCATTTTCCGTAAAAAGTGATTTTTTAAAAAAATAGTAAATGACCCCTCTAATTAATCTACTAGATCACCAGAACCTTCCCGTGTTGTCAGAAACATGATAGGTTCCTTAGTTTTCGTGTAGCATGCCTCCAAAGATATGTGTTTAGAAACTGCAATTTTTTTTGCTTCACCAAAAAGCCCATTTTCCATAAAAAGTGATTTTTAAAAAAAAAAGTAAATGACCACTCGAATTAATCGACTAGATCACCAGAACCTTCCCCAGTTGTCAGAAATATGATAGGTTCCTTCGTTTCCGCTTAGCATGACTCCAAAGATACATGTTTAGAAATTGCAATTTATTTTTTGCTTCACCGAAAAGCCCATTTTCGATAAAAAATGATTTTTTTCAAAAAAAGTAAATGACCCCTCTAATTAATCGACTAGATCACCAAAACCTTCCACATTTGTCAAAAACATGATAGGTTCCTTAGTTTTCGAGTAGCATGCCTCCAAAGATACATGTTTAAAAACGTCAATTTTTTTTTGCTTCACCAAAAAGCTCATTTTCCGTAAAAAGTGATTTTTAAATAAAAAAGTAAATGACCACTCTAATTAATCGACTGGATCACCAGAACCTTCCCCAGTTGTCAGAAACATGATAGATTACTTAGTTTTCGCGTAGCATGCCTCCAAAGAAACATGTTTAGAAATTGCAATTTTTTTTGCTTCACCAAAAAGCCCATTTTCCGTAAAAAGTGATTTTTTTCAAAAAAAGTAAATGACCCCTCTAAATAATCGACTAGATCACCAGAACCTTCCCCAGTTGTCAGAAACATGATAGGTTCCTTAGTTTTCGAGTAGCATGCCTCCAAAGATACATGTTTAGAAATTGCAATTTTTTTTGCTTCACCAAAAAGACCATTTTCTGTAAAAAGTGATTTTTTTCAAAAAAGTAAATGACCCCTCTAATTAATCGACTAGATCACCAGAACCTTCCCGTGTTGTCAGAAACATGATAGGTTCCTTAGTTTTCGTGTAGCATGCCTCCAAAGATACGTGTATAGAAACTGCAATTTTTTTTGCTTCACCAAAAAGACCATTTTCCGTAAAAAGTGATTTTTTCCAAAAAAGTAAATGAGCACTCTAATTAATCGACTAGATCAACAGAACCTTCCCCAGTTGTCAGAAACATGATAGGTTCCTTAGTTTTCACGTAGCATGCCTCCAAAGATACATGTTTAGAAATTGCAATTTTTTTGTGCTTCACCAAAAAGCCCATTTTCCGTAAAAAGTGATTTTTTTCAAAAAAATTAAATGACTCCTCTAATTAATCGACTCGATCACCAGAACCTTCCCCTGTTGTCAGAAACATGATAGGTTACTTAGTTTTTGCGTAGCATGCCTCCAAAGATACGTGTTTAGAAATTGAAATTTTTTTTTGCCTCACCAAAAAGCCCATTTTCCGTAAAAAGTGATTTTTTTCAAAAAAAGTAAATGACCCCTATAATTAATCGACTCAATCACCAGAACATTCCTTAGTTGTCATAAACATGATAGTTTCCTTAGTTTTCACGTAGCATGCCTCCAAAGATACAGGTTTAGAAATTGCACATTTTTTTTGCTTCACCAAAAAGCCCATTTTTCGTAAAAAGTGATTTTTTTCAAAAAAACTAAATGACCCCTCTAATTAATCGACTCGATCACCAGAACCTTCCCCTATTGTCAGAAACGTGATAGGTTCCTTAGTTTTCGCGTAGCATGCCTCCAAAGATACATGTTTAGAAATTGCAATTTTATTTTTGCTTCACCAAAAAGCCCATTTTCCATAAAAAGTGATTTTTTTTAAAAAAGTAAATGACCCCTCTAATTAATCGACTAGATCACCAGAACCTTCCCGTGTTGTCAGAAACATGATAGGTTCCTTAGTTTTCGTGTAGCATGCCTCCAAAGATACGTGTTTAGAAACTGAAATTTTTTTGCTTCACCAAAAAGCCCATTTTCCGTAAAAAGTGATTTTTTAAAAAAATAGTAAATGACCCCTCTAATTAATCTACTAGATCACCAGAACCTTCCCGTGTTGTCAGAAACATGATAGGTTCCTTAGTTTTCGTGTAGCATGCCTCCAAAGATATGTGTTTAGAAACTGCAATTTTTTTTGCTTCACCAAAAAGCCCATTTTCCATAAAAAGTGATTTTTAAAAAAAAAAGTAAATGACCACTCGAATTAATCGACTAGATCACCAGAACCTTCCCCAGTTGTCAGAAATATGATAGGTTCCTTCGTTTCCGCTTAGCATGACTCCAAAGATACATGTTTAGAAATTGCAATTTATTTTTTGCTTCACCGAAAAGCCCATTTTCGATAAAAAATGATTTTTTTCAAAAAAAGTAAATGACCCCTCTAATTAATCGACTAGATCACCAAAACCTTCCACATTTGTCAAAAACATGATAGGTTCCTTAGTTTTCGAGTAGCATGCCTCCAAAGATACATGTTTAAAAACGTCAATTTTTTTTTGCTTCACCAAAAAGCTCATTTTCCGTAAAAAGTGATTTTTAAATAAAAAAGTAAATGACCACTCTAATTAATCGACTGGATCACCAGAACCTTCCCCAGTTGTCAGAAACATGATAGATTACTTAGTTTTCGCGTAGCATGCCTCCAAAGAAACATGTTTAGAAATTGCAATTTTTTTTGCTTCACCAAAAAGCCCATTTTCCGTAAAAAGTGATTTTTTTCAAAAAAAGTAAATGACCCCTCTAAATAATCGACTAGATCACCAGAACCTTCCCCAGTTGTCAGAAACATGATAGGTTCCTTAGTTTTCGAGTAGCATGCCTCCAAAGATACATGTTTAGAAATTGCAATTTTTTTTGCTTCACCAAAAAGACCATTTTCCGTAAAAAGTGATTTTTTCCAAAAAAGTAAATGAGCACTCTAATTAATCGACTAGATCAACAGAACCTTCCCCAGTTGTCAGAAACATGATAGGTTCCTTAGTTTTCACGTAGCATGCCTCCAAAGATACATGTTTAGAAATTGCAATTTTTTTGTGCTTCACCAAAAAGCCCATTTTCCGTAAAAAGTGATTTTTTTCAAAAAAATTAAATGACTCCTCTAATTAATCGACTCGATCACCAGAACCTTCCCCTGTTTTCAGAAACATGATAGGTTACTTAGTTTTTGCGTAGCATGCCTCCAAAGATACGTGTTTAGAAATTGAAATTTTTTTTTGCCTCACCAAAAAGCCCATTTTCCGTAAAAAGTGATTTTTTTCAAAAAAAGTAAATGACCCCTCTAATTAATCGACTCAATCACCAGAACCTTCCTCAGTTGTCAGAAACATGATAGGTTCCTTAGTTTTCACGTAGCATGCCTCCAAAGATACAGGTTTAGAAATTGCACATTTTGTTTGCTTCACCAAAAAGCCCATTTTCCGTAAAAAGTGATTTTTAAAAAAAAAAGTAAATGACCACTCTAATTAATCGACTAGATCACCAGAACCTTTCCCTGTTGTCAGAAATATGATAGGTTCCTTAGTTTTCATGTAGCATGCCTCCAAAGATACATGTTTAGAAATTGCAATTTTTTTTTGCTTCACCAAAAAGCCCTTTTTCGATAAAAAGTGATTTTTTTTAAAAAAAGTAAATGACCCCTCTAATTAATCGACTCGATCACCAGAACCTTCCTCAGTTGTCAGAAACATGATAGGTTCCTTAGTTTTCGTGTAGCATGCCTCCAAAGATATGTGTTTAGAAACTGCAATTTTTTTTGCTTCACCAAAAAGCCCATTTTCCGTAAAAAGTGATTTTTTTCAAAAAAAGTAAATGACCCCTCTAATTAATCGACTAGATCACCAGAACCTTCCCCAGTTGTCAGAAACATGATAGGTTCCTTAGTTTTCGAGTAGCATGCCTCCAAAGATACATGTTTAGAAATTGCAATTTTTTTTTGCTTCACCAAAAAGCCCATTTTCCGTAAAAAGTGATTTTTTAAAAAAAAATTAAATTACCCCTCTAATTAATCGACTCGATCACCAGAACCTTCCCCAGTTGTCAGAAACATGATAGTTTCCTTAGTTTTCACGTAGCATGCCTCCAAAGATACAGGTTTAGAAATTGCACATTTTTTTTGCTTCACCAAAAAGCCCATTTTCCGTAAAAAGTGATTTTTTTTAAAAAAAGTAAATGACCCCTCTAATTAATCGACTAGATCACCAGAACCTTCCCGTGTTGTCAGAAACATGATAGGTTCCTTAGTTTTCGTGTAGCATGCCTCCAAAGATATGTGTTTAGAAACTGCAATTTTTTTTGCTTCACCAAAAAGCCCATTTTCCGTAAAAAAGTGATTTTTTTCAAAAACAGTAAATGACCCCTCTAATTAATTGACTAGATCACCAGAACCTTCCCCTGTTGTCAGAAACATGATAGGTTACTTAGTTTTTGCGTTGCATGCCTCCAAAGATACGTGTTTAGAAATTGAAATTTTTTTTTGCTTCCCCAAAAAGCCCATTTTCCGTAAAAAGTGATTTTTTTCAAAAAAAGTAAATGACCCCTCTAATTAATCGACTCAATCACCAGAACCTTCCTCAGTTGTCAGAAACATGATAGGTTCCTTAGTTTTCGAGTAGCATGCCTCCAAAGATACATGTTTAGAAATTGCAATTTTTTTTGCTTCACCAAAAAGACCATTTTCCGTAAAAAGTGATTTTTTTCAAAAAAGTAAATGAGCACTCTAATTAATCGACTAGATCACCAGAACCTTCCCCAGTTGTCAGAAACATGATAGGTTCCTTAGTTTTCGAGTAGCATGCCTCCAAAGATACATGTTTAGAAATTGCAATTTTTTTTGCTTCACCAAAAAGACCATTTTCCGTAAAAAGTGATTTTTTTCAAAAAAGTAAATGAGCACTCTAATTAATCGACTCGATCACCAGAACCTTCCTCAGTTGTCAGAAACATGATAGGTTCCTTAGTTTTCGTGTAGCATGCCTCCAAAGATATGTGTTTAGAAACTGCAATTTTTTTTGCTTCACCAAAAAGCCCATTTTCCGTAAAAAGTGATTTTTTTCAAAAAAAGTAAATGACACCTCTAATTAATCGACTAGATCACCAGAACCTTGTCAGAAACATGATTGGTTCCTTAGTTTTCGAGTAGCATGCCTCCAAAGATACATGTTTAGAAATTGCAATTTTTTTTTGCTTCACCAAAAAGCCCATTTTCCATAAAAAGGGATTTTTTTCAAAAAAGTAAATGACCCCTCTAATCAATCGACTAGATCACCAGAACCTTCCCGTGTTGTCAGAAACATGATAGGTTCCTTAGTTTTCGTGTACCATGCCTCCAAAGATATGTGTTTAGAAACTGCAATTTTTTTTGCTTCACCAAAAAGCCCATTTTCCGTAAAAAGTGATTTTTTTCAAAAAAAGTAAATGACCCCTCTAATTAATCGACTAGATCACCAGAACCTTCCCCAGTTGTCAGAAACATGATAGGTCCCTTAGTTTTCGCATAGCATGCCTCCAAAGATACATGTTTAGAAATTGCAATTTTTTTTTGCTTCTCCAAAAAGCCCATTTTCCGTAAAAAGTGATTTTTTTCAAAAAAATTAAATTACCCCTCTAATTAATCGACTCGATCACCAGAACCTTCCCCAGTTGTCAGAAACATGATAGGTTCCTTAGTTTTCGAGTAGCATGCCTCCAAAGAAACATGTTTAGAAATTGCAATTTTTTTTTGCTTCACCAAAAAGCCCATTTTCCGTAAAAAGTGATTTTTTTTAAAAAAAGTAAATGACCCCTCTAATTAATCGACTAGATCACCAGAACCTTCCCCTGTTGTCAGAAACATGATAGGTTACTTAGTTTTTGCGTAGCATGCCTCCAAAGATACGTGTTTAGAAATTGAAATTTTTTTTTTCTTCCCCAAAAAGCCCATTTTCCGTAAAAAGTGATTTTTTTTAAAAAAAGTAAATGACCCCTCTAATTAATCGACTCAATCACCAGAACCTTCCTCAGTTGTCAGAAACATGATAGGTTCCTTAGTTTTCGAGTAGCATGCCTCCAAAGATACATGTTTAGAAATTGCAATTTTTTTTGCTTCACCAAAAGGACCATTTTCCGTAAAAAGTGATTTTTTTCAAAAAAAGTAAATGACTCCTCTAATTAATTGACTAGATCACCAGAACCTTCCCCAGTTGTCAGAAACATGATAGGTGTCTTAGTTTTCACGTAGCATGCCTCCAAAGATACATGTTTAGAAATTGCAATTTTTTTTTTGCTTCACCAAAAAGCCCATTTTCCGTAAAAAGTGATTTTTTAAAAAAAAGTAAATGACCACTCGAATTAATCGACTAGATCACCAGAACCTTCCCCAGTTGTCAGAAACATGATAGGTTCCTTCGTTTCCGCGTAGCATGACTCCAAAGATACATGTTTAGAAATTGCAATTTTTTTTTGCTTCACCGAAAAGCCCATTTTCGATAAAAAGTGATTTTTTTAAAAAAAAGTAAATGACCCCTCTAATTAATCTACTAGATCACCAGAACCTTCACCAGTTGTCAGAAACATGATAGGTTCCTTGTTTTTCGCGTAGCATGCCTTCAAAGATACATGTTTAGAAATTGCAATTTTTTTTTTGCTTCACCAAAAAGCCCATTTTCCGTAAAAAGTGATTTTTTTCAAAAAAAGTAAATGACTCCTCTAATTAATTGACTAGATCACCAGAACCTTCCCCAGTTGTCAGAAACATGATAGGTGTCTTAGTTTTCACGTAGCATGCCTCCAAAGATACATGTTTAGAAATTGCAATTTTTTTGTGCTTCACCAAAAAGCCCATTTTCCGTAAGAAGTGATTTTTTTCAAAAAACAGTAAATGATCCCTCTAATTAATTGACTAGATCACCAGAACCTTCCCCAGTTGTCAGAAACATGATAGGTTCCTTAGTTTTCACGTAGCATGCCTCCAAAGATACATGTTTAGAAATTGCAATTTTTTTTTGCTTCACCAAAAAGCCCATTTTACGTAAAAAGTGATTTTTTTCAAAAAAAGTAAATGACCCCTCTAATTAATCGACTCGATCACCAGAACCTTCCCCTGTTGTCAGACACATGATAGGTTACTTAGTTTTTGCGTAGCATGCCTCCAAAGATACAGGTTTAGAAATTGCAAATTTTTTTTTGCTTCACCAAAAAGCCCATTTTCCGTAAAAAGGGATTTTTTTCAAAAAAATTAAATGACACCTCTAATTAATCGACTAAATCACCAGAACCTTCCTCAGTTGTCAGAAACATGATAGGTTCCTTAGTTTTCACGTAGCATGCCTCCAAAGATACAGGTTTAGAAATTGCAAATTTTTTTTGCTTCACCAAAAAGCCCATTTTCCGTAAAAAGTGATTTTTTTCAAAAAAAGTAAATTACCCCTCTAATTAATCGACTCGATCACCAGAACCTTACTCAGTTGTCAGAAACATGATAGGTTCCTTAGTTTTCACGTAGCATGCCTCCAAAGATACATGTTTAGAAATTGCAATTTTTTTTTGCTTCACCAAAAAGAATATTTTCCGTAAGAAGTGATTTTTTTCAAAAAAGTAAATGACCACTCTAATTAATCGACTAGATCACCAGAACCTTCCTCAGTTGTCAGAAACATGATAGGTTCCTTAGTTTTCACGTAGCATGCCTCCGAAGATACAGGTTTAGAAATTGCACATTTTTTTTGCTTCACCAAAAAGCCCATTTTCCGTAAAAAGTGATTTTTAAAAAAAAAAGTAAATGACCACTCTAATTAATCGACTAGATCACCAGAACCTTCACCAGTTGTCAGAAACATGATAGGTTCCTTAGTTTTCACGTAGCATGCCTCCAAAGATACATGTTTAGAAATTGCAATTTTTTTTGCTTCACCAAAAAGCCCATTTTCCGTAAGAAGTGATTTTTTTCAAAAAACAGTAAATGACCCTTCTAATTAATTGACTAGATCACCAGAACCTCCCCCTGTTGTCAGAAACATGATAGGTTCCTTAGTTTTCGCGTAGCATGCCTCCAAAGATACGTGTTTAGAAATTGAAATTTTTTTTTGCTTCACCAAAAAGCCCATTTTCCGTAAAAAGTGATTTTTTTCAAAAAAAGTAAATGACCCCTCTAATTAATCGACTCAATCACCAGAACATTCCTCAGTTGTCAGAAACATGATAGGTTCCTTAGTTTTCACGTAGCATGCCTCCAAAGATACAGGTTTAGAAATTGCACATTTTTTTTGCTTCACCAAAAAGCCCATTTTTCGTAAAAAGTGATTTTTTTCAAAAAAAGTAAATGACCACTCTAATTAATCAACTCGATCACCAGAACCTTCCCCTATTGTCAGAAACATGATAGGTTCCTTAGTTTTCGAGTAGCATGCCTCCAAAGATACATGTTTAGAAATTGCAATTTTTTTTTGCTTCACCAAAAAGCCCATTTTCCATAAAAAGTGATTTTTTTCAAAAAAGTAAATGACCCCTCTAATTATTCGACTAGAGCACGAGAACCTTTCCCTGTTGTCAGAAACATGATAGGTTCCTTAGTTTTCGTGTAGCATGCCTCCAAAGATACGTGTTTAGAAACTGAAATTTTTTTGCTTCAACAAAAAGCCCATTTTCCGTAAAAAGTGATTTTTTAAAAAAAAAGTAAATGACCCCTCTAATTAATCTACTAGATCACCAGAACCTTCCCGTGTTGTCAGAAACATGATAGGTTCCTTAGTTTTCGTGTAGCATGCCTCCAAAGATATGTGTTTAGAAACTGCAATTTTTTTTGCTTCACCAAAAAGCCCATTTTCCATAAAAAGTGATTTTTAAAAAAAAAAGTAAATGACCACTCGAATTAATCAACTAGATCACCAGAACCTTTCCCTGTTGTCAGAAATATGATAGATTAATTAGTTTTCGCGTAGCATGCCTCCAAAGAAACATGTTTAGAAATTGCAATTTTTTTTTGCTTCACCAAAAAGCCCATTTTCCGTAAAAAGTGATTTTTTTCAAAAAAAAGTAAATGACCCCTCTAATTAATCGACTAGATCACCAAAACATTCCTCAGTTGTCAGAAACATGATAGGTTCCTTAGTTTTCACGTAGCATGCCTCCAAAGATACAGGTTTAGAAATTGCACATTTTTTTTGCTTCACCAAAAAGCCCATTTTTCGTAAAAAGTGATTTTTTTCAAAAAAAGTAAATGACCCCTCTAATTAATCGACTCAATCACCAGAACATTCCTCAGTTGTCAGAAACATGATAGGTTCCTTAGTTTTCACGTAGCATGCCTCCAAAGATACATGTTTAGAAATTGCAATTTTTTTTGCTTCACCAAAAAGCCCATTTTCCGTAAAAAGTGATTTTTTTAAAAAAAAGTAAATGACCCCTCTAATTAATCGACTAGATCACCAAAACCTTCCACAGTTGTCAAAAACATGATAGGTTCCTTAGTTTTCGATTAGCATGCCTCCAAAGATACATGTTTAAAAACTTAAATTTTTTTTTGCTTCACCAAAAAGCTCATTTTCCGTAAAAAGTGATTTTTAAATAAAAAAGTAAATGACCACTCTAATTAATCGACTAGATCACCAGAACCTTCCCGTGTTGTCAGAAACATGATAGGTTCCTCAGTTTTCGTGTAGCATGCCTCCAAAGATACGTGTTTAGAAACTGCAATTTTTTTTGCTTCACCAAAAAGCCCATTTTCCGTAAAAAGTGATTTTTTAAAAAAAAAGTAAATGACCCCTCTAATTAATCGACTAGATCACCAGAACCTTCCCGTGTTGTCAGAAACATGATAGTTTCCTTAGTTTTCACGTAGCATGCCTCCAAAGATACATGTTTAGAAATTGCACATTTTTTTTGCTTCACCAAAAAGCCCATTTTCCGTAAAAAGTGATTTTTAAAAAAAAAAGTAAATGAACACTCTAATTAATCGACTAGATCACCAGAACCTTCACCAGTTGTCAGAAACATGATAGGTTCCTTAGTTTTCGAGTAGCATGCCTCCAAAGATACATGTTTAGAAATTGCAATTGTTTTTGCTTCACCAAAAAGACCATTTTCCGTAAAAAGTGATTTTTTTCAAAAAAGTAAATGACCACTCTAATTAATCGACTAGATCACCAAAACCTTCCCCAATTGTCAGAAACATGATAGGTTCCTTAGTTTTCACGTAGGATGCCTCCAAAGATACATGTTTAGAAATTGCAATTTTTTGGTGCTTCACCAAAAAGCCCATTTTCCGTAAGAAGTGATTTTTTTCAAAAAACAGTAAATGACCCTTCTAATTAATTGACTAGATCACCAGAACCTCCCCCTGTTGTCAGAAACATGATAGGTTCCTTAGTTTTCGCGTAGCATGCCTCCAAAGATACGTGTTTAGAAATTGAAATTTTTTTTTGCTTCACCAAAAAGCCCATTTTCCGTAAAAAGTGATTTTTTTCAAAAAAAGTAAATGACCCCTCTAATTAATCGACTCAATCACCAGAACATTCCTCAGTTGTCAGAAACATGATAGGTTCCTTAGTTTTCACGTAGCATGCCTCCAAAGATACAGGTTTAGAAATTGCACATTTTTTTTGCTTCACCAAAAAGCCCATTTTTCGTAAAAAGTGATTTTTTTCAAAAAAAGTAAATGACCACTCTAATTAATCAACTCGATCACCAGAACCTTCCCCTATTGTCAGAAACATGATAGGTTCCTTAGTTTTCGAGTAGCATGCCTCCAAAGAAACCATGTTTAGAAATTGCAATTTTTTTTTGCTTCACCAAAAAGCCCATTTTCCATAAAAAGTGATTTTTTTCAAAAAAGTAAATGACCCCTCTAATTATTCGACTAGAGCACGAGAACCTTTCCCTGTTGTCAGAAACATGATAGGTTCCTTAGTTTTCGTGTAGCATGCCTCCAAAGATACGTGTTTAGAAACTGAAATTTTTTTGCTTCACCAAAAAGCCCATTTTCCGTAAAAAGTGATTTTTTAAAAAAAAAGTAAATGACCCCTCTAATTAATCTACTAGATCACCAGAACCTTCCCGTGTTGTCAGAAACATGATAGGTTCCTTAGTTTTCGTGTAGCATTTCTCCAAAGATATGTGTTTAGAAACTGCAATTTTTTTTGCTTCACCAAAAAGCCCATTTTCCATAAAAAGTGATTTTTAAAAAAAAAAGTAAATGACCCCTCTAATTAATCGACTAGATCACCAAAACCTTTCCCTGTTGTCAGAAATATGATAGATTAATTAGTTTTCGCGTAGCATGCCTCCAAAGAAACATGTTTAGAAATTGCAATTTTTTTTTGCTTCACCAAAAAGCCCATTTTCCGTAAAAAGTGATTTTTTTCAAAAAAAGTAAATGACCCCTCTAATTAATCGACTAGATCACCAAAACATTCCTCAGTTGTCAGAAACATGATAGGTTCCTTAGTTTTCACGTAGCATGCCTCCAAAGATACAGGTTTAGAAATTGCACATTTTTTTTGCTTCACCAAAAAGCCCATTTTTCGTAAAAAGTGATTTTTTTCAAAAAAAGTAAATGACCCCTCTAATTAATCGACTCAATCACCAGAACATTCCTCAGTTGTCAGAAACATGATAGGTTCCTTAGTTTTCACGTAGCATGCCTCCAAAGATACATGTTTAGAAATTGCAATTTTTTTTGCTTCACCAAAAAGCCCATTTTCCGTAAAAAGTGATTTTTTTAAAAAAAAGTAAATGACCCCTCTAATTAATCGACTAGATCACCAAAACCTTCCACAGTTGTCAAAAACATGATAGGTTCCTTAGTTTTCGATTAGCATGCCTCCAAAGATACATGTTTAAAAACTTAAATTTTTTTTTGCTTCACCAAAAAGCTCATTTTCCGTAAAAAGTGATTTTTAAATAAAAAAGTAAATGACCACTCTAATTAATCGACTAGATCACCAGAACCTTCCCCAGTTGTCAGAAACATGATAGATTACTTAGTTTTCGCGTAGCATGCCTCCAAAGAAACATGTTTAGAAATTGCAATTTTTTTTTCTTCACCAAAAAGCCCATTTTCCGTAAAAAGTGATTTTTTTCAAAAAAAGTAAACGACCCCTCTAATTAATCGACTAGATCACCAGAACCTTCCCCAGTTGTCAGAAACATGATAGGATCCTTAGTTTTCGAGTAGCATGCCTCCAAAGATATGTGTTTAGAAACTGCAATTTTTTTGCTTCACCAAAAAGCCCATTTTCCGTAAAAAGTGATTTTTAAAAAAAAAAGTAAATGACTCCTTTAATTAATCGACTAGATCACCAGAACCTTCCTCAGTTGTCAGAAACATGATAGGTTCCTTAGTTTTCGAGTAGCATGCCTCCAAAGATACATGTTTAGAAACTGCAGTTTTTTTTGCTTCACCAAAAAGCCTATTTTCCGTAAAAAGTGATTTTTAAAAAAAAAGTAAATGACCACTCTAATTAATCGACTAGATCACCAGAACCTTCCCCAGTTGTCAGAAATATGATAGGTTCCTTAGTTTTCGAGTAGCATGCCTCCAAAGATACATGTTTAGAAATTGCAATTTTTTTTTGCTTCACCAAAAAGCCCATTTTCCGTAAAAAGTGATTTTTTTCAAAAAAAGTAAATGACCCCTCTAATTAATCGACTCGATCACTAGAACCTTCCCCTGTTGTCAGAAACATGATAGGTTACTTAGTTTTTGCGTAGCATGCCTCCAAAGATACGTGTTTAGAAATTGAAATTTTTTTTGCTTCACCAAAAAGCCCATTTTTCGTAAAAAGTGATTTTTTTCAAAAAAACTAAATGACCCCTCTAATTAATCGACTCGATCACCAGAACCTTCCCCTATTGTCAGAAACGTGATAGGTTCCTTAGTTTTCGCGTAGCATGCCTCCAAAGATACATGTTTAGAAATTGCAATTTTTTTTTGCTTCACCAAAAAGCCCATTTTCCATAAAAAGTGATTTTTTTAAAAAAAGTAAATGACCCCTCTAATTAATCGACTAGATCACCAGAACCTTCCCGTGTTGTCAGAAACATGATAGGTTCCTTAGTTTTCGTGTAGCATGCCTCCAAAGATACGTGTTTAGAAACTGAAATTTTTTTGCTTCACCAAAAAGCCCATTTTCCGTAAAAAGTGATTTTTTAAAAAAATAGTAAATGACCCCTCTAATTAATCTACTAGATCACCAGAACCTTCCCGTGTTGTCAGAAACATGATAGGTTCCTTAGTTTTCGTGTAGCATGCCTCCAAAGATATGTGTTTAGAAACTGCAATTTTTTTTGCTTCACCAAAAAGCCCATTTTCCATAAAAAGTGATTTTTTAAAAAAAAAGTAAATGACCACTCGAATTAATCGACTAGATCACCAGAACCTTCCCCAGTTGTCAGAAATATGATAGGTTCCTTCGTTTCCGCTTAGCATGACTCCAAAGATACATGTTTAGAAATTGCAATTTATTTTTTGCTTCACCGAAAAGCCCATTTTCGATAAAAAGTGATTTTTTTCAAAAAAAGTAAATGACCCCTCTAATTAATCGACTAGATCACCAAAACCTTCCACATTTGTCAAAAACATGATAGGTTAATTAGTTTTCGAGTAGCATGCCTCCAAAGATACATGTTTAAAAACGTCAATTTTTTTTTGCTTCACCAAAAAGCTCATTTTCCGTAAAAAGTGATTTTTAAATAAAAAAGTAAATGACCACTCTAATTAATCGACTGGATCACCAGAACCTTCCTCAGTTGTCAGAAACATGATAGATTACTTAGTTTTCGCGTAGCATGCCTCCAAAGATACATGTTTAGAAATTGCAATTTTTTTTGCTTCACCAAAAAGACCATTTTCTGTAAAAAGTGATTTTTTTCAAAAAAGTAAATGACCCCTCTAATTAATCGACTAGATCACCAGAACCTTCCCGTGTTGTCAGAAACATGATAGGTTCCTTAGTTTTCGTGTAGCATGCCTCCAAAGATACGTGTTTAGAAACTGCAATTTTTTTTGCTTCACCAAAAAGACCATTTTCCGTAAAAAGTGATTTTTTCCAAAAAAGTAAATGAGCACTCTAATTAATCGACTAGATCACCAGAACCTTCCCCAGTTGTCAGAAACATGATAGGTTCCGTAGTTTTCACGTAGCATGCCTCCAAAGATACATGTTTAGAAATTGCAATTTTTTTGTGCTTCACCAAAAAGCCCATTTTCCGTAAAAAGTGATTTTTTTCAAAAAAAGTAAATGACCCCTCTAATTAATCGACTCGATCACCAGAACCTTCCCCTGTTGTCAGAAACATGATAGGTTACTTAGTTTTTGCGTAGCATGCCTCCAAAGATACGTGTTTAGAAATTGAAATTTTTTTTTGCCTCACCAAAAAGCCAATTTTCCGTAAAAAGTGATTTTTTTCAAAAAAAGTAAATGACCCCTCTAATTAATCGACTCAATCACCAGAACCTTCCTCAGTTGTCAGAAACATGATAGGTTCCTTAGTTTTCACGTAGCATGCCTCCAAAGATACAGGTTTAGAAATTGCACATTTTGTTTGCTTCACCAAAAAGCCCATTTTCCGTAAAAAGTGATTTTTAAAAAAAAAAGTAAATGACCACTCTAATTAATCGACTAGATCACCAGAACCTTTCCCTGTTGTCAGAAATATGATAGGTTCCTTAGTTTTCATGTAGCATGCCTCCAAAGATACATGTTTAGAAATTGCAATTTTTTTTTGCTTCACCAAAAAGCCCTTTTTCGATAAAAAGTGATTTTTTTAAAAAAAAGTAAATGACCCCTCTAATTAATCGACTCGATCACCAGAACCTTCCTCAGTTGTCAGAAACATGATAGGTTCCTTAGTTTTCGTGTAGCATGCCTCCAAAGATATGTGTTTAGAAACTGCAATTTTTTTTGCTTCACCAAAAAGCCCATTTTCCGTAAAAAGTGATTTTTTTCAAAAAAAGTAAATGACCCCTCTAATTAATCGACTAGATCACCAGAACCTTCCCCAGTTGTCAGAAACATGATAGGTTCCTTAGTTTTCGAGTAGCATGCCTCCAAAGATACATGTTTAGAAATTGCAATTTTTTTTGCTTCACCAAAAAGCCCATTTTCCGTAAAAAGTGATTTTTTTAAAAAAAATTAAATTACCCCTCTAATTAATCGACTCGATCACCAGAACCTTCCCCAGTTGTCAGAAACATGATAGGTACCTTAGTTTTCGAGTAGCATGCCTCCAAAGATACATGTTTAGAAATTGCAATTTTTTTTTGCTTCACCAAAAAGCCCATTTTCCGTAAAAAGTGATTTTTTTTAAAAAAAAGTAAATGACCCCTCTATTTAATCGACTAGATCACCAGAACCTTCCCGTGTTGTCAGAAACATGATAGGTTCCTTAGTTTTCGTGTAGCATGCCTCCAAAGATATGTGTTTAGAAACTGCAATTTTTTTTGCTTCACAAACAGGAGAGTGCAATCGGGGGGGGGTGGAGCGATGACGTAACACGCTAGCGTGCTGCGTTCGCGGTTTCTGGAACCCGGAAAGCAGCGGCGAGGAAGTGATGCCGAGGGGAACAAATGAAAGTAAAGACTGAGCGGGCTAATCCAGGCAACTAGGCAAAGATGAACTAAAGACATCGCGGGAAGTATTGGACTTGGAGCAACAATTAAAACATCCGAAAAGGAGCGAGAGAAGGACTACAAAAGGTCGCCAGCGGCTCCATAACAGAGGCCAGAGACTGAAACACCTCAGATAAGTTTCTTTCCATTTGTTTTCGGCCCTTTACTTTCTCCTTACCCTTTGTGTGGTGATCAAATTGATGGGGGATAGGACTGGGCAAACTTTAAATACTGCAAGTTACACTTAGAGATAAAGAAAACGGGGGAGCAACCAAGATACAAAAACCCGATAAACAATTTACACAAACTTTAAATACTGCAAGTTACACTCAGAGATAAAGAAAACGGGGGAGCAACCAAGATACAAAAACCCGATAAACAATTTACACACTATATCCCTGATAAATAAAATGGTTGTTTATATCAGTCACTTACCTACCTGATAGACTCGGAAGCCATTTATATCTGGAGAGTAGTTAAGTAGTACGGTGTAAATACGCAGTTGGGGGAAAACCTTAAGGAACACATTACTTTATCTTGATAGATTCTGGAGCCTACCTGATTGTGCATAGTACCCAGACAATTAAGCAGTACGGTGTAATTTTACAAATACTGGAGCCTTCATGTAGGTACATAGTAACCTGGCAGCAAAGTGTGACCATTTGGTGGGGTGAAATATCTTAAAGAGCATAGTATTATATCTGGATAAATGCAGGACCCACCTGTGTGTACGTAAAAGCCAAGCAATACGGTGAAACCCTTTGTCTGGTGAAATACTTATGAACTATACCACACGGTTTAAAGTGTTGTGCAACTTAGGCCCAGTAATGAGCTAAGTCCCAATTGGGTTTACCTAGTAAACTGAGAATAGGGCTATTCACGATACTGAAAAGTACCTATACAGAAAAGGAACCCGGGACCAACAGTCACAAAATAGAAGGAAAATAAAATATAAATTGTAAATAACCTAAAGGGAAAGAGAGGAACAGGATACTTACCACTGGAAGTAAGGTACAGATATAAGCAGTAATACACAAAGCGAGTTCCCTTAAAATACAAAAACACTTAAAAAGGAACAGCTTAGACAGAGCGGGGACCCTTGTAAAAATTTTGCGTTACCGGTAGGAGGCAAGCTGATAAAACCGCAGACTTACACAGAGGAACAAATAAAACAAAAGAAAAATCCAAGATGGCAGGAAGAAGACCAACAGAGAAACCTTCAAAAAGGGAGAGAAAAGATGAGAGAAAGGACCCAAAGAGGCTTTCATTTTTCTCCCCACACACCTCTAAACCTGAATTAGAGCCACAAGAACCGGAATCACCCATAGAAAGACCAGAACTAAATGACGGGGAAGCAACACAGAGCCCACAGTCAGTAAATATTAAACAAATTATTCAGGATCAACTGATGGAAGCATTAAATATACAATTCGATAGAATTAAAGCCGAAATACTTCTCCAGACACAAGAACTTAAAGTAGACCTAGCTGCTATAGCAAATAGAGTTAAAACAAATGAGGAAAAAATCCAAAACCTAGAATTTAAAGACGCCGCACAGGAAGAAAATATTAAGAGTAGCAAATCCAAGATTGATTTATTGGAGCAAAAAATCGCAGATCTGGAAGACCGATCCCGAAGGAACAACCTGAGGATAAGAGGGATCCCGGAATCAATCACAAATGAAAACCTGGGGAATTTTATAATAGACCTATGTCAAGAACTCGACATACGAGACACACAAATTTGGGAAAGATGTCATAGGACAATGAAACCTCCAAACTTAGCATCAGAGATCCCAAGAGATGTGCTCATTTGCTGCAATACATACAGAATTAAAGAAGAGATTATGAAAGCAAAGAGAGACAAAATCCTAAAAAGTCCTTACGAAAATATTAAGATTCTCCCAGATATTTCATACTACACAAGAATAAAAAGACAACAATTTGCTAACTCAACGGCGATCCTAAGGAAAAATGAAATCCGTTATCGGTGGACATGGCCAGCCAAAATTATCCTCACATTTGACTATAAGTCCTTAAGTTTTGAAACTCCAGAGAAACTCGCCCGATGGATTAAAGAAATAAATCTCGCTTAGGCACCATAAAGGGAAAAAAAAGAGAGTAGAGTACTGGAGAGGAGAGGAGGGGTCGGGGTTTTTTTTTTTTTTTTTTTTTATATATATATATATTTTTTTTTTTCTTTTCTCTCTTTCTCTCTCTTTCTCTCCCTTGCCCTGAATCCTAGGAAGGCAGATACACGTATTATTAACAAAGAGGACCTCCTAAAGAAAGAGATAAGGATTAAGATTACCCTCTTATTAAATCCCTCCCTCCATAGCATATAGGACAGCGTATAACAACTTAAGGCGTTATTACAGAATGGAAGTAATGCACGCTGTAGATCTGAAGGGCTCTGGTAGAGGCTTGGGACTGGGAGGTGAGGTGAGGGCGAGGGTTGGGGAGTGTGGGGACTAGAGATAGATTGGTTAAGTTTTTCTTTTTTTTTTTTTTTTTTTTTTTTTCCCCTTCTTTCCTCTCTCTTCCCTCTTCCCTTCTCCCGACACATGGGAGAACCAGTAGATTAGTAGTAAATATAAGGAGGGTAAGGAACAAAAGGGAGAGGAGGGGGTAACGAAATATTAAACTAATAGGGTACATACCGCAAGTGAAATAGAGGGGAAGGGGATTTTATAATGTTTAACAGATCACAGGGAGGGGGGAAAGGGGGGAAGATAAGGGGAGAAACTACACAAAATTACAGGGGTAAATAACAGGCAACAGAATCGCAATCACAAGGTTGTAAAGATTTGAAGCATGCACTATAGTAAAGTTAAAGGAAGATAGAAGAGATTAGGAGGAAGATCCAATCACTAAAGATCACTGAGATATGGTGGGGGGTAGATACTAGGAATGGAAAGAAACACGGGATAGAAACACCGAAAGGGAAGAGAAAAAAGAATATAGGATCACATGGAAGTAAAATTAAAGCACCATAGTAGTCTAAAAGTGAGAGAAGTAAAATAGAGTAAAAGAGGGAGGAAATATAGAACCTCAAATCACGGGTGTTAAAACACACGAAGAATTATCTAAAAATAAGCAAAGAATGGAGTGAGAGGGGGAATTATATAGGGAAATGGAGAAAAACAGATCTACCCAATGCATATGTGGAAAATAATGGCGAGGAGGGAAGAGAGGGGGAAGGGATTTTTTCGTTATTATGGTAAATTTTTTTTTTTTTTTTTTTTTTTTTGTAGTCTCCTCTTTGGTCAAACTCAGAAGAATAAGCTGCCAGGGTTACCAGTTGCCAGAAGGGTTGGCAAAAGAGATCACAGATTATGGAGAAGCATATCTGTGGTTGTGCACGGCTGACTATGGGAGTCAGCCGTGTACAAAAGCATGTTTATGTTTATATGTTTGGTGTTTGTCCATGGATCTTGGTGGCGGGGGGGTGGTCGGAGGGGGGTGGGGGCGCGGGGGCGGGGGGGGGGGGGGCGGGTGGATGAAAATTGAAAGATAGTAAGATGCTCAGATTTGCCACTATAAATACCCGAGGACTGAATTCAGCCCAGAAAAGATCAATCCTATTTAATCGGTTGTACCAAGAGAAGATTAGTGTCTGCTTCCTCCAGGAAACTCACTGGAGGAGGACAGACAATGTTGTAATAAAAAATCATAGGTTCCCCCTCTCCATAGTGGCTTCAATGAGGAACAAAAAAAAAAGAGGTGTAGCAATCCTTTTTTCAAAAGAATTGGAGATAAAAATAAAATATGAAGAACTAGACCTGGAAGGGAGATATATTATAGTGGTAATGGAAATTAATGATAAAATGTATACATTAATAAATATCTACGCACCAAATAGCAATCCGTGCGGCTTTCTATCAGGGATCCTAAAAAAAATAATGAAAGTTAGACAGGGGCACATGATTTGGATGGGTGACTTCAACTGTGTACTGGACCCGACCCTTGATAAAAAGTCTACAAGGACAAACAGAATTAACAAGAACATAACTTACCAAGCCCAAAAACTAAGCGCATTGATGGCCAAGTATGGTCTCCTAGATATGTGGAGAATTTTCCATACCACTGAAAGAGACTATACTTGCTTTTCAAAATCACATTGCGCATACTCACGTATTGACCTCATTATAGGGGAAACTAATCTTGCGGCATTGATTAAAAAAGTTAATATCTTAGACGTAACTTGGTCAGACCATAATATGGTAGTCATGGAACTTAAAGACAAGAAAGATAATGTTAGGACAGACTGGAGATTAAATGACCTCTTATTAAAAAAGAAAGAGGATATAGATTATATAAAAGAAAATACTCAACTGTTCTTTCAAGAAAATGATGGACAAGGGACAACCATTGCTAATTTGTGGTGTACATATAAAGCTGTAATCCGGGGGCATTTTATGAAATTAGGAGCCTGGGCAAAGAAAAAACAAGGAACAAGCCTCACAGATTTATATATGGAACTCCACAAATTAAATAAAGAAAATAAGCTTGCACCTTCCAGAGAGTTGTCAGAGAATATTTCAAGGATAAACCACAGGATTAACATTCACTTATATGACGAAACCAATAGAGCAATGAGTAAAATGAAAACTAAATACTACTATTTGGGGAATAGGGCTAACAAATTGATGTCGGACCAACTCAAGGATAAAAGAATAAAGAACAGGATATCGAAAATTGTGTATAAAAATAAAGTCTTAATGGCACCTGGGGAAATTGGACAGGCATTTAATAAATTCTATAGTACATTGTACAATCTTCCAAAAGAAGCAACATTAGAGGAGATAGACACATACTTTCAAGGGAAAATTCTACCAAAAATATCAGAGGAAACCGTGATTAGCCTTAATAAAGATATTACAATCAAAGAGATACATGAAAGAATAGATGACCTAAAAATAAAAAAATCCCCAGGACCCGATGGATTCGATGCCAAGTTCTATAAAACCTTAAAACATGAGATATCACCCTATCTAGTAAGGCTATTTAACGAAGGAATGTCAAGAGGGACCCTCCCAACAGAGATATTAAAGGGCAACATCATACCACTTTTAAAACCAGGGAAAAATCCAGAAGAAATTACCAGTTATAGGCCAATATCTCTCTTGAACATTGACGCTAAGTTGTATGCGGGGATACTGGCAAATAGGTTAAAACCGATATTACCGGGATTGGTCCACCAGGACCAGGCAGGATTTGTAACAGGGCGAACATCGTCGAGCCACATAAGAACACTTGTGGACCTATTTGAGGAAGCGGGACAAACGGGCATTCCACAGCTGGCCCTGTCCTTAGACGCAGAAAAGGCGTTTGACAGGGTCAGCTGGGGATATATGTCTAGGGCATTATTGGCATATGGACTTAAGGGGAGAATACATCAGGCCATAATGGCCCTATACAAGGAACCCCAAGGAAGGATAGTAGGATCAGGGATAAGTTCAGAATGGTTCAACTTGGGTAACGGTACCCGACAGGGGTGCCCTCTCTCACCCATGTTATACGTCTTGGCCTTAGAACCATTAGCGATAGATATAAGAGACTGTGTAGATATAGTAGGAGGTGGGGAGGGAGGAAATAAAAAAATATTTTTGTTTGCTGACGATATCCTGTTGGTTGTTCAAGATCCGGTGAACTCAATTAAACAAATCATGACCATGATAAACCGATACAGTCACCTCTCAAACTATAAGTTAAATATGTCAAAATCAACAGCATTGGCAATATCGCTAGATGCAGTTCAAAAAACTGAATTGACAAAATATGGGTTTACATGGGTAACAGAGAGCTTATCATATTTAGGAATCAAAATTTCCAGGGACCCTGTAATGTGGATGCAGATAAATATTCTGCCCCTTATCCAAGAAATGAATGCATCGTTTAAGAGATGGAGGGGTATGTTTATCTCATGGCTGGGTAGATCAAATGCGATAAAAGCATATGTACTTCCACGTTTCCTGTATGTATTTAGAATGTTACCACTACCAATTCCTAAGAGCTGGCTAGAACTTATTCAATATTCTTTCAATAAATTTATATGGGCACAAAAACGGCCAAGAATATCACAACAAATACTAGCAAAGAAAAAGGAATCGGGGGGTATAGGGTTTCCAATAATACACGACTATGCACAAGCGGTCACGCTAGCACAAGTATTAGTCACATTAAATCCCACAGCGAAAAAGGAGTCCTGGCATAACTTAGAAATGGAGAAAAATAAACTATATGGAGACCTACTTACTTATTTCTGGTCAATGGATTCACAAAAAATAGAGTTGGGGAATATAACACTAACTCACTTAGTAAATAACTGGAAGAAAATTAAAAAAAAAATAGGTTATACGGATAAAATCCCACCGCATTTAACATTAGCGACTGTTGAGAACCTAAACCCAAATCTAGACCTAAAGGAGTGGAAAATAAGAGGAATTGATGAAATAAACGATATCATGGAAAAGGGTAAGATTAAAATGTTTAAATCCCTCCAGAATGAATTCAAACTACCAGAAAGAGAATGTTATAATTACCTAAGAATGAGAAGTTTCCTCCAAAAAACATTAATTAAACGACCAATAACCAAGGCACAAAAAATGTTTCATGAAATATTAGAAAAAAAAGATTACAAAAACTTGATTACGAGATCCATGAACCTAATAAAAGAACTAGAAAAAGCATATGTCCCGAAAGCAGTAAAAAAATGGGAAAAAGAATTAAATATACAAATAGATATAAATGAATGGAATGGGACATTGAACAACATTTATAAACTCATCCATTGTTTAAACTTAAATGAACTCCAACTTAAACTAATGTATAGGTGGTACTTGGTCCCTACAACTTTAGCAAAAATTTCCAAGGTAAACATCCCAAACTGCTGGAGATGTGGAAACCCTAAAGGTGATTATGCACATATATGGTGGAACTGCCCAATAATTAATGGATTCTGGAGGGACATATCACAAAAGATAACACACCGGTTAGGTAACGAATGGAATCTCACACCAGAAAAGGCTTTGCTACACCTAAACCTCCCCAAAAAGTCAGGGAACGAATTACAATTTGTTGTGCACTTAATGACGACAATCAAATTAGAAATAGCAAGAAATTGGAGATCAGCGGATCCAGTCATATGGCAAAAAGTAAAAGCAAACTTGATTCAACAATGCCTTATGGAGAGGGGTATTGTGACACAATTTAACTGGAATCATAGAAAATATAAACAATGGGATAATTGGGTTAACACACTTATGGAGGATGGATGGGATTAGATAACGTAATTATCGGGAAAATAGGGGAAAAGTGGAAGGAGATATTATGATCTGTGGAGTCTGCACCCGCTCCGTCCCCCCGCGACGCGTCTCCTCCCTACCCCCCCCCCTCCCCGCTTTACAGGATCCATGTGAGTTTGTCTGTCCCCCTGTGAGATCCGGGGAAGTAAGAACAGAGAGGAAGGAGAAACAGGGAAAAGGAAGGAGGGCCTCACAGGGGTCCCGTCGTGTCTGATATGTTTGTCTAGTCCTGTCAAAGTAAAATGTTTCCGCAGTGAGGGTCCCTGGGTCAAGCCCTAGTTACCCAGAACTTTCACCCGGTATATATATGTATAAGAGCCAAAAATTTAAATATGGAAGTAACAAAAAACCTACTAAAAGAAACCTGATGTACAAGACACAATGATGTTGACTTAATAAACAAAATACAGGAAATGTATTCAAAGATAAAAACTGAGTGTCAAAGAAAAGAGAAAAAAGCTTCACCAAAAAGCCCATTTTCCGTAAAAAGTGATTTTTTTCAAAAACAGTAAATGACCCCTCTAATTAATTGACTAGATCACCAGAACCTTCCCCTGTTGTCAGAAACATGATAGGTTACTTAGTTTTTGCGTAGCATGCCTCCAAAGATATGTGTTTAGAAACTGCAATTTTTTTTGCTTCACCAAAAAGCCCATTTTCCGTAAAAAGTGATTTTTTTCAAAAAAAGTAAAAAAAGTAAATGACCCCTCTAATTAATCGACTCAATCACCAGAACCTTCCTCAGTTGTCAGAAACATGATAGGTTACTTATTTTTTGCGTAGCATGCCTCCAAAGATACGTGTTTAGAAATTGAAATTTTTTTTTGCTTCCCCAAAAAGCCCAATTTCCGTAAAAAGTGATTTTTTTCAAAAAAAGTAAATGACCCCTCTAATTAATCGACTCAATCACCAGAACCTTCCTCAGTTGTCAGAAACATGATAGGTTCCTTAGTTTTCGAGTAGCATGCCTCCAAAGATACATGTTTAGAAATTGCAATTTTTTTTGCTTCACCAAAAAGACCATTTTCCGTAAAAAGTGATTTTTTTCAAAAAAGTAAATGAGCACTCTAATTAATCGACTAGATCACCAGAACCTTCCCCAGTTGTCAGAAACATGATAGGTTCCTTAGTTTTCGAGTAGCATGCCTCCAAAGATACATGTTTAGAAATTGCAATTTTTTTTGCTTCACCAAAAAGACCATTTTCCGTAAAAAGTGATTTTTTTCAAAAAAGTAAATGAGCACTCTAATTAATCGACTCGATTACCAGAACCTTCCTCAGTTGTCAGAAACATGATAGGTTCCTTAGTTTTCATGTAGCATGCCTCCAAAGATACATGTTTAGAAATTGCAATTTTTTTTTGCTTCACCAAAAAGCCCTTTTTCGATAAAAAGTGATTTTTTTTTAAAAAAGTAAATGACCCCTCTAATTAATCGACTCGATCACCAGAACCTTCCCCAGTTGTCAGAAACATGATAGGTTCCTTAGTTTTCACGTAGCATGCCTCCAAAGATACATGTTTAGAAATTGCAATTTTTTTGTGCTTCACCAAAAAGCCCATTTTCCGTAAAAAGTGATTTTTAAAAAAAAAAGTAAATGACCACTCTAATTAATCGACTAGATCACCAGTACCTTTCACTGTTGTCAGAAATATGATAGGTTCCTTAGTTTTCATGTAGCATGCCTCCAAAGATACATGTTTAGAAATTGCAATTTTTTTTTGCTTCACCAAAAAGCCCTTTTTCGATAAAAAGTGATTTTTTTTTTTAAAAAAGTAAATGACCCCTCTAATTAATCGACTCGATCACCAGAACCTTACTCAGTTGTCAGAAACATGATAGGTTCCTTAGTTTTCACGTAGCATGCCTCCAAAGATACATGTTTAGAAACTGCAATTTTTTTTGCTTCACCAAAAAGCCCATTTTCCGTAAAAAGTGATTTTTTTCAAAAAAAGTAAATGACCCCTCTAATTAATCGACTAGATCACCAGAACCTTCCCCAGTTGTCAGAAACATGATAGATTACTTAGTTTTCGCGTAGCATGACTCCAAAGATACATGTTTAGAAATTGCAATTTATTTTTTGCTTCACCGAAAAGCCCATTTTCGATAAAAAGTGATTTTTTTCAAAAAAAGTAAATGACCCCTCTAATTAATCGACTAGATCACCAAAACCTTCCACATTTGTCAAAAACATGATAGGTTCCTTAGTTTTCGAGTAGCATGCCTCCAAAGATACATGTTTAAAAACGTAAATTTTTTTTTGCTTCACCAAAAAGCTCATTTTCCGTAAAAAGTGATTTTTAAATAAAAAAGTAAATGACCACTCTAATTAATCGACTGGATCACCAGAACCTTCCCCAGTTGTCAGAAACATGATAGATTACTTAGTTTTCGCGTAGCATGCCTCCAAAGAAACATGTTTAGAAATTGCAATTTTTTTTGCTTCACCAAAAAGCCCATTTTCCGTAAAAAGTGATTTTTTTCAAAAAAAGTAAATGACCCCTCTAAATAATCGACTAGATCACCAGAACCTTCCCCAGTTGTCAGAAACATGATAGGTTCCTTAGTTTTCGAGTAGCATGCCTCCAAAGATACATGTTTAGAAATTGCAATTTTTTTTGCTTCACCAAAAAGACCATTTTCTGTAAAAAGTGATTTTTTTCAAAAAAGTAAATGACCCCTCTAATTAATCGACTAGATCACCAGAACCTTCCCGTGTTGTCAGAAACATGATAGGTTCCTTAGTTTTCGTGTAGCATGCCTCCAAAGATACGTGTTTAGAAACTGCAATTTTTTTTGCTTCACCAAAAAGACCATTTTCCGTAAAAAGTGATTTTTTCCAAAAAAGTAAATGAGCACTCTAATTAATCGACTAGATCACCAGAACCTTCCCCAGTTGTCAGAAACATGATAGGTTCCTTAGTTTTCACGTAGCATGCCTCCAAAGATACATGTTTAGAAATTGCAATTTTTTTGTGCTTCACCAAAAAGCCCATTTTCCGTAAAAAGTGATTTTTTTCAAAAAAAGTAAATGACCCCTCTAATTAATCGACTCGATCACCAGAACCTTACCCTGTTGTCAGAAACATGATAGGTTACTTAGTTGTTGCGTAGCATGCCTCCAAAGATACATGTTTAGAAATTGAAATTTTTTTTTGCCTCACCAAAAAGCCCATTTTCCGTAAAAAGTGATTTTTTTCAAAAAAAGTAAATGACCCCTCTAATTAATCGACTCAATCACCAGAACCTTCCTCAGTTGTCAGAAACATGATAGGTTCCTTAGTTTTCACGTAGCATGCCTCCAAAGATACAGGTTTAGAAATTGCACATTTTGTTTGCTTCACCAAAAAGCCCATTTTCCGTAAAAAGTGATTTTTAAAAAAAAAAGTAAATGACCACTCTAATTAATCGACTAGATCACCAGAACCTTTCCCTGTTGTCAGAAATATGATAGGTTCCTTAGTTTTCATGTAGCATGCCTCCAAAGATACATGTTTAGAAATTGCAATTTTTTTTTGCTTCACCAAAAAGCCCTTTTTCGATAAAAAGTGATTTTTTTTAAAAAAAGTAAATGACCCCTCTAATTAATCGACTCGATCACCAGAACCTTCCTCAGTTGTCAGAAACATGATAGGTTCCTTAGTTTTCGTGTAGCATGCCTCCAAAGATATGTGTTTAGAAACTGCAATTTTTTTTGCTTCACCAAAAAGCACATTTTCCGGAAAAAGTGATTTTTTTCAAAAAAAGTAAATGACCCCTCTAATTAATCGACTAGATCACCAGAACCTTCCCCTGTTGTCAGAAACATGATAGGTTCCTTAGTTTTCGAGTAGCATGCCTCCAAAGATACATGTTTAGAAATTGCAATTTTTTTTTGCTTCACCAAAAAGCCCATTTTCCGTAAAATGTGATTTTTTTAAAAAAAATTAAATTACCCCTCTAATTAATCGACTCGATCACCAGAACCTTCCCCAGTTGTCAGAAACATGATAGGTTCCTTAGTTTTCGAGTAGCATGCCTCCAAAGATACATGTTTAGAAATTGCAATTTTTTTTTTGCTTCACCAAAAAGCCCATTTTCCGTAAAAAGTGATTTTTTTAAAAAAAAGTAAATGACCCCTCTATTTAATCGACTAGATCACCAGAACCTTCCCGTGTTGTCAGAAACATGATAGGTTCCTTAGTTTTCGTGTAGCATGCCTCCAAAGATATGTGTTTAGAAACTGCAATTTTTTTTGCTTCACCAAAAAGCCCATTTTCCGTAAAAAGTGATTTTTTTCAAAAACAGTAAATGACCCCTCTAATTAATTGACTAGATCACCAGAACCTTCCCCTGTTGTCAGAAACATGATAGGTTACTTAGTTTTTGCGTAGCATGCCTCCAAAGATACGTGTTTAGAAATTGAAATTTTTTTTTGCTTCCCCAAAAAGCCCATTTTCCGTAAAAAGTGATTTTTTTCAAAAAAAGTAAATGACCCCTCTAATTAATCGACTCAATCACCAGAACCTTCCTCAGTTGTCAGAAACATGATAGGTTCCTTAGTTTTCGAGTAGCATGCCTCCAAAGATACATGTTTAGAAATTGCAATTTTTTTTGCTTCACCAAAAAGACCATTTTCCGTAAAAAGTGATTTTTTTCAAAAAAGTAAATGAGCACTCTAATTAATCGACTAGATCATCATAACCTTCCCCAGTTGTCAGAAACATGATAGGTTCCTTAGTTTTCGAGTAGCATGCCTCCAAAGATACATGTTTAGAAATTGCAATTTTTTTTGCTTCACCAAAAAGACCATTTTCCGTAAAAAGTGATTTTTTTCAAAAATTTAAATGAGCACTCTAATTAATCGACTCGATCACCAGAACCTTCCTCAGTTGTCAGAAACATGATAGGTTCCTTAGTTTTCATGTAGCATGCCTCCAAAGATACATGTTTAGAAATTGCAATTTTTTTTTGCTTCACCAAAAAGCCCTTTTTCGATAAAAAGTGATTTTTTTTTTAAAAAGTAAATGACCCCTCTAATTAATCGACTCGATCACCAGAACCTTCCCCAGTTGTCAGAAACATGATAGGTTCCTTAGTTTTCACGTAGCATGCCTCCAAAGATACATGTTTAGAAATTGCAATTTTTTTGTGCTTCACCAAAAAGCCCATTTTCCGTAAAAAGTGATTTTTAAAAAAAAAAGTAAATGACCACTCTAATTAATCGACTAGATCACCAGAACCTTTCCCTGTTGTCAGAAATATGATAGGTTCCTTAGTTTTCATGTAGCATGCCTCCAAAGATACATGTTTAGAAATTGCAATTTTTTTTTGCTTCACCAAAAAGCCCTTTTTCGATAAAAAGTGATTTTTTTTTAAAAAAGTAAATGACCCCTCTAATTAATCGACTCGATCACCAGAACCTTCCTCAGTTGTCAGAAACATGATAGGTTCCTTAGTTTTCGTGTAGCATGCCTCCAAAGATATGTGTTTAGAAACTGCAATTTTTTTTGCTTCACCAAAAAGCACATTTTCCGTAAAAAGTGATTTTTTTTAAAAAAAGTAAATGACCCCTCTAATTAATCGACTAGATCACCAGAACCTTCCCCAGTTGTCAGAAACATGATAGGTTCCTTAGTTTTCGAGTAGCATGCCTCCAAAGATACATGTTTAGAAATTGCAATTTTTTTTTGCTTCACCAAAAAGCTCATTTTCCGTAAAAAGTGATTTTTAAATAAAAAAGTAAATGACCACTCTAATTAATCGACTAGATCACCAGAACCTTCCCCAGTTGTCAGAAACATGATAGATTACTTAGTTTTCGCGTAGCATGCCTCCAAAGAAACATGTTTAGAAAGTGCAATTTTTTTGTGCTTCACCAAAAAGCCCATTTTCCGTAAAAAGTGATTTTTTTCAAAAAAAGTAAACGACCCCTCTAATTAATCGACTAGATCACCAGAACCTTCCCGTGTTGTCAGAAACATGATAGGTTCCTTAGTTTTCGTGTTGCATGCCTCCAAAGATATGTGTTTAGAAACTGCAATTTTTTTTGCTTCACCAAAAAGCCCATTTTCCGTAAAAAGTGATTTTTAAAAAAAAAAGTAAATGACTCCTTTAATTAATCGACTAGATCACCAGAACCTTCCTCAGTTGTCAGAAACATGATAGGTTCCTTAGTTTTCGAGTAGCATGCCTCCAAAGATACATGTTTAGAAACTGCAGTTTTTTTTGCTTCACCAAAAAGCCCATTTTCCGTAAAAAGTGATTTTTAAAAAAAAAAGTAAATGACCACTCTAATTAATCGACTAGATCACCAGAACCTTCCCCAGTTGTCAGAAATATGATAGGTTCCTTAGTTTTCGAGTAGCATGCCTCCAAAGATACATGTTTAGAAATTGCAATTTTTTTTGCTTCACCAAAAAGACCATTTTCTGTAAAAAGTGATTTTTTTCAAAAAAGTAAATGACCCCTCTAATTAATCGACTAGATCACCAGAACCTTCCCGTGTTGTCAGAAACATGATAGGTTCCTCAGTTTTCGTGTAGCATGCCTCGAAAGATACGTGTTTAGAAACTGCAATTTTTTTTGCTTCACCAAAAAGCCCATTTTCCGTAAAAAGTGATTTTTTTCAAAAAAAGTAAATGACCCCTCTAATTAATCGACTCGATCACCAGAACCTTCCCGTGTTGTCAGAAACATGATAGGTTCCTCAGTTTTCGTGTAGCATGCCTCGAAAGATACGTGTTTAGAAACTGCAATTTTTTTTGCTTCACCAAAAAGCCCATTTTCCGTAAAAAGTGATTTTTTTCAAAAAAAGTAAATGACCCCTCTAATTAATCGACTCGATCACCAGAACCTTCCCTTGTTGTCAGAAACATGATAGTTTACTTAGTTTTTGCGTAGCATGCCTCCAAAGATACGTGTTTAGAAATTGAAATTTTTTTTTGCCTCACCAAAAAGCCCATTTTCCGTAAAAAGTGATTTTTTTCAAAAAAAGTAAATGACCCCTCTAATTAATCGACTCAATCACCAGAACCTTCCTCAGTTGTCAGAAACATGATAGGTTCCTTAGTTTTCACGTAGCATGCCTCCAAAGATACAGGTTTAGAAATTGCACATTTTTTTTTGCTTCACCAAAAAGCCCATTTTCCGTAAAAAGTGATTTTTAAAAAAAAAAGTAAATGACCTCTCTAATTAATCGACTAGATCACCAGAACCTTTCCCTGTTGTCAGAAATATGATAGGTTCCTTAGTTTTCATGTAGCATGCCTCCAAAGATACATGTCTAGAAATTGCAATTTTTTTGTGCTTCACCAAAAAGCCCATTTTCCGTATGAAGTGATTTTTTTCAAAAAACAATAAATGACCCCTCTAATTAATTGACTAGATCACCAGATCCTTCCCCAGTTGTCAGAAACATGATAGGTTCCTTAGTTTTCACGTAGCATGCCTCCAAAGATACATGTTTAGAAATTGCAATTTTTTTTTGCTTCACCAAAAAGCCCATTTTCCGTAAAAAGTGATTTTTTTCAAAAAAAGTAAATGACCCCTCTAATTAATCGACTCGATCACTAGAACCTTCCCCTGTTGTCAGAAACATGATAGGTTACTTAGTTTTTGCGTAGCATGCCTCCAAAGATACGTGTTTAGAAATTGAAATTTTTTTTTGCTTCACCAAAAAGCCCATTTTCCGTAAAAAGTGATTTTTTTCAAAAAAAGTAAATGACCCCTATAATTAATCGACTCAATCACCAGAACATTCCTTAGTTGTCATAAACATGATAGTTTCCTTAGTTTTCACGTAGCATGCCTCCAAAGATACAGGTTTAGAAATTGCACATTTTTTTTGCTTCACCAAAAAGCCCATTTTCCATAAAAAGTGATTTTTTTTAAAAAAGTAAATGACCCCTCTAATTAATCGACTAGATCACCAGAACCTTCCCGTGTTGTCAGAAACATGATAGGTTCCTTAGTTTTCGTGTAGCATGCCTCCAAAGATACGTGTTTAGAAACTGAAATTTTTTTGCTTCACCAAAAAGCCCATTTTCCGTAAAAAGTGATTTTTTAAAAAAATAGTAAATGACCCCTCTAATTAATCTACTAGATCACCAAAACCTTCCCGTGTTGTCAGAAACATGATAGGTTCCTTAGTTTTCGTGTAGCATGCCTCCAAAGATATGTGTTTAGAAACTGCAATTTTTTTTGCTTCACCAAAAAGCCCATTTTCCATAAAAAGTGATTTTTAAAAAAAAAAGTAAATGACCACTCGAATTAATCGACTAGATCACCAGAACCTTCCCCAGTTGTAAGAAATATGATAGGTTCCTTCGTTTCCGCTTAGCATGACTCCAAAGATACATGTTTAGAAATTGCAATTTATTTTTTGCTTCACCGAAAAGCCCATTTTCGATAAAAAGTGATTTTTTTCAAAAAAAGTAAATGACCCCTCTAATTAATCGACTAGATCACCAGAACCTTCCCCAGTTGTCAGAAACATGATAGGTTCCTTAGTTTTCATGTAGCATGCCTCCAAAGATACATGTTTAGAAATTGCAATTTTTTTTTGCTTCACCAAAAAGCCCTTTTTCGATAAAAAGTGATTTTTTTTAAAAAAAGTAAATGACCCCTCTAATTAATCGACTCGATCACCAGAACCTTCCCCAGTTGTCAGAAACATGATAGGTTCCTTAGTTTTCACGTAGCATGCCTCCAAAGATACATGTTTAGAAATTGCAATTTTTTTGTGCTTCACCAAAAAGCCCATTTTCCGTAAAAAGTGATTTTTAAAAAAAAAAGTAAATGACCACTCTAATTAATCGACTAGATCACCAGAACCTTTCCCTGTTGTCAGAAATATGATAGGTTCCTTAGTTTTCATGTAGCATGCCTCCAAAGATACATGTTTAGAAATTGCAATTTTTTTTTGCTTCACCAAAAAGCCCATTTTCCGTAAAAAGTGATTTTTAAAAAAAAAAGTAAATGACTCCTTTAATTAATCGACTAGATCACCAGAACCTTCCTCAGTTGTCAGAAACATGATAGGTTCCTTAGTTTTCGTGTTGCATGCCTCCAAAGATATGTGTTTAGAAACTGCAATTTTTTTTGCTTCACCAAAAAGCCCATTTTCCGTAAAAAGTGATTTTTAAAAAAAAAAGTAAATGACTCCTTTAATTAATCGACTAGATCACCAGAACCTTCCTCAGTTGTCAGAAACATGATAGGTTCCTTAGTTTTCGAGTAGCATGCCTCCAAAGATACATGTTTAGAAATTGCAATTTTTTTTTGCTTCACCAAAAAGCCCATTTTCCGTAAAAAGTGATTTTTTTCAAAAAAAAGGAAATTACCCCTCTAATTAATCGACTCAATCACCAGAACCTTCCTCAGTTGTCAGAAACATGATAGGTTCCTTAGTTTTCGAGTATCATGCCTCCAAAGATACATGTTTAAAAAATGCAATTTTTTTTTTGCTTCACCAAAAAGCTCATTTTCCGTAAAAAGTGATTTTTTTCAAAAAAAGTAAATGACCCCTCTAATTAATCGACTAGATCACCAGAACCTTCCCCAGTTGTCAGAAACATGATAGGTCCCTTAGTTTTCGCATAGCATGCCTCCAAAGATACATGTTTAGAAATTGCAATTTTTTTTTGCTTCACCAAAAAGCCCATTTTCCGTAAAAAGTGATTTTTTTCAAAAAAAGTAAATTACCCCTCTAATTAATCGACTAGATCAACAGAACCTTCCCGTGTTGTCAGAAACATGATAGGTTCCTTAGTTTTCGTGTAGCATGCCTCCAAAGATATGTGTTTAGAAACTGCAATTTTTCTTGCTTCACCAAAAAGCCCATTTTCCATAAAAAGTGATTTTTAAAAAAAAAAGTAAATGACCACTCTAATTAATCGACTAGATCACCAGAACCTTACCCAGTTGTCAGAAACATGATAGGTTCCTTCGTTTACGCATAGCATGACTCCAAAGATACATGTTTAGAAATTGCAATTTTTTTTTTGCTTCACTAAAAAGCCCATTTTCGATAAAAAGTGATTTTTTTCAAAAAAAGTAAATGACCCCTCTAATTAATCGACTAGATCACCAGAACCTTCCCCAGTTGTCAGAAACATGATAGGTTCCTTCGTTTTCACGTAGCATGCCTCCAAAGATACATGTTTAGAAATTGCAATTTTTTGGTGCTTCACCAAAAAGCCCATTTTCCGTAAGAAGTGATTTTTTTCAAAAAACTGTAAATGACCCCTCTAATTAATTGACTAGATCACCAGAACCTTCCCCTGTTGTCAGAAACATGATAGGTTACTTAGTTTTTGCGTAGCATGCCTCCAAAGATACGTGTTTAGAAATTGAAATTTTTTTTTGCCTCACCAAAAAGCCCATTTTCCGTAAAAAGTGATTTTTTTCAAAAAAAGTAAATGACCCCTCTAATTAATCGACTCAATCACCAGAACCTTCCTCAGTTGTCAGAAACATGATAGGTTCCTTAGTTTTCACGTAGCATGCCTCCAAAGATACGTGTTTAGAAATTGACTTTTTTTTTTGCTTCACCAAAAAGCTCATTTTCCGTAAAAAGTGATTTTTTTCAAAAAAAGTAAATGACCCCTCTAATTAATCGACTCGATCACCAGAACCTTCCCTTGTTGTCAGAAACATGATAGGTTACTTAGTTTTTGCGTAGCATGCCTCCAAAGATACGTGTTTAGAAATTGAAATTTTTTTTTGCCTCACCAAAAAGCCCATTTTCCGTAAAAAGTGTTTTTTTTCAAAAAAAGTAAATGACCCCTCTAATTAATCGACTCAATCACCAGAACCTTCCTCAGTTGTCAGAAACATGATAGGTTCCTTAGTTTTCACGTAGCATGCCTCCAAAGATACGTGTTTAGAAATTGACTTTTTTTTTTGCTTCACCAAAAAGCCCATTTTCCGTAAAAAGTGATTTTTTTCAAAAAAAGTAAATGACCCCTCTAATTAATCGACTCGATCACCAGAACCTTCCCTTGTTGTCAGAAACATGATAGGTTACTTAGTTTTTGCGTAGCATGCCTCCAAAGATACGTGTTTAGAAATTGAAATTTTTTTTTGCTTCACCAAAAAGCCCATTTTCCGTAAAAAGTGATTTTTTTCAAAAAAAGTAAATGACCCCTCTAATTAATCGACTCAATCACCAGAACCTTCCTCAGTTGTCAGAAACATGATAGGTTCCTTAGTTTTCACGTAGCATGCCTCCAAAGATACGTGTTTAGAAATTGACTTTTTTTTTTGCTTCACCAAAAAGCCCATTTTCCGTAAAAAGTGATTTTTAAAAAAAAAAGTAAATGACCCCTCTAATTAATCGACTCGATCACCAGAACCTTCCCTTGTTGTCAGAAACATGATAGGTTACTTAGTTTTTGCGTAGCATGCCTCCAAAGATACGTGTTTAGAAATTGAAATTTTTTTTTGCCTCACCAAAAAGCCCATTTTCCGTAAAAAGTGATTTTTTTCAAAAAAAGTAAATGACCCCTCTAATTAATCGACTCAATCACCAGAACCTTCCTCAGTTGTCAGAAACATGATAGGTTCCTTAGTTTTCACGTAGCATGCCTCCAAAGATACAGGTTTAGAAATTGCACATTTTTTTTTGCTTCACCAAAAAGCCCATTTTCCGTAAAAAGTGATTTTTAAAAAAAAAAAGTAAATGACCTCTCTAATTAATCGACTAGATCACCAGAACCTTTCCCTGTTGTCAGAAATATGATAGGTTCCTTAGTTTTCATGTAGCATGCCTCCAAAGATACATGTTTAGAAATTGCAATTTTTTTTTTGCTTCACCAAAAAGCCCTTTTTCGATAAAAAGTGATTTTTTTTAAAAAAAGTAAATGACCCCTCTAATTAATCGACTAGATCACCAGAACCTTCCCGTGTTGTCAGAAACATGATAGGTTACTTAGTTTTTGCGTAGCATGGCTCCAAAGATACATGTCTAGAAATTGCAATTTTTTTGTGCTTCACCAAAAAGCCCATTTTCCGTAAGAAGTGATTTTTTTCAAAAAACAATAAATGACCCCTCTAATTAATTGACTAGATCACCAGATCCTTCCCCAGTTGTCAGAAACATGATAGGTTCCTTAGTTTTCACGTAGCATGCCTCAAAGATACATGTTTAGAAATTGCAATTTTTTTTTGCTTCACCAAAAAGCCCATTTTCCGTAAAAAGTGATTTTTTTCAAAAAAAGTAAATGACCCCTCTAATTAATCGACTCGATCACTAGAACCTTCCCCTGTTGTCAGAAACATGATAGGTTACTTAGTTTTTGCGTAGCATGCCTCCAAAGATACGTGTTTAGAAATTGAAATTTTTTTTTGCTTCACCAAAAAGCCCATTTTCCGTAAAAAGTGATTTTTTTCAAAAAAAGTAAATGACCCCTATAATTAATCGACTCAATCACCAGAACATTCCTTAGTTGTCATAAACATGATAGTTTCCTTAGTTTTCACGTAGCATGCCTCCAAAGATACAGGTTTAGAAATTGCACATTTTTTTTGCTTCACCAAAAAGCCCATTTTCCATAAAAAGTGATTTTTTTTTAAAAAGTAAATGACCCCTCTAATTAATCGACTAGATCACCAGAACCTTCCCGTGTTGTCAGAAACATGATAGGTTCCTTAGTTTTCGTGTAGCATGCCTCCAAAGATACGTGTTTAGAAACTGAAATTTTTTTGCTTCACCAAAAAGCCCATTTTCCGTAAAAAGTGATTTTTTAAAAAAATAGTAAATGACCCCTCTAATTAATCTACTAGATCACCAGAACCTTCCCGTGTTGTCAGAAACATGATAGGTTCCTTAGTTTTCGTGTAGCATGCCTCCAAAGATATGTGTTTAGAAACTGCAATTTTTTTTGCTTCACCAAAAAGCCCATTTTCCATAAAAAGTGATTTTTAAAAAAAAAAGTAAATGACCACTCGAATTAATCGACTAGATCACCAGAACCTTCCCCAGTTGTAAGAAATATGATAGGTTCCTTCGTTTCCGCTTAGCATGACTCCAAAGATACATGTTTAGAAATTGCAATTTATTTTTTGCTTCACCAAAAAGCCCTTTTTCGATAAAAAGTGATTTTTTTTAAAAAAAGTAAATGACCCCTCTAATTAATCGACTCGATCACCAGAACCTTCCCCAGTTGTCAGAAACATGATAGGTTCCTTAGTTTTCACGTAGCATGCCTCCAAAGATACATGTTTAGAAATTGCAATTTTTTTGTGCTTCACCAAAAAGCCCATTTTCCGTAAAAAGTGATTTTTAAAAAAAAAAGTAAATGACCACTCTAATTAATCGACTAGATCACCAGAACCTTTCCCTGTTGTCAGAAATATGATAGGTTCCTTAGTTTTCGTGTAGCATGCCTCCAAAGATACATGTTTAGAAATTGCAATTTTTTTTTGCTTCACCAAAAAGCCCTTTTTCGATAAAAAGTGATTTTTTTTTTAAAAAGTAAATGACCCCTCTAATTAATCGACTCGATCACCAGAACCTTCCTCAGTTGTCAGAAACATGATAGGTTCCTTAGTTTTCGTGTAGCATGCCTCCAAAGATATGTGTTTAGAAACTGCAATTTTTTTTGCTTCACCAAAAAGCCCATTTTCCGTAAAAAGTGATTTTTTTCAAAAAAAGTAAATGACCCCTCTAATTAATCAACTAGATCACCAGAACCTTCCCCAGTTGTCAGAAACATGATAGGTTCCTTCGTTTTCGAGTAGCATGCCTCCAAAGATACATGTTTAGAAATTGCAATTTTTTTTTGCTTCACCAAAAAGCTCATTTTCCGTAAAAAGTGATTTTTAAATAAAAAAGTAAATGACCACTCTAATTAATCGACTAGATCACCAGAACCTTCCCCAGTTGTCAGAAACATGATAGATTACTTAGTTTTCGCGTAGCATGCCTCCAAAGAAACATGTTTAGAAATTGCAATTTTTTTTGCTTCACCAAAAAGCCCATTTTCCGTAAAAAGTGATTTTTTTCAAAAAAAGTAAACGACCCCTCTAATTAATCGACTAGATAACCAGAACCTTCCCGTGTTGTCAGAAACATGATAGGTTCCTTAGTTTTCGTGTTGCATGCCTCCAAAGATATGTGTTTAGAAACTGCAATTTTTTTTGCTTCACCAAAAAGCCCATTTTCCGTAAAAAGTGATTTTTAAAAAAAAAAGTAAATGACTCCTTTAATTAATCGACTAGATCACTAGAACCTTCCTCAGTTGTCAGAAACATGATAGGTTCCTTAGTTTTCGAGTAGCATGCCTCCAAAGATACATGTTTAGAAACTGCAGTTTTTTTTGCTTCACCAAAAAGCCCATTTTCCGTAAAAAGTGATTTTTAAAAAAAAAGTAAATGACCACTCTAATTAATCGACTAGATCACCAGAACCTTCCCCAGTTGTCAGAAATATGATAGGTTCCTTAGTTTTCGAGTAGCATGCTTCCAAAGATACATGTTTAGAAATTGCAATTTTTTTTTGCTTCACCAAAAAGCCCATTTTCCATAAAAAGTGATTTTTTTCAAAAAAGTAAATGACCCCTCTAATTAATCGACTAGATCACCAGAACCTTCCCGTGTTGTCAGAAACATGATAGGTTCCTCAGTTTTCGTATAGCATGCCTCCAAAGATACGTGTTTAGAAACTGCAATTTTTTTTGCTTCACCAAAAAGCCCATTTTCCGTAAAAAGTGATTTTTTTTAAAAAAAGTAAATGACCCCTCTAATTAATCGACTAGATCACCAGAACCTTCCCGTGTTGTCAGAAACATGATAGGTTCCTCAGTTTTCGTGTAGCATGCATCCAAAGATACGTGTTTAGAAACTGCAATTTTTTTTGCTTCACCAAAAAGCCCATTTTCCATAAAAAGTGATTTTTAAAAAAAAAAGTAAATGACCACTCGAATTAATCGACTAGATCACCAGAACCTTCCCCAGTTGTCAGAAATATGATAGGTTCCTTCGTTTCCGCTTAGCATGACTCCAAAGAAACATGTTTAGAAATTGCAATTTATTTTTTGCTTCACCGAAAAGCCCATTTTCGATAAAAAGTGATTTTTTTCAAAAAAAGTAAATGACCCCTCTAATTAATCGACTAGATCACCAAAACCTTCCACATTTGTCAAAAACATGATAGGTTCCTTAGTTTTCGAGTAGCATGCCTCCAAAGATACATGTTTAAAAACGTCAATTTTTTTTTGCTTCACCAAAAAGCTCATTTTCCGTAAAAAGTGATTTTTAAATAAAAAAGTAAATGACCACTCTAATTAATCGACTAGATCACCAGAACCTTCCCCAGTTGTCAGAAACATGATAGATTACTTAGTTTTCGCGTAGCATGCCTCCAAAGAAACATGTTTAGAAATTGCAATTTTTTTTGCTTCACCAAAAAGCCCATTTTCCGTAAAAAGTGATTTTTTTCAAAAAAAGTAAATGACCCCTCTAAATAATCGACTAGATCACCAGAACCTTCCCCAGTTGTCAGAAACATGATAGGTTCCTTAGTTTTCGAGTAGCATGCCTCCAAAGATACATGTTTAGAAATTGCAATTTTTTTTGCTTCACCAAAAAGACCATTTTCTGTAAAAAGTGATTTTTTTTAAAAAAGTAAATGACCCCTCTAATTAATCGACTAGATCACCAGAACCTTCCCGTGTTGTCAGAAACATGATAGGTTCCTTAGTTTTCGTGTAGCATGCCTCCAAAGATACGTGTTTAGAAACTGCAATTTTTTTTGCTTCACCAAAAAGACCATTTTCCGTAAAAAGTGATTTTTTCCAAAAAAGTAAATGAGCACTCTAATTAATCGACTAGATCACCAGAACCTTCCCCAGTTGTCAGAAACATGATAGGTTCCTTAGTTTTCACGTAGCATGCCTCCAAAGATACATGTTTAGAAATTGCAATTTTTTTGTGCTTCACCAAAAAGCCCATTTTCCGTAAAAAGTGATTTTTTTCAAAAAAAGTAAATGACCCCTCTAATTAATCGACTCGATCACCAGAACCTTCCCCTGTTGTCAGAAACATGATAGGTTACTTAGTTTTTGCGTAGCATGCCTCCAAAGATACGTGTTTAGAAATTGAAATTTTTTTTTGCCTCACCAAAAAGCCCATTTTCCGTAAAAAGTGATTTTTTTCAAAAAAAGTAAATGACCCCTCTAATTAATCGACTAGATCACCAGAACCTTTCCCTGTTGTCAGAAATATGATAGGTTCCTTAGTTTTCATGTAGCATGCCTCCAAAGATACATGTTTAGAAATTGCAAATTTTTTTTGCTTCACCAAAAAGCCCTTTTTCGATAAAAAGTGATTTTTTTTAAAAAAAAGTAAATGACCCCTCTAATTAATCGACTCGATCACCAGAACCTTCCTCAGTTGTCAGAAACATGATAGGTTCCTTAGTTTTCGTGTAGCATGCCTCCAAAGATATGTGTTTAGAAACTGCAATTTTTTTTGCTTCACCAAAAAGCCCATTTTCCGTAAAAAGTGATTTTTTTCAAAAAAAGTAAATGACCCCTCTAATTAATCGACTAGATCACCAGAACCTTCCCCAGTTGTCAGAAACATGATAGGTTCCTTAGTTTTCGAGTAGCATGCCTCCAAAGATACATGTTTAGAAATTGCAATTTTTTTTTGCTTCACCAAAAAGCCCATTTTCCGTAAAAAGTGATTTTTTTAAAAAAAATTAAATTACCCCTCTAATTAATTGACTCGATCACCAGAACCTTCCCCAGTTGTCAGAAACATGATAGGTTCCTTAGTTTTCGTGTAGCATGCCTCCAAAGATATGTGTTTAGAAACTGCAATTTTTTTTGCTTCACCAAAAAGCCCATTTTCCGTAAAAAGTGATTTTTTTCAAAAAAAGTAAATGACCCCTCTAATTAATCGACTAGATCACCAGAACCTTCCCCAGTTGTCAGAAACATGATAGGTTCCTTAGTTTTCGAGTAGCATGCCTCCAAAGATACATGTTTAGAAATTGCAATTTTTTTTTGCTTCACCAAAAAGCCCATTTTCCGTAAAAAGTGATTTTTTAAAAAAAAATTAAATTACCCCTCTAATTAATTGACTCGATCACCAGAACCTTCCCCAGTTGTCAGAAACATGATAGGTTCCTTAGTTTTCGAGTAGCATGCCTCCAAAGATACATGTTTAGAAATTGCAATTTTTTTTTTGCTTCACCAAAAAGCCCATTTTCCGTAAAAAGTGATTTTTTAAAAAAAAAGTAAATGACCCCTCTAATTAATCGACTAGATCACCAGAACCTTCCCCTGTTGTCAGAAACATGATAGGTTCCTTAGTTTTCGTGTAGCATGCCTCCAAAGATATGTGTTTAGAAACTGTAATTTTGTTTGCTTCACCAAAAAGCCCATTTTCCGTAAAAAGTGATTTTTTTCAAAAACAGTAAATGACCCCTCTAATTAATTGACTAGATCACCAGAACCTTCCCCTGTTGTCAGAAACATGATAGGTTACTTAGATTTTGCGTAGCATGCCTCCAAAGATACGTGTTTAGAAATTGAAAATTTTTTTTGCTTCCCCAAAAAGCCCATTTTCCGTAAAAAGTGATTTTTTTCAAAAAAAGTAAATGACCCCTCTAATTAATCGACTCAATCACCAGAACCTTCCTCAGTTGTCAGAAACATGATAGGTTCCTTAGTTTTCGAGTAGCATGCCTCCAAAGATACATGTTTAGAAATTGCAATTTTTTTTGCTTCACCAAAAAGACCATTTTCCGTAAAAAGTGATTTTTTTCAAAAAAGTAAATGAGCACTCTAATTAATTGACTACATCACCAGAACCTTCCCCAGTTGTCAGAAACATGATAGGTTCCTTAGTTTTCACGTAGCATGCCTCCAAAGATACATGTTTAGAAATTGCAATTTTTTTGTGCTTCACCAAAAAGCCCATTTTCCGTAAGAAGTGATTTTTTTCAAAAAACAATAAATGACCCCTCTAATTAATTGACTAGATCACCAGAACCTTCCCCTGTTGTCAGAAACATGATAGGTTCCTTAGTTTTCACGTAGCATGCCTCCAAAGATACATGTTTAGAAATTGCAATTTTTTTGTGCTTCACCAAAAAGCCCATTTTCCGTAAGAAGTGATTTTTTTCAAAAAACAATAAATGACCTCTCTAATTAATTGACTAGATCACCAGAACCTTCCCCTGTTGTCAGAAACATGATAGGTTCCTTAGTTTTCACGTAGCATGCCTCCAAAGATACATGTTTAGTAATTGCAATTTTTTTTGCTTCACCAAAAAGCCCATTTTTCGTAAAAAGTTATTTTTTTTTTAAAAAAACTAAATGACCCCTCTAATTAATCGACTCGATCACCAGAACCTTCCCCTATTGTCAGAAACGTGATAGGTTCCTTAGTTTTCGCGTAGCATGCCTCCAAAGATACATGTTTAGAAATTGCAATTTTTTTTTGCTTCACCAAAAAGCCCATTTTCCATAAAAAGTGATTTTTTTTAAAAAAGTAAGTGACCCCTCTAATTAATCGACTAGATCACCAGAACCTTCCCGTGTTGTCAGAAACATGATAGGTTCCTTAGTTTTCGTGTAGCATGCCTCCAAAGATACGTGTTTAGAAACTGAAATTTTTTTGCTTCACCAAAAAGCCCATTTTCCGTAAAAAGTGATTTTTTTAAAAAATAGTAAATGACCCCTCTAATTAATCTACTAGATCACCAGAACCTTCCCGTGTTGTCAGAAACATGATAGGTTCCTTAGTTTTCGTGTAGCATGCCTCCAAAGATATGTGTTTAGAAACTGCAATTTTTTTTGCTTCACCAAAAAGCCCATTTTCCATAAAAAGTGATTTTTAAAAAAAAAAGTAAATGACCACTCGAATTAATCGACTAGATCACCAGAACCTTCCCCAGTTGTCAGAAATATGATAGGTTCCTTCGTTTCCGCTTAGCATGACTCCAAAGATACATGTTTAGAAATTGCAATTTATTTTTTGCTTCACCGAAAAGCCCATTTTCGATAAAAAGTGATTTTTTTCAAAAAAAGTAAATGACCCCTCTAATTAATCGACTAGATCACCAAAACCTTCCACATTTGTCAAAAACATGATAGGTTCCTTAGTTTTCGAGTAGCATGCCTCCAAAGATACATGTTTAAAAACGTCAATTTTTTTTTGCTTCACCAAAAAGCTCATTTTCCGTAAAAAGTGATTTTTAAATAAAAAAGTAAATGACCACTCTAATTAATCGACTAGATCACCAGAACCTTCCCCTGTTGTCAGAAACATGATAGATTACTTAGTTTTCGCGTAGCATGCCTCCAAAGAAACATGTTTAGAAATTGCAATTTTTTTTGCTTCACCAAAAAGCCCATTTTCCATAAAAAGTGATTTTTAAAAAAAAAAGTAAATGACCACTCGAATTAATCGACTAGATCACCAGAACCTTCCCCAGTTGTCAGAAATATGATAGGTTCCTTCGTTTCCGCTTAGCATGACTCCAAAGATACATGTTTAGAAATTGCAATTTATTTTTTGCTTCACCGAAAAGCCCATTTTCGATAAAAAGTGATTTTTTTCAAAAAAAGTAAATGACCCCTCTAATTAATCGACTAGATCACCAAAACCTTCCACATTTGTCAAAAACATGATAGGTTCCTTAGTTTTCGAGTAGCATGCCTCCAAAGATACATGTTTAAAAACGTCAATTTTTTTTTGCTTCACCAAAAAGCTCATTTTCCGTAAAAAGTGATTTTTAAATAAAAAAGTAAATGACCACTCTCATTAATCGACTAGATCACCAGAACCTTCCCCAGTTGTCAGAAACATGATAGATTACTTAGTTTTCGCGTAGCATGCCTCCAAAGAAACATGTTTAGAAATTGCAATTTTTTTTGCTTCACCAAAAAGCCCATTTTCCGTAAAAAGTGATTTTTTTCAAAAAAAGTAAATGACCCCTCTAAATAATCGACTAGATCACCAGAACCTTCCCCAGTTGTCAGAAACATGATAGGTTCCTTAGTTTTCGAGTAGCATGCCTCCAAAGATACATGTTTAGAAATTGCAATTTTTTTTGCTTCACCAAAAAGACCATTTTCTGTAAAAAGTGATTTTTTTTAAAAAAGTAAATGACCCCTCTAATTAATCGACTAGATCACCAGAACCTTCCCGTGTTGTCAGAAACATGATAGGTTCCTTAGTTTTCGTGTAGCATGCCTCCAAAGATACGTGTTTAGAAACTGCAATTTTTTTTGCTTCACCAAAAAGACCATTTTCCGTAAAAAGTGATTTTTTCCAAAAAAGTAAATGAGCACTCTAATTAATCGACTAGATCACCAGAACCTTCCCCAGTTGTCAGAAACATGATAGGTTCCTTAGTTTTCACGTAGCATGCCTCCAAAGATACATGTTTAGAAATTGCAATTTTTTTGTGCTTCACCAAAAAGCCCATTTTCCGTAAAAAGTGATTTTTTTCAAAAAAAGTAAATGACCCCTCTAATTAATCGACTCGATCACCAGAACCTTCCCCTGTTGTCAGAAACATGATAGGTTACTTAGTTTTTGCGTAGCATGCCTCCAAAGATACGTGTTTAGAAATTGAAATTTTTTTTTGCCTCACCAAAAAGCCCATTTTCCGTAAAAAGTGATTTTTTTCAAAAAAAGTAAATGACCCCTCTAATTAATCGACTCAATCACCAGAACCTTCCTCAGTTGTCAGAAACATGATAGGTTCCTTAGTTTTCACGTAGCATGCCTCCAAAGATACAGGTTTAGAAATTGCACATTTTGTTTGCTTCACCAAAAAGCCCATTTTCCGTAAAAAGTGATTTTTAAAAAAAAAAGTAAATGACCACTCTAATTAATCGACTAGATCACCAGAACCTTTCCCTGTTGTCAGAAATATGATAGGTTCCTTAGTTTTCATGTAGCATGCCTCCAAAGATACATGTTTAGAAATTGCAAATTTTTTTTGCTTCACCAAAAAGCCCTTTTTCGATAAAAAGTGATTTTTTTTAAAAAAAGTAAATGACCCCTCTAATTAATCGACTCGATCACCAGAACCTTCCTCAGTTGTCAGAAACATGATAGGTTCCTTAGTTTTCGTGTAGCATGCCTCCAAAGATATGTGTTTAGAAACTGCAATTTTTTTTGCTTCACCAAAAAGCCCATTTTCCGTAAAAAGTGATTTTTTTCAAAAAAAGTAAATGACCCCTCTAATTAATCGACTAGATCACCAGAACCTTCCCCAGTTGTCAGAAACATGATAGGTTCCTTAGTTTTCGAGTAGCATGCCTCCAAAGATACATGTTTAGAAATTGCAATTTTTTTTTGCTTCACCAAAAAGCCCATTTTCCGTAAAAAGTGATTTTTAAAAAAAAAATTAAATTACCCCTCTAATTAATTGACTCGATCACCAGAAACTTCCCCAGTTGTCAGAAACATGATAGGTTCCTTAATTTTCGAGTAGCATGCCTCCAAAGATACATGTTTAGAAATTGCAATTTTTTTTTGCTTCACCAAAAAGCCCATTTTCCGTAAAAAGTGATTTTTTTAAAAAAAAGTAAATGACCCCTCTAATTAATCGACTAGATCACCAGAACCTTCCCCTGTTGTCAGAAACATGATAGGTTCCTTAGTTTTCGTGTAGCATGCCTCCAAAGATATGTGTTTAGAAACTGTAATTTTGTTTGCTTCACCAAAAAGCCCATTTTCCGTAAAAAGTGATTTTTTTCAAAAACAGTAAATGACCCCTCTAATTAATTGACTAGATCACCAGAACCTTCCCCTGTTGTCAGAAACATGATAGGTTACTTAGTTTTTGCGTAGCATGCCTCCAAAGATACGTTTTTAGAAATTGAAATTTTTTTTTGCTTCCCCAAAAAGCCCATTTTCCGTAAAAAGTGATTTTTTTCAAAAAAAGTAAATGACCCCTCTAATTACTCGACTCAATCACCAGAACCTTCCTCAGTTGTCAGAAACATGATAGGTTCCTTAGTTTTCGAGTAGCATGCCTCCAAAGATACATGTTTAGAAATTGCAATTTTTTTTGCTTCACCAAAAAGACCATTTTCCGTAAAAAGTGATTTTTTTCAAAAAAGTAAATGAGCACTCTAATTAATCGACTAGATCACCAGAACCTTCCCCAGTTGTCAGAAACATGATAGGTTCCTTAGTTTTCACATAGCATGCCTCCAAAGATACATGTTTAGAAATTGTAATTTTTTTGTGCTTCACCAAAAAGCCCATTTTCCGTAAGAAGTGATTTTTTTCAAAAAACAATAAATGACCCCTCTAATTAATTGACTAGATCACCAGAACCTTCCCCTGTTGTCAGAAACATGATAGGTTCCTTAGTTTTCACGTAGCATGCCTCCAAAGATACATGTTTAGAAATTGCAATTTTTTTTGCTTCACCAAAAAGCCCATTTTTCGTAAAAAGTGATTTTTTTTTAAAAAAAACTAAATGACCCCTCTAATTAATCGACTCGATCACCAGAACCTTCCCCTATTGTCAGAAACGTGATAGGTTCCTTAGTTTTCGCGTAGCATGCCTCCAAAGATACATGTTTAGAAATTGCAATTTTTTTTGCTTCACCAAAAAGCCCATTTTCCATAAAAAGTGATTTTTTTTAAAAAAGTAAATGACCCCTCTAATTAATCGACTAGATCACCAGAACCTTCCCGTGTTGTCAGAAACATGATAGGTTCCTTAGTTTTCGTGTAGCATGCCTCCAAAGATACGTGTTTAGAAACTGAAATTTTTTTGCTTCACCAAAAAGCCCATTTTCCGTAAAAAGTGATTTTTTAAAAAAATAGTAAATGACCCCTCTAATTAATCTACTAGATCACCAGAACCTTCCCGTGTTGTCAGAAACATGATAGGTTCCTTAGTTTTCGTGTAGCATGCCTCCAAAGATATGTGTTTAGAAACTGCAATTTTTTTTGCTTCACCAAAAAGCCCATTTTCCATAAAAAGTGATTTTTAAAAAAAAAAGTAAATGACCACTCGAATTAATCGACTAGATCACCAGAACCTTCCCCAGTTGTCAGAAATATGATAGGTTCCTTCGTTTCCGCTTAGCATGACTCCAAAGATACATGTTTAGAAATTGCAATTTATTTTTTGCTTCACCGAAAAGCCCATTTTCGATAAAAAGTGATTTTTTTCAAAAAAAGTAAATGACCCCTCTAATTAATCGACTAGATCACCAAAACCTTCCACATTTGTCAAAAACATGATAGGTTCCTTAGTTTTCGAGTAGCATGCCTCCAAAGATACATGTTTAAAAACGTCAATTTTTTTTTGCTTCACCAAAAAGCTCATTTTCCGTAAAAAGTGATTTTTAAATAAAAAAGTAAATGACCACTCTAATTAATCGACTAGATCACCAGAACCTTCCCGAGTTGTCAGAAACATGATAGATTACTTAGTTTTCGCGTAGCATGCCTCCAAAGAAACATGTTTAGAAATTGCAATTTTTTTTGCTTCACCAAAAAGCCCATTTTCCGTAAAAAGTGATTTTTTTCAAAAAAAGTAAATGACCCCTCTAAATAATCGACTAGATCACCAGAACCTTCCCCAGTTGTCAGAAACATGATAGGTTCCTTAGTTTTCGAGTAGCATGCCTCCAAAGATACATGTTTAGAAATTGCAATTTTTTTTGCTTCACCAAAAAGACCATTTTCTGTAAAAAGTGATTTTTTTAAAAAAAGTAAATGACCCCTCTAATTAATCGACTAGATCACCAGAACCTTCCCGTGTTGTCAGAAACATGATAGGTTCCTTAGTTTTCGTGTAGCATGCCTCCAAAGATACGTGTTTAGAAACTGCAATTTTTTTTGCTTCACCAAAAAGACCATTTTCCGTAAAAAGTGATTTTTTCCAAAAAAGTAAATGAGCACTCTAATTAATCGACTAGATCACCAGAACCTTCCCCAGTTGTCAGAAACATGATAGGTTCCTTAGTTTTCACGTAGCATGCCTCCAAAGATACATGTTTAGAAATTGCAATTTTTTTGTGCTTCACCAAAAAGCCCATTTTCCGTAAAAAGTGATTTTTTTCAGAAAAAGTAAATGACCCCTCTAATTAATCGACTCGATCACCAGAACCTTCCCCTGTTGTCAGAAACATGATAGGTTACTTAGTTTTTGCGTAGCATGCCTCCAAAGATACGTGTTTAGAAATTAAATTTTTTTTTGCCTCACCAAAAAGCCCATTTTCCGTAAAAAGTGATTTTTTTCAAAAAAAGTAAATGACCCCTCTAATTAATCGACTCAATCACCAGAACCTTCCTCAGTTGTCAGAAACATGATAGGTTCCTTAGTTTTCACGTAGCATGCCTCCAAAGATACAGGTTTAGAAATTGCACATTTTGTTTGCTTCACCAAAAAGCCCATTTTCCGTAAAAAGTGATTTTTAAAAAAAAAAGTAAATGACCACTCTAATTAATCGACTAGATCACCAGAACCTTTCCCTGTTGTCAGAAATATGATAGGTTCCTTAGTTTTCATGTAGCATGCCTCCAAAGATACATGTTTAGAAATTGCAATTTTTTTTTGCTTCACCAAAAAGCCCTTTTTCGATAAAAAGTGATTTTTTTAAAAAAAAGTAAATGACCTCTCTAATTAATCGACTCGATCACCAGAACCTTCCTCAGTTGTCAGAAACATGATAGGTTCCTTAGTTTTCGTGTAGCATGCCTCCAAAGATATGTGTTTAGAAACTGCAATTTTTTTTGCTTCACCAAAAAGCCCATTTTCCGTAAAAAGTGATTTTTTTCAAAAAAAGTAAATGACCCCTCTAATTAATCGACTAGATCACCAGAACCTTCCCCAGTTGTCAGAAACATGATAGGTTCCTTAGTTTTCGAGTAGCATGCCTCCAAAGATACATGTTTAGAAATTGCAATTTTTTTTTGCTTCACCAAAAAGCCCATTTTCCGTAAAAAGTGATTTTTTTAAAAAAAATTAAATTACCCCTCTAATTAATTGACTCGATCACCAGAACCTTCCCCAGTTGTCAGAAACATGATAGGTTCCTTAGTTTTCGAGTAGCATGCCTCCAAAGATACATGTTTAGAAATTGCAATTTTTTTTTGCATCACCAAAAAGCCCATTTTCCGTAAAAAGTGATTTTTTTAAAAAAAATTAAATGACCCCTCTAATTAATCGACTAGATCACCAGAACCTTCCCCTGTTGTCAGAAACATGATAGGTTCCTTAGTTTTCGTGTAGCATGCCTCCAAAGATATGTGTTTAGAAACTGCAATTTTTTTTGCTTCACCAAAAAGCCCATTTACCGTAAAAAGTGATTTTTTTCAAAAACAGTAAATGACCCCTCTAATTAATTGACTAGATCACCAGAACCTTCCCCTGTTGTCAGAAACATGATAGGTTACTTAGTTTTTGCGTAGCATGCCTCCAAAGATACGTGTTTAGAAATTGAAATTTTTTTTTGCTTCCCCAAAAAGCCCATTTTCCGTAAAAAGTGATTTTTTTCAAAAAAGTAAATGAGCACTCTAATTAATCGACTAGATCACCAGAACCTTCCCCAGTTGTCAGAAACATGATAGGTTCCTTAGTTTTCGAGTAGCATGCCTCCATAGATACATGTTTAGAAATTGCAATTTTTTTTGCTTCACCAAAAAGACCATTTTCCGTAAAAAGTGATTTTTTTCAAAAAAGTAAATGAGCACTCTAATTAATCGACTAGATCACCAGAACCTTCCCCAGTTGTCAGAAACATGATAGGTTCCTTAGTTTTCACGTAGCATGCCTCCAAAGATACATGTTTAGAAATTGCAATTTTTTTGTGCTTCACCAAAAAGCCCATGTTCCGTAAGAAGTGATTTTTTTCAAAAAACAATAAATGACCCCTCTAATTAATTGACTAGATCACCAGAACCTTCCCCTGTTGTCAGAAACATGATAGGTTCCTTAGTTTTCACGTAGCATGCCTCCAAAGATACATGTTTAGAAATTGCAATTTTTTTTTGCTTCAGCAAAAAGCCCATTTTCCGTAAAAAGTGATTTTTAAAAAAAAAAGTAAATGACCACTCTAATTATTCGACTAGATCACCAGAACCTTTCCCTGTTGTCAGAAATATGATAGGTTCCTTCGTTTTCATGTAGCATGCCTCCAAAGATACATGTTTAGAAATTGCAATTTTTTTTTGCTTCACCAAAAAGCCCTTTTTCGATAAAAAGTGATTTTTAAAAAAAAAAGTAAATGACCCCTCTAATTAATCGACTCGATCACCAGAACCTTCCTCAGTTGTCAGAAACATGATAGGTTCCTTAGTTTTCGCGTAGCATGCCTCCAAAGATACATGTTTAGAAATTGCAATTTTTTTTTGCTTCACCAAAAAGCCCTTTTTCGATAAAAAGTGATTTTTAAAAAAAAAAGTAAATGACCCCTCTAATTAATCGACTAGATCACCAGAACCTTCCCGTGTTGTCAGAAACATGATAGGTTCCTTAGTTTTCGTGTAGCATGCCTCCAAAGATACGTGTTTAGAAACTGAAATTTTTTTGCTTCACCAAAAAGCCCATTTTCCGTAAAAAGTGATTTTTTAAAAAAATAGTAAATGACCCCTCTAATTAATCTACTAGATCACCAGAACCTTCCCGTGTTTTCAGAAACATGATAGGTTCCTTAGTTTTCGTGTAGCATGCCTCCAAAGATATGTGTTTAGAAACTGCAATTTTTTTTTCTTCACCAAAAAGCCCATTTTCCATAAAAAGTGATTTTTAAAAAAAAAAGTAAATGACCACTCGAATTAATCGACTAGATCACCAGAACCTTCCCCAGTTGTCAGAAATATGATAGGTTCCTTCGTTTCCGCTTAGCATGACTCCAAAGATACATGTTTAGAAATTGCAATTTATTTTTTGCTTCACCGAAAAGCCCATTTTCGATAAAAAGTGATTTTTTTCAAAAAAAGTAAATGACCCCTCTAATTAATCGACTAGATCACCAAAACCTTCCACATTTGTCAAAAACATGATAGGTTCCTTAGTTTTCGATTAGCATGCCTCCAAAGATACATGTTTAAAAACGTCAATTTTTTTTTGCTTCACCAAAAAGCTCATTTTCCGTAAAAAGTGATTTTTAAATAAAAAAGTAAATGACCACTCTAATTAATCGACTAGATCACCAGAACCTTCCCCAGTTGTCAGAAACATGATAGATTACTTAGTTTTCGCGTAGCATGCCTCCAAAGAAACATGTTTAGAAATTGCAATTTTTTTTGCTTCACCAAAAAGCCCATTTTCCGTAAAAAGTGATTTTTTTCAAAAAAAGTAAATGACCCCTCTAAATAATCGACTAGATCACCAGAACCTTCCCCAGTTGTCAGAAACATGATAGGTTCCTTAGTTTTCGAGTAGCATGCCTCCAAAGATACATGTTTAGAAATTGCAATTTTTTTTGCTTCACCAAAAAGACCATTTTATGTAAAAAGTGATTTTTTTCAAAAAAGTAAATGACCCCTCTAATTAATCGACTAGATCACCAGAACCTTCCCGTGTTGTCAGAAACATGATAGGTTCCTTAGTTTTCGTGTAGCATGCCTCCAAAGATACGTGTTTAGAAACTGCAATTTTTTTTGCTTCACCAAAAAGACCATTTTCCGTAAAAAGTGATTTTTTCCAAAAAAGTAAATGAGCACTCTAATTAATTAACTAGATCACCAGAACCTTCCCCAGTTGTCAGAAACATGATAGGTTCCTTAGTTTTCACGTAGCATGCCTCCAAAGATACATGTTTAGAAATTGCAATTTTTTTGTGCTTCACCAAAAAGCCCATTTTCCGTAAAAAGTGATTTTTTTCAAAAAAAGTAAATGACCCCTCTAATTAATCGACTCGATCACCAGAACCTTCACCTGTTGTCAGAAACATGATAGGTTACTTAGTTTTTGCGTAGCATGCCTCCAAAGATACGTGTTTAGAAATTAAATTTTTTTTTGCCTCACCAAAAAGCCCATTTTCCGTAAAAAGTGATTTTTTTCAAAAAAAGTAAATGACCCCTCTAATTAATCGACTCAATCACCAGAACCTTCCTCAGTTGTCAGAAACATGATAGGTTCCTTAGTTTTCACGTAGCATGCCTCCAAAGATACAGGTTTAGAAATTGCACATTTTGTTTGCTTCACCAAAAAGCCCATTTTCCGTAAAAAGTGATTTTTAAAAAAAAAAGTAAATGACCACTCTAATTAATCGACTAGATCACCAGAACCTTTCCCTGTTGTCAGAAATATGATAGGTTCCTTAGTTTTCATGTAGCATGCCTCCAAAGATACATGTTTAGAAATTGCAATTTTTTTTTGCTTCACCAAAAAGCCCTTTTTCGATAAAAAGTGATTTTTTTAAAAAAAAGTAAATGACCCCTCTAATTAATCGACTCGATCACCAGAACCTTCCTCAGTTGTCAGAAACATGATAGGTTCCTTAGTTTTCGTGTAGCATGCCTCCAAAGATATGTGTTTAGAAACTGCAATTTTTTTTGCTTCACCAAAAAGCCCATTTTCCGTAAAAAGTGATTTTTTTCAAAAAAAGTAAATGACCCCTCTAATTAATCGACTAGATCACCAGAACCTTCCCCAGTTGTCAGAAACATGATAGGTTCCTTAGTTTTCGAGTAGCATGCCTCCAAAGATCCATGTTTAGAAATTGCAATTTTTTTTTGCTTCACCAAAAAGCCCATTTTCCGTAAAAAGTGATTTTTTTAAAAAAAATTAAATTACCCCTCTAATTAATTGACTCGATCACCAGAACCTTCCCCAGTTGTCAGAAACATGATAGGTTCCTTAGTTTTCGAGTAGCATGCCTCCAAAGATACATGTTTAGAAATTGCAATTTTTTTTTGCTTCACCAAAAGGCCCATTTTCCGTAAAAAGTGATTTTTTTAAAAAAAATTAAATGACCCCTCTAATTAATCGACTAGATCACCAGAACCTTCCCCTGTTGTCAGAAACATGATAGGTTCCTTAGTTTTCGTGTAGCATGCCTCCAAAGATATGTGTTTAGAAACTGCAATTTTTTTTGCTTCACCAAAAAGCCCATTTACCGTAAAAAGTGATTTTTTTCAAAAACAGTAAATGACCCCTCTAATTAATTGACTAGATCACCAGAACCTTCCCCTGTTGTCAGAAACATGATAGGTTCCTTAGTTTTCGTGTAGCATGCCTCCAAAGATATGTGTTTAGAAACTGCAATTTTTTTTTCTTCACCAAAAAGCCCATTTTCCATAAAAAGTGATTTTTAAAAAAAAAAGTAAATGACCACTCGAATTAATCGACTAGATCACCAGAACCTTCCCCAGTTGTCAGAAATATGATAGGTTCCTTCGTTTCCGCTTAGCATGACTCCAAAGATACATGTTTAGAAATTGCAATTTATTTTTTGCTTCACCGAAAAGCCCATTTTCGATAAAAAGTGATTTTTTTCAAAAAAAGTAAATGACCCCTCTAATTAATCGACTAGATCACCAAAACCTTCCACATTTGTCAAAAACATGATAGGTTCCTTAGTTTTCGATTAGCATGCCTCCAAAGATACATGTTTAAAAACGTCAATTTTTTTTTGCTTCACCAAAAAGCTCATTTTCCGTAAAAAGTGATTTTTAAATAAAAAAGTAAATGACCACTCTAATTAATCGACTAGATCACCAGAACCTTCCCCAGTTGTCAGAAACATGATAGATTACTTAGTTTTCGCGTAGCATGCCTCCAAAGAAACATGTTTAGAAATTGCAATTTTTTTTGCTTCACCAAAAAGCCCATTTTCCGTAAAAAGTGATTTTTTTCAAAAAAAGTAAATGACCCCTCTAAATAATCGACTAGATCACCAGAACCTTCCCCAGTTGTCAGAAACATGATAGGTTCCTTAGTTTTCGAGTAGCATGCCTCCAAAGATACATGTTTAGAAATTGCAATTTTTTTTGCTTCACCAAAAAGACCATTTTATGTAAAAAGTGATTTTTTTCAAAAAAGTAAATGACCCCTCTAATTAATCGACTAGATCACCAGAACCTTCCCGTGTTGTCAGAAACATGATAGGTTCCTTAGTTTTCGTGTAGCATGCCTCCAAAGATACGTGTTTAGAAACTGCAATTTTTTTTGCTTCACCAAAAAGACCATTTTCCGTAAAAAGTGATTTTTTCCAAAAAAGTAAATGAGCACTCTAATTAATTAACTAGATCACCAGAACCTTCCCCAGTTGTCAGAAACATGATAGGTTCCTTAGTTTTCACGTAGCATGCCTCCAAAGATACATGTTTAGAAATTGCAATTTTTTTGTGCTTCACCAAAAAGCCCATTTTCCGTAAAAAGTGATTTTTTTCAAAAAAAGTAAATGACCCCTCTAATTAATCGACTCGATCACCAGAACCTTCACCTGTTGTCAGAAACATGATAGGTTACTTAGTTTTTGCGTAGCATGCCTCCAAAGATACGTGTTTAGAAATTAAATTTTTTTTTGCCTCACCAAAAAGCCCATTTTCCGTAAAAAGTGATTTTTTTCAAAAAAAGTAAATGACCCCTCTAATTAATCGACTCAATCACCAGAACCTTCCTCAGTTGTCAGAAACATGATAGGTTCCTTAGTTTTCACGTAGCATGCCTCCAAAGATACAGGTTTAGAAATTGCACATTTTGTTTGCTTCACCAAAAAGCCCATTTTCCGTAAAAAGTGATTTTTAAAAAAAAAAGTAAATGACCACTCTAATTAATCGACTAGATCACCAGAACCTTTCCCTGTTGTCAGAAATATGATAGGTTCCTTAGTTTTCATGTAGCATGCCTCCAAAGATACATGTTTAGAAATTGCAATTTTTTTTTGCTTCACCAAAAAGCCCTTTTTCGATAAAAAGTGATTTTTTTAAAAAAAAGTAAATGACCCCTCTAATTAATCGACTCGATCACCAGAACCTTCCTCAGTTGTCAGAAACATGATAGGTTCCTTAGTTTTCGTGTAGCATGCCTCCAAAGATATGTGTTTAGAAACTGCAATTTTTTTTGCTTCACCAAAAAGCCCATTTTCCGTAAAAAGTGATTTTTTTCAAAAAAAGTAAATGACCCCTCTAATTAATCGACTAGATCACCAGAACCTTCCCCAGTTGTCAGAAACATGATAGGTTCCTTAGTTTTCGAGTAGCATGCCTCCAAAGATCCATGTTTAGAAATTGCAATTTTTTTTTGCTTCACCAAAAAGCCCATTTTCCGTAAAAAGTGATTTTTTTAAAAAAAATTAAATTACCCCTCTAATTAATTGACTCGATCACCAGAACCTTCCCCAGTTGTCAGAAACATGATAGGTTCCTTAGTTTTCGAGTAGCATGCCTCCAAAGATACATGTTTAGAAATTGCAATTTTTTTTTGCTTCACCAAAAGGCCCATTTTCCGTAAAAAGTGATTTTTTTAAAAAAAATTAAATGACCCCTCTAATTAATCGACTAGATCACCAGAACCTTCCCCTGTTGTCAGAAACATGATAGGTTCCTTAGTTTTCGTGTAGCATGCCTCCAAAGATATGTGTTTAGAAACTGCAATTTTTTTTGCTTCACCAAAAAGCCCATTTACCGTAAAAAGTGATTTTTTTCAAAAACAGTAAATGACCCCTCTAATTAATTGACTAGATCACCAGAACCTTCCCCTGTTGTCAGAAACATGATAGGTTACTTAGTTTTTGCGTAGCATGCCTCCAAAGATACGTGTTTAGAAATTGAAATTTTTTTTTGCTTCCCCAAAAAGCCCATTTTCCGTAAAAAGTGATTTTTTTTCAAAAAAAGTAAATGACCCCTCTAATTAATCGACTCAATCACCAGAACCTTCCTCAGTTGTCAGAAACATGATAGGTTCCTTAGTTTTCGAGTAGCATGCCTCCATAGATACATGTTTAGAAATTGCAATTTTTTTTGCTTCACCAAAAAGACCATTTTCCGTAAAAAGTGATTTTTTTCAAAAAAGTAAATGAGCACTCTAATTAATCGACTAGATCACCAGAACCTTCCCCAGTTGTCAGAAACATGATAGGTTCCTTAGTTTTCACGTAGCATGCCTCCAAAGATACATGTTTAGAAATTGCAATTTTTTTGTGCTTCACCAAAAAGCCCATTTTCCGTAAGAAGTGATTTTTTTCAAAAAACAATAAATGACCCCTCTAATTAATTGACTAGATCACCAGAACCTTCCCCTGTTGTCAGAAACATGATAGGTTCCTTAGTTTTCACGTAGCATGCCTCCAAAGATACATGTTTAGAAATTGCAATTTTTTTTTGCTTCAGCAAAAAGCCCATTTTCCGTAAAAAGTGATTTTTAAAAAAAAAAGTAAATGACCACTCTAATTAATCGACTAGATCACCAGAACCTTTCCCTGTTGTCAGAAATATGATAGGTTCCTTCGTTTTCATGTAGCATGCCTCCAAAGATACATGTTTAGAAATTGCAATTTTTTTTTGCTTCACCAAAAAGCTATTTTTTCGATAAAAAGTGATTTTTAAAAAAAAAAGTAAATGACCCCTCTAATTAATCGACTCGATCACCAGAACCTTCCTCAGTTGTCAGAAACATGATAGGTTCCTTAGTTTTCGTGTAGCATGCCTCCAAAGATATAGGTTTAGAAACTGCAATTTTTTTTGCTTCACCAAAAAGACCATTTTCCGTAAAAAGTGATTTTATCCAAAAAAGTAAATGAGCACTCTAATTAATCGACTAGATCACCAGAACCTTTCCCTGTTGTCTGAAATATGATAGGTTCCTTAGTTTTCATGTAGCATGCCTCCAAAGATACATGTTTAGAAATTGCATTTTTTTTTTGCTTCACCAAAAAGCCCTTTTTCGATAAAAAGTGATTTTTTTTAAAAAAAGTAAATGACCCCACTAATTAATCGACTCGATCACCAGAACCTTACTCAGTTGTCAGAAACATGATAGGTTCCTTAGTTTTCGTGTAGCATGCCTCCAAAGATATGTGTTTAGAAACTGCAATTTTTTTTGCTTCACCAAAAAGCCCATTTTCCGTAAAAAGTGATTTTTTTCAAAAAAAGTAAATGACCCCTCTAATTAATCGACTAGATCACCAGAACCTTCCCCAGTTGTCAGAAACATGATAGGTTCCTTAGTTTTCGAGTAGCATGCCTCCAAAGATACATGTTTAGAAATTACAATTTTTTTTTGCTTCACCAAAAAGCCCATTTTCCGTAAAAAGTGATTTTTTTTAAAAAAAATTAAATTACCCCTCTAATTAATCGACTCGATCACCAGAACCTTCCGCAGTTGTCAGAAACATGATAGGTTCCTTAGTTTTCGAGTAGCATGCCTCCAAAGATACATGTTTCGAAATTGCAATTTTTTTTGCTTCACCAAAAAGCCCATTTTCCGTAAAAAGTGATTTTTTTTAAAAAAAGTAAATGACCCCTCTAATTAATCGACTAGATCACCAGAACCTTCCCGTGTTGTCAGAAACATGATAGGTTCCTTCGTTTCCGCATAGCATGACTCTAAAGATACATGTTTAGAAATTGCAATTTTTTTTTTGCTTCACCAAAAAGCCCATTTTCGATAAAAAGTGATTTTTTTCAAAAAAAGTAAATGACCCCTCTAATTAATCGACTCGATCACCAGAACCTTCATCAGTTGTCAGAAACATGATAGGTTCCTTAGTTTTCACGTAGCATGCCTCCAAAGATACAGGTTTAGAAATTGCACATTTTGTTTGCTTCACCAAAAAGCCCATTTTTCGTAAAAAGTGATTTTTTTCAAAAAAAGTAAATGACCCCTCTAATTAATCGACTAGATCACCAGAACCTTCCCGTATTGTCAGAAACATGATAGGTTCCTTAGTTTTCGTGTAGCATGCCTGCAAAGATACGTGTTTAGAAACTGCAATTTTTTTTGCTTCACCAAAAAGACCATTTTCCGTAAAAAGTGATTTTTTCCAAAAAAGTAAATGAGCACTCTAATTAATCGACTCGATCACCAGAACCTTCCTCAGTTGTAAGAAACATGATAGGTTCCTTAGTTTTCATGTAGCATTCCTCCAAAGATACATGTTTAGAAATTGCAATTTTTTTTGCTTTACCAAAAAGCCCATTTTCCGTAAAAAGTGATTTTTTTCAAAAAAAGTAAATGACCCCTCTAATTAATCGACTCAATCACCAGAACATTCCTCAGTTGTCAGAAACATGATAGGTTCCTTAGTTTTCACGTAGCATGCCTCCAAAGATACAGGTTTAGAAATTGCACATTTTTTTTGCTTCACCAAAAAGCCCATTTTTCGTAAAAAGTGATTTTTTTCAAAAAAAGTAAATGACCCCTCTAATTAATCGACTCGATCACCAGAACCTTCCCCTATTGTCAGAAACATGATAGGTTCCTTAGTTTTCGAGTAGCATGCCTCCAAAGATACATGTTTAGAAATTGCAATTTTTTTTTGCTTCACCAAAAAGCCCATTTTCCATAAAAAGTGATTTTTTTCAAAAAAGTAAATGACCCCTCTAATTATTCGACTAGATCACGAGAACCTTCCCGTGTTGTCAGAAACATGATAGGTTCCTTAGTTTTCGTGTAGCATGACTCCAAAGATACGTGTTTAGAAACTAAAATTTTTTTGCTTCACCAAAAAGCCCATTTTCCGTAAAAAGTGATTTTTAAAAAAAAAAGTAAATGACCCCTCTAATTAATCTACTAGATCACCAGAACCTTCCCGTGTTGTCAGAAACATGATAGGTTCCTTAGTTTTCGTGTAGCATGCCTCCAAAGATATGTGTTTAGAAACTGCAATTTTTTTTGCTTCACCAAAAAGCCCATTTTCCATAAAAAGTGATTTTTAAAAAAAAAAGTAAATGACCACTCGAATTAATCGACTAGATCACCAGAACCTTCCCAAGTTGTCAGAAATATGATAAGTTCCTTCGTTTCCGCGTAGCATGACTCCAAAGATACATGTTTAGAAATTGCAATTTTTTTTTTGCTTCACCGAAAAGCCCATTTTCGATAAAAAGTGATTTTTTTCAAAAAAAGTAAATGACCCCTCTAATTAATCGACTCGATCACCAGAACCTTCCTCAGTTGTCAGAAACATGATAGGTTCCTTAGTTTTCGCGTAGCATGCCTCCAAAGATACATGTTTAGAAATTGCAAATTTTTTTTGCTTCACCAAAAAGCACATTTTCAGTAAAAAGTGAATTTTTTCAAAAAAAGTAAATGACCCCTCTAATTAATCGACTAGATCACCAGAACCTTTCCCTGTTGTCAGAAATATGATAGGTTCCTTAGTTTTCATGTAGCATGCCTCCAAAGATACATGTTTAGAAATTGCAATTTTTTTTTTGCTTCACCAAAAAGCACATTTTCCGTAAAAAGTGATTTTTTTCAAAAAAAGTAAATGACCCCTCTAATTAATCGACTAGATCACCAGAACCTTCCACAGTTGTCAAAAACATGATAGGTTCCTTAGTTTTCGAGTAGCATGCCTCCAAAGATACATGTTTAGAAATTGCAATTTTTTTTTGCTTCACCAAAAAGCCCATTTTCCGTAAAAAGTGATTTTTTTCAAAAAAAGTAAATTACCCCTCTAATTAATCGACTCGATCACCAGAATCTTCCCCAGTTGTCAGAAACATGATAGGTTCCTTTGTTTTCGAGTAGCATGCCTCCAAAGATACATGTTTAGAAATTGCAATTTTTTTTTGCTTCACCAAAAAGCCCATATTCAGTAAAAAGTGATTTTTTAAAAAAAAAGTAAATGACCCCTCTAATTAATCGACTAGATCACCAGAACCTTCCCGTGTTGTCAGAAACATGATAGGTTCCTTAGTTTTCGTGTAGCATGCCTCCAAAGATATGTGTTTAGAAACTGCAATTTTTCTTGCTTCACCAAAAAGCCCATTTTCCGTAAAAAGTGATTTTTAAAAAAAAAGTAAATGACCACTCTAATTAATCGACTAGATCACCAGAACCTTCCCCAGTTGTCAGAAACATGATAGATTACTTAGTTTTTGCGTAGCATGCCTCCAAAGATACATGTTTAGAAATTGCAATTTTTTTTGCTTCACCAAAAAGCCCATTTTCCGTAAAAAGTGATTTTTTTCAAAAAAAGTAAATGACCCCTCTAATTAATCGACTAGATCACCAGAACCTTCCCCAGTTGTCAGAAACATGATAGGTCTCTTAGTTTTCGCATAGCATGCCTCCAAAGATACATGTTTAGAAATTGCAATTTTTTTTGCTTCACCAAAAAGCCCATTTTCCGTAAAAAGTGATTTTTAAAAAAAAAAGTAAATGACCCCTCTAATTAATCGACTAGATCACCAGAACCTTCCCCAGTTGTCAGAAACATGTTAGGTCCCTTAGTTTTCGCATAGCATGCCTCCAAAGATACATGTTTAGAAATTGCAATTTTTTTTTGCTTCACCAAAAAGCCATTTTCCGTAAAAAGTGATTTTTTTCAAAAAAAGTAAATGACCCCTCTAATTAATCGACTAGATCACCAGAACCTTCCCCAGTTGTCAGAAACATGATAGGACCCTTAGTTTTCGCATAGCATGCCTCCAAATATACATGTTTAGAAATTGCAATTTTTTTTTGCTTCACCAAAAAGCCCATTTTCCGTAAAAAGTGATTTTTAAAAAAAAAAGTAAATGACCCCTCTAATTAATCGACTAGATCACCAGAACCTTCCCCAGTTGTCAGAAACATGATAGGTCCCTTAGTTTTCGCATAGCATGCCTCCAAAGATACATGTTTAGAAATTGCAATTTTTTTTTGCTTCACCAAAAAGCCCATTTTCCGTAAAAAGTGATTTTTTTCAAAAAAAGTAAATGACCCCTCTAATTAATCGACTAGATCACCAGAACCTTCCCCAGTTGTCAGAAACATGATAGGTTACTTAGTTTTCGAGTAGCATGCCTCCAAAGATACATGTTTAGAAATTGCAATTTTTTTTTGCTTCACCAAAAAGCCCATTTTCCGTAAAAAGTGATTTTTTAAAAAAAAAGTAAATGACCCCTCTAATTAATCGACTAGATCACCAGAACCTTCCCGTGTTGTCAGAAACATGATAGGTTCCTTAGTTTTCGTGTAGCATGCCTCCAAAGATATGTGTTTAGAAACTGCAATTTTTTTTGCTTCACCAAAAAGCCCATTTTCTGTAAAAAGTGATTTTTTTCAAAAACAGTAAATGACCCCTCTAATTAATTGACTAGATCACCAGAACCTTCCCCTGTTGTCAGAAACATGATAGGTTACTTAGTTTTTGCGTAGCATGCCTCCAAAGATACGTGTTTAGAAATTGAAATTTTTTTTTGCTTCCCCAAAAAGCCCATTTTCCGTAAAAAGTGATTTTTTTCAAAAAAAGTAAATGACCCCTCTAATTAATCGACTCAATCACCAGAACCTTCCTCAGTTGTCAGAAACATGATAGGTTCCTTAGTTTTCGAGTAGCATGCCTCCAAAGATACATGTTTAGAAATTGCAATTTTTTTTGCTTCACCAAAAAGACCATTTTCTGTAAAAAGTGATTTTTTTCAAAAAAGTAAATGAGCACTCTAATTAATCGACTAGATCACCAGAACCTTCCCCAGTTGTCAGAAACATGATAGGTTCCTTAGTTTTCACGTAGCATGCCTCCAAAGATACATGTTTAGAAATTGCAATTTTTTTTTGCTTCACCAAAAAGCCCATTTACCGTAAAAAGTGATTTTTTTAAAAAAAAGTAAATGACCCCTCTAATTAATCGACTAGATCACCAGAACCTTCCCCTGTTGTCAGAAACATGATAGGTCCCTTAGTTTTCGCATAGCATGCCTCCAAAGATACATGTTTAGAAATTGCAATTTTTTTTTGCTTCACCAAAAAGCCCATTTTCCGTAAAAAGTGATTTTTAAAAAAAAAAGTAAATGACCCCTCTAATTAATCGACTAGATCACCAGAACCTTCCCCAGTTGTCAGAAACATGATAGGTTACTTAGTTTTCGAGTAGCATGCCTCCAAAGATACATGTTTAGAAATTGCAATTTTTTTTTGCTTCACCAAAAAGCCCATTTTCCGTAAAAAGTGATTTTTTAAAAAAAAAGTAAATGACCCCTCTAATTAATCGACTAGATCACCAGAACCTTCCCGTGTTGTCAGAAACATGATAGGTTCCTTAGTTTTCGTGTAGCATGCCTCCAAAGATATGTGTTTAGAAACTGCAATTTTTTTTGCTTCACCAAAAAGCCCATTTTCTGTAAAAAGTGATTTTTTTCAAAAACAGTAAATGACCCCTCTAATTAATTGACTAGATCACCAGAACCTTCCCCTGTTGTCAGAAACATGATAGGTTACTTAGTTTTTGCGTAGCATGCCTCCAAAGATACGTGTTTAGAAATTGAAATTTTTTTTTGCTTCCCCAAAAAGCCCATTTTCCGTAAAAAGTGATTTTTTTCAAAAAAAGTAAATGACCCCTCTAATTAATCGACTCAATCACCAGAACCTTCCTCAGTTGTCAGAAACATGATAGGTTCCTTAGTTTTCGAGTAGCATGCCTCCAAAGATACATGTTTAGAAATTGCAATTTTTTTTGCTTCACCAAAAAGACCATTTTCTGTAAAAAGTGATTTTTTTCAAAAAAGTAAATGAGCACTCTAATTAATCGACTAGATCACCAGAACCTTCCCCAGTTGTCAGAAACATGATAGGTTCCTTAGTTTTCACGTAGCATGCCTCCAAAGATACATGTTTAGAAATTGCAATTTTTTTTTGCTTCACCAAAAAGCCCATTTACCGTAAAAAGTGATTTTTTTAAAAAAAAGTAAATGACCCCTCTAATTAATCGACTAGATCACCAGAACCTTCCCCTGTTGTCAGAAACATGATAGGTCCCTTAGTTTTCGCATAGCATGCCTCCAAAGATACATGTTTAGAAATTGCAATTTTTTTTTGCTTCACCAAAAAGCCCATTTTCCGTAAAAAGTGATTTTTAAAAAAAAAAGTAAATGACCCCTCTAATTAATCGACTAGATCACCAGAACCTTCCCCAGTTGTCAGAAACATGTTAGGTCCCTTAGTTTTCGCATAGCATGCCTCCAAAGATACATGTTTAGAAATTGCAATTTTTTTTTGCTTCACCAAAAAGCCATTTTCCGTAAAAAGTGATTTTTTTTTAAAAAAGTAAATGACCCCTCTAATTAATCGACTAGATCACCAGAACCTTCACGTGTTGTCAGAAACATGATAGGTTCCTTAGTTTTCGTGTAGCATGCCTCCAAAGATATGTGTTTAGAAACTGCAATTTTTCTTGCTTCACCAAAAAGCCCATTTTCCGTAAAAAGTGATTTTTAAAAAAAAAGTAAATGACCACTCTAATTAATCGACTAGATCACCAGAACCTTCCCCAGTTGTCAGAAACATGATAGATTACTTACTTAGTTTTCGCGTAGCATGCCTCCAAAGATACATGTTTAGAAATTGCAATTTTTTTTGCTTCACCAAAAAGCCCATTTTCCGTAAAAAGTGATTTTTTTCAAAAAAAGTAAATGACCCCTCTAATTAATCGACTAGATCACCAGAACCTTCCCCAGTTGTCAGAAACATGATAGGTCCCTTAGTTTTCGCATAGCATGCCTCCAAATATACATGTTTAGAAATTGCAATTTTTTTTTGCTTCACCAAAAAGCCCATTTTCCGTAAAAAGTGATTTTTAAAAAAAAAAGTAAATGACCCCTCTAATTAATCGACTAGATCACCAGAACCTTCCCCAGTTGTCAGAAACATGATAGGTCCCTTAGTTTTCGCATAGCATGCCTCCAAAGATACATGTTTAGAAATTGCAATTTTTTTTTGCTTCACCAAAAAGCCCATTTTCCGTAAAAAGTGATTTTTTTCAAAAAAAGTAAATGACCCCTCTAATTAATCGACTAGATCACCAGAACCTTCCCCAGTTGTCAGAAACATGATAGGTTACTTAGTTTTCGAGTAGCATGCCTCCAAAGATACATGTTTAGAAATTGCAATTTTTTTTTGCTTCACCAAAAAGCCCATTTTCCGTAAAAAGTGATTTTTTAAAAAAAAAGTAAATGACCCCTCTAATTAATCGACTAGATCACCAGAACCTTCCCGTGTTGTCAGAAACATGATAGGTTCCTTAGTTTTCGTGTAGCATGCCTCCAAAGATATGTGTTTAGAAACTGCAATTTTTTTGGCTTCACCAAAAAGCCCATTTTCTGTAAAAAGTGATTTTTTTCAAAAACAGTAAATGACCCCTCTAATTAATTGACTAGATCACCAGAACCTTCCCCTGTTGTCAGAAACATGATAGGTTACTTAGTTTTTGCGTAGCATGCCTCCAAAGATACGTGTTTAGAAATTGAAATTTTTTTTTGCTTCCCCAAAAAGCCCATTTTCCGTAAAAAGTGATTTTTTTCAAAAAAAGTAAATGACCCCTCTAATTAATCGACTCAATCACCAGAACCTTCCTCAGTTGTCAGAAACATGATAGGTTCCTAAGTTTTCGAGTAGCATGCCTCCAAAGATACATGTTTAGAAATTGCAATTTTTTTTGCTTCACCAAAAAGACCATTTTCTTTAAAAAGTGATTTTTTTCAAAAAAGTAAATGAGCACTCTAATTAATCGACTAGATCACCAGAACCTTCCCCAGTTGTCAGAAACATGATAGGTTCCTTAGTTTTCACGTAGCATGCCTCCAAAGATACATGTTTAGAAATTGCAATTTTTTTTTGCTTCACCAAAAAGCCCATTTACCGTAAAAAGTGATTTTTTTAAAAAAAAGTAAATGACCCCTCTAATTAATCGACTAGATCACCAGAACCTTCCCCTGTTGTCAGAAACATGATAGGTCCCTTAGTTTTCGCATAGCATGCCTCCAAAGATACATGTTTAGAAATTGCAATTTTTTTTTGCTTCACCAAAAAGCCCATTTTCCGTAAAAAGTGATTTTTAAAAAAAAAAGTAAATGACCCCTCTAATTAATCGACTAGATCACCAGAACCTTCCCCAGTTGTCAGAAACATGATAGGTCCCTTAGTTTTCGCATAGCATGCCTCCAAAGATACATGTTTAGAAATTGCAATTTTTTTTTGCTTCACCAAAAAGCCCATTTTCCGTAAAAAGTGATTTTTTTCAAAAAAAGTAAATGACCCCTCTAATTAATCGACTACATCACCAGAACCTTCCCCAGTTGTCAGAAACATGATAGGTTCCTTAGTTTTCGTGTAGCATGCCTCCAAAGATATGTGTTTAGAAACTGCAATTTTTCTTGCTTCACCAAAAAGCCCATTTTCCGTAAAAAGTGATTTTTAAAAAAAAAGTAAATGACCACTCTAATTAATCGACTAGATCACCAGAACCTTCCCCAGTTGTCAGAAACATGATAGATTACTTACTTAGTTTTCGCGTAGCATGCCTCCAAAGATACATGTTTAGAAATTGCAATTTTTTTTGCTTCACCAAAAAGCCCATTTTCCGTAAAAAGTGATTTTTTTCAAAAAAAGTAAATGACCCCTCTAATTAATCGACTAGATCACCAGAACCTTCCCCAGTTGTCAGAAACATGATAGGTCCCTTAGTTTTCGCATAGCATGCCTCCAAATATACATGTTTCGAAATTGCAATTTTTTTTTGCTTCACCAAAAAGCCCATTTTCCGTAAAAAGTGATTTTTAAAAAAAAAAGTAAATGACCCCTCTAATTAATCGACTAGATCACCAGAACCTTCCCCAGTTGTCAGAAACATGATAGGTCCCTTAGTTTTCGCATAGCATGCCTCCAAAGATACATGTTTAGAAATTGCAATTTTTTTTTGCTTCACCAAAAAGCCCATTTTCCGTAAAAAGTGATTTTTTTCAAAAAAAGTAAATGACCCCTCTAATTAATCGACTAGATCACCAGAACCTTCCCCAGTTGTCAGAAACATGATAGGTTACTTAGTTTTCGAGTAGCATGCCTCCAAAGATACATGTTTAGAAATTGCAATTTTTTTTTGCTTCACCAAAAAGCCCATTTTCCGTAAAAAGTGATTTTTTAAAAAAAAAGTAAATGACCCCTCTAATTAATCGACTAGATCACCAGAACCTTCCCGTGTTGTCAGAAACATGATAGGTTCCTTAGTTTTCGTGTAGCATGCCTCCAAAGATATGTGTTTAGAAACTGCAATTTTTTTTGCTTCACCAAAAAGCCCATTTTCTGTAAAAAGTGATTTTTTTCAAAAACAGTAAATGACCCCTCTAATTAATTGACTAGATCACCAGAACCTTCCCCTGTTGTCAGAAACATGATAGGTTACTTAGTTTTTGCGTAGCATGCCTCCAAAGATACGTGTTTAGAAATTGAAATTTTTTTTTGCTTCCCCAAAAAGCCCATTTTCCGTAAAAAGTGATTTTTTTCAAAAAAAGTAAATGACCCCTCTAATTAATCGACTCAATCACCAGAACCTTCCTCAGTTGTCAGAAACATGATAGGTTCCTAAGTTTTCGAGTAGCATGCCTCCAAAGATACATGTTTAGAAATTGCAATTTTTTTTGCTTCACCAAAAAGACCATTTTCTGTAAAAAGTGATTTTTTTCAAAAAAGTAAATGAGCACTCTAATTAATCGACTAGATCACCAGAACCTTCCCCAGTTGTCAGAAACATGATAGGTTCCTTAGTTTTCACGTAGCATGCCTCCAAAGATACATGTTTAGAAATTGCAATTTTTTTTTGCTTCACCAAAAAGCCCATTTACCGTAAAAAGTGATTTTTTTAAAAAAAAGTAAATGACCCCTCTAATTAATCGACTAGATCACCAGAACCTTCCCCTGTTGTCAGAAAAATGATAGGTCCCTTAGTTTTCGCATAGCATGCCTCCAAAGATACATGTTTAGAAATTGCAATTTTTTTTTGCTTCACCAAAAAGCCCATTTTCCGTAAAAAGTGATTTTTAAAAAAAAAAGTAAATGACCCCTCTAATTAATCGACTAGATCACCAGAACCTTCCCCAGTTGTCAGAAACATGATAGGTCCCTTAGTTTTCGCATAGCATGCCTCCAAAGATACATGTTTAGAAATTGCAATTTTTTTTTGCTTCACCAAAAAGCCCATTTTCCGTAAAAAGTGATTTTTTTCAAAAAAAGTAAATGACCCCTCTAATTAATCGACTACATCACCAGAACCTTCCCCAGTTGTCAGAAACATGATAGGTTACTTAGTTTTCGAGTAGCATGCCTCCAAAGATACATGTTTACAAATTGCAATTTTTTTTTGCTTCACCAAAAAGCCCATTTTCCGTAAAAAGTGATTTTTTAAAAAAAAAGTAAATGACCCCTCTAATTAATCGACTAGATCACCAGAACCTTCCCGTGTTGTCAGAAACATGATAGGTTTCTTAGTTTTCGTGTAGCATGCCTCCAAAGATATGTGTTTAGAAACTGCAATTTTTTTTGCTTCACCAAAAAGCCCATTTTCTGTAAAAAGTGATTTTTTTCAAAAACAGTAAATGACCCCTCTAATTAATTGACTAGATCACCAGAACCTTCCCCTGTTGTCAGAAACATGATAGGTTACTTAGTTTTTGCGTAGCATGCCTCCAAAGATACGTGTTTAGAAATTGACATTTTTTTTTGCTTCCCCAAAAAGCCCATTTTCCGTAAAAAGTGATTTTTTTCAAAAAAAGTAAATGACCCCTCTAATTAATCGACTCAATCACCAGAACCTTCCTCAGTTGTCAGAAATATGATAGGTTCCTTAGTTTTCGAGTAGCATGCCTCCAAAGATACATGTTTAGAAATTGCAATTTTTTTTTGCTTCACCAAAAAGCCCATTTTCCGTAAAAAGTGATTTTTTAAAAAAAAAGTAAATGACCCCTCTAATTAATCGACTAGATCACCAGAACCTTCCCGTGTTGTCAGAAACATGATAGGTTCCTTCGTTTCCACATAGCATGACTCTAAAGATACATGTTTAGAAATTGCAATATTTTTTTTGCTTCACCAAAAAGCCCATTTTCCATAAAAAGTGATTATTTTCAAAAAAGTAAATGACCCCTCTAATTATTCGACTAGATCACGAGAACCTTCCCGTGTTGTCAGAAACATGATAGGTTCCTTAGTTTTCGTGTAGCATGCCTCCAAAGATATGTGTTTAGAAACTGCAATTTTATTTGCTTCACCAAAAAGCCCATTTTCCATAAAAAGTGATTTTTAAAAAAAAAAGTAAATGACCACTCGAATTAATCGACTAGATCACCAGAACCTTCCCAAGTTGTCAGAAATATGATAGGTTCCTTCGTTTCCGCGTAGCATGACTCCAAAGATACATGTTTAGAAATTGCAATTTTTTTTTTGCTTCACCGAAAAGCCCATTTTCGATAAAAAGTGATTTTTTTCAAAAAAAGTAAATGACCCCTCTAATTAATCGTCTCGATCACCAGAACCTTCCACAGTTGTCAGAAACATGATAGGTTCCTTAGTTTTCGCGTAGCATGCCTCCAAAGATACATGTTTAGAAGTTGCAAATTTTTTTTGCTTCACCAAAAAGCACATTTTCAGTAAAAAGTGATTTTTTTCAAAAAAAGTAAATGACCCCTCTAATTAATCGACTAGATCACCAGAACCTTTCCCTGTTGTCAGAAATATGATAGGTTCCTTATTTTTCATGTAGCATGCCTCCAAAGATACATGTTTAGAAATTGCAATTTTTTTTTGCTTCACCAAAAAGCCCATTTTCCGTAAAAAGTGATTTTTTTCAAAAAAAGTAAATGACCCCTCTAATTAATCGACTAGATCACCAGAACCTTCCACAGTTGTCAAAAACATGATAGATCCCTTAGTTTTCGCATAGCATGCCTCCAAAGATACATGTTTAGAAATTGCAATTTTTTTTGCTTCACCAAAAAGCCCATTTTCCGTAAAAAGTGATTTTTTTCAAAAAAAGTAAATGACCCCTCTAATTAATCGACTCAATCACCAGAACATTCCTCAGTTGTCAGAAACATGATAGGTTCCTTAGTTTTCACGTAGCATGCCTCCAAAGATACAGGTCTAGAAATTGCACATTTTTTTTGCTTCACCAAAAAGCCCATTTTTCGTAAAAAGTGATTTTTTTCAAAAAAAGTAAATGACCCCTCTAATTAATCGACTCGATCACCAGAACCTTCCCCTTTTGTCAGAAACATGATAGGTTCCTTAGTTTTCGAGTAGCATGCCTCCAAAGATACATGTTTAGAAATTGCAATTTTTTTTTGCTTCACCAAAAAGCCCATTTTCCATAAAAAGTGATTTTTTTCAAAAAAGTAAATGACCCCTCTAATTATTCGACTAGATCACGAGAACCTTCCCGTGTTGTCAGAAACATGATAGGTTCCTTAGTTTTCGTGTAGCATGCCTCCAAAGATATGTGTTTAGAAACTGCAATTTTTTTTGCTTCACCAAAAAGCCCATTTTCCATAAAAAGTGATTTTTAAAAAAAAAAGTAAATGACCCCTCTAATTAATCGACTCGATCACCAGAACCTTCCTCAGTTGTCAGAAACATGATAGGTTCCTTAGTTTTCGCGTAGCATGCCTCCAAAGATACATGTTTAAAAACTGCAATTTTTTTTTGCTTCACCAAAAAGCTCATTTTCCGTAAAAATTGATTTTTTTCAAAAAAAGTAAATGACCCCTCTAATTAATCGACTAGATCACCAGAACCTTCCCCAGTTGTCAGAAAAATGATAGGTCCCTTAGTTTTCGAGTAGCATGCCTCCAAAGATACATGTTTAGAAATTGCAATTTTTTTTTGCTTCACCAAAAAGCCCATTTTCCATAAAAAGTGATTTTTTTCAAAAAAGTAAATGACCCCTCTAATTATTCGACTAGATCACGAGAACCTTCCCGTGTTGTCAGAAACATGATAGGTTCCTTAGTTTTCGTGTAGCATGCCTCCAAAGATATGTGTTTAGAAACTGCAATTTTTTTTGCTTCACCAAAAAGCCCATTTTCCATAAAAAGTGATTTTTAAAAAAAAAAGTAAATGACCCCTCTAATTAATCGACTCGATCACCAGAACCTTCCTCAGTTGTCAGAAACATGATAGGTTCCTTAGTTTTCGCGTAGCATGCCTCCAAAGATACATGTTTAAAAACTGCAATTTTTTTTTGCTTCACCAAAAAGCTCATTTTCCGTAAAAATTGATTTTTTTCAAAAAAAGTAAATGACCCCTCTAATTAATCGACTAGATCACCAGAACCTTCCCCAGTTGTCAGAAAAATGATAGGTCCCTTAGTTTTCGCATAGCATGCCTCCAAAGATACATGTTTAGAAATTGCAATTTTTTTTGTGCTTCACCAAAAAGCCCATTTTCCGTAAAAAGTGATTTTTTTCAAAAAAAGTAAATTACCCCTATAATTAATCGACTCGATCAACAGAACCTTCCCGTGTTGTCAGAAACATGATAGGTTCCTTAGTTTTCGTGTAGCATGCCTCCAAAGATATGTGTTTAGAAACTGCAATTTTTCTTGCTTCACCAAAAAGCCCATTTTCCGTAAAAAGTGATTTTTAAAAAAAAAAGTAAATGACCACTCTAATTAATCGACTAGATCACCAGAACCTTCCCCAGTTGTCAGAAACATGATAGGTTCCTTAGTTTTCGAGTAGCATGCCTCCAAAGATACATGTTTAAAAACTGCAATTTTTTTTTGCTTCACCAAAAAGCTCATTTTCCGTAAAAAGTGATTTTTAAATAAAAAAGTAAATGACCACTCTAATTAATCGACTAGATCACCAGAACCTTCTCCAGTTGTCAGAAACATGATAGATTACTTAGTTTTCGCGTAGCATGAATCCAAAGAAACATGTTTAGAAATTGCAATTTTTTTTGCTTCACCAAAAAGCCCATTTTCCGTAAAAAGTGATTTTTTTCAAAAAAAGTAAATGACCCCTCTAATTAATCGACTAGATCACCAGAACCTTCCCCAGTTGTCAGAAACATGATAGTTCCCTTAGTTTTCGCATAGCATGCCTCCAAAGATACATGTTTAGAAATTTCAATTTTTTTTTTGCTTCACCAAAAAGCCCATTTTCCGTAAAAAGTGATTTTTTTTAAAAAAAGTAAATGACCCCTCTAATTAATCGACTAGATCACCAGAACCTTCCCGTGTTGTCAGAAACATGATAGGTTCCTTCGTTTCCGCATAGCATGACTCTAAAGATACATGTTTAGAAATTGCAATTTTTTTTTTGCTTCACCAAAAAGCCCATTTTCGATAAAAAGTGATTTTTTTCAAAAAAAGTAAATGACCCCTCTAATTAATCGACTCGATCACCAGAACCTTCCTCAGTTGTCAGAAACATGATAGGTTCCTTAGTTTTCATGCAGCATTCCTCCAAAGATACATGTTTAGAAATTGCAATTTTTTTTGCTTCACCAAAAAGCCCATTTTCCGTAAAAAGTGATTTTTTTCAAAAAAAGTAAATGACCCCTCTAATTAATCGACTCAATCACCAGAACATTGCTCAGTTGTCAGAAACATGATAGGTTCCTTAGTTTTCGAGTAGCATGCCTCCAAAGATACATGTTTAGAAATTGCAATTTTTTTTGCTTCACCAAAAAGACCATTTTCTGTAAAAAGTGATTTTTTTCAAAAAAGTAAATGAGCACTCTAATTAATCGACTAGATCACCAGAACCTTCCCCAGTTGTCAGAAACATGATAGGTTCCTTAGTTTTCACGTAGCATGCCTCCAAAGATACATGTTTAGAAATTGCAATTTTTTTTTGCTTCACCATAAAGCCCATTTACCGTAAAAAGTGATTTTTTTAAAAAAAAGTAAATGACCCCTCTAATTAATCGACTAGATCACCAGAACCTTCCCCTGTTGTCAGAAACATGATAGGTCCCTTAGTTTTCGCATAGCATGCCTCCAAAGATACATGTTTAGAAATTGCAATTTTTTTTTGCTTCACCAAAAAGCCCATTTTCCGTAAAAAGTGATTTTTAAAAAAAAAAGTAAATGACCCCTCTAATTAATCGACTAGATCACCAGAACCTTCCCCAGTTGTCAGAAACATGATAGGTCCCTTAGTTTTCGCATAGCATGCCTCCAAAGATACATGTTTAGAAATTGCAATTTTTTTTTGCTTCACCAAAAAGCCCATTTTCCGTAAAAAGTGATTTTTTTCAAAAAAAGTAAATGACCCCTCTAATTAATCGACTACATCGCCAGAACCTTCCCCAGTTGTCAGAAACATGATAGGTTACTTAGTTTTCGAGTAGCATGCCTCCAAAGATACATGTTTACAAATTGCAATTTTTTTTTGCTTCACCAAAAAGCCCATTTTCCGTAAAAAGTGATTTTTTTAAAAAAAAGTAAATGACCCCTCTAATTAATCGACTAGATCACCAGAACCTTCCCGTGTTGTCAGAAACATGATAGGTTTCTTAGTTTTCGTGTAGCATGCCTCCAAAGATATGTGTTTAGAAACTGCAATTTTTTTTGCTTCACCAAAAAGCCCATTTTCTGTAAAAAGTGATTTTTTTCAAAAACAGTAAATGACCCCTCTAATTAATTGACTAGATCACCAGAACCTTCCCCTGTTGTCAGAAACATGATAGGTTACTTAGTTTTTGCGTAGCATGCCTCCAAAGATACGTGTTTAGAAATTTACATTTTTTTTTGCTTCCCCAAAAAGCCCATTTTCCGTAAAAAGTGATTTTTTTCAAAAAAAGTAAATGACCCCTCTAATTAATCGACTCAATCACCAGAACCTTCCTCAGTTGTCAGAAATATGATAGGTTCCTTAGTTTTCGAGTAGCATGCCTCCAAAGATACATGTTTAGAAATTGCAATTTTTTTTTGCTTCACCAAAAAGCCCATTTTCCGTAAAAAGTGATTTTTTAAAAAAAAAGTAAATGACCCCTCTAATTAATCGACTAGATCACCAGAACCTTCCCGTGTTGTCAGAAACATGATAGGTTCCTTCGTTTCCACATAGCATGACTCTAAAGATACATGTTTAGAAATTGCAATTTTTTTTTGCTTCACCAAAAAGCCCATTTTCCATAAAAAGTGATTATTTTCAAAAAAGTAAATGACCCCTCTAATTATTCGACTAGATCACGAGAACCTTCCCGTGTTGTCAGAAACATGATAGGTTCCTTAGTTTTCGTGTAGCATGCCTCCAAAGATATGTGTTTAGAAACTGCAATTTTATTTGCTTCACCAAAAAGCCCATTTTCCATAAAAAGTGATTTTTAAAAAAAAAAGTAAATGACCACTCGAATTAATCGACTAGATCACCAGAACCTTCCCAAGTTGTCAGAAATATGATAGGTTCCTTCGTTTCCGCGTAGCATGACTCCAAAGATACATGTTTAGAAATTGCAATTTTTTTTTTGCTTCACCGAAAAGCCCATTTTCGATAAAAAGTGATTTTTTTCAAAAAAAGTAAATGACCCCTCTAATTAATCGACTCGATCACCAGAACCTTCCTCAGTTGTCAGAAACATGATAGGTTCCTTAGTTTTCGCGTAGCATGCCTCCAAAGATACATGTTTAGAAATTGCAAATTTTTTTTGCTTCACCAAAAAGCACATTTTCAGTAAAAAGTGATTTTTTTCAAAAAAAGTAAATGACCCCTCTAATTAATCGACTAGATCACCAGAACCTTTCCCTGTTGTCAGAAATATGATAGGTTCCTTAGTTTTCATGTAGCATGCCTCCAAAGATACATGTTTAGAAATTGCAATTTTTTTTTGCTTCACCAAAAAGCCCATTTTCCGTAAAAAGTGATTTTTTTCAAAAAAAGTAAATGACCCCTCTAATTAATCGACTAGATCACCAGAACCTTCCACAGTTGTCAAAAACATGATAGATCCCTTAGTTTTCGCATAGCATGCCTCCAAAGATACATGTTTAGAAATTGCAATTTTTTTTGCTTCACCAAAAAGCCCATTTTCCGTAAAAAGTGATTTTTTTCAAAAAAAGTAAATGACCCCTCTAATTAATCGACTCAATCACCAGAACATTCCTCAGTTGTCAGAAACATGATAGGTTCCTTAGTTTTCACGTAGCATGCCTCCAAAGATACAGGTCTAGAAATTGCACATTTTTTTTTGCTTCACCAAAAAAAAACATTTTTCGTAAAAAGTGATTTTTTTCAAAAAAAGTAAATGACCCCTCTAATTAATCGACTCGATCACCAGAACCTTCCCCTTTTGTCAGAAACATGATAGGTTCCTTAGTTTTCGAGTAGCATGCCTCCAAAGATACATGTTTAGAAATTGCAATTTTTTTTTGCTTCACCAAAAAGCCCATTTTCCATAAAAAGTGATTTTTTTCAAAAAAGTAAATGACCCCTCTAATTATTCGACTAGATCACGAGAACCTTCCCGTGTTGTCAGAAACATGATAGGTTCCTTAGTTTTCGTGTAGCATGCCTCCAAAGATATGTGTTTAGAAACTGCAATTTTTTTTGCTTCACCAAAAAGCCCATTTTCCATAAAAAGTGATTTTTAAAAAAAAAAGTAAATGACCCCTCTAATTAATCGACTCGATCACCAGAACCTTCCTCAGTTGTCAGAAACATGATAGGTTCCTTAGTTTTCGCGTAGCATGCCTCCAAAGATACATGTTTAAAAACTGCAATTTTTTTTTGCTTCACCAAAAAGCTCATTTTCCGTAAAAATTGATTTTTTTCAAAAAAAGTAAATGACCCCTCTAATTAATCGACTAGATCACCAGAACCTTCCCCAGTTGTCAGAAAAATGATAGGTCCCTTAGTTTTCGCATAGCATGCCTCCAAAGATACATGTTTAGAAATTGCAATTTTTTTTGTGCTTCACCAAAAAGCCCATTTTCCGTAAAAAGTGATTTTTTTCAAAAAAAGTAAATTACCCCTATAATTAATCGACTCGATCACCAGAACCTTCCCGTGTTGTCAGAAACATGATAGGTTCCTTAGTTTTCGTGTAGCATGCCTCCAAAGATATGTGTTTAGAAACTGCAATTTTTCTTGCTTCACCAAAAAGCCCATTTTCCGTAAAAAGTGATTTTTAAAAAAAAAAGTAAATGACCACTCTAATTAATCGACTAGATCACCAGAACCTTCCCCAGTTGTCAGAAACATGATAGGTTCCTTAGTTTTCGAGTAGCATGCCTCCAAAGATACATGTTTAAAAACTGCAATTTTTTTTTGCTTCACCAAAAAGCTCATTTTCCGTAAAAAGTGATTTTTAAATAAAAAAGTAAATGACCACTCTAATTAATCGACTAGATCACCAGAACCTTCTCCAGTTGTCAGAAACATGATAGATTACTTAGTTTTCGCGTAGCATGAATCCAAAGAAACATGTTTAGAAATTGCAATTTTTTTTGCTTCACCAAAAAGCCCATTTTCCGTAAAAAGTGATTTTTTTCAAAAAAAGTAAATGACCCCTCTAATTAATCGACTAGATCACCAGAACCTTCCCCAGTTGTCAGAAACATGATAGTTCCCTTAGTTTTCGCATAGCATGCCTCCAAAGATACATGTTTAGAAATTGCAATTTTTTTTTTGCTTCACCAAAAAGCCCATTTTCCGTAAAAAGTGATTTTTTTTAAAAAAAGTAAATGACCCCTCTAATTAATCGACTAGATCACCAGAACCTTCCCGTGTTGTCAGAAACATGATAGGTTCCTTCGTTTCCGCATAGCATGACTCTAAAGATACATGTTTAGAAATTGCAATTTTTTTTTTGCTTCACCAAAAAGCCCATTTTCGATAAAAAGTGATTTTTTTCAAAAAAAGTAAATGACCCCTCTAATTAATCGACTCGATCACCAGAACCTTCCTCAGTTGTCAGAAACATGATAGGTTCCTTAGTTTTCATGCAGCATTCCTCCAAAGATACATGTTTAGAAATTGCAATTTTTTTTGCTTCACCAAAAAGCCCATTTTCCGTAAAAAGTGATTTTTTTCAAAAAAAGTAAATGACCCCTCTAATTAATCGACTCAATCACCAGAACATTCCTCAGTTGTCAGAAACATGATAGGTTCCTTAGTTTTCGTGTAGCATGCCTCCAAAGATACGTGTTTAGAAACTAAAATTTTTTTGCTTCACCAAAAAGCCCATATTCCATAAAAAGTGATTTTTAAAAAAAAAAGTAAATGACCCCTCTAATTAATCTACTAGATCACCAGAACCTTCCCGTGTTGTCAGAAATATGATAAGTTCCTTCGTTTCCGCGTAGCATGACTCCAAAGATACATGTTTAGAAATTGCAATTTTTTTTTTGCTTCACCGAAAAGCCCATTTTCGATAAAAAGTGATTTTTTTCAAAAAAAGTAAATGACCCCTCTAATTAATCGACTCGATCACCAGAACCTTCCTCAGTTGTCAGAAACATGATAGGTTCCTTAGTTTTCGCGTAGCATGCCTCCAAAGATACATGTTTAGAAATTGCAATTTTTTTTTGCTTCACCAAAAAGCCATTTTCCGTAAAAAGTGATTTTTTTTTAAAAAAGTAAATGACCCCTCTAATTAATCGACTAGATCACCAGAACCTTCCCGTGTTGTCAGAAACATGATAGGTTCCTTAGTTTTCGTGTAGCATGCCTCCAAAGATATGTGTTTAGAAACTGCAATTTTTCTTGCTTCACCAAAAAGCCCATTTTCCGTAAAAAGTGATTTTTAAAAAAAAAGTAAATGACCACTCTAATTAATCGACTAGATCACCAGAACCTTCCCCAGTTGTCAGAAACATGATAGATTACTTACTTAGTTTTCGCGTAGCATGCCTCCAAAGATACATGTTTAGAAATTGCAATTTTTTTTGCTTCACCAAAAAGCCCATTTTCCGTAAAAAGTGATTTTTTTCAAAAAAAGTAAATGACCCCTCTAATTAATCGACTAGATCACCAGAACCTTCCCCAGTTGTCAGAAACATGATAGGTCCCTTAGTTTTCGCATAGCATGCCTCCAAATATACATGTTTCGAAATTGCAATTTTTTTTTGCTTCACCAAAAAGCCCATTTTCCGTAAAAAGTGATTTTTAAAAAAAAAAGTAAATGACCCCTCTAATTAATCGACTAGATCACCAGAACCTTCCCCAGTTGTCAGAAACATGATAGGTCCCTTAGTTTTCGCATAGCATGCCTCCAAAGATACATGTTTAGAAATTGCAATTTTTTTTTGCTTCACCAAAAAGCCCATTTTCCGTAAAAAGTGATTTTTTTCAAAAAAAGTAAATGACCCCTCTAATTAATCGACTAGATCACCAGAACCTTCCCCAGTTGTCAGAAACATGATAGGTTACTTAGTTTTCGAGTAGCATGCCTCCAAAGATACATGTTTAGAAATTGCAATTTTTTTTTGCTTCACCAAAAAGCCCATTTTCCGTAAAAAGTGATTTTTTAAAAAAAAAGTAAATGACCCCTCTAATTAATCGACTAGATCACCAGAACCTTCCCGTGTTGTCAGAAACATGATAGGTTCCTTAGTTTTCGTGTAGCATGCCTCCAAAGATATGTGTTTAGAAACTGCAATTTTTTTTGCTTCACCAAAAAGCCCATTTTCTGTAAAAAGTGATTTTTTTCAAAAACAGTAAATGACCCCTCTAATTAATTGACTAGATCACCAGAACCTTCCCCTGTTGTCAGAAACATGATAGGTTACTTAGTTTTTGCGTAGCATGCCTCCAAAGATACGTGTTTAGAAATTGAAATTTTTTTTTGCTTCCCCAAAAAGCCCATTTTCCGTAAAAAGTGATTTTTTTCAAAAAAAGTAAATGACCCCTCTAATTAATCGACTCAATCACCAGAACCTTCCTCAGTTGTCAGAAACATGATAGGTTCCTAAGTTTTCGAGTAGCATGCCTCCAAAGATACATGTTTAGAAATTGCAATTTTTTTTGCTTCACCAAAAAGACCATTTTCTGTAAAAAGTGATTTTTTTCAAAAAAGTAAATGAGCACTCTAATTAATCGACTAGATCACCAGAACCTTCCCCAGTTGTCAGAAACATGATAGGTTCCTTAGTTTTCACGTAGCATGCCTCCAAAGATACATGTTTAGAAATTGCAATTTTTTTTTGCTTCACCAAAAAGCCCATTTACCGTAAAAAGTGATTTTTTTAAAAAAAAGTAAATGACCCCTCTAATTAATCGACTAGATCACCAGAACCTTCCCCTGTTGTCAGAAAAATGATAGGTCCCTTAGTTTTCGCATAGCATGCCTCCAAAGATACATGTTTAGAAATTGCAATTTTTTTTTGCTTCACCAAAAAGCCCATTTTCCGTAAAAAGTGATTTTTAAAAAAAAAAGTAAATGACCCCTCTAATTAATCGACTAGATCACCAGAACCTTCCCCAGTTGTCAGAAACATGATAGGTCCCTTAGTTTTCGCATAGCATGCCTCCAAAGATACATGTTTAGAAATTGCAATTTTTTTTTGCTTCACCAAAAAGCCCATTTTCCGTAAAAAGTGATTTTTTTCAAAAAAAGTAAATGACCCCTCTAATTAATCGACTACATCACCAGAACCTTCCCCAGTTGTCAGAAACATGATAGGTTACTTAGTTTTCGAGTAGCATGCCTCCAAAGATACATGTTTACAAATTGCAATTTTTTTTTGCTTCACCAAAAAGCCCATTTTCCGTAAAAAGTGATTTTTTAAAAAAAAAGTAAATGACCCCTCTAATTAATCGACTAGATCACCAGAACCTTCCCGTGTTGTCAGAAACATGATAGGTTTCTTAGTTTTCGTGTAGCATGCCTCCAAAGATATGTGTTTAGAAACTGCAATTTTTTTTGCTTCACCAAAAAGCCCATTTTCTGTAAAAAGTGATTTTTTTCAAAAACAGTAAATGACCCCTCTAATTAATTGACTAGATCACCAGAACCTTCCCCTGTTGTCAGAAACATGATAGGTTACTTAGTTTTTGCGTAGCATGCCTCCAAAGATACGTGTTTAGAAATTGACATTTTTTTTTGCTTCCCCAAAAAGCCCATTTTCCGTAAAAAGTGATTTTTTTCAAAAAAAGTAAATGACCCCTCTAATTAATCGACTCAATCACCAGAACCTTCCTCAGTTGTCAGAAATATGATAGGTTCCTTAGTTTTCGAGTAGCATGCCTCCAAAGATACATGTTTAGAAATTGCAATTTTTTTTTGCTTCACCAAAAAGCCCATTTTCCGTAAAAAGTGATTTTTTAAAAAAAAAGTAAATGACCCCTCTAATTAATCGACTAGATCACCAGAACCTTCCCGTGTTGTCAGAAACATGATAGGTTCCTTCGTTTCCACATAGCATGACTCTAAAGATACATGTTTAGAAATTGCAATTTTTTTTTGCTTCACCAAAAAGCCCATTTTCCATAAAAAGTGATTATTTTCAAAAAAGTAAATGACCCCTCTAATTATTCGACTAGATCACGAGAACCTTCCCGTGTTGTCAGAAACATGATAGGTTCCTTAGTTTTCTTGTAGCATGCCTCCAAAGATATGTGTTTAGAAACTGCAATTTTATTTGCTTCACCAAAAAGCCCATTTTCCATAAAAAGTGATTTTTAAAAAAAAAAGTAAATGACCACTCGAATTAATCGACTAGATCACCAGAACCTTCCCAAGTTGTCAGAAATATGATAGGTTCCTTCGTTTCCGCGTAGCATGACTCCAAAGATACATGTTTAGAAATTGCAATTTTTTTTTTGCTTCACCGAAAAGCCCATTTTCGATAAAAAGTGATTTTTTTCAAAAAAAGTAAATGACCCCTCTAATTAATCGACTCGATCACCAGAACCTTCCACAGTTGTCAGAAACATGATAGGTTCCTTAGTTTTCGCGTAGCATGCCTCCAAAGATACATGTTTAGAAATTGCAAATTTTTTTTGCTTCACCAAAAAGCACATTTTCAGTAAAAAGTGATTTTTTTCAAAAAAAGTAAATGACCCCTCTAATTAATCGACTAGATCACCAGAACCTTTCCCTGTTGTCAGAAATATGATAGGTTCCTTAGTTTTCATGTAGCATGCCTCCAAAGATACATGTTTAGAAATTGCAATTTTTTTTTGCTTCACCAAAAAGCCCATTTTCCGTAAAAAGTGATTTTTTTCAAAAAAAGTAAATGACCCCTCTAATTAATCGACTAGATCACCAGAACCTTCCACAGTTGTCAAAAACATGATAGATCCCTTAGTTTTCGCATAGCATGCCTCCAAAGATACATGTTTAGAAATTGCAATTTTTTTTGCTTCACCAAAAAGCCCATTTTCCGTAAAAAGGGATTTTTTTCAAAAAAAGTAAATGACCCCTCTAATTAATCGACTCAATCACCAGAACATTCCTCAGTTGTCAGAAACATGATAGGTTCCTTAGTTTTCACGTAGCATGCCTCCAAAGATACAGGTCTAGAAATTGCACATTTTTTTTGCTTCACCAAAAAGCCCATTTTTCGTAAAAAGTGATTTTTTTCAAAAAAAGTAAATGACCCCTCTAATTAATCGACTCGATCACCAGAACCTTCCCCTTTTGTCAGAAACATGATAGGTTCCTTAGTTTTCGAGTAGCATGCCTCCAAAGATACATGTTTAGAAATTGCAATTTTTTTTTGCTTCACCAAAAAGCCCATTTTCCATAAAAAGTGATTTTTTTCAAAAAAGTAAATGACCCCTCTAATTATTCGACTAGATCACGAGAACCTTCCCGTGTTGTCAGAAACATGATAGGTTCCTTAGTTTTCGTGTAGCATGCCTCCAAAGATATGTGTTTAGAAACTGCAATTTTTTTTGCTTCACCAAAAAGCCCATTTTCCATAAAAAGTGATTTTTAAAAAAAAAAGTAAATGACCCCTCTAATTAATCGACTCGATCACCAGAACCTTCCTCAGTTGTCAGAAACATGATAGGTTCCTTAGTTTTCGCGTAGCATGCCTCCAAAGATACATGTTTAAAAACTGCAATTTTTTTTTGCTTCACCAAAAAGCTAATTTTCCGTAAAAATTGATTTTTTTCAAAAAAAGTAAATGACCCCTCTAATTAATCGACTAGATCACCAGAACCTTCCCCAGTTGTCAGAAAAATGATAGGTCCCTTAGTTTTCGAGTAGCATGCCTCCAAAGATACATGTTTAGAAATTGCAATTTTTTTTTGCTTCACCAAAAAGCCCATTTTCCATAAAAAGTGATTTTTTTCAAAAAAGTAAATGACCCCTCTAATTATTCGACTAGATCACGAGAACCTTCCCGTGTTGTCAGAAACATGATAGGTTCCTTAGTTTTCGTGTAGCATGCCTCCAAAGATATGTGTTTAGAAACTGCAATTTTTTTTGCTTCACCAAAAAGCCCATTTTCCATAAAAAGTGATTTTTAAAAAAAAAAGTAAATGACCCCTCTAATTAATCGACTCGATCACCAGAACCTTCCTCAGTTGTCAGAAACATGATAGGTTCCTTAGTTTTCGCGTAGCATGCCTCCAAAGATACATGTTTAAAAACTGCAATTTTTTTTTGCTTCACCAAAAAGCTCATTTTCCGTAAAAATTGATTTTTTTCAAAAAAAGTAAATGACCCCTCTAATTAATCGACTAGATCACCAGAACCTTCCCCAGTTGTCAGAAAAATGATAGGTCCCTTAGTTTTCGCATAGCATGCCTCCAAAGATACATGTTTAGAAATTGCAATTTTTTTTGTGCTTCACCAAAAAGCCCATTTTCCGTAAAAAGTGATTTTTTTCAAAAAAAGTAAATTACCCCTATAATTAATCGACTCTATCACCAGAACCTTCCCGTGTTGTCAGAAACATGATAGGTTCCTTAGTTTTCGTGTAGCATGCCTCCAAAGATATGTGTTTAGAAACTGCAATTTTTCTTGCTTCACCAAAAAGCCCATTTTCCGTAAAAAGTGATTTTTAAAAAAAAAAGTAAATGACCACTCTAATTAATCGACTAGATCACCAGAACCTTCCCCAGTTGTCAGAAACATGATAGGTTCCTTAGTTTTCGAGTAGCATGCCTCCAAAGATACATGTTTAAAAACTGCAATTTTTTTTTTGCTTCACCAAAAAGCTCATTTTCCGTAAAAAGTGATTTTTAAATAAAAAAGTAAATGACCACTCTAATTAATCGACTAGATCACCAGAACCTTCTCCAGTTGTCAGAAACATGATAGATTACTTAGTTTTCGCGTAGCATGAATCCAAAGAAACATGTTTAGAAATTGCAATTTTTTTTGCTTCACCAAAAAGCCCATTTTCCGTAAAAAGTGATTTTTTTCAAAAAAAGTAAATGACCCCTCTAATTAATCGACTAGATCACCAGAACCTTCCCCAGTTGTCAGAAACATGATAGTTCCCTTAGTTTTCGCATAGCATGCCTCCAAAGATACATGTTTAGAAATTGCAATTTTTTTTTTGCTTCACCAAAAAGCCCATTTTCCGTAAAAAGTGATTTTTTTTAAAAAAAGTAAATGACCCCTCTAATTAATCGACTAGATCACCAGAACCTTCCCGTGTTGTCAGAAACATGATAGGTTCCTTCGTTTCCGCATAGCATGACTCTAAAGATACATGTTTAGAAATTGCAATTTTTTTTTTGCTTCACCAAAAAGCCCATTTTCGATAAAAAGTGATTTTTTTCAAAAAAAGTAAATGACCCCTCTAATTAATCGACTCGATCACCAGAACCTTCCTCAGTTGTCAGAAACATGATAGGTTCCTTAGTTTTCATGCAGCATTCCTCCAAAGATACATGTTTAGAAATTGCAATTTTTTTTGCTTCACCAAAAAGCCCATTTTCCGTAAAAAGTGATTTTTTTCAAAAAAAGTAAATGACCCCTCTAATTAATCGACTCAATCACCAGAACATTCCTCAGTTGTCAGAAACATGATAGGTTCCTTAGTTTTCGAGTAGCATGCCTCCAAAGATACATGTTTAGAAATTGCAATTTTTTTTGCTTCACCAAAAAGACCATTTTCTGTAAAAAGTGATTTTTTTCAAAAAAGTAAATGAGCACTCTAATTAATCGACTAGATCACCAGAACCTTCCCCAGTTGTCAGAAACATGATAGGTTCCTTAGTTTTCACGTAGCATGCCTCCAAAGATACATGTTTAGAAATTGCAATTTTTTTTTGCTTCACCATAAAGCCCATTTACCGTAAAAAGTGATTTTTTTAAAAAAAAGTAAATGACCCCTCTAATTAATCGACTAGATCACCAGAACCTTCCCCTGTTGTCAGAAACATGATAGGTCCCTTAGTTTTCGCATAGCATGCCTCCAAAGATACATGTTTAGAAATTGCAATTTTTTTTTGCTTCACCAAAAAGCCCATTTTCCGTAAAAAGTGATTTTTAAAAAAAAAAGTAAATGACCCCTCTAATTAATCGACTAGATCACCAGAACCTTCCCCAGTTGTCAGAAACATGATAGGTCCCTTAGTTTTCGCATAGCATGCCTCCAAAGATACATGTTTAGAAATTGCAATTTTTTTTTGCTTCACCAAAAAGCCCATTTTCCGTAAAAAGTGATTTTTTTCAAAAAAAGTAAATGACCCCTCTAATTAATCGACTACATCACCAGAACCTTCCCCAGTTGTCAGAAACATGATAGGTTACTTAGTTTTCGAGTAGCATGCCTCCAAAGATACATGTTTACAAATTGCAATTTTTTTTTGCTTCACCAAAAAGCCCATTTTCCGTAAAAAGTGATTTTTTAAAAAAAAAAGTAAATGACCCCTCTAATTAATCGACTAGATCACCAGAACCTTCCCGTGTTGTCAGAAACATGATAGGTTTCTTAGTTTTCGTGTAGCATGCCTCCAAAGATATGTGTTTAGAAACTGCAATTTTTTTTGCTTCACCAAAAAGCCCATTTTCTGTAAAAAGTGATTTTTTTCAAAAACAGTAAATGACCCCTCTAATTAATTGACTAGATCACCAGAACCTTCCCCTGTTGTCAGAAACATGATAGGTTACTTAGTTTTTGCGTAGCATGCCTCCAAAGATACGTGTTTAGAAATTGACATTTTTTTTTGCTTCCCCAAAAAGCCCATTTTCCGTAAAAAGTGATTTTTTTCAAAAAAAGTAAATGACCCCTCTAATTAATCGACTCAATCACCAGAACCTTCCTCAGTTGTCAGAAATATGATAGGTTCCTTAGTTTTCGAGTAGCATGCCTCCAAAGATACATGTTTAGAAATTGCAATTTTTTTTTGCTTCACCAAAAAGCCCATTTTCCGTAAAAAGTGATTTTTTTAAAAAAAAGTAAATGACCCCTCTAATTAATCGACTAGATCACCAGAACCTTCCCGTGTTGTCAGAAACATGATAGGTTCCTTCGTTTCCACATAGCATGACTCTAAAGATACATGTTTAGAAATTGCAATTTTTTTTTGCTTCACCAAAAAGCCCATTTTCCATAAAAAGTGATTATTTTCAAAAAAGTAAATGACCCCTCTAATTATTCGACTAGATCACGAGAACCTTCCCGTGTTGTCAGAAACATGATAGGTTCCTTAGTTTTCGTGTAGCATGCCTCCAAAGATATGTGTTTAGAAACTGCAATTTTATTTGCTTCACCAAAAAGCCCATTTTCCATAAAAAGTGATTTTTAAAAAAAAAAGTAAATGACCACTCGAATTAATCGACTAGATCACCAGAACCTTCCCAAGTTGTCAGAAATATGATAGGTTCCTTCGTTTCCGCGTAGCATGACTCCAAAGATACATGTTTAGAAATTGCAATTTTTTTTTTGCTTCACCGAAAAGCCCATTTTCGATAAAAAGTGATTTTTTTCAAAAAAAGTAAATGACCCCTCTAATTAATCGACTCGATCACCAGAACCTTCCTCAGTTGTCAGAAACATGATAGGTTCCTTAGTTTTCGCGTAGCATGCCTCCAAAGATACATGTTTAGAAATTGCAAATTTTTTTTGCTTCACCAAAAAGCACATTTTCAGTAAAAAGTGATTTTTTTCAAAAAAAGTAAATGACCCCTCTAATTAATCGACTAGATCACCAGAACCTTTCCCTGTTGTCAGAAATATGATAGGTTCCTTAGTTTTCATGTAGCATGCCTCCAAAGATACATGTTTAGAAATTGCAATTTTTTTTTGCTTCACCAAAAAGCCCATTTTCCGTAAAAAGTGATTTTTTTCAAAAAAAGTAAATGACCCCTCTAATTAATCGACTAGATCACCAGAACCTTCCACAGTTGTCAAAAACATGATAGATCCCTTAGTTTTCGCATAGCATGCCTCCAAAGATACATGTTTAGAAATTGCAATTTTTTTTGCTTCACCAAAAAGCCCATTTTCCGTAAAAAGGGATTTTTTTCAAAAAAAGTAAATGACCCCTCTAATTAATCGACTCAATCACCAGAACATTCCTCAGTTGTCAGAAACATGATAGGTTCCTTAGTTTTCACGTAGCATGCCTCCAAAGATACAGGTCTAGAAATTGCACATTTTTTTTGCTTCACCAAAAAGCCCATTTTTCGTAAAAAGTGATTTTTTTCAAAAAAAGTAAATGACCCCTCTAATTAATCGACTCGATCACCAGAACCTTCCCCTTTTGTCAGAAACATGATAGGTTCCTTAGTTTTCGAGTAGCATGCCTCCAAAGATACATGTTTAGAAATTGCAATTTTTTTTTGCTTCACCAAAAAGCCCATTTTCCATAAAAAGTGATTTTTTTCAAAAAAGTAAATGACCCCTCTAATTATTCGACTAGATCACGAGAACCTTCCCGTGTTGTCAGAAACATGATAGGTTCCTTAGTTTTCGTGTAGCATGCCTCCAAAGATATGTGTTTAGAAACTGCAATTTTTTTTGCTTCACCAAAAAGCCCATTTTCCATAAAAAGTGATTTTTAAAAAAAAAAGTAAATGACCCCTCTAATTAATCGACTCGATCACCAGAACCTTCCTCAGTTGTCAGAAACATGATAGGTTCCTTAGTTTTCGCGTAGCATGCCTCCAAAGATACATGTTTAAAAACTGCAATTTTTTTTTGCTTCACCAAAAAGCTCATTTTCCGTAAAAATTGATTTTTTTCAAAAAAAGTAAATGACCCCTCTAATTAATCGACTAGATCACCAGAACCTTCCCCAGTTGTCAGAAAAATGATAGGTCCCTTAGTTTTCGCATAGCATGCCTCCAAAGATACATGTTTAGAAATTGCAATTTTTTTTGTGCTTCACCAAAAAGCCCATTTTCCGTAAAAAGTGATTTTTTTCAAAAAAAGTAAATTACCCCTATAATTAATCGACTCGATCACCAGAACCTTCCCGTGTTGTCAGAAACATGATAGGTTCCTTAGTTTTCGTGTAGCATGCCTCCAAAGATATGTGTTTAGAAACTGCAATTTTTCTTGCTTCACCAAAAAGCCCATTTTCCGTAAAAAGTGATTTTTAAAAAAAAAAGTAAATGACCACTCTAATTAATCGACTAGATCACCAGAACCTTCCCCAGTTGTCAGAAACATGATAGGTTCCTTAGTTTTCGAGTAGCATGCCTCCAAAGATACATGTTTAAAAACTGCAATTTTTTTTTGCTTCACCAAAAAGCTCATTTTCCGTAAAAAGTGATTTTTAAATAAAAAAGTAAATGACCACTCTAATTAATCGACTAGATCACCAGAACCTTCTCCAGTTGTCAGAAACATGATAGATTACTTAGTTTTCGCGTAGCATGAATCCAAAGAAACATGTTTAGAAATTGCAATTTTTTTTGCTTCACCAAAAAGCCCATTTTCCGTAAAAAGTGATTTTTTTCAAAAAAAGTAAATGACCCCTCTAATTAATCGACTAGATCACCAGAACCTTCCCCAGTTGTCAGAAACATGATAGTTCCCTTAGTTTTCGCATAGCATGCCTCCAAAGATACATGTTTAGAAATTGCAATTTTTTTTTTGCTTCACCAAAAAGCCCATTTTCCGTAAAAAGTGATTTTTTTTTAAAAAAGTAAATGACCCCTCTAATTAATCGACTAGATCACCAGAACCTTCCCGTGTTGTCAGAAACATGATAGGTTCCTTCGTTTCCGCATAGCATGACTCTAAAGATACATGTTTAGAAATTGCAATTTTTTTTTTGCTTCACCAAAAAGCCCATTTTCGATAAAAAGTGATTTTTTTCAAAAAAAGTAAATGACCCCTCTAATTAATCGACTCGATCACCAGAACCTTCCTCAGTTGTCAGAAACATGATAGGTTCCTTAGTTTTCATGCAGCATTCCTCCAAAGATACATGTTTAGAAATTGCAATTTTTTTTGCTTCACCAAAAAGCCCATTTTCCGTAAAAAGTGATTTTTTTCAAAAAAAGTAAATGACCCCTCTAATTAATCGACTCAATCACCAGAACATTCCTCAGTTGTCAGAAACATGATAGGTTCCTTAGTTTTCGTGTAGCATGCCTCCAAAGATACGTGTTTAGAAACTAAAATTTTTTTGCTTCACCAAAAAGCCCATATTCCATAAAAAGTGATTTTTAAAAAAAAAAGTAAATGACCCCTCTAATTAATCTACTAGATCACCAGAACCTTCCCGTGTTGTCAGAAACATGATAGGTTCCTTAGTTTTCGTGTAGCATGCCTCCAAAGATATGTGTTTAGAAACTGCAATTTTTTTTGCTTCACCAAAAAGCCCATTTTCCATAAAAAGTGATTTTAAAAAAAAAAGTAAATGACCCCTCTAATTAATCGACTAGATCACCAGAACCTTTCCCTGTTGTCAGAAATATGATAGGTTCCTTAGTTTTCAAGTAGCATGCCTCCAAAGATACATGTTTAGAAATTGCAATTTTTTTTTGCTTCACCAAAAAGCCCCTTTTCCGTAAAAAGTGATTTTTTTCAAAAAAAGTAAATGACACCTCTAATTAATCGACTAGATCACCAGAACCTTCCACAGTTGTCAAAAACATGATAGGTTCCTTAGTTTTCGAGTAGCATGCCTCCAAAGATACATGTTTAAAAACTGCAATTTTTTTTTGCTTCACCAAAAAGCCCATTTTCCGTAAAAAGTGATTTTTTTCAAAAAAAGTAAATGACCCCTCTAATTAATCGACTAGATCACCAGAACTTCCCCAGTTGTCAGAAACATGATAGGTCCCTTACTTTTCGCATAGCATGCCTCCAAAGATACATGTTTAGAAATTGCAATTTTTTTTTTGCTTCACCAAAAAGCCCATTTTCCGTAAAAAGTGATTTTTAAAAAAAAAAGTAAATGACCCCTCTAATTAATCGACTAGATCACCAGAACCTTCCCGTGTTGTCAGAAACATGATAGATTCCTTCGTTTCCGCATAGCATGACTCTAAAGATACATGTTTAGAAACTGCAATTTTTTTTTTGCTTCACCAAAAAGCCCATTTTCGATAAAAAGTGATTTTTTTCAAAAAAAGTAAATGACCCCTCTAATTAATCGACTCGATCACCAGAACCTTCCTCAGTTGTCAGAAACATGATAGGTTCCTTAGTTTTCATGTAGCATTCCTCCAAAGATACATGTTTAGAAATTGCAATTTTTTTTTGCTTCACCAAAAAGCCCATTTTCCGTAAAAAGTGATTTTTTTCAAAAAAAGTCAATGACTCCTCTAATTAATTGACTAGATCACCAGAACCTTCCCCAGTTGTCAGAAACATGATAGGTTCCTTAGTTTTCACGTAGCATGCCTCCAAAGATACATGTTTAGAAATTGCAATTTTTTTGTGCTTCACCAAAAAGCCCATTTTCCGTAAAAAGTGATTTTTTTAAAAAAAAGTAAATGACCACTCTAATTAATCGACTAGATCACCAGAACCTTTCCCTGTTGTCAGAAATATGATAGGTTCCTTCGTTTTCATGTAGCATGCCTCCAAAGATACATGTTTAGAAATTGCAATTTTTTTTTGCTTCACCAAAAAGCCCTTTTTCGATAAAAAGTGATTTTTAAAAAAAAAAGTAAATGACCCCTCTAATTAATCGACTCGATCACCAGAACCTTCCTCAGTTGTCAGAAACATGATAGGTTCCTTAGTTTTCGTGTAGCATGCCTCCAAAGATATAGGTTTAGAAACTGCAATTTTTTTTGCTTCACCAAAAAGACCATTTTCCGTAAAAAGTGATTTTATCCAAAAAAGTAAATGAGCACTCTAATTAATTGACTAGATCACCAGAACCTTCCCCTGTTGTCAGAAACATGATAGGTTACTTAGTTTTTGCGTAGCATGCCTCCAAAGATATACGTGTTTAGAAATTGAAATTTTTTTTTGCTTCCCCAAAAAGCCCATTTTCCGTAAAAAGTGATTTTTTTCAAAAAAAGTAAATGACCCCTCTACTTAATCGACTCAATCACCAGAACCTTCCTCAGTTGTCAGAAACATGATAGGTTCCTTAGTTTTCGAGTAGCATGCCTCCAAAGATACATGTTTAGAAATTGCAATTTTTTTTTGCTTCACCAAAAAGCCCTTTTCGATAAAAAGTGATTTTTTTCAAAAAAGTAAATGACCCCTCTAATTAATCGACTAGATCACCAGAACCTTCCCCAGTTGTCAGAAACATGATAGGTGACTTAGTTTTCGAGTAGCATGCCTCCAAAGATACATGTTTAGAAATTGCAATTTTTTTTTGCTTCACCAAAAAGCCCATTTTCCGTAAAAAGTGATTTTTAAAAAAAAAAGTAAATGACCCCTCTAATTAATCGACTAGATCACCAGAACCTTCCCGTGTTGTCAGAAACATGATAGATTCCTTCGTTTCCGCATAGCATGACTCTAAAGATACATGTTTAGAAACTGCAATTTTTTTTTTGCTTCACCAAAAAGCCCATTTTCGATAAAAAGTGATTTTTTTCAAAAAAAGTAAATGACCCCTCTAATTAATCGACTCGATCACCAGAACCTTCCTCAGTTGTCAGAAACATGATAGGTTCCTTAGTTTTCGAGTAGCATGCCTCCAAAGATACATGTTTAGAAATTGCAATTTTTTTTTTGCTTCACCGAAAAGCCCATTTTCGATAAAAAGTGATTTTTTTCAAAAAAAGTAAATGACCCCTCTAATTAATCGACTCAATCACCAGAACATTCTTTAGTTGTCAGAAACATGATAGGTTCCTTAGTTTTCACGTAGCATGCCTCCAAAGATACAGGTTTAGAAATTGCACATTTTTTTTGCTTCACCAAAAAGCCCATTTTTCGTAAAAAGTGATTTTTTTCAAAAAAAGTAAATGACCCCTCTAATTAATCGACTCGATCACCAGAACCTTTCCCTGTTGTCAGAAATATGATAGGTTCCTTAGTTTTCATGTAGCATGCCTCCAAAGATACATGTTTAGAAATTGCAATTTTTTTTTGCTTCACCAAAAAGCCCATTTTCCGTAAAAAGTGATTTTTTTCAAAAAAAGTAAATGACCCCTCTAATTAATCGACTAGATCACCAGAACCTTCCACAGTTGTCAAAAACATGATAGGTTCCTTAGTTTTCGAGTAGCATGCCTCCAAAGATACATGTTTAAAAACTGCAATTTTTTTTTGCTTCACCAAAAAGCTCATTTTCCGTAAAAAGTGATTTTTTTCAAAAAAAGTAAATGACCCCTCTAATTAATCGACTAGATCACCAGAACCTTCCCCAGTTGTCAGAAACATGATAGGTCCCTTAGTTTTCGCATAGCATGCCTCCAAAGATACATGTTTAGAAATTGCAATTTTTTTTTGCTTCACCAAAAAGCCCATTTTCTATAAAAAGTGATTTTTTTCAAAAAAGTAAATGACCCCTCTAATTATTCGACTAGATCACGAGAACCTTCCCGTGTTGTCAGAAACATGATAGGTTCCTTGGTTTTCGTGTAGCATGCCTCCAAAGATACGTGTTTAGAAACTAAAACTTTTTTGCTTCACCAAAAAGCCCATTTTCCGTAAAAAGTGATTTTTAAAAAAAAAAGTAAATGACCCCTCTAATTAATCTACTAGATCACCAGAACCTTCCCGTGTTGTCAGAAACATGATAGGTTCCTTAGTTTTCGTGTAGCATGCCTCCAAAGATATGTGTTTAGAAACTGCAATTTTTTTTGCTTCACCAAAAAGCCCATTTTCCATAAAAAGTGATTTTTAAAAAAAAAAGTAAATGACCACTCGAATTAATCGACTAGATCACCAGAACCTTCCCAAGTTGTCAGAAATATGATAAGTTCCTTCGTTTCCGCGTAGCATGACTCCAAAGATACATGTTTAGAAATTGCAATTTTTTTTTTGCTTCACCGAAAAGCCCATTTTCGATAAAAAGTGATTTTTTTCAAAAAAAGTAAATGACCCCTCTAATTAATCGACTCGATCACCAGAACCTTCCTCAGTTGTCAGAAACATGATAGGTTCCTTAGTTTTCGCGTAGCATGCCTCCAAAGATACATGTTTAGAAATTGCAAATTTTTTTTGCTTCACCAAAAAGCACATTTTCAGTAAAAAGTGATTTTTTTCAAAAAAAGTAAATGACCCCTCTAATTAATCGACTAGATCACCAGAACCTTTCCCTGTTGTCAGAAATATGATAGGTTCCTTAGTTTTCATGTAGCATGCCTCCAAAGATACATGTTTAGAAATTGCAATTTTTTTTTGCTTCACCAATAAGCCCATTTTCCGTAAAAAGTGATTTTTTTCAAAAAAAGTAAATGACCCCTCTAATTAATCGACTAGATCACCAGAACCTTCCACAGTTGTCAAAAACATGATAGGTTCCTTAGTTTTCGAGTAGCATGCCTCCAAAGATACATGTTTAAAAACTGCAATTTTTTTTTGCTTCACCAAAAAGCTCATTTTCCGTAAAAAGTGATTTTTTTCAAAAAAAGTAAATGACCCCTCTAATTAATCGACTAGATCACCAGAACCTTCCCCAGTTGTCAGAAACATGATAGGTCCCTTAGTTTTCGCATAGCATGCCTCCAAAGATACATGTTTAGAAATTGCAATTTTTTTTTGCTTCACCAAAAAGCCCATTTTCCGTAAAAAGTGATTTTTTTCAAAAAAAGTAAATTACCCCTCTAATTAATCGACTCGATCACCAGAACCTTCCCCAGTTGTCAGAAACATGATAGGTCCCTTAGTTTTCGCGTAGCATGCCTCCAAAGAAACATGTTTAGAAATTGCAATTTTTTTTGCTTCACCAAAAAGCCCATTTTCCGTAAAAAGTGATTTTTTTCAAAAAAAGTAAATGACCCCTCTAATTAATCGACTCGATCACCAGAACCTTCCCCAGTTGTCAGAAACATGATAGGTCCCTTAGTTTTCGCATAGCATGCCTCCAAAGATACATGTTTAGAAATTGCAATTTTTTTTTGCTTCACCAAAAAGCCCATTTTCCGTAAAAAGTGATTTTTAAAAAAAAAAGTAAATGACCCCTCTAATTAATCGACTAGATCACCAGAACCTTCCCCAGTTGTCAGAAACATGATAGGTCCCTTAGTTTTCGCATAGCATGCCTCCAAAGATACATGTTTAGAAATTGCAATTTTTTTTTGCTTCACCAAAAAGCCCATTTTCCGTAAAAAGTGATTTTTTTCAAAAAAAGTAAATGACCCCTCTAATTAATCGACTAGATCACCAGAACCTTCCCCAGTTGTCAGAAACATGATAGGTGACTTAGTTTTCGAGTAGCATGCCTCCAAAGATACATGTTTAGAAATTGCAATTTTTTTTTTGCTTCACCAAAAAGCCCATTTTCCGTAAAAAGTGATTTTTAAAAAAAAAAGTAAATGACCCCTCTAATTAATCGACTAGATCACCAGAACCTTCCCCAGTTGTCAGAAACATGATAGGTCCCTTAGTTTTCGCATAGCATGCCTCCAAAGATACATGTTTAGAAACTGCAATTTTTTTTGCTTCACCAAAAAGCCCATTTTCCGTAAAAAGTGATTTTTTTCAAAAACAGTAAATGACCCCTCTAATTAATTGACTAGATCACCAGAACCTTCCCCTGTTGTCAGAAACATGATAGGTTACTTAGTTTTTGCGTAGCATGCCTCTAAAGATACGTGTTTAGAAATTGAAATTTTTTTTTGCTTCCCCAAAAAGCCCATTTTCCGTAAAAAGTGATTTTTTTCAAAAAAAGTAAATGACCCCTCTAATTAATCGACTCAATCACCAGAACCTTCCTCAGTTGTCAGAAACATGATAGGTTCCTTAGTTTTCGAGTAGCATGCCTCCAAAGATACATGTTTAGAAATTGCAATTTTTTTTGCTTCACCAAAAAGACCATTTTCTGTAAAAAGTGATTTTTTTCAAAAAAGTAAATGAGCACTCTAATTAATCGACTAGATCACCAGAACCTTCCCCAGTTGTCAGAAACATGATAGGTTCCTTCGTTTCCGCATAGCATGACTCTAAAGATACATGTTTAGAAATTGCAATTTTTTTTTTGCTTCACCAAAAAGCCCATTTTCGATAAAAAGTGATTTTTTTCAAAAAAAGTAAATGACCCCTCTAATTAATCAACACGATCACCAGAACCTTCCTCAGTTGTCAGAAACATGATAGGTTCCTAAGTTTTCATGTAGCATTCCTCCAAAGATACATGTTTAGAAATTGCAATTTTTTTTGCTTCACCAAAAAGCCCATTTTCCGTAAAAAGTGATTTTTTTCAAAAAAAGTAAATGACCCCTCTAATTAATCGACTCAATCACCAGAACATTCCTCAGTTGTCAGAAACATGATAGGTTCCTTAGTTTTCGTGTAGCATGCCTCCAAAGATACGTGTTTAGAAACTAAAATTTTTTTGCTTCACCAAAAAGCCCATTTTCCGTAAAAAGTGATTTTTTAAAAAAAAAGTAAATGACCCTCTAATTAATCTACTAGATCACCAGAACCTTCCCGTGTTGTCAGAAACATGATAGGTTCCTTAGTTTTCGTGTAGCATGCCTCCAAAGATATGTGTTTAGAAACTGCAATTTTTTTTGCTTCACCAAAAAGCCCATTTTCCATAAAAAGTGATTTTTAAAAAAAAAAGTAAATGACCACTCGAATTAATCGACTAGATCACCAAAACCTTCCCAAGTTGTCAGAAATATGATAGGTTCCTTCGTTTCCGCGTAGCATGACTCCAAAGATACATGTTTTGAAATTGCAATTTTTTTTTGCTTCACCAAAAAGCCCATTTTCAGTAAAAAGTGATTTTTTTTAAAAAAAGTAAATGACCCCTCTAATTAATCGACTAGATCACCAGAACCTTCCCGTGTTGTCAGAAACATGATAGGTTCCTTAGTTTTCGTGTAGCATGCCTCCAAAGATACATGTTTAGAAATTGCAATTTTTTTTTGCTTCACCAAAAAGCCCATTTTCCGTAAAAAGTGATTTTTTTCAAAAAAAGTAAATGACCCCTCTAATTAATCGACTAGATCACCAGAACCTTCCACAGTTGTCAAAAACATGATAGGTTCCTAAGTTTTCGAGTAGCATGCCTCCAAATATACATGTTTAAAAACTGCAATTTTTTTTTGCTTCACCAAAAAGCTCATTTTCCGTAAAAAGTGATTTTTTTCAAAAAAAGTAAATGACCCCTCTAATTAATCGACTAGATCACCAGAACCTTCCCCAGTTGTCAGATACATGATAGGTCCCTTAGTTTTCGCATAGCATGCCTCCAAAGATACATGTTTAGAAATTGCAATTTTTTTTTGCTTCACCAAAAAGCCCATTTTCCGTAAAAAGTGATTTTTAAAAAAAAAAGTAAATGACCCCTCTAATTAATCGACTAGATCACCAGAACATTCCCGTGTTGTCAGAAACATGATAGGTTCCTTCGTTTCCGCATAGCATGACTCCAAAGATACGTGTTTAGAAACTGCAATTTTTTTTGCTACACCAAAAAGCTCATTTTCCGTAAAAAGTGATTTTTTAAAAAAAAAGTAAATGACCCCTCTAATTAATCGACTAGATCACCAGAACCTTTCCGTGTTGTCAGAAACATGATAGGTTCCTTAGTTTTCGTGTAGCATGCCTCCAAAGATATGTGTATATAAACTGCAATTTTTTTTGCTTCACCAAAAAGCCCATTTTCCGTAAAAAGTGATTTTTAATAAAAAAAGTAAATGACCACTCTAATTAATCGACTAGATCACCAGAACCTTCCCCAGTTGTCAGAAACATGATAGGTTCCTTCGTTTCCGCGTAGCATGACTCCAAAAATAAATGTTTAGAAATTGCAATTTTTATTTTGCTTCACCAAAAAGCCCATTTTCGATAAAAAGTGATTTTTTTCAAAAAAAGTAAATGACCCCTCTAATTAATCGACTCAATCACCAGAACATTCCTCAGTTGTCAGAAACATGATAGGTTCCTTAGTTTTCGTGTAGCATGCCTCCAAAGATACGTGTTTAGAAACTAAAATTTTTTTGCTTCACCAAAAAGCCCATTTTCCGTAAAAAGTGATTTTTTTAAAAAAAAGTAAATGACCCTCTAATTAATCTACTAGATCACCAGAACCTTCCCGTGTTGTCAGAAACATGATAGGTTCCTTAGTTTTCGTGTAGCATGCCTCCAAAGATATGTGTTTAGAAACTGCAATTTTTTTTGCTTCACCAAAAAGCCCATTTTCCATAAAAAGTGATTTTTAAAAAAAAAAGTAAATGACCACTCGAATTAATCGACTAGATCACCAAAACCTTCCCAAGTTGTCAGAAATATGATAGGTTCCTTCGTTTCCGCGTAGCATGACTCCAAAGATACATGTTTTGAAATTGCAATTTTTTTTTGCTTCACCAAAAAGCCCATTTTCAGTAAAAAGTGATTTTTTTTAAAAAAAGTAAATGACCCCTCTAATTAATCGACTAGATCACCAGAACCTTCCCGTGTTGTCAGAAACATGATAGGTTCCTTAGTTTTCGTGTAGCATGCCTCCAAAGATACATGTTTAGAAATTGCAATTTTTTTTTGCTTCACCAAAAAGCCCATTTTCCGTAAAAAGTGATTTTTTTCAAAAAAAGTAAATGACCCCTCTAATTAATCGACTAGATCACCAGAACCTTCCACAGTTGTCAAAAACATGATAGGTTCCTAAGTTTTCGAGTAGCATGCCTCCAAATATACATGTTTAAAAACTGCAATTTTTTTTTGCTTCACCAAAAAGCTCATTTTCCGTAAAAAGTGATTTTTTTCAAAAAAAGTAAATGACCCCTCTAATTAATCGACTAGATCACCAGAACCTTCCCCAGTTGTCAGATACATGATAGGTCCCTTAGTTTTCGCATAGCATGCCTCCAAAGATACATGTTTAGAAATTGCAATTTTTTTTTGCTTCACCAAAAAGCCCATTTTCCGTAAAAAGTGATTTTTAAAAAAAAAAGTAAATGACCCCTCTAATTAATCGACTAGATCACCAGAACATTCCCGTGTTGTCAGAAACATGATAGGTTCCTTCGTTTCCGCATAGCATGACTCCAAAGATACGTGTTTAGAAACTGCAATTTTTTTTGCTACACCAAAAAGCTCATTTTCCGTAAAAAGTGATTTTTTAAAAAAAAAGTAAATGACCCCTCTAATTAATCGACTAGATCACCAGAACCTTTCCGTGTTGTCAGAAACATGATAGGTTCCTTAGTTTTCGTGTAGCATGCCTCCAAAGATATGTGTATATAAACTGCAATTTTTTTTGCTTCACCAAAAAGCCCATTTTCCGTAAAAAGTGATTTTTAATAAAAAAAGTAAATGACCACTCTAATTAATCGACTAGATCACCAGAACCTTCCCCAGTTGTCAGAAACATGATAGGTTCCTTCGTTTCCGCGTAGCATGACTCCAAAAATAAATGTTTAGAAATTGCAATTTTTATTTTGCTTCACCAAAAAGCCCATTTTCGATAAAAAGTGATTTTTTTCAAAAAAAGTAAATGACCCCTCTAATTAATCGACTCGATCACCAGAACCTTCCTCAGTTGTCAGAAACATGATAGGTTCCTTAGTTTTCGCGTAGCATGCCTCCAAAGATACATGTTTAGAAATTGCAATTTTTTTTTGCTTCACCAAAAAGCCCATTTTCAGTAAAAAGTGATTTTTTTTAAAAAAAGTAAATGACCCCTCTAATTAATCGACTAGATCACCAGAACCTTCCCGTGTTGTCAGAAACATGATAGGTTCCTTAGTTTTCGTGTAGCATGCCTCCAAAGATATGTGTTTAGAAACTGCAATTTTTCTTGCTTCACCAAAAAGCCCATTTTCCGTAAAAAGTGATTTTTAAAAAAAAAGTAAATGACCACTCTAATTAATCGACTAGATCACCAGAACCTTCCCAAGTTGTCAGAAATATGATAGGTTCCTTTGTTTCCGCGTAGCATGACTCCAAAGATACATGTTTAGAAATTGCAATTTTTTTTTTGCTTCACCGAAAAGCCCATTTTCGATAAAAAGTGATTTTTTTCAAAAAAAGTAAATGACCCCTCTAATTAATCGACTCGATCACCAGAACCTTCCTCAGTTGTCAGAAACATGATAGGTTCCTTAGTTTTCGCGTAGCATGCCTCCAAAGATACATGTTTAGAAATTGCAATTTTTTTTTGCTTCACCTAAAAGCCCATTTTCCGTAAAAAGTGATTTTTTAAAAGAAAAGTAAATGACCCCTCTAATTATTCGACTAGATCACGAGAACCTTCCCGTGTTGTCAGAAACATGATAGGTTCCTTAGTTTTCGTGTAGCATGCCTCCAAAGATATGTGTTTAGAAACTGCAATTTTTTTTGCTTCACCAAAAAGCCCATTTTCCATAAAAAGTGATTTTTAAAAAAAAAAGTAAATGACCACTCGAATTAATCGACTAGATCACCAGAACCTTCCCAAGTTGTCAGAAATATGATAGGTTCCTTCGTTTCCGCGTAGCATGACTCCAAAGATACATGTTTAGAAATTGCAATTTTTTTTTTGCTTCACCGAAAAGCCCATTTTCGATAAAAAGTGATTTTTTTCAAAAAAAGTAAATGACCCCTCTAATTAATCGACTCGATCACCAGAACCTTCCTCAGTTGTCAGAAACATGATAGGTTCCTTAGTTTTCGCGTAGCATGCCTCCAAAGATACATGTTTAGAAATTGCAAATTTTTTTTACTTCACCAAAAAGCACATTTTCAGTAAAAAGTGATTTTTTTCAAAAAAAGTAAATGACCCCTCTAATTAATCGACTAGATCACCAGAACCTTTCCCTGTTGTCAGAAATATGATAGGTTCCTTAGTTTTCATGTAGCATGCCTCCAAAGATACATGTTTAGAAATTGCAATTTTTTTTTGCTTCACCAAAAAGCCCATTTTCCGTAAAAAGTGATTTTTTTCAAAAAAAGTAAATGACCCCTCTAATTAAACGACTAGATCACCAGAACCTTCCACAGTTGTCAAAAACATGATAGGTTCCTTAGTTTTCGAGTAGCATGCCTCCAAAGATACATGTTTAAAAACTGCAATTTTTTTTTGCTTCACCAAAAAGCTCATTTTCCGTAAAAAGTGATTTTTTTCAAAAAAAGTAAATGACCCCTCTAATTAATCGACTAGATCACCAGAACCTTCCCCAGTTGTCAGAAACATGATAGGTCCCTTAGTTTTCGCATAGCATGCCTCCAAAGATACATGTTTAGAAATTGCAATTTTTTTTTGCTTCACCAAAAAGCCCATTTTCCGTAAAAAGTGATTTTTTTCAAAAAAAGTAAATTACCCCTATAATTAATCGACTCGATCACCAGAACCTTCCCGTGTTGTCAGAAACATGATAGGTTCCTTAGTTTTCGAGTAGCATGCCTCCAAAGATACATGTTTAAAAACTGCAATTTTTTTTTGCTTCACCAAAAAGCCCATTTTCCGTAAAAAGTGATTTTTTTCAAAAAAAGTAAATTACCCCTATAATTAATCGACTCGATCACCAGAACCTTCCCGTGTTGTCAGAAACATGATAGGTTCCTTAGTTTTCGTGTAGCATGCCTCCAAAGATATGTGTTTAGAAACTGCAATTTTTCTTGCTTCACCAAAAAGCCCATTTTCCGTAAAAAGTGATTTTTAAAAAAAAAAGTAAATGACCACTCTAATTAATCGACTCGATCACCAGAACCTTCCCCAGTTGTCAGAAACATGATAGGTTCCTTAGTTTTCGAGTAGCATGCCTCCAAAGATACATGTTTAAAAACTGCAATTTTTTTTTGCTTCACCAAAAAGCTCATTTTCCGTAAAAAGTGATTTTTAAATAAAAAAGTAAATGACCACTCTAATTAATCGACTAGATCACCAGAACCTTCCCCAGTTGTCAGAAACATGATAGGTCCCTTAGTTTTCGCATAGCATGCCTCCAAAGATACATGTTTAGAAATTGCAATTTTTTTTTTGCTTCACCAAAAAGCCCATTTTCCGTAAAAAGTGATTTTTTTTAAAAAAAGTAAATGACCCCTCTAATTAATCGACTAGATCACCAGAACCTTCCCGTGTTGTCAGAAACATGATAGGTTCCTTCGTTTCCGCATAGCATGACTCTAAAGATACATGTTTAGAAATTGCAATTTTTTTTTTGCTTCACCAAAAAGCCCATTTTCGATAAAAAGTGATTTTTTTCAAAAAAAGTAAATGACCCCTCTAATTAATCGACTCGATCACCAGAACCTTCCTCAGTTGTCAGAAACATGATAGGTTCCTTAGTTTTCATGTAGCATTCCTCCAAAGATACATGTTTAGAAATTGCAATTTTTTTTGCTTCACCAAAAAGCCCATTTTCCGTAAAAAGTGATTTTTTTCAAAAAAAGTAAATGACCCCTCTAATTAATCGACTCAATCACCAGAACATTCCTCAGTTGTCAGAAACATGATAGGTTCCTTAGTTTTCGTGTAGCATGCCTCCAAAGATACGTGTTTAGAAACTAAAATTTTTTTGCTTCACCAAAAAGCCCATATTCCGTAAAAAGTGATTTTTAAAAAAAAAAGTAAATGACCCCTCTAATTAATCTACTAGATCACCAGAACCTTCCCGTGTTGTCAGAAACATGATAGGTTCCTTAGTTTTCGTGTAGCATGCCTCCAAAGATATGTGTTTAGAAACTGCAATTTTTTTTGCTTCACCAAAAAGCCCATTTTCCATAAAAAGTGATTTAAAAAAAAAAAGTAAATGACCACTCGAATTAATCGACTAGATCACCAGAACCTTCCCAAGTTGTCAGAAATATGATAGATTCCTTCGTTTCCGCGTAGCATGACTCCAAAGATACATGTTTAGAAATTGCAATTTTTTTTTGCTTCACCAAAAAGCCCATTTTCCGTAAAAAGTGATTTTTTTCAAAAAAAGTAAATGACCCCTCTAATTAATCGACTAGATCACCAGAACCTTCCACAGTTGTCAAAAACATGATAGGTTCCTAAGTTTTCGAGTAGCATGCCTCCAAATATACATGTTTAAAAACTGCAATTTTTTTTTGCTTCACCAAAAAGCTCATTTTCCGTAAAAAGTGATTTTTTTCAAAAAAAGTAAATGACCCCTCTAATTAATCGACTAGATCACCAGAACCTTCCCCAGTTGTCAGAAACATGATAGGTCCCTTAGTTTTCGCATAGCATGCCTCCAAAGATACATGTTTAGAAATTGCAATTTTTTTTTGCTTCACCAAAAAGCCCATTTTCCGTAAAAAGTGATTTTTTTCAAAAAAAGTAAATTACCCCTATAATTAATCGACTCGATCACCAGAACCTTCCCGTGTTGTCAGAAACATGATAGGTTCCTTAGTTTTCGAGTAGCATGCCTCCAAAGATACATGTTTAAAAACTGCAATTTTTTTTTGCTTCACCAAAAAGCCCATTTTCCGTAAAAAGTGATTTTTTTCAAAAAAAGTAAATTACCCCTATAATTAATCGACTCGATCACCAGAACCTTCCCGTGTTGTCAGAAACATGATAGGTTCCTTAGTTTTCGTGTAGCATGCCTCCAAAGATATGTGTTTAGAAACTGCAATTTTTCTTGCTTCACCAAAAAGCCCATTTTCCGTAAAAAGTGATTTTTAAAAAAAAAAGTAAATGACCACTCTAATTAATCGACTAGATCACCAGAACCTTCCCCAGTTGTCAGAAACATGATAGGTTCCTTAGTTTTCGAGTAGCATGCCTCCAAAGATACATGTTTAAAAACTGCAATTTTTTTTTGCTTCACCAAAAAGCTCATTTTCCGTAAAAAGTGATTTTTAAATAAAAAAGTAAATGACCACTCTAATTAATCGACTAGATCACCAGAACCTTCCCCAGTTGTCAGAAACATGATAGGTCCCTTAGTTTTCGCATAGCATGCCTCCAAAGATACATGTTTAGAAATTGCAATTTTTTTTTTGCTTCACCAAAAAGCCCATTTTCCGTATAAAGTGATTTTTTTAAAAAAAAGTAAATGACCCCTCTAATTAATCGACTAGATCACCAGAACCTTCCCGTGTTGTCAGAAACATGATAGGTTCCTTAGTTTTCGTGTAGCATGCCTCCAAAGATATGTGTTTAGAAACTGCAATTTTTTTTGCTTCACCAAAAAGCCCATTTTCCATAAAAAGTGATTTAAAAAAAAAAAGTAAATGACCACTCGAATTAATCGACTAGATCACCAGAACCTTCCCAAGTTGTCAGAAATATGATAGATTCCTTCGTTTCCGCGTAGCATGACTCCAAAGATACATGTTTAGAAATTGCAATTTTTTTTTGCTTCACCAAAAAGCCCATTTTCCGTAAAAAGTGATTTTTTTCAAAAATAGTAAATGACCCCTCTAATTAATCGACTAGATCACCAGAACCTTCCACAGTTGTCAAAAACATGATAGGTTCCTAAGTTTTCGAGTAGCATGCCTCCAAATATACATGTTTAAAAACTGCAATTTTTTTTTTGCTTCACCAAAAAGCTCATTTTCCGTAAAAAGTGATTTTTTTCAAAAAAAGTAAATGACCCCTCTAATTAATCGACTAGATCACCAGAACCTTCCCCAGTTGTCAGATACATGATAGGTCCCTTAGTTTTCGCATAGCATGCCTCCAAATATACATGTTTAAAAACTGCAATTTTTTTTTGCTTCACCAAAAGGCCCATTTTCCGTAAAAAGTGATTTTTTTTAAAAAAAGTAAATGACCCCTCTAATTAATTGACTAGATCACCAGAACCTTCCCGTGTTGTCAGAAACATGATAGGTTCCTTAGTTTTCGCGTAGCATGCCTCCAAAGATACATGTTTAGAAATTGCAAATTTTTTTGCTTCACCAAAAAGCACATTTTCCGTAAAAAGAGATTTTTTTCAAAAAAAGTAAATGACCCCTCTAATTAATCGACTAGATCACCAGAACCTTTCCCTGTTGTCAGAAATATGATAGGTTCCTTAGTTTTCAAGTTGCATGCCTCCAAAGATACATGTTTAGAAATTGCAATTTTTTTTTGCTTCACCAAAAAGCCCCTTTTCCGTAAAAAGTGATTTTTTTCAAAAAAAGTAAATGACACCTCTAATTAATCGACTAGATCACCAGAACCTTCCACAGTTGTCAAAAACATGATAGGTTCCTTAGTTTTCGAGTAGCATGCCTCCAAAGATACATGTTTAAAAACTGCAATTTTTTTTTGCTTCACCAAAAAGCCCATTTTCCGTAAAAAGTGATTTTTTTCAAAAAAAGTAAATGACCCCTCTAATTAATCGACTAGATCACCAGAACCTTCCCCAGTTGTCAGAAACATGATAGGTCCCTTACTTTTCGCATAGCATGCCTCCAAAGATACATGTTTAGAAATTGCAATTTTTTTTTTGCTTCACCAAAAAGCCCATTTTCCGTAAAAAGTGATTTTTAAAAAAAAAAGTAAATGACCCCTCTAATTAATCGACTAGATCACCAGAACCTTCCCGTGTTGTCAGAAACATGATAGATTCCTTCGTTTCCGCATAGCATGACTCTAAAGATACATGTTTAGAAACTGCAATTTTTTTTTTGCTTCACCAAAAAGCCCATTTTCGATAAAAAGTGATTTTTTTCAAAAAAAGTAAATGACCCCTCTAATTAATCGACTCGATCACCAGAACCTTCCTCAGTTGTCAGAAACATGATAGGTTCCTTAGTTTTCATGTAGCATTCCTCCAAAGATACATGTTTAGAAATTGCAATTTTTTTTGCTTCACCAAAAAGCCCATTTTCCGTAAAAAGTGATTTTTTTCAAAAAAAGTCAATGACTCCTCTAATTAATTGACTAGATCACCAGAACCTTCCCCAGTTGTCAGAAACATGATAGGTTCCTTAGTTTTCACGTAGCATGCCTCCAAAGATACATGTTTAGAAATTGCAATTTTTTTGTGCTTCACCAAAAAGCCCATTTTCCGTAAAAAGTGATTTTTTAAAAAAAAAGTAAATGACCACTCTAATTAATCGACTAGATCACCAGAACCTTTCCCTGTTGTCAGAAATATGATAGGTTCCTTCGTTTTCATGTAGCATGCCTCCAAAGATACATGTTTAGAAATTGCAATTTTTTTTTGCTTCACCAAAAAGCCCTTTTTCGATAAAAAGTGATTTTTAAAAAAAAAAGTAAATGACCCCTCTAATTAATCGACTCGATCACCAGCACCTTCCTCAGTTGTCAGAAACATGATAGGTTCCTTAGTTTTCGTGTAGCATGCCTCCAAAGATATAGGTTTAGAAACTGCAAATTTTTTTGCTTCACCAAAAAGACCATTTTCCGTAAAAAGTGATTTTATCCAAAAAAGTAAATGAGCACTCTAATTAATTGACTAGATCACCAGAACCTTCCCCTGTTGTCAGAAACATGATAGGTTACTTAGTTTTTGCGTAGCATGCCTCCAAAGATATACGTGTTTAGAAATTGAAATTTTTTTTTGCTTCCCCAAAAAGCCCATTTTCCGTAAAAAGTGATTTTTTTCAAAAAAAGTAAATGACCCCTCTACTTAATCGACTCAATCACCAGAACCTTCCTCAGTTGTCAGAAACATGATAGGTTCCTTAGTTTTCGAGTAGCATGCCTCCAAAGATACATGTTTAGAAATTGCAATTTTTTTTTGCTTCACCAAAAAGCCTTTTCGATAAAAAGTGATTTTTTTCAAAAAAGTAAATGACCCCTCTAATTAATCGACTAGATCACCAGAACCTTCCCATGTTGTCAGAAACATGATAGGTTCCTTAGTTTTCGTGTAGCATGCCTCCAAAGATACGTGTTTAGAAACTGCAAATTTTTTTTGCTTCACCAAAAAGCCCATTTTCCGTAAAAAGTGATTTTTTTCAAAAAAAGTAAATGACCCCTCTAATTAATCCACTCGATCACCAGAACCTTCCCCTGTTGTCAGAAACATGATAGGTTACTTAGTTTTTGCGTAGCATGCCTCCAAAGATACGTGTTTAGAAATTGAAATTTTTTTTTGCCTCACCAAAAAGCCCATTTTCCGTAAAAAGTGATTTTTTTCAAAAAAAGTAAATGACCCCTCTAATTAATCGACTCAATCACCAGAACCTTCATCAGTTGTCAGAAACATGATAGGTTCCTTAGTTTTCACGTAGCATGCCTCCAAAGATACAGGTTTAGAAATTGCACATTTTGTTTGCTTCACCAAAAAGCCCATTTTTCGTAAAAAGTGATTTTTTTCAAAAAAAGTAAATGACCCCTCTAATTAATCGACTAGATCACCAGAACCTTCCCGTATTGTCAGAAACATGATAGGTTCCTTAGTTTTCGTGTAGCATGCCTCCAAAGATACGTGTTTAGAAACTGCAATTTTTTTTGCTTCACCAAAAAGACCATTTTCCGTAAAAAGTGATTTTTTACAAAAAAGTAAATGAGCACTCTAATTAATCGACTAGATCACCAGAACCTTCCCCAGTTGTCAGAAACATGATAGGTTCCTTAGTTTTCACGTAGCATGCCTCCAAAGATACATGTTTAGAAATTGCAATTTTTTTTGCTTCACCAAAAAGCCCATTTTCCGTAAAAAGTGATTTTTTTTTTAAAAAGTAAATGACCCCTCTAATTAATCGACTAGATCACCAGAACCTTCCCGTGTTGTCAGAAACATGATTGGTTCCTTCGTTTCCGCATAGCATGACTCTAAAGATACATGTTTAGAAATTGCAATTTTTTTTTTGCTTCACCAAAAAGCCCATTTTCGATAAAAAGTGATTTTTTTCAAAAAAAGTAAATGACCCCTCTAATTAATTGACTCGATCACCAGAACCTTCCTCAGTTGTCAGAAACATGATAGGTTCCTTAGTTTTCATGTAGCATTCCTCCAAAGATACATGTTTAGAAATTGCAATTTTTTTTGCTTTACCAAAAAGCCCATTTTCTGTAAAAAGTGATTTTTTTCAAAAAAAGTAAATGACCCCTCTAATTAATCGACTCAATCACCAGAACATTCTTTAGTTGTCAGAAACATGATAGGTTCCTTAGTTTTCACGTAGCATGCCTCCAAAGATACAGGTTTAGAAATTGCACATTTTTTTTGCTTCACCAAAAAGCCCATTTTTCGTAAAAAGTGATTTTTTTCAAAAAAAGTAAATGACCCCTCTAATTAATCGACTCGATCACCAGAACCTTTCCCTGTTGTCAGAAATATGATAGGTTCCTTAGTTTTCATGTAGCATGCCTCCAAAGATACATGTTTAGAAATTGCAATTTTTTTTTGCTTCACCAAAAAGCCCATTTTCCGTAAAAAGTGATTTTTTTCAAAAAAAGTAAATGACCCCTCTAATTAATCGACTAGATCACCAGAACCTTCCACAGTTGTCAAAAACATGATAGGTTCCTTAGTTTTCGAGTAGCATGCCTCCAAAGATACATGTTTAAAAACTGCAATTTTTTTTTGCTTCACCAAAAAGCTCATTTTCCGTAAAAAGTGATTTTTTTCAAAAAAAGTAAATGACCCCTCTAATTAATCGACTAGATCACCAGAACCTTCCCCAGTTGTCAGAAACATGATAGGTCCCTTAGTTTTCGCATAGCATGCCTCCAAAGATACATGTTTAGAAATTGCAATTTTTTTTTGCTTCACCAAAAAGCCCATTATCCATAAAAAGTGATTTTTTTCAAAAAAGTAAATGACCCCTCTAATTATTCGACTAGATCACGAGAACCTTCCCGTGTTGTCAGAAACATGATAGGTTCCTTAGTTTTCGTGTAGCATGCCTCCAAAGATACGTGTTTAGAAACTAAAACTTTTTTGCTTCACCAAAAAGCCCATTTTCCGTAAAAAGTGATTTTTAAAAAAAAAAGCAAATGACCCCTCTAATTAATCTACTAGATCACCAGAACCTTCCCGTGTTGTCAGAAACATGATAGGTTCCTTAGTTTTCGTGTAGCATGCCTCCAAAGATATGTGTTTAGAAACTGCAATTTTTTTTGCTTCACCAAAAAGCCCATTTTCCGTAAAAAGTGATTTTTTTCAAAAAAAGTAAATGACCCCTCTAATTAATCGACTAGATCACCAGAACCTTCCACAGTTGTCAAAAACATGATAGGTTCCTTAGTTTTCGAGTAGCATGCCTCCAAAGATACATGTTTAAAAACTGCAATTTTTTTTTGCTTCACCAAAAAGCTCATTTTCCGTAAAAAGTGATTTTTTTCAAAAAAAGTAAATGACCCCTCTAATTAATCGACTAGATCACCAGAACCTTCCCCAGTTGTCAGAAACATGATAGGTCCCTTAGTTTTCGCATAGCATGCCTCCAAAGATACATGTTTAGAAATTGCATTTTTTTTTTGCTTCACCAAAAAGCCCATTTTCCGTAAAAAGTGATTTTTTTCAAAAAAAGTAAATTACCCCTCTAATTAATCGACTCGATCACCAGAACCTTCCCCAGTTGTCAGAAACATGATAGGTCCCTTAGTTTTCGCGTAGCATGCCTCCAAAGAAACATGTTTAGAAATTGCAATTTTTTTTGCTTCACCAAAAAGCCCATTTTCCGTAAAAAGTGATTTTTTTCAAAAAAAGTAAATGACCCCTCTAATTAATCGACTCGATCACCAGAACCTTCCCCAGTTGTCAGAAAAATGATAGGTCCCTTAGTTTTCGCATAGCATGCCTCCAAAGATACATGTTTAGAAATTGCAATTTTTTTTTGCTTCACCAAAAAGCCCATTTTCCGTAAAAAGTGATTTTTAAAAAAAAAAGTAAATGACCCCTCTAATTAATCGACTAGATCACCAGAACCTTCCCCAGTTGTCAGAAACATGATAGGTCCCTTAGTTTTCGCATAGCATGCCTCCAAAGATACATGTTTAGAAATTGCAATTTTTTTTTGCTTCACCAAAAAGCCCATTTTCCGTAAAAAGTGATTTTTTTCAAAAAAAGTAAATGACCCCTCTAATTAATCGACTAGATCACCAGAACCTTCCCCAGTTGTCAGAAACATGATAGGTGACTTAGTTTTCGAGTAGCATGCCTCCAAAGATACATGTTTAGAAATTGCAATTTTTTTTTGCTTCACCAAAAAGCCCATTTTCCGTAAAAAGTGATTTTTTAAAAAAAAAGTAAATGACCCCTCTAATTAATCGACTAGATCACCAGAACCTTCCCCAGTTGTCAGAAACATGATAGGTCCCTTAGTTTTCGCATAGCATGCCTCCAAAGATACATGTTTAGAAATTGAAATTTTTTTTTGCTTCCCCAAAAAGCCCATTTTCCGTAAAAAGTGATTTTTTTCAAAAAAAGTAAATGACCCCTCTAATTAATCGACTCAATCACCAGAACCTTCCTCAGTTGTCAGAAACATGATAGGTTCCTTAGTTTTCGAGTAGCATGCCTCCAAAGATACATGTTTAGAAATTGCAATTTTTTTTGCTTCACCAAAAAGACCATTTTCTGTAAAAAGTGATTTTTTTCAAAAAAGTAAATGAGCACTCTAATTAATCGACTAGATCACCAGAACCTTCCCCAGTTGTCAGAAACATGATAGGTTCCTTCGTTTCCGCATAGCATGACTCTAAAGATACATGTTTAGAAATTGCAATTTTTTTTTTGCTTCACCAAAAAGCCCATTTTCGATAAAAAGTGATTTTTTTCAAAAAAAGTAAATGACCCCTCTAATTAATCGACTCGATCACCAGAACCTTCCTCAGTTGTCAGAAACATGATAGGTTCCTTAGTTTTCATGTAGCATTCCTCCAAAGATACATGTTTAGAAATTGCAATTTTTTTTGCTTCACCAAAAAGCCCATTTTCCGTAAAAAGTGATTTTTTTCAAAAAAAGTAAATGACCCCTCTAATTAATCGACTCAATCACCAGAACATTCCTCAGTTGTCAGAAACATGATAGGTTCCTAAGTTTTCGTGTAGCATGCCTCCAAAGATACGTGTTTAGAAACTAAAATTTTTTTGCTTCACCAAAAAGCCCATTTTCCGTAAAAAGTGATTTTTTAAAAAAAAAGTAAATGACCCTCTAATTAATCTACTAGATCACCAGAACCTTCCCGTGTTGTCAGAAACATGATAGGTTCCTTAGTTTTCGTGTAGCATGCCTCCAAAGATATGTGTTTAGAAACTGCAATTTTTTTTGCTTCACCAAAAAGCCCATTTTCCATAAAAAGTGATTTTTAAAAAAAAAAGTAAATGACCACTCAAATTAATCGACTAGATCACCAAAACCTTCCCAAGTTGTCAGAAATATGATAGGTTCCTTCGTTTCCGCGTAGCATGACTCCAAAGATACATGTTTTGAAATTGCAATTTTTTTTTGCTTCACCAAAAAGCCCATTTTCAGTAAAAAGTGATTTTTTTTAAAAAAAGTAAATGACCCCTCTAATTAATCGACTAGATCACCAGAACCTTCCCGTGTTGTCAGAAACATGATAGGTTCCTTAGTTTTCGTGTAGCATGCCTCCAAAGATACATGTTTAGAAATTGCAATTTTTTTTTGCTTCACCAAAAAGCCCATTTTCCGTAAAAAGTGATTTTTTTCAAAAAAAGTAAATGACCCCTCTAATTAATCGACTAGATCACCAGAACCTTCCACAGTTGTCAAAAACATGATAGGTTCCTAAGTTTTCGAGTAGCATGCCTCCAAATATACATGTTTAAAAACTGCAATTTTTTTTTGCTTCACCAAAAAGCTCATTTTCCGTAAAAAGTGATTTTTTTCAAAAAAAGTAAATGACCCCTCTAATTAATCGACTAGATCACCAGAACCTTCCCCAGTTGTCAGATACATGATAGGTCCCTTAGTTTTCGCATAGCATGCCTCCAAAGATACATGTTTAGAAATTGCAATTTTTTTTTGCTTCACCAAAAAGCCCATTTTCCGTAAAAAGTGATTTTTTAAAAAAAAAGTAAATGACCCCTCTAATTAATCGACTAGATCACCAGAACATTCCCGTGTTGTCAGAAACATGATAGGTTCCTTCGTTTCCGCATAGCATGACTCCAAAGATACGTGTTTAGAAACTGCAATTTTTTTTGCTACACCAAAAAGCTCATTTTCCGTAAAAAGTGATTTTTTAAAAAAAAAGTAAATGACCCCTCTAATTAATCGACTAGATCACCAGAACCTTTCCGTGTTGTCAGAAACATGATAGGTTCCTTAGTTTTCGTGTAGCATGCCTCCAAAGATATGTGTATATAAACTGCAATTTTTTTTGCTTCACCAAAAAGCCCATTTTCCGTAAAAAGTAATTTTTAATAAAAAAAGTAAATGACCACTCTAATTAATCGACTAGATCACCAGAACCTTCCCCAGTTGTCAGAAACATGATAGGTTCCTTCGTTTCCGCGTAGCATGACTCCAAAAATAAATGTTTAGAAATTGCAATTTTTATTTTGCTTCACCAAAAAGCCCATTTTCGATAAAAAGTGATTTTTTTCAAAAAAAGTAAATGACCCCTCTAATTAATCGACTCGATCACCAGAACCTTCCTCAGTTGTCAGAAACATGATAGGTTCCTTAGTTTTCGCGTAGCATGCCTCCAAAGATACATGTTTAGAAATTGCAATTTTTTTTTGCTTCACCAAAAAGCCCATTTTCAGTAAAAAGTGATTTTTTTTAAAAAAAGTAAATGACCCCTCTAATTAATCGACTAGATCACCAGAACCTTCCCGTGTTGTCAGAAACATGATAGGTTCCTTAGTTTTCGTGTAGCATGCCTCCAAAGATATGTGTTTAGAAACTGCAATTTTTCTTGCTTCACCAAAAAGCCCATTTTCCGTAAAAAGTGATTTTTAAAAAAAAAAGTAAATGACCACTCTAATTAATCGACTAGATCACCAGAACCTTCCCAAGTTGTCAGAAATATGATAGGTTCCTTCGTTTCCGCGTAGCATGACTCCAAAGATACATGTTTAGAAATTGCAATTTTTTTTTTGCTTCACCGAAAAGCCCATTTTCGATAAAAAGTGATTTTTTTCAAAAAAAGTAAATGACCCCTCTAATTAATCGACTCGATCACCAGAACCTTCCTCAGTTGTCAGAAACATGATAGGTTCCTTAGTTTTCGCGTAGCATGCCTCCAAAGATACATGTTTAGAAATTGCAATTTTTTTTTGCTTCACCTAAAAGCCCATTTTCCGTAAAAAGTGATTTTTTAAAAGAAAAGTAAATGACCCCTCTAATTATTCGACTAGATCACGAGAACCTTCCCGTGTTGTCAGAAACATGATAGGTTCCTTAGTTTTCGTGTAGCATGCCTCCAAAGATATGTGTTTAGAAACTGCAATTTTTTTTGCTTCACCAAAAAGCCCATTTTCCATAAAAAGTGATTTTTAAAAAAAAAAGTAAATGACCACTCGAATTAATCGACTAGATCACCAGAACCTTCCCAAGTTGTCAGAAATATGATAGGTTCCTTCGTTTCCGCGTAGCATGACTCCAAAGATACATGTTTAGAAATTGCAATTTTTTTTTTGCTTCACCGAAAAGCCCATTTTCGATAAAAAGTGATTTTTTTCAAAAAAAGTAAATGACCCCTCTAATTAATCGACTAGATCACCAGAACCTTTCCCTGTTGTCAGAAATATGATAGGTTCCTTAGTTTTCATGTAGCATGCCTCCAAAGATACATGTTTAGAAATTGCAATTTTTTTTTGCTTCACCAAAAAGCCCATTTTCCGTAAAAAGTGATTTTTTTCAAAAAAAGTAAATGACCCCTCTAATTAAACGACTAGATCACCAGAACCTTCCACAGTTGTCAAAAACATGATAGGTTCCTTAGTTTTCGAGTAGCATGCCTCCAAAGATACATGTTTAAAAACTGCAATTTTTTTTTTGCTTCACCAAAAAGCTCATTTTCCGTAAAAAGTGATTTTTTTCAAAAAAAGTAAATGACCCCTCTAATTAATCGACTAGATCACCAGAACCTTTCCACAGTTGTCAGAAACATGATAGGTCCCTTAGTTTTCGCATAGCATGCCTCCAAAGATACATGTTTAGAAATTGCAATTTTTTTTTGCTTCACCAAAAAGCCCATTTTCCGTAAAAAGTGATTTTTTTCAAAAAAAGTAAATTACCCCTATAATTAATCGACTCGATCACCAGAACCTTCCCGTGTTGTCAGAAACATGATAGTTTCCTTAGTTTTCGAGTAGCATGCCTCCAAAGATACATGTTTAAAAACTGCAATTTTTTTTTGCTTCACCAAAAAGCCCATTTTCCGTAAAAAGTGATTTTTTTCAAAAAAAGTAAATTACCCCTATAATTAATCGACTCGATCACCAGAACCTTCCCGTGTTGTCAGAAACATGATAGGTTCCTTAGTTTTCGTGTAGCATGCCTCCAAAGATATGTGTTTAGAAACTGCAATTTTTCTTGCTTCACCAAAAAGCCCATTTTCCGTAAAAAGTGATTTTTAAAAAAAAAAGTAAATGACCACTCTAATTAATCGACTAGATCACCAGAACCTTCCCCAGTTGTCAGAAACATGATAGGTTCCTTAGTTTTCGAGTAGCATGCCTCCAAAGATACATGTTTAAAAACTGCAATTTTTTTTTGCTTCACCAAAAAGCTCATTTTCCGTAAAAAGTGATTTTTAAATAAAAAAGTAAATGACCACTCTAATTAATCGACTAGATCACCAGAACCTTCCCCAGTTGTCAGAAACATGATAGGTCCCTTAGTTTTCGCATAGCATGCCTCCAAAGATACATGTTTAGAAATTGCAATTTTTTTTTTGCTTCACCAAAAAGCCCATTTTCCGTAAAAAGTGATTTTTTAAAAAAAAAGTAAATGACCCCTCTAATTAATCGACTAGATCACCAGAACCTTCCCGTGTTGTCAGAAACATGATAGGTTCCTTCGTTTCCGCATAGCATGACTCTAAAGATACATGTTTAGAAATTGCAATTTTTTTTTTGCTTCACCAAAAAGCCCATTTTCGATAAAAAGTGATTTTTTTCAAAAAAAGTAAATGACCCCTCTAATTAATCGACTCGATCACCAGAACCTTCCTCAGTTGTCAGAAACATGATAGGTTCCTTAGTTTTCATGTAGCATTCCTCCAAAGATACATGTTTAGAAATTGCAATTTTTTTTGCTTCACCAAAAAGCCCATATTCCGTAAAAAGTGATTTTTAAAAAAAAAAGTAAATGACCCCTCTAATTAATCTACTAGATCACCAGAACCTTCCCGTGTTGTCAGAAACATGATAGGTTCCTTAGTTTTCGTGTAGCATGCCTCCAAAGATATGTGTTTAGAAACTGCAATTTTTTTTGCTTCACCAAAAAGCCCATTTTCCATAAAAAGTGATTTAAAAAAAAAAAGTAAATGACCACTCGAATTAATCGACTAGATCACCAGAACCTTCCCAAGTTGTCAGAAATATGATAGATTCCTTCGTTTCCGCGTAGCATGACTCCAAAGATACATGTTTAGAAATTGCAATTTTTTTTTGCTTCACCAAAAAGCCCATTTTCCGTAAAAAGTGATTTTTTTCAAAAAAAGTAAATGACCCCTCTAATTAATCGACAAGATCACCAGAACCTTCCACAGTTGTCAAAAACATGATAGGTTCCTAAGTTTTCGAGTAGCATGCCTCCAAATATACATGTTTAAAAACTGCAATTTTTTTTTGCTTCACCAAAAAGCTCATTTTCCGTAAAAAGTGATTTTTTTTCAAAAAAAGTAAATGACCCCTCTAATTAATCGACTAGATCACCAGAACCTTCCCCAGTTGTCAGATACATGATAGGTCCCTTAGTTTTCGCATAGCATGCCTCCAAATATACATGTTTAAAAACTGCAATTTTTTTTTGCTTCACCAAAAGGCCCATTTTCCGTAAAAAGTGATTTTTTTTAAAAAAAGTAAATGACCCCTCTAATTAATTGACTAGATCACCAGAACCTTCCCGTGTTGTCAGAAACATGATAGGTTCCTTAGTTTTCGCGTAGCATGCCTCCAAAGATACATGTTTAGAAATTGCAAATTTTTTTGCTTCACCAAAAAGCACATTTTCCGTAAAAAGAGATTTTTTTCAAAAAAAGTAAATGACCCCTCTAATTAATCGACTAGATCACCAGAACCTTTCCCTGTTGTCAGAAATATGATAGGTTCCTTAGTTTTCAAGTTGCATGCCTCCAAAGATACATGTTTAGAAATTGCAATTTTTTTTTGCTTCACCAAAAAGCCCCTTTTCCGTAAAAAGTGATTTTTTTCAAAAAAAGTAAATGACACCTCTAATTAATCGACTAGATCACCAGAACCTTCCACAGTTGTCAAAAACATGATAGGTTCCTTAGTTTTCGAGTAGCATGCCTCCAAAGATACATGTTTAAAAACTGCAATTTTTTTTTGCTTAACCAAAAAGCCCATTTTCCGTAAAAATTGATTTTTTTCAAAAAAAGTAAATGACCCCTCTAATTAATCGACTAGATCACCAGAACCTTCCCCAGTTGTCAGAAACATGATAGGTCCCTTACTTTTCGCATAGCATGCCTCCAAAGATACATGTTTAGAAATTGCTATTTTTTTTTTGCTTCACCAAAAAGCCCATTTTCCGTAAAAAGTGATTTTTAAAAAAAAAAGTAAATGACCCCTCTAATTAATCGACTAGATCACCAGAACCTTCCCGTGTTGTCAGAAACATGATAGATTCCTTCGTTTCCGCATAGCATGACTCTAAAGATACATGTTTAGAAACTGCAATTTTTTTTTTGCTTCACCAAAAAGCCCATTTTCGATAAAAAGTGATTTTTTTCAAAAAAAGTAAATGACCCCTCTAATTAATCGACTAGATCACCAGAACCTTCCTCAGTTGTCAGAAACATGATAGGTTCCTTAGTTTTCATGTAGCATTCCTCCAAAGATACATGTTTAGAAATTGCAATTTTTTTTTGCTTCACCAAAAAGCCCATTTTCCGTAAAAAGTGATTTTTTTCAAAAAAAGTCAATGACTCCTCTAATTAATTGACTAGATCACCAGAACCTTCCCCAGTTGTCAGAAACATGATAGGTTCCTTAGTTTTCACGTAGCATGCCTCCAAAGATACATGTTTAGAAATTGCAATTTTTTTGTGCTTCACCAAAAAGCCCATTTTCCGTAAAAAGTGATTTTTTAAAAAAAAAGTAAATGACCACTCTAATTAATCGACTAGATCACCAGAACCTTTCCCTGTTGTCAGAAATATGATAGGTTCCTTCGTTTTCATGTAGCATGCCTCCAAAGATACATGTTTAGAAATTGCAATTTTTTTTTGCTTCACCAAAAAGCCCTTTTTCGATAAAAAGTGATTTTTAAAAAAAAAAGTAAATGACCCCTCTAATTAATCGACTCGATCACCAGAACCTTCCTCAGTTGTCAGAAACATGATAGGTTCCTTAGTTTTCGTGTAGCATGCCTCCAAAGATATAGGTTTAGAAACTGCAATTTTTTTTGCTTCACCAAAAAGACCATTTTCCGTAAAAAGTGATTTTATCCAAAAAAGTAAATGAGCACTCTAATTAATTGACTAGATCACCAGAACCTTCCCCTGTTGTCAGAAACATGATAGGTTACTTAGTTTTTGCGTAGCATGCCTCCAAAGATATACGTGTTTAGAAATTGAAATTTTTTTTTGCTTCCCCAAAAAGCCCATTTTCCGTAAAAAGTGATTTTTTTCAAAAAAAGTAAATGACCCCTCTACTTAATCGACTCAATCACCAGAACCTTCCTCAGTTGTCAGAAACATGATAGGTTCCTTAGTTTTCGAGTAGCATGCCTCCAAAGATACATGTTTAGAAATTGCAATTTTTTTTTGCTTCACCAAAAAGCCCTTTTCGATAAAAAGTGATTTTTTTCAAAAAAGTAAATGACCCCTCTAATTAATCGACTAGATCACCAGAACCTTCCCATGTTGTCAGAAACATGATAGGTTCCTTAGTTTTCGTGTAGCATGCCTCCAAAGATACGTGTTTAGAAACTGCAAATTTTTTTTGCTTCACCAAAAAGACCATTTTCCGTAAAAAGTGATTTTTTCCAAAAAAGTAAATGAGCACTCTAATTAATCGACTAGATCACCAGAACCTTCCCCAGTTGTCAGAAACATGATAGGTTCCTTAGTTTTCACGTAGCATGCCTCCAAAGATACATGTTTAGAAATTGCAATTTTTTTGTGCTTCACCAAAAAGCCCATTTTCCGTAAAAAGTGATTTTTTTCAAAAAAAGTAAATGACCCCTCTAATTAATCCACTCGATCACCAGAACCTTCCCCTGTTGTCAGAAACATGATAGGTTACTTAGTTTTTGCGTAGCATGCCTCCAAAGATACGTGTTTAGAAATTGAAATTTTTTTTTGCCTCACCAAAAAGCCCATTTTCCGTAAAAAGTGATTTTTTTCAAAAAAAGTAAATGACCCCTCTAATTAATCGACTCAATCACCAGAACCTTCATCAGTTGTCAGAAACATGATAGGTTCCTTAGTTTTCACGTAGCATGCCTCCAAAGATACAGGTTTAGAAATTGCACATTTTGTTTGCTTCACCAAAAAGCCCATTTTTCGTAAAAAGTGATTTTTTTCAAAAAAAGTAAATGACCCCTCTAATTAATCGACTAGATCACCAGAACCTTCCCGTATTGTCAGAAACATGATAGGTTCCTTAGTTTTCGTGTAGCATGCCTCCAAAGATACGTGTTTAGAAACTGCAATTTTTTTTGCTTCACCAAAAAGACCATTTTCCGTAAAAAGTGATTTTTTCCAAAAAAGTAAATGAGCACTCTAATTAATCGACTAGATCACCAGAACCTTCCCCAGTTGTCAGAAACATGATAGGTTCCTTAGTTTTCACGTAGCATGCCTCCAAAGATACATGTTTAGAAATTGCAATTTTTTTTGCTTCACCAAAAAGCCCATTTTCCGTAAAAAGTGATTTTTTTTTAAAAAAGTAAATGACCCCTCTAATTAATCGACTAGATCACCAGAACCTTCCCGTGTTGTCAGAAACATGATTGGTTCCTTCGTTTCCGCATAGCATGACTCTAAAGATACATGTTTAGAAATTGCAAATTTTTTTTTGCTTCACCAAAAAGCCCATTTTCGATAAAAAGTGATTTTTTTCAAAAAAAGTAAATGACCCCTCTAATTAATTGACTCGATCACCAGAACCTTCCTCAGTTGTCAGAAACATGATAGGTTCCTTAGTTTTCATGTAGCATTCCTCCAAAGATACATGTTTAGAAATTGCAATTTTTTTTGCTTTACCAAAAAGCCCATTTTCTGTAAAAAGTGATTTTTTTCAAAAAAAGTAAATGACCCCTCTAATTAATCGACTCAATCACCAGAACATTCTTTAGTTGTCAGAAACATGATAGGTTCCTTAGTTTTCACGTAGCATGCCTCCAAAGATACAGGTTTAGAAATTGCACATTTTTTTTGCTTCACCAAAAAGCCCATTTTTCGTAAAAAGTGATTTTTTTCAAAAAAAGTAAATGACCCCTCTAATTAATCGACTAGATCACCAGAACCTTCCACAGTTGTCAAAAACATGATAGGTTCCTTAGTTTTCGAGTAGCATGCCTCCAAAGATACATGTTTAAAAACTGCAATTTTTTTTTGCTTCACCAAAAAGCTCATTTTCCGTAAAAAGTGATTTTTTTCAAAAAAAGTAAATGACCCCTCTAATTAATCGACTAGATCACCAGAACCTTCCCCAGTTGTCAGAAACATGATAGGTCCCTTAGTTTTCGCATAGCATGCCTCCAAAGATACATGTTTAGAAATTGCAATTTTTTTTTGCTTCACCAAAAAGCCCATTTTCCATAAAAAGTGATTTTTTTCAAAAAAGTAAATGACCCCTCTAATTATTCGACTAGATCACGAGAACCTTCCCGTGTTGTCAGAAACATGATAGGTTCCTTAGTTTTCGTGTAGCATGCCTCCAAAGATACGTGTTTAGAAACTAAAACTTTTTTGCTTCACCAAAAAGCCCATTTTCCGTAAAAAGTGATTTTTAAAAAAAAAAGTAAATGACCCCTCTAATTAATCTACTAGATCACCAGAACCTTCCCGTGTTGTCAGAAACATGATAGGTTCCTTAGTTTTCGTGTAGCATGCCTCCAAAGATATGTGTTTAGAAACTGCAATTTTTTTTGCTTCACCAAAAAGCCCATTTTCCGTAAAAAGTGATTTTTTTCAAAAAAAGTAAATGACCCCTCTAATTAATCGACTAGATCACCAGAACCTTCCACAGTTGTCAAAAACATGATAGGTTCCTTAGTTTTCGAGTAGCATGCCTCCAAAGATACATGTTTAAAAACTGCAATTTTTTTTTGCTTCACCAAAAAGCTCATTTTCCGTAAAAAGTGATTTTTTTCAAAAAAAGTAAATGACCCCTCTAATTAATCGACTAGATCACCAGAACCTTCCACAGTTGTCAAAAACATGATAGGTTCCTTAGTTTTCGAGTAGCATGCCTCCAAAGATACATGTTTAAAAACTGCAATTTTTTTTGCTTCACCAAAAAGCCCATTTTCCGTAAAAAGTGATTTTTTTCAAAAAAAGTAAATGACCCCTCTAATTAATCGACTCGATCACCAGAACCTTCCCCAGTTGTCAGAAACATGATAGGTCCCTTAGTTTTCGCATAGCATGCCTCCAAAGATACATGTTTAGAAATTGCAATTTTTTTTTGCTTCACCAAAAAGCCCATTTTCCGTAAAAAGTGATTTTTAAAAAAAAAAGTAAATGACCCCTCTAATTAATCGACTAGATCACCAGAACCTTCCCCAGTTGTCAGAAACATGATAGGTCCCTTAGTTTTCGCATAGCATGCCTCCAAAGATACATGTTTAGAAATTGCAATTTTTTTTTGCTTCACCAAAAAGCCCATTTTCCGTAAAAAGTGATTTTTTTCAAAAAAAGTAAATGACCCCTCTAATTAATCGACTAGATCACCAGAACCTTCCCCAGTTGTCAGAAACATGATAGGTGACTTAGTTTTCGAGTAGCATGCCTCCAAAGATACATGTTTAGAAATTGCAATTTTTTTTTGCTTCACCAAAAAGCCCATTTTCCGTAAAAAGTGATTTTTAAAAAAAAAAGTAAATGACCCCTCTAATTAATCGACTAGATCACCAGAACCTTCCCCAGTTGTCAGAAACATGATAGGTCCCTTAGTTTTCGCATAGCATGCCTCCAAAGATACATGTTTAGAAACTGCAATTTTTTTTGCTTCACCAAAAAGCCCATTTTCCGTAAAAAGTGATTTTTTTCAAAAACAGTAAATGACCCCTCTAATTAATTGACTAGATCACCAGAACCTTCCCCTGTTGTCAGAAACATGATAGGTTACTTAGTTTTTGCGTAGCATGCCTCCAAAGATACGTGTTTAGAAATTGAAATTTTTTTTTGCTTCCCCAAAAAGCCCATTTTCCGTAAAAAGTGATTTTTTTCAAAAAAAGTAAATGACCCCTCTAATTAATCGACTCAATCACCAGAACCTTCCTCAGTTGTCAGAAACATGATAGGTTCCTTAGTTTTCGAGTAGCATGCCTCCAAAGATACATGTTTAGAAATTGCAATTTTTTTTGCTTCACCAAAAAGACCATTTTCTGTAAAAAGTGATTTTTTTCAAAAAAGTAAATGAGCACTCTAATTAATCGACTAGATCACCAGAACCTTCCCCAGTTGTCAGAAACATGATAGGTTCCTTCGTTTCCGCATAGCATGACTCTAAAGATACATGTTTAGAAATTGCAATTTTTTTTTTGCTTCACCAAAAAGCCCATTTTCGATAAAAAGTGATTTTTTTCAAAAAAAGTAAATGACATCTCTAATTAATCGACTCGATCACCAGAACCTTCCTCAGTTGTCAGAAACATGATAGGTTCCTTAGTTTTCATGTAGCATTCCTCCAAAGATACATGTTTAGAAATTGCAATTTTTTTTGCTTCACCAAAAAGCCCATTTTCCGTAAAAAGTGATTTTTTTCAAAAAAAGTAAATGACCCCTCTAATTAATCGACTCAATCACCAGAACATTCCTCAGTTGTCAGAAACATGATAGGTTCCTTAGTTTTCGTGTAGCATGCCTCCAAAGATACGTGTTTAGAAACTAAAATTTTTTTGCTTCACCAAAAAGCCCATTTTCCGTAAAAAGTGATTTTTTAAAAAAAAAGTAAATGACCCTCTAATTAATCTACTAGATCACCAGAACCTTCCCGTGTTGTCAGAAACATGATAGGTTCCTTAGTTTTCGTGTAGCATGCCTCCAAAGATATGTGTTTAGAAACTGCAATTTTTTTTGCTTCACCAAAAAGCCCATTTTCCATAAAAAGTGATTTTTAAAAAAAAAAGTAAATGACCACTCGAATTAATCGACTAGATCACCAAAACCTTCCCAAGTTGTCAGAAATATGATAGGTTCCTTCGTTTCCGCGTAGCATGACTCCAAAGATACATGTTTTGAAATTGCAATTTTTTTTTGCTTCACCAAAAAGCCCATTTTCAGTAAAAAGTGATTTTTTTTAAAAAAAGTAAATGACCCCTCTAATTAATCGACTAGATCACCAGAACCTTCCCGTGTTGTCAGAAACATGATAGGTTCCTTAGTTTTCGTGTAGCATGCCTCCAAAGATACATGTTTAGAAATTGCAATTTTTTTTTGCTTCACCAAAAAGCCCATTTTCCGTAAAAAGTGATTTTTTTCAAAAAAAGTAAATGACCCCTCTAATTAATCGACTAGATCACCAGAACCTTCCACAGTTGTCAAAAACATGATAGGTTCCTAAGTTTTCGAGTAGCATGCCTCCAAATATACATGTTTAAAAACTGCAATTTTTTTTTGCTTCACCAAAAAGCTCATTTTCCGTAAAAAGTGATTTTTTTCAAAAAAAGTAAATGACCCCTCTAATTAATCGACTAGATCACCAGAACCTTCCCCAGTTGTCAGATACATGATAGGTCCCTTAGTTTTCGCATAGCATGCCTCCAAAGATACATGTTTAGAAATTGCAATTTTTTTTTGCTTCACCAAAAAGCCCATTTTCCGTAAAAAGTGATTTTTTTAAAAAAAAGTAAATGACCCCTCTAATTAATCGACTAGATCACCAGAACATTCCCGTGTTGTCAGAAACATGATAGGTTCCTTCGTTTCCGCATAGCATGACTCCAAAGATACGTGTTTAGAAACTGCAATTTTTTTTGCTACACCAAAAAGCTCATTTTCCGTAAAAAGTGATTTTTTAAAAAAAAAGTAAATGACCCCTCTAATTAATCGACTAGATCACCAGAACCTTTCCGTGTTGTCAGAAACATGATAGGTTCCTTAGTTTTCGTGTAGCATGCCTCCAAAGATATGTGTATATAAACTGCAATTTTTTTTGCTTCACCAAAAAGCCCATTTTCCGTAAAAAGTGATTTTTAATAAAAAAAGTAAATGACCACTCTAATTAATCGACTAGATCACCAGAACCTTCCCCAGTTGTCAGACACATGATAGGTTCCTTCGTTTCCGCGTAGCATGACTCCAAAAATAAATGTTTAGAAATTGCAATTTTTATTTTGCTTCACCAAAAAGCCCATTTTCGATAAAAAGTGATTTTTTTCAAAAAAAGTAAATGACCCCTCTAATTAATCGACTCGATCACCAGAACCTTCCTCAGTTGTCAGAAACATGATAGGTTCCTTAGTTTTCGCGTAGCATGCCTCCAAAGATACATGTTTAGAAATTGCAATTTTTTTTTTGCTTCACCAAAAAGCCCATTTTCAGTAAAAAGTGATTTTTTTTAAAAAAAGTAAATGACCCCTCTAATTAATCGACTAGATCACCAGAACCTTCCCGTGTTGTCAGAAACATGATAGGTTCCTTAGTTTTCGTGTAGCATGCCTCCAAAGATATGTGTTTAGAAACTGCAATTTTTCTTGCTTCACCAAAAAGCCCATTTTCCGTAAAAAGTGATTTTTAAAAAAAAAAGTAAATGACCACTCTAATTAATCGACTAGATCACCAAAACCTTCCCAAGTTGTCAGAAATATGATAGGTTCCTTCGTTTCCGCGTAGCATGACTCCAAAGATACATGTTTAGAAATTGCAATTTTTTTTTTGCTTCACCGAAAAGCCCATTTTCGATAAAAAGTGATTTTTTTCAAAAAAAGTAAATGACCCCTCTAATTAATCGACTCGATCACCAGAACCTTCCTCAGTTGTCAGAAACATGATAGGTTCCTTAGTTTTCGCGTAGCATGCCTCCAAAGATACATGTTTAGAAATTGCAATTTTTTTTTGCTTCACCTAAAAGCCCATTTTCCGTAAAAAGTGATTTTTTAAAAGAAAAGTAAATGACCCCTCTAATTATTCGACTAGATCACGAGAACCTTCCCGTGTTGTCAGAAACATGATAGGTTCCTTAGTTTTCGTGTAGCATGCCTCCAAAGATATGTGTTTAGAAACTGCAATTTTTTTTGCTTCACCAAAAAGCCCATTTTCCATAAAAAGTGATTTTTAAAAAAAAAAAGTAAATGACCACTCGAATTAATCGACTAGATCACCAGAATCTTCCCAAGTTGTCAGAAATATGATAGGTTCCTTCGTTTCCGCGTAGCATGACTCCAAAGATACATGTTTAGAAATTGCAATTTTTTTTTTGCTTCACCGAAAAGCCCATTTTCGATAAAAAGTGATTTTTTTCAAAAAAAGTAAATGACCCCTCTAATTAATCGACTCGATCACAAGAACCTTCCTCAGTTGTCAGAAACATGATAGGTTCCTTAGTTTTCGCGTAGCATGCCTCCAAAGATACATGTTTAGAAATTGCAAATTTTTTTTGCTTCACCAAAAAGCACATTTTCAGTAAAAAGTGATTTTTTTCAAAAAAAGTAAATGACCCCTCTAATTAATCGACTAGATCACCAGAACCTTTCCCTGTTGTCAGAAATATGATAGGTTCCTTAGTTTTCATGTAGCATGCCTCCAAAGATACATGTTTAGAAATTGCAATTTTTTTTTGCTTCACCAAAAAGCCCATTTTCCGTAAAAAGTGATTTTTTTCAAAAAAAGTAAATGACCCCTCTAATTAAACGACTAGATCACCAGAACCTTCCACAGTTGTCAAAAACATGATAGGTTCCTTAGTTTTCGAGTAGCATGCCTCCAAAGATACATGTTTAAAAACTGCAATTTTTTTTTGCTTCACCAAAAAGCTCATTTTCCGTAAAAAGTGATTTTTTTCAAAAAAAGTAAATGACCCCTCTAATTAATCGACTAGATCACCAGAACCTTCCCCAGTTGTCAGAAACATGATAGGTCCCTTAGTTTTCGCATAGCATGCCTCCAAAGATACATGTTTAGAAATTGCAATTTTTTTTTGCTTCACCAAAAAGCCCATTTTCCGTAAAAAGTGATTTTTTTCAAAAAAAGTAAATTACCCCTATAATTAATCGACTCGATCACCAGAACCTTCCCGTGTTGTCAGAAACATGATAGGTTCCTTAGTTTTCGAGTAGCATGCCTCCAAAGATACATGTTTAAAAACTGCAATTTTTTTTGCTTCACCAAAAAGCCCATTTTCCGTAAAAAGTGATTTTTTTCAAAAAAAGTAAATTACCCCTATAATTAATCGACTCGATCACCAGAACCTTCCCGTGTTGTCAGAAACATGATAGGTTCCTTAGTTTTCGTGTAGCATGCCTCCAAAGATATGTGTTTAGAAACTGCAATTTTTCTTGCTTCACCAAAAAGCCCATTTTCCGTAAAAAGTGATTTTTAAAAAAAAAAGTAAATGACCACTCTAATTAATCGACTAGATCACCAGAACCTTCCCCAGTTGTCAGAAACATGATAGGTTCCTTAGTTTTCGAGTAGCATGCCTCCAAAGATACATGTTTAAAAACTGCAATTTTTTTTTGCTTCACCAAAAAGCTCATTTTCCGTAAAAAGTGATTTTTAAATAAAAAAGTAAATGACCACTCTAATTAATCGACTAGATCACCAGAACCTTCCCCAGTTGTCAGAAACATGATAGGTCCCTTAGTTTTCGCATAGCATGCCTCCAAAGATACATGTTTAGAAATTGCAATTTTTTTTTTGCTTCACCAAAAAGCCCATTTTCAGTAAAAAGTGATTTTTTTAAAAAAAAGTAAATGACCATCTAATTAATCGACTAGATCACCAGTACCTTCCCGTGTTGTCAGAAACATGATAGGTTCCTTCGTTTCCGCATAGCATGACTCTAAAGATACATGTTTAGAAATTGCAATTTTTTTTTTGCTTCACCAAAAAGCCCATTTTCGATAAAAAGTGATTTTTTTCAAAAAAAGTAAATGACCCCTCTAATTAATCGACTCGATCACCAGAACCTTCCTCAGTTGTCAGAAACATGATAGGTTCCTTAGTTTTCATGTAGCATTCCTCCAAAGATACATGTTTAGAAATTGCAATTTTTTTTGCTTCACCAAAAAGCCCATTTTCCGTAAAAAGTGATTTTTTTCAAAAAAAGTAAATGACCCCTCTAATTAATCGACTCAATCACCAGAACATTCCTCAGTTGTCAGAAACATGATAGGTTCCTTAGTTTTCGTGTAGCATGCCTCCAAAGATACGTGTTTAGAAACTAAAATTTTTTTGCTTCACCAAAAAGCCCATTTTCCGTAAAAAGTGATTTTTAAAAAAAAAAGTAAATGACCCCTCTAATTAATCTACTAGATCACCAGAACCTTCCCGTGTTGTCAGAAACATGATAGGTTCCTTAGTTTTCGTGTAGCATGCCTCCAAAGATATGTGTTTAGAAACTGCAATTTTTTTTGCTTCACCAAAAAGCCCATTTTCCATAAAAAGTGATTTTTAAAAAAAAAAGTAAATGACCCCTCTAATTAAACGACTAGATCACCAGAACCTTCCACAGTTGTCAAAAACATGATAGGTTCCTTAGTTTTCGAGTAGCATGCCTCCAAAGATACATGTTTAAAAACTGAAATTTTTTTTTGCTTCACCAAAAAGCTCATTTTCCGTAAAAAGTGATTTTTTTCAAAAAAAGTAAATGACCCCTCTAATTAATCGACTAGATCACCAGAACCTTCCCCAGTTGTCAGAAACATGATAGGTCCCTTAGTTTTCGCATAGCATGCCTCCAAAGATACATGTTTAGAAATTGCAATTTTTTTTTGCTTCACCAAAAAGCCCATTTTCCGTAAAAAGTGATTTTTTTCAAAAAAAGTAAATTACCCCTATAATTAATCGACTCGATCACCAGAACCTTCCCGTGTTGTCAGAAACATGATAGGTTCCTTAGTTTTCGAGTAGCATGCCTCCAAAGATACATGTTTAAAAACTGCAATTTTTTTTTGCTTCACCAAAAAGCCCATTTTCCGTAAAAAGTGATTTTTTTCAAAAAAAGTAAATTACCCCTATAATTAATCGACTCGATCACCAGAACCTTCCCGTGTTGTCAGAAACATGATAGGTTCCTTAGTTTTCGTGTAGCATGCCTCCAAAGATATGTGTTTAGAAACTGCAATTTTTCTTGCTTCACCAAAAAGCCCATTTTCCGTAAAAAGTGATTTTTAAAAAAAAAAGTAAATGACCACTCTAATTAATCGACTAGATCACCAGAACCTTCCCCAGTTGTCAGAAACATGATAGGTTCCTTAGTTTTCGAGTAGCATGCCTCCAAAGATACATGTTTAAAAACTGCAATTTTTTTTTGCTTCACCAAAAAGCTCATTTTCCGTAAAAAGTGATTTTTAAATAAAAAAGTAAATGACCACTCTAATTAATCGACTAGATCACCAGAACCTTCCCCAGTTGTCAGAAACATGATAGGTCCCTTAGTTTTCGCATAGCATGCCTCCAAAGATACATGTTTAGAAATTGCAATTTTTTTTTTGCTTCACCAAAAAGCCCATTTTCCGTAAAAAGTGATTTTTTTAAAAAAAAGTAAATGACCATCTAATTAATCGACTAGATCACCAGAACCTTCCCGTGTTGTCAGAAACATGATAGGTTCCTTCGTTTCCGCATAGCATGACTCTAAAGATACATGTTTAGAAATTGCAATTTTTTTTTTGCTTCACCAAAAAGCCCATTTTCGATAAAAAGTGATTTTTTTCAAAAAAAGTAAATGACCCCTCTAATTAATCGACTCGATCACCAGAACCTTCCCCTTTTGTCAGAAACATGATAGGTTCCTTAGTTTTCGAGTAGCATGCCTCCAAAGATACATGTTTAGAAATTGCAATTTTTTTTTGCTTCACCAAAAAGCCCATTTTCCATAAAAAGTGATTTTTTTCAAAAAAGTAAATGACCCCTCTAATTATTCGACTAGATCACGAGAACCTTCCCGTGTTGTCAGAAACATGATAGGTTCCTTAGTTTTCGTGTAGCATGCCTCCAAAGATATGTGTTTAGAAACTGCAATTTTTTTTGCTTCACCAAAAAGCCCATTTTCCATAAAAAGTGATTTTTAAAAAAAAAAGTAAATGACCCCTCTAATTAATCGACTCGATCACCAGAACCTTCCTCAGTTGTCAGAAACATGATAGGTTCCTTAGTTTTCGCGTAGCATGCCTCCAAAGATACATGTTTAAAAACTGCAATTTTTTTTTGCTTCACCAAAAAGCTCATTTTCCGTAAAAATTGATTTTTTTCAAAAAAAGTAAATGACCCCTCTAATTAATCGACTAGATCACCAGAACCTTCCCCAGTTGTCAGAAAAATGATAGGTCCCTTAGTTTTCGCATAGCATGCCTCCAAAGATACATGTTTAGAAATTGCAATTTTTTTTGTGCTTCACCAAAAAGCCCATTTTCCGTAAAAAGTGATTTTTTTCAAAAAAAGTAAATTACCCCTATAATTAATCGACTCGATCACCAGAACCTTCCCGTGTTGTCAGAAACATGATAGGTTCCTTAGTTTTCGTGTAGCATGCCTCCAAAGATATGTGTTTAGAAACTGCAATTTTTCTTGCTTCACCAAAAAGCCCATTTTCCGTAAAAAGTGATTTTTAAATAAAAAAGTAAATGACCACTCTAATTAATCGACTAGATCACCAGAACCTTCTCCAGTTGTCAGAAACATGATAGATTACTTAGTTTTCGCGTAGCATGAATCCAAAGAAACATGTTTAGAAATTGCAATTTTTTTTGCTTCACCAAAAAGCCCATTTTCCGTAAAAAGTGATTTTTTTCAAAAAAAGTAAATGACCCCTCTAATTAATCGACTAGATCACCAGAACCTTCCCCAGTTGTCAGAAACATGATAGTTCCCTTAGTTTTCGCATAGCATGCCTCCAAAGATACATGTTTAGAAATTGCAATTTTTTTTTTGCTTCACCAAAAAGCCCATTTTCCGTAAAAAGTGATTTTTTTTAAAAAAAGTAAATGACCCCTCTAATTAATCGACTAGATCACCAGAACCTTCCCGTGTTGTCAGAAACATGATAGGTTCCTTCGTTTCCGCATAGCATGACTCTAAAGATACATGTTTAGAAATTGCAATTTTTTTTTTGCTTCACCAAAAAGCCCATTTTCGATAAAAAGTGATTTTTTTCAAAAAAAGTAAATGACCCCTCTAATTAATCGACTCGATCACCAGAACCTTCCTCAGTTGTCAGAAACATGATAGGTTCCTTAGTTTTCATGTAGCATTCCTCCAAAGATACATGTTTAGAAATTGCAATTTTTTTTGCTTCACCAAAAAGCCCATTTTCCGTAAAAAGTGATTTTTTTCAAAAAAAGTAAATGACCCCTCTAATTAATCGACTAAATCACCAGAACATTCCTCAGTTGTCAGAAACATGATAGGTTCCTTAGTTTTCGTGTAGCATGCCTCCAAAGATACGTGTTTAGAAACTAAAATTTTTTTGCTTCACCAAAAAGCCCATATTCCATAAAAAGTGATTTTTAAAAAAAAAAGTAAATGACCCCTCTAATTAATCTACTAGATCACCAGAACCTTCCCGTGTTGTCAGAAATATGATAAGTTCCTTCGTTTCCGCGTAGCATGACTCCAAAGATACATGTTTAGAAATTGCAATTTTTTTTTTGCTTCACCGAAAAGCCCATTTTCGATAAAAAGTGATTTTTTTCAAAAAAAGTAAATGACCCCTCTAATTAATCGACTCGATCACCAGAACCTTCCTCAGTTGTCAGAAACATGATAGGTTCCTTAGTTTTCGCGTAGCATGCCTCCAAAGATACATGTTTAGAAATTGCAATTTTTTTTTGCTTCACCAAAAAGCCATTTTCCGTAAAAAGTGATTTTTTTTTAAAAAAGTAAATGACCCCTCTAATTAATCGACTAGATCACCAGAACCTTCCCGTGTTGTCAGAAACATGATAGGTTCCTTAGTTTTCGTGTAGCATGCCTCCAAAGATATGTGTTTAGAAACTGCAATTTTTCTTGCTTCACCAAAAAGCCCATTTTCCGTAAAAAGTGATTTTTAAAAAAAAAGTAAATGACCACTCTAATTAATCGACTAGATCACCAGAACCTTCCCCAGTTGTCAGAAACATGATAGATTACTTACTTAGTTTTCGCGTAGCATGCCTCCAAAGATACATGTTTAGAAATTGCAATTTTTTTTGCTTCACCAAAAAGCCCATTTTCCGTAAAAAGTGATTTTTTTCAAAAAAAGTAAATGACCCCTCTAATTAATCGACTAGATCACCAGAACCTTCCCCAGTTGTCAGAAACATGATAGGTCCCTTAGTTTTCGCATAGCATGCCTCCAAATATACATGTTTCGAAATTGCAATTTTTTTTTGCTTCACCAAAAAGCCCATTTTCCGTAAAAAGTGATTTTTAAAAAAAAAAGTAAATGACCCCTCTAATTAATCGACTAGATCACCAGAACCTTCCCCAGTTGTCAGAAACATGATAGGTCCCTTAGTTTTCGCATAGCATGCCTCCAAAGATACATGTTTAGAAATTGCAATTTTTTTTTGCTTCACCAAAAAGCCCATTTTCCGTAAAAAGTGATTTTTTTCAAAAAAAGTAAATGACCCCTCTAATTAATCGACTAGATCACCAGAACCTTCCCCAGTTGTCAGAAACATGATAGGTTACTTAGTTTTCGAGTAGCATGCCTCCAAAGATACATGTTTAGAAATTGCAATTTTTTTTTGCTTCACCAAAAAGCCCATTTTCCGTAAAAAGTGATTTTTTAAAAAAAAAGTAAATGACCCCTCTAATTAATCGACTAGATCACCAGAACCTTCCTCAGTTGTCAGAAACATGATAGGTTCCTTAGTTTTCATGTAGCATTCCTCCAAAGATACATGTTTAGAAATTGCAATTTTTTTTGCTTCACCAAAAAGCCCATTTTCCGTAAAAAGTGATTTTTTTCAAAAAAAGTAAATGACCCCTCTAATTAATCGACTCAATCACCAGAACATTCCTCAGTTGTCAGAAACATGATAGGTTCCTTAGTTTTCGTGTAGCATGCCTCCAAAGATACGTGTTTAGAAACTAAAATTTTTTTGCTTCACCGAAAAGCCCATTTTCCGTAAAAAGTGATTTTTAAAAAAAAAAGTAAATGACCCCTCTAATTAATCTACTAGATCACCAGAACCTTCCCGTGTTGTCAGAAACATGATAGGTTCCTTAGTTTTCGTGTAGCATGCCTCCAAAGATATGTGTTTAGAAACTGCAATTTTTTTTGCTTCACCAAAAAGCCCATTTTCCATAAAAAGTGATTTTTAAAAAAAAAAGTAAATGACCACTCGAATTAATCGACTAGATCACCAGAACCTTCCCGTGTTGTCAGAAACATGATAGGTTCCTTAGTTTTCGTGTAGCATGCCTCCAAAGATACATGTTTAGAAATTGCAATTTTTTTTTGCTTCACCAAAAAGCCCATTTTCCGTAAAAAGTGATTTTTTTCAAAAAAAGTAAATGACCCCTCTAATTAATCGACTAGATCACCAGAACCTTCCACAGTTGTCAAAAACATGATAGGTTCCTAAGTTTTCGAGTAGCATGCCTCCAAATATACATGTTTAAAAACTGCAATTTTTTTTTGCTTCACCAAAAAGCTCATTTTCCGTAAAAAGTGATTTTTTTAAAAAAAAGTAAATGACCCCTCTAATTAATCGACTAGATCACCAGAACATTCCCGTGTTGTCAGAAACATGATAGGTTCCTTCGTTTCCGCATAGCATGACTCCAAAGATACGTGTTTAGAAACTGCAATTTTTTTTGCTTCACCAAAAATCACATTTTCCGTAAAAAGTGATTTTTAAAAAAAAAAAGTAAATGACTCCTCTAATTAATCGACTAGATCACCAGAACCTTCCTCAGTTGTCAGAAACATGATAGGTTCCTTAGTTTTCGTGTACCATGCCTCCAAAGATACGTGTTTAGAAACTGCAATTTTTTTTGCTTCACCAAAAAGCCCATTTTCCGTAAAAAGTGATTTTTAAAAAAAAAGTAACTGACCACTCTAATTAATTGACTAGATCACCAGAACCTTCCCCAGTTGTCAGAAACATGATAGTTCCCTTAGTTTTCGCATAGCATGCCTCCAAAGATACATGTTTAGAAATTGCAATTTTTTTTTGCTTCACCAAAAGGCCTATTTTCCGTAAAAAGTGATTTTTTTAAAAAAAAGTAAATGACCCCTCTAATTAATCGACTAGATCACCAGAACCTTCCCGTGTTGTCAGAAACATGATAGGTTCCTTAGTTTTCGCGTAGCATGCCTCCAAAGATACATGTTTAGAAATTGCAAATTTTTTTGCTTCACCAAAAAGCACATTTTCCGTAAAAAGTGATTTTTTTCAAAAAAAGTAAATGACCCCTCTAATTAATCGACTAGATCACCAGAACCTTTCCCTGTTGTCAGAAATATGATAGGTTCCTTAGTTTTCAAGTAGCATGCCTCCAAAGATACATGTTTAGAAATTGCAATTTTTTTTTGCTTCACCAAAAAGCCCATTTTCCGTAAAAAGTGATTTTTTTCAAAAAAAGTAAATGACACCTCTAATTAATCGACTAGATCACCAGAACCTTCCACAGTTGTCAAAAACATGATAGGTTCCTTAGTTTTCGAGTAGCATGCCTCCAAAGATACATGTTTAAAAACTGCAATTTTTTTTTGCTTCACCAAAAAGCTCATTTTCCGTAAAAAGTGATTTTCAAATAAAAAAGTAAATGACCACTCTAATTAATCGACTAGATCACCAGAACCTTCCCCAGTTGTCAGAAACATGATAGATTACTTAGTTTTCGCGTAGCATGCCTCCAAAGAAACATGTTTATAAATTGCAATTTTTTTTGCTTCACCAAAAAGCCCATTTTCCGTAAAAAGTGATTTTTTTCAAAAAAAGTAAATGACCCCTCTAATTAATCGACTAGATCACCAGAACCTTCCCCAGTTGTCAGAAACATGATAGGTCCCTTAGTTTTCACATAGCATGCCTCCAAAGATACATGTTTAGAAATTGCAATTTTTTTTTTGCTTCACCAAAAAGCCCATTTTCCGTAAAAAGTGATTTTTTTTAAAAAAAAGTAAATGACCCCTCTAATTAATCGACTAGATCACCAGAACCTTCCCGTGTTGTCAGAAACATGATAGATTCCTTCGTTTCCGCATAGCATGACTCTAAAGATACATGTTTAGAAATTGAAATTTTTTTTTGCTTCACCAAAAAGCCCATTTTCCGTAAAAAGTAATTTTTTTCAAAAAAAGTAAATGACCCCTCTAATTAATCGACTCGATCACCAGAACCTTCACCTGTTGTCAGAAACATGATAGGTTCCTTAGTTTTCGCGTAGCATGCCTCCAAAGATACATGTTTAGAAATTGCAATTTTTTTTACTTCACCAAAAAGCCCATTTTCCGTAAAAAGTGATTTTTTTCAAAAAAAGTAAATGACTCCTCTAATTAATCGACTAGATCACCAGAACCTTCCCGTTTTGTCAGAAACATGATAGGTTCCTTAGTTTTCGTGTAGCATGCCTCCAAAGATATGTGTTTAGAAACTGCAATTTTTTTTGCTTCACCAAAAAGCCCATTTTCAGTAAAAATTGATTTTTAAAAAAAAAAGTAAATGACTCCTCTAATTAATCGACTAGATCACCAGAACCTTCCTCAGTTGTCAGAAACATGATAGGTTCCTTAGTTTTCGTGTACCATGCCTCCAAAGATATTTGTTTAGAAACTGCAATTTTTTTTTGCTTCACCAAAAAGCCCATTTTCCGTAAAAAGTGATTTTTTTTAAAAAAAGTAAATGACCCCTCTAATTAATCGACTCGATCACCAGAACCTTCACCTGTTGTCAGAAACATGATAGGTCCCTTAGTTTTCGCATAGCATGCCTCCAAAGATACATGTTTAGAAATTGCAATTTTTTTTTGCTTCACCAAAAAGCCCATTTTCCGTAAAAAGTGATTTTTTAAAAAAAAAGTAAATGACCCCTCTAATTAATCGACTAGATCACCAGAACATTCCCGTGTTGTCAGAAACATGATAGGTTCCTTCGTTTCCGCATAGCATGACTCCAAAGATACGTGTTTAGAAACTGCAATTTTTTTTGCTACACCAAAAAGCTCATTTTCCGTAAAAAGTGATTTTTTAAAAAAAAAGTAAATGACCCCTCTAATTAATCGACTAGATCACCAGAACCTTTCCGTGTTGTCAGAAACATGATAGGTTCCTTAGTTTTCGTGTAGCATGCCTCCAAAGATATGTGTATATAAACTGCAATTTTTTTTGCTTCACCAAAAAGCCCATTTTCCGTAAAAAGTGATTTTTAATAAAAAAAGTAAATGACCACTCTAATTAATCGACTAGATCACCAGAACCTTCCCCAGTTGTCAGAAACATGATAGGTTCCTTCGTTTCCGCGTAGCATGACTCCAAAAATAAATGTTTAGAAATTGCAATTTTTATTTTGCTTCACCAAAAAGCCCATTTTCGATAAAAAGTGATTTTTTTCAAAAAAAGTAAATGACCCCTCTAATTAATCGACTCGATCACCAGAACCTTCCTCAGTTGTCAGAAACATGATAGGTTCCTTAGTTTTCGCGTAGCATGCCTCCAAAGATACATGTTTAGAAATTGCAATTTTTTTTTGCTTCACCAAAAAGCCCATTTTCAGTAAAAAGTGATTTTTTTTAAAAAAAGTAAATGACCCCTCTAATTAATCGACTAGATCACCAGAACCTTCCCGTGTTGTCAGAAACATGATAGGTTCCTTAGTTTTCGTGTAGCATGCCTCCAAAGATATGTGTTTAGAAACTGCAATTTTTCTTGCTTCACCAAAAAGCCCATTTTCCGTAAAAAGTGATTTTTAAAAAAAAAAGTAAATGACCACTCTAATTAATCGACTAGATCACCAGAACCTTCCCAAGTTGTCAGAAATATGATAGGTTCCTTCGTTTCCGCGTAGCATGACTCCAAAGATACATGTTTAGAAATTGCAATTTTTTTTTTGCTTCACCGAAAAGCCCATTTTCGATAAAAAGTGATTTTTTTCAAAAAAAGTAAATGACCCCTCTAATTAATCGACTCGATCACCAGAACCTTCCTCAGTTGTCAGAAACATGATAGGTTCCTTAGTTTTCGCGTAGCATGCCTCCAAAGATACATGTTTAGAAATTGCAATTTTTTTTTGCTTCACCTAAAAGCCCATTTTCCGTAAAAAGTGATTTTTTAAAAGAAAAGTAAATGACCCCTCTAATTATTCGACTAGATCACGAGAACCTTCCCGTGTTGTCAGAAACATGATAGGTTCCTTAGTTTTCGTGTAGCATGCCTCCAAAGATATGTGTTTAGAAACTGCAATTTTTTTTGCTTCACCAAAAAGCCCATTTTCCATAAAAAGTGATTTTTAAAAAAAAAAGTAAATGACCACTCGAATTAATCGACTAGATCACCAGAACCTTCCCAAGTTGTCAGAAATATGATAGGTTCCTTCGTTTCCGCGTAGCATGACTCCAAAGATACATGTTTAGAAATTGCAATTTTTTTTTTGCTTCACCGAAAAGCCCATTTTCGATAAAAAGTGATTTTTTTCAAAAAAAGTAAATGACCCCTCTAATTAATCGACTCGATCACCAGAACCTTCCTCAGTTGTCAGAAACATGATAGGTTCCTTAGTTTTCGCGTAGCATGCCTCCAAAGATACATGTTTAGAAATTGCAAATTTTTTTTGCTTCACCAAAAAGCACATTTTCAGTAAAAAGTGATTTTTTTCAAAAAAAGTAAATGACCCCTCTAATTAATCGACTAGATCACCAGAACCTTTCCCTGTTGTCAGAAATATGATAGGTTCCTTAGTTTTCATGTAGCATGCCTCCAAAGATACATGTTTAGAAATTGCAATTTTTTTTTGCTTCACCAAAAAGCCCATTTTCCGTAAAAAGTGATTTTTTTCAAAAAAAGTAAATGACCCCTCTAATTAAACGACTAGATCACCAGAACCTTCCACAGTTGTCAAAAACATGATAGGTTCCTTAGTTTTCGAGTAGCATGCCTCCAAAGATACATGTTTAAAAACTGCAATTTTTTTTTGCTTCACCAAAAAGCTCATTTTCCGTAAAAAGTGATTTTTTTCAAAAAAAGTAAATGACCCCTCTAATTAATCGACTAGATCACCAGAACCTTCCCCAGTTGTCAGAAACATGATAGGTCCCTTAGTTTTCGCATAGCATGCCTCCAAAGATACATGTTTAGAAATTGCAATTTTTTTTTGCTTCACCAAAAAGCCCATTTTCCGTAAAAAGTGATTTTTTTCAAAAAAAGTAAATTACCCCTATAATTAATCGACTCGATCACCAGAACCTTCCCGTGTTGTCAGAAACATGATCGGTTCCTTAGTTTTCGAGTAGCATGCCTCCAAAGATACATGTTTAAAAACTGCAATTTTTTTTTGCTTCACCAAAAAGCCCATTTTCCGTAAAAAGTGATTTTTTTCAAAAAAAGTAAATTACCCCTATAATTAATCGACTCGATCACCAGAACCTTCCCGTGTTGTCAGAAACATGATAGGTTCCTTAGTTTTCGTGTAGCATGCCTCCAAAGATATGTGTTTAGAAACTGCAATTTTTCTTGCTTCACCAAAAAGCCCATTTTCCGTAAAAAGTGATTTTTAAAAAAAAAAGTAAATGACCACTCTAATTAATCGACTAGATCACCAGAACCTTCCCCAGTTGTCAGAAACATGATAGGTTCCTTAGTTTTCGAGTAGCATGCCTCCAAAGATACATGTTTAAAAACTGCAATTTTTTTTTGCTTCACCAAAAAGCTCATTTTCCGTAAAAAGTGATTTTTAAATAAAAAAGTAAATGACCACTCTAATTAATCGACTAGATCACCAGAACCTTCCCCAGTTGTCAGAAACATGATAGGTCCCTTAGTTTTCGCATAGCATGCCTCCAAAGATACATGTTTAGAAATTGCAATTTTTTTTTTGCTTCACCAAAAAGCCCATTTTCCGTAAAAAGTGATTTTTTTAAAAAAAAGTAAATGACCCCTCTAATTAATCGACTAGATCACCAGAACCTTCCCGTGTTGTCAGAAACATGATAGGTTCCTTCGTTTCCGCATAGCATGACTCTAAAGATACATGTTTAGAAATTGCAATTTTTTTTTTGCTTCACCAAAAAGCCCATTTTCGATAAAAAGTGATTTTTTTCAAAAAAAGTAAATGACCCCTCTAATTAATCGACTCGATCACCAGAACCTTCCTCAGTTGTCAGAAACATGATAGGTTCCTTAGTTTTCATGTAGCATTCCTCCAAAGATACATGTTTAGAAATTGCAATTTTTTTTGCTTCACCAAAAAGCCCATTTTCCGTAAAAAGTGATTTTTTTCAAAAAAAGTAAATGACCCCTCTAATTAATCGACTCAATCACCAGAACATTCCTCAGTTGTCAGAAACATGATAGGTTCCTTAGTTTTCGTGTAGCATGCCTCCAAAGATACGTGTTTAGAAACTAAAATTTTTTTGCTTCACCAAAAAGCCCATATTCCGTAAAAAGTGATTTTTAAAAAAAAAAGTAAATGACCCCTCTAATTAATCTACTAGATCACCAGAACCTTCCCGTGTTGTCAGAAACATGATAGGTTCCTTAGTTTTCGTGTAGCATGCCTCCAAAGATATGTGTTTAGAAACTGCAATTTTTTTTGCTTCACCAAAAAGCCCATTTTCCATAAAAAGTGATTTAAAAAAAAAAAGTAAATGACCACTCGAATTAATCGACTAGATCACCAGAACCTTCCCAAGTTGTCAGAAATATGATAGATTCCTTCGTTTCCGCGTAGCATGACTCCAAAGATACATGTTTTGAAATTGCAATTTTTTTTTGCTTCACCAAAAAGCCCATTTTCCGTAAAAAGTGATTTTTTTCAAAAAAAGTAAATGACCCCTCTAATTAATCGACTAGATCACCAGAACCTTCCACAGTTGTCAAAAACATGATAGGTTCCTAAGTTTTCGAGTAGCATGCCTCCAAATATACATGTTTAAAAACTGCAATTTTTTTTTGCTTCACCAAAAAGCTCATTTTCCGTAAAAAGTGATTTTTTTCAAAAAAAGTAAATGACCCCTCTAATTAATCGACTAGATCACCAGAACCTTCCCCAGTTGACAGAAACATGATAGGTCCCTTAGTTTTCGCATAGCATGCCTCCAAAGATACATGTTTAGAAATTGCAATTTTTTTTTGCTTCACCAAAAAGCCCATTTTCCGTAAAAAGTGATTTTTTTCAAAAAAAGTAAATTACCCCTATAATTAATCGACTCGATCACCAGAACCTTCCCGTGTTGTCAGAAACATGATAGGTTCCTTAGTTTTCGAGTAGCATGCCTCCAAAGATACATGTTTAAAAACTGCAATTTTTTTTTGCTTCACCAAAAAGCCCATTTTCCGTAAAAAGTGATTTTTTTCAAAAAAAGTAAATTACCCCTATAATTAATCGACTCGATCACCAGAACCTTCCCGTGTTGTCAGAAACATGATAGGTTCCTTAGTTTTCGTGTAGCATGCCTCCAAAGATATGTGTTTAGAAACTGCAATTTTTCTTGCTTCACCAAAAAGCCCATTTTCCGTAAAAAGTGATTTTTAAAAAAAAAAGTAAATGACCACTCTAATTAATCGACTAGATCACCAGAACCTTCCCCAGTTGTCAGAAACATGATAGGTTCCTTAGTTTTCGAGTAGCATGCCTCCAAAGATACATGTTTAAAAACTGCAATTTTTTTTTGCTTCACCAAAAAGCTCATTTTCCGTAAAAAGTGATTTTTAAATAAAAAAGTAAATGACCACTCTAATTAATCGACTAGATCACCAGAACCTTCCCCAGTTGTCAGAAACATGATAGGTCCCTTAGTTTTCGCATAGCATGCCTCCAAAGATACATGTTTAGAAATTGCAATTTTTTTTTTGCTTCACCAAAAAGCCCATTTTCCGTAAAAAGTGATTTTTTTCAAAAAAAGTAAATGACCCCTCTAATTAATCGACTAGATCACCAGAACCTTCCCGTGTTGTCAGAAACATGATAGGTTCCTTCGTTTCCGCATAGCATGACTCTAAAGATACATGTTTAGAAATTGCAATTTTTTTTTTGCTTCACCAAAAAGCCCATTTTCGATAAAAAGTGATTTTTTTCAAAAAAAGTAAATGACCCCTCTAATTAATCGACTCGATCACCAGAACCTTCCTCAGTTGTCAGAAACATGATAGGTTCCTTAGTTTTCATGTAGCATTCCTCCAAAGATACATGTTTAGAAATTGCAATTTTTTTTGCTTCAACAAAAAGCCCATTTTCCGTAAAAAGTGATTTTTTTCAAAAAAAGTAAATGACCCCTCTAATTAATCGACTCAATCACCAGAACATTCCTCAGTTGTCAGAAACATGATAGGTTCCTTAGTTTTCGTGTAGCATGCCTCCAAAGATACGTGTTTAGAAACTAAAATTTTTTTGCTTCACCAAAAAGCCCATATTCCGTAAAAAGTGATTTTTAAAAAAAAAAGTAAATGACCCCTCTAATTAATCTACTAGATCACCAGAACCTTCCCGTGTTGTCAGAAACATGATAGGTTCCTTAGTTTTCGTGTAGCATGCCTCCAAAGATATGTGTTTAGAAACTGCAATTTTTTTTGCTTCACCAAAAAGCCCATTTTCCATAAAAAGTGATTTAAAAAAAAAAAGTAAATGACCACTCGAATTAATCGACTAGATCACCAGAACCTTCCCAAGTTGTCAGAAATATGATAGATTCCTTCGTTTCCGCGTAGCATGACTCCAAAGATACATGTTTAGAAATTGCAATTTTTTTTTGCTTCACCAAAAAGCCCATTTTCCGTAAAAAGTGATTTTTTTCAAAAAAAGTAAATGACCCCTCTAATTAATCGACTAGATCACCAGAACCTTCCACAGTTGTCAAAAACATGATAGGTTCCTAAGTTTTCGAGTAGCATGCCTCCAAATATACATGTTTAAAAACTGCAATTTTTTTTTGCTTCACCAAAAAGCTCATTTTCCGTAAAAAGTGATTTTTTTCAAAAAAAGTAAATGACCCCTCTAATTAATCGACTAGATCACCAGAACCTTCCCCAGTTGTCAGATACATGATAGGTCCCTTAGTTTTCGCATAGCATGCCTCCAAATATACATGTTTAAAAACTGCAATTTTTTTTTGCTTCACCAAAAGGCCCATTTTCCGTAAAAAGTGATTTTTTTTAAAAAAAGTAAATGACCCCTCTAATTAATTGACTAGATCACCAGAACCTTCCCGTGTTGTCAGAAACATGATAGGTTCCTTAGTTTTCGCGTAGCATGCCTCCAAAGATACATGTTTAGAAATTGCAAATTTTTTTGCTTCACCAAAAAGCACATTTTCCGTAAAAAGAGATTTTTTTCAAAAAAAGTAAATGACCCCTCTAATTAATCGACTAGATCACCAGAACCTTTCCCTGTTGTCAGAAATATGATAGGTTCCTTAGTTTTCAAGTTGCATGCCTCCAAAGATACATGTTTAGAAATTGCAATTTTTTTTTACTTCACCAAAAAGCCCCTTTTCCGTAAAAAGTGATTTTTTTCAAAAAAAGTAAATGACACCTCTAATTAATCGACTAGATCACCAGAACCTTCCCCAGTTGTCAGAAACATGATAGGTTCCTTAGTTTTCGTGTAGCATGCCTCCAAAGATATGTGTTTAGAAACTGCAATTTTTTTTGCTTCACCAAAAAGCCCATTTTCCGTAAAAAGTGATTTTTAAAAAAAAAAGTAAATGACCCCTCTAATTAATCGACTAGATCACCAGAACCTTCCCGTGTTGTCAGAAACATGATAGATTCCTTCGTTTCCGCATAGCATGACTCTAAAGATACATGTTTAGAAACTGCAATTTTTTTTTTGCTTCACCAAAAAGCCCATTTTCGATAAAAAGTGATTTTTTTCAAAAAAAGTAAATGACCCCTCTAATTAATCGACTCGATCACCAGAACCTTCCTCAGTTGTCAGAAACATGATAGGTTCCTTAGTTTTCATGTAGCATTCCTCCAAAGATACATGTTTAGAAATTGCAATTTTTTTTTGCTTCACCAAAAAGCCCATTTTCCGTAAAAAGTGATTTTTTTCAAAAAAAGTCAATGACTCCTCTAATTAATTGACTAGATCACCAGAACCTTCCCCAGTTGTCAGAAACATGATAGGTTCCTTAGTTTTCGTGTAGCATGCCTCCAAAGATATAGGTTTAGAAACTGCAATTTTTTTTGCTTCACCAAAAAGACCATTTTCCGTAAAAAGTGATTTTATCCAAAAAAGTAAATGAGCACTCTAATTAATTGACTAGATCACCAGAACCTTCCCCTGTTGTCAGAAACATGATAGGTTACTTAGTTTTTGCGTAGCATGCCTCCAAAGATATACGTGTTTAGAAATTGAAATTTTTTTTTGCTTCCCCAAAAAGCCCATTTTCCGTAAAAAGTGATTTTTTTCAAAAAAAGTAAATGACCCCTCTACTTAATCGACTCAATCACCAGAACCTTCCTCAGTTGTCAGAAACATGATAGGTTCCTTAGTTTTCGAGTAGCATGCCTCCAAAGATACATGTTTAGAAACTGCAATTTTTTTTTGCTTCACCAAAAAGCCCTTTTCGATAAAAAGTGATTTTTTTCAAAAAAGTAAATGACCCCTCTAATTAATCGACTAGATCACCAGAACCTTCCCATGTTGTCAGAAACATGATAGGTTCCTTAGTTTTCGTGTAGCATGCCTCCAAAGATACGTGTTTAGAAACTGCAAATTTTTTTTGCTTCACCAAAAAGACCATTTTCCGTAAAAAGTGATTTTTTCCAAAAAAGTAAATGAGCACTCTAATTAATCGACTAGATCACCAGAACCTTCCCCAGTTGTCAGAAACATGATAGGTTCCTTAGTTTTCACGTAGCATGCCTCCAAAGATACATGTTTAGAAATTGCAATTTTTTTGTGCTTCACCAAAAAGCCCATTTTCCGTAAAAAGTGATTTTTTTCAAAAAAAGTAAATGACCCCTCTAATTAATCCACTCGATCACCAGAACCTTCCCCTGTTGTCAGAAACATGATAGGTTACTTAGTTTTTGCGTAGCATGCCTCCAAAGATACGTGTTTAGAAATTGAAATTTTTTTTTGCCTCACCAAAAAGCCCATTTTCCGTAAAAAGTGATTTTTTTCAAAAAAAGTAAATGACCCCTCTAATTAATCGACTAGATCACCAGAACCTTCCCATGTTGTCAGAAACATGATAGGTTCCTTAGTTTTCGTGTAGCATGCCTCCAAAGATACGTGTTTAGAAACTGCAAATTTTTTTTGCTTCACCAAAAAGACCATTTTCCGTAAAAAGTGATTTTTTCCAAAAAAGTAAATGAGCACTCTAATTAATCGACTAGATCACCAGAACCTTCCCCAGTTGTCAGAAACATGATAGGTTCCTTAGTTTTCACGTAGCATGCCTCCAAAGATACATGTTTAGAAATTGCAATTTTTTTGTGCTTCACCAAAAAGCCCATTTTCCGTAAAAAGTGATTTTTTTCAAAAAAAGTAAATGACCCCTCTAATTAATCCACTCGATCACCAGAACCTTCCCCTGTTGTCAGAAACATGATAGGTTACTTAGTTTTTGCGTAGCATGCCTCCAAAGATACGTGTTTAGAAATTGAAATTTTTTTTTGCCTCACCAAAAAGCCCATTTTCCGTAAAAAGTGATTTTTTTCAAAAAAAGTAAATGACCCCTCTAATTAATCGACTCAATCACCAGAACCTTCATCAGTTGTCAGAAACATGATAGGTTCCTTAGTTTTCACATAGCATGCCTCCAAAGATACAGGTTTAGAAATTGCACATTTTGTTTGCTTCACCAAAAAGCCCATTTTTCGTAAAAAGTGATTTTTTTCAAAAAAAGTAAATGACCCCTCTAATTAATCGACTAGATCACCAGAACCTTCCCGTATTGTCAGAAACATGATAGGTTCCTTAGTTTTCGTGTAGCATGCCTCCAAAGATACGTGTTTAGAAACTGCAATTTTTTTTGCTTCACCAAAAAGACCATTTTCCATAAAAAGTGATTTTTTCCAAAAAAGTAAATGAGCACTCTAATTAATCGACTAGATCACCAGAACCTTCCCCAGTTGTCAGAAACATGATAGGTTCCTTAGTTTTCACGTAGCATGCCTCCAAAGATACATGTTTAGAAATTGCAATTTTTTTTGCTTCACCAAAAAGCCCATTTTCCGTAAAAAGTGATTTTTTTTTAAAAAAGTAAATGACCCCTCTAATTAATCGACTAGATCACCAGAACCTTCCCGTGTTGTCAGAAACATGATTGGTTCCTTCGTTTCCGCATAGCATGACTCTAAAGATACATGTTTAGAAATTGCAATTTTTTTTTTGCTTCACCAAAAAGCCCATTTTCGATAAAAAGTGATTTTTTTCAAAAAAAGTAAATGACCCCTCTAATTAATCGACTAGATCACCAGAATCTTCCCCAGTTGTCAGAAACATGATAGGTTCCTTAGTTTTCGAGTAGCATGCCTCCAAAGATAAATGTTTAGAAATTGCAATTTTTTTTTGCTTCACCAAAAAGACCATTTTCCATAAAAAGTGATTTTTTTCAAAAAAAGTAAATGACCCCTCTAATTAATCGACTAGATCACCAGAACCTTCCCCAGTTGTCAGAAACATGATAGGTTCCTTAGTTTTCGAGTAGCATGCCTCCAAAGATAAATGTTTAGAAATTGCAATTTTTTTTTGCTTCACCAAAAAGACCATTTTCCATAAAAAGTGATTTTTTTCAAAAAAAGTAAATGACCCCTCTAATTAATCGACTAGATCACCAGAACCTTTCCCTGTTGTCAGAAATATGATAGGTTCCTTAGTTTTCATGTAGCATGCCTCCAAAGATACATGTTTAGAAATTGCCATTTTTTTTGCTTCACCAAAAAGCCCATTTTCCGTAAAAAGTGATTTTTTTCAAAAAAAGTAAATGACCCCTCTAATTAATCGACTCGATCACCAGAACCTTCCCGTGTTGTCAGAAACATGATAGGTTCCTTAGTTTTCGTGTAGCATGCCTCCAAAGATATGTGTTTAGAAACTGCAATTTTTTTTTGCTTCACCAAAAAGCCCATTTTCCATAAAAAGTGATTTTTTTCAAAAAAGTAAATGACCCCTCTAATTAATCGACTAGATCACCAGAATCTTCCCGTGTTGTCAGAAACATGATAGGTTCCTTAGTTTTCGTGTAGCATGCCTCCAAAGATGTGTGTTTAGAAACTGCAATTTTTTTTGCTTCACCAAAAAGCCCATTTTCCGTAAAAAGTGATTTTTTTCAAAAAAAGTAAATGACCCCTCTAATTAATCGACTAGATCACCAGAACCTTTCCCTGTTGTCAGAAATATGATAGGTTCCTTAGTTTTCATGTAGCATTCCTCCAAAGATACATGTTTAGAAATTGCAATTTTTTTTGCTTCACCAAAAAGCCCATTTTCCGTAAAAAGTGATTTTTTTCAAAAAAAGTAAATGACCCCTCTAATTAATAGACTCGATCACCTGAACCTTCCCCTGTTGTCAGAAACATGATAGGTTCCTTCGTTTTCGCGTAGCATGCCTCCAAAGATACATGTTTAGAAATTGCAATTTTTTTTTGCTTCACCAAAAAGCCCATTTTCCGTAAAAAGTGAATTTTTTCAAAAAAAGTAAATTACCCCTCTATTTAATCGACTCGATCACCAGAACCTTCCCGTGTTGTCAGAAACATGATAGGTTCCTTAGTTTTCGCGTAGCATGCCTCCAAAGATACATGTTTAGAAACTGCAATTTTTTTTTGCTTCACCAAAAAGCCCATTTTCCATAAAAAGTGATTTTTTTCAAAAAAGTAAATGACCCCTCTAATTAATCGACTAGATCACCAGAATCTTCCCGTGTTGTCAGAAACATGATAGGTTCCTTAGTTTTCGTGTAGCATGCCTCCAAAGATGTGTGTTTAGAAACTGCAATTTTTTTTGCTTCACCAAAAAGCCCATTTTCCGTAAAAAGTGATTTTTTTCAAAAAAAGTAAATGACCCCTCTAATTAATCGACTAGATCACCAGAACCTTTCCCTGTTGTCAGAAATATGATAGGTTCCTTAGTTTTCATGTAGCATTCCTCCAAAGATACATGTTTAGAAATTGCAATTTTTTTTGCTTCACCAAAAAGCCCATTTTCCGTAAAAAGTGATTTTTTTCAAAAAAAGTAAATGACTCCTCTAATTAATCGACTAGATCACCAGAACCTTACCCAGTTGTCAGAAACATGATAGGTTCCTTAGTTTTGACGTAGCATGCCTCCAAAGATACATGTTTAGAAATTGCAATTTTTTTGTGCTTCACCAAAAAGCCCATTTTCCGTAAGAAGTGATTTTTTTCAAAAAACAGTAAATGACCCCTCTAATTAATCGACTAGATCACCAGAACCTTCCACAGTTGTCAAAAACATGATAGGTTCCTTAGTTTTCGAGTAGCATGCCTCCAAAGATACATGTTTAAAAACTGCAATTTTTTTTTGCTTCACCAAAAAGCTCATTTTCCGTAAAAAGTGATTTTTTTCAAAAAAAGTAAATGACCCCTCTAATTAATCGACTAGATCACCAGAACCTTCCCCAGTTGTCAGATACATGATAGGTCCCTTAGTTTTCGCATAGCATGCCTCCAAATATACATGTTTAAAAACTGCAATTTTTTTTTGCTTCACCAAAAGGCCCATTTTCCGTAAAAAGTGATTTTTTTTAAAAAAAGTAAATGACCCCTCTAATTAATCGACTAGATCACCAGAACCTTTCCCTGTTGTCAGAAATATGATAGGTTCCTTAGTTTTCATGTAGCATTCCTCCAAAGATACATGTTTAGAAATTGCAATTTTTTTTGCTTCACCAAAAAGCCCATTTTCCGTAAAAAGTGATTTTTTTCAAAAAAAGTAAATGACTCCTCTAATTAATCGACTAGATCACCAGAACCTTCCCAAGTTGTCAGAAATATGATAGATTCCTTCGTTTCCGCGTAGCATGACTCCAAAGATACATGTTTAGAAATTGCAATTTTTTTTTGCTTCACCAAAAAGCCCATTTTCCGTAAAAAGTGATTTTTTTCAAAAAAAGTAAATGACCCCTCTAATTAATCGACTAGATCACCAGAACCTTCCACAGTTGTCAAAAACATGATAGGTTCCTAAGTTTTCGAGTAGCATGCCTCCAAATATACATGTTTAAAAACTGCAATTTTTTTTTGCTTCACCAAAAAGCTCATTTTCCGTAAAAAGTGATTTTTTTCAAAAAAAGTAAATGACCCCTCTAATTAATCGACTAGATCACCAGAACCTTCCCCAGTTGTCAGATACATGATAGGTCCCTTAGTTTTCGCATAGCATGCCTCCAAATATACATGTTTAAAAACTGCAATTTTTTTTTGCTTCACCAAAAGGCCCATTTTCCGTAAAAAGTGATTTTTTTTAAAAAAAGTAAATGACCCCTCTAATTAATTGACTAGATCACCAGAACCTTCCCGTGTTGTCAGAAACATGATAGGTTCCTTAGTTTTCGCGTAGCATGCCTCCAAAGATACATGTTTAGAAATTGCAAATTTTTTTGCTTCACCAAAAAGCACATTTTCCGTAAAAAGAGATTTTTTTCAAAAAAAGTAAATGACCCCTCTAATTAATCGACTAGATCACCAGAACCTTTCCCTGTTGTCAGAAATATGATAGGTTCCTTAGTTTTCAAGTTGCATGCCTCCAAAGATACATGTTTAGAAATTGCAATTTTTTTTTACTTCACCAAAAAGCCCCTTTTCCGTAAAAAGTGATTTTTTTCAAAAAAAGTAAATGACACCTCTAATTAATCGACTAGATCACCAGAACCTTCCCCAGTTGTCAGAAACATGATAGGTTCCTTAGTTTTCGTGTAGCATGCCTCCAAAGATATGTGTTTAGAAACTGCAATTTTTTTTGCTTCACCAAAAAGCCCATTTTCCGTAAAAAGTGATTTTTAAAAAAAAAAGTAAATGACCCCTCTAATTAATCGACTAGATCACCAGAACCTTCCCGTGTTGTCAGAAACATGATAGATTCCTTCGTTTCCGCATAGCATGACTCTAAAGATACATGTTTAGAAACTGCAATTTTTTTTTTGCTTCACCAAAAAGCCCATTTTCGATAAAAAGTGATTTTTTTCAAAAAAAGTAAATGACCCCTCTAATTAATCGACTCGATCACCAGAACCTTCCTCAGTTGTCAGAAACATGATAGGTTCCTTAGTTTTCATGTAGCATTCCTCCAAAGATACATGTTTAGAAATTGCAATTTTTTTTTGCTTCACCAAAAAGCCCATTTTCCGTAAAAAGTGATTTTTTTCAAAAAAAGTCAATGACTCCTCTAATTAATTGACTAGATCACCAGAACCTTCCCCAGTTGTCAGAAACATGATAGGTTCCTTAGTTTTCGTGTAGCATGCCTCCAAAGATATAGGTTTAGAAACTGCAATTTTTTTTGCTTCACCAAAAAGACCATTTTCCGTAAAAAGTGATTTTATCCAAAAAAGTAAATGAGCACTCTAATTAATTGACTAGATCACCAGAACCTTCCCCTGTTGTCAGAAACATGATAGGTTACTTAGTTTTTGCGTAGCATGCCTCCAAAGATATACGTGTTTAGAAATTGAAATTTTTTTTTGCTTCCCCAAAAAGCCCATTTTCCGTAAAAAGTGATTTTTTTCAAAAAAAGTAAATGACCCCTCTACTTAATCGACTCAATCACCAGAACCTTCCTCAGTTGTCAGAAACATGATAGGTTCCTTAGTTTTCGAGTAGCATGCCTCCAAAGATACATGTTTAGAAACTGCAATTTTTTTTTGCTTCACCAAAAAGCCCTTTTCGATAAAAAGTGATTTTTTTCAAAAAAGTAAATGACCCCTCTAATTAATCGACTAGATCACCAGAACCTTCCCATGTTGTCAGAAACATGATAGGTTCCTTAGTTTTCGTGTAGCATGCCTCCAAAGATACGTGTTTAGAAACTGCAAATTTTTTTTGCTTCACCAAAAAGACCATTTTCCGTAAAAAGTGATTTTTTCCAAAAAAGTAAATGAGCACTCTAATTAATCGACTAGATCACCAGAACCTTCCCCAGTTGTCAGAAACATGATAGGTTCCTTAGTTTTCACGTAGCATGCCTCCAAAGATACATGTTTAGAAATTGCAATTTTTTTGTGCTTCACCAAAAAGCCCATTTTCCGTAAAAAGTGATTTTTTTCAAAAAAAGTAAATGACCCCTCTAATTAATCCACTCGATCACCAGAACCTTCCCCTGTTGTCAGAAACATGATAGGTTACTTAGTTTTTGCGTAGCATGCCTCCAAAGATACGTGTTTAGAAATTGAAATTTTTTTTTGCCTCACCAAAAAGCCCATTTTCCGTAAAAAGTGATTTTTTTCAAAAAAAGTAAATGACCCCTCTAATTAATCGACTAGATCACCAGAACCTTCCCATGTTGTCAGAAACATGATAGGTTCCTTAGTTTTCGTGTAGCATGCCTCCAAAGATACGTGTTTAGAAACTGCAAATTTTTTTTGCTTCACCAAAAAGACCATTTTCCGTAAAAAGTGATTTTTTCCAAAAAAGTAAATGAGCACTCTAATTAATCGACTAGATCACCAGAACCTTCCCCAGTTGTCAGAAACATGATAGGTTCCTTAGTTTTCACGTAGCATGCCTCCAAAGATACATGTTTAGAAATTGCAATTTTTTTGTGCTTCACCAAAAAGCCCATTTTCCGTAAAAAGTGATTTTTTTCAAAAAAAGTAAATGACCCCTCTAATTAATCCACTCGATCACCAGAACCTTCCCCTGTTGTCAGAAACATGATAGGTTACTTAGTTTTTGCGTAGCATGCCTCCAAAGATACGTGTTTAGAAATTGAAATTTTTTTTTGCCTCACCAAAAAGCCCATTTTCCGTAAAAAGTGATTTTTTTCAAAAAAAGTAAATGACCCCTCTAATTAATCGACTCAATCACCAGAACCTTCATCAGTTGTCAGAAACATGATAGGTTCCTTAGTTTTCACATAGCATGCCTCCAAAGATACAGGTTTAGAAATTGCACATTTTGTTTGCTTCACCAAAAAGCCCATTTTTCGTAAAAAGTGATTTTTTTCAAAAAAAGTAAATGACCCCTCTAATTAATCGACTAGATCACCAGAACCTTCCCGTATTGTCAGAAACATGATAGGTTCCTTAGTTTTCGTGTAGCATGCCTCCAAAGATACGTGTTTAGAAACTGCAATTTTTTTTGCTTCACCAAAAAGACCATTTTCCATAAAAAGTGATTTTTTCCAAAAAAGTAAATGAGCACTCTAATTAATCGACTAGATCACCAGAACCTTCCCCAGTTGTCAGAAACATGATAGGTTCCTTAGTTTTCACGTAGCATGCCTCCAAAGATACATGTTTAGAAATTGCAATTTTTTTTGCTTCACCAAAAAGCCCATTTTCCGTAAAAAGTGATTTTTTTTTAAAAAAGTAAATGACCCCTCTAATTAATCGACTAGATCACCAGAACCTTCCCGTGTTGTCAGAAACATGATTGGTTCCTTCGTTTCCGCATAGCATGACTCTAAAGATACATGTTTAGAAATTGCAATTTTTTTTTTGCTTCACCAAAAAGCCCATTTTCGATAAAAAGTGATTTTTTTCAAAAAAAGTAAATGACCCCTCTAATTAATCGACTAGATCACCAGAATCTTCCCCAGTTGTCAGAAACATGATAGGTTCCTTAGTTTTCGAGTAGCATGCCTCCAAAGATAAATGTTTAGAAATTGCAATTTTTTTTTGCTTCACCAAAAAGACCATTTTCCATAAAAAGTGATTTTTTTCAAAAAAAGTAAATGACCCCTCTAATTAATCGACTAGATCACCAGAACCTTCCCCAGTTGTCAGAAACATGATAGGTTCCTTAGTTTTCGAGTAGCATGCCTCCAAAGATAAATGTTTAGAAATTGCAATTTTTTTTTGCTTCACCAAAAAGACCATTTTCCATAAAAAGTGATTTTTTTCAAAAAAAGTAAATGACCCCTCTAATTAATCGACTAGATCACCAGAACCTTTCCCTGTTGTCAGAAATATGATAGGTTCCTTAGTTTTCATGTAGCATGCCTCCAAAGATACATGTTTAGAAATTGCCATTTTTTTTGCTTCACCAAAAAGCCCATTTTCCGTAAAAAGTGATTTTTTTCAAAAAAAGTAAATGACCCCTCTAATTAATCGACTCGATCACCAGAACCTTCCCGTGTTGTCAGAAACATGATAGGTTCCTTAGTTTTCGTGTAGCATGCCTCCAAAGATATGTGTTTAGAAACTGCAATTTTTTTTTGCTTCACCAAAAAGCCCATTTTCCATAAAAAGTGATTTTTTTCAAAAAAGTAAATGACCCCTCTAATTAATCGACTAGATCACCAGAATCTTCCCGTGTTGTCAGAAACATGATAGGTTCCTTAGTTTTCGTGTAGCATGCCTCCAAAGATGTGTGTTTAGAAACTGCAATTTTTTTTGCTTCACCAAAAAGCCCATTTTCCGTAAAAAGTGATTTTTTTCAAAAAAAGTAAATGACCCCTCTAATTAATCGACTAGATCACCAGAACCTTTCCCTGTTGTCAGAAATATGATAGGTTCCTTAGTTTTCATGTAGCATTCCTCCAAAGATACATGTTTAGAAATTGCAATTTTTTTTGCTTCACCAAAAAGCCCATTTTCCGTAAAAAGTGATTTTTTTCAAAAAAAGTAAATGACCCCTCTAATTAATAGACTCGATCACCTGAACCTTCCCCTGTTGTCAGAAACATGATAGGTTCCTTCGTTTTCGCGTAGCATGCCTCCAAAGATACATGTTTAGAAATTGCAATTTTTTTTTGCTTCACCAAAAAGCCCATTTTCCGTAAAAAGTGAATTTTTTCAAAAAAAGTAAATTACCCCTCTATTTAATCGACTCGATCACCAGAACCTTCCCGTGTTGTCAGAAACATGATAGGTTCCTTAGTTTTCGCGTAGCATGCCTCCAAAGATACATGTTTAGAAACTGCAATTTTTTTTTGCTTCACCAAAAAGCCCATTTTCCATAAAAAGTGATTTTTTTCAAAAAAGTAAATGACCCCTCTAATTAATCGACTAGATCACCAGAATCTTCCCGTGTTGTCAGAAACATGATAGGTTCCTTAGTTTTCGTGTAGCATGCCTCCAAAGATGTGTGTTTAGAAACTGCAATTTTTTTTGCTTCACCAAAAAGCCCATTTTCCGTAAAAAGTGATTTTTTTCAAAAAAAGTAAATGACCCCTCTAATTAATCGACTAGATCACCAGAACCTTTCCCTGTTGTCAGAAATATGATAGGTTCCTTAGTTTTCATGTAGCATTCCTCCAAAGATACATGTTTAGAAATTGCAATTTTTTTTGCTTCACCAAAAAGCCCATTTTCCGTAAAAAGTGATTTTTTTCAAAAAAAGTAAATGACTCCTCTAATTAATCGACTAGATCACCAGAACCTTACCCAGTTGTCAGAAACATGATAGGTTCCTTAGTTTTGACGTAGCATGCCTCCAAAGATACATGTTTAGAAATTGCAATTTTTTTGTGCTTCACCAAAAAGCCCATTTTCCGTAAAAAGTGATTTTTTTCAAAAAAAGTAAATTACCCCTCTAATTAATCGACTCGATCACCAGAACCTTCCCCAGTTGTCAGAAACATGATAGGTTCCTTAGTTTTCGAGTAGCATGCCTCCAAAGATATGTGTTTAGAAACTGCAATTTTTTTTGCTTCACCAAAAAGCCCATTTTCCGTAAAAAGTGATTTTTAAAAAAAAAAGTAAATGACTCCTCTAATTAATCGACTAGATCACCAGAACCTTCCCCTGTTGTCAGAAACATGATAGGTTCCTTAGTTTTCGTGTAGCATGCCTCCAAAGATATGTGTTTAGAAACTGCAATTTTTTTTGCTTCACCAAAAAGCCCATATTCCGGAAAAAGTGATTTTTAAAAAAAAAAGTAAATGACCACTCTAATTAATCGACTAGATAACCAGAACCTTCCACAGTTGTCAAAAACATGATAGGTTCCTTAGTTTTCGAGTAGCATGCTTCCAAAGATACATGTTTAGAAATTGCAATTTTTTTTTGCTTCACCAAAAAGCCCATTTTCCATAAAAAGTGATTTTTTTCAAAAAAGTAAATGACCCCTCTAATTAATCGACTAGATCACCAGAACCTTCCCGTGTTGTCAGAAACATGATAGGTTCTTAGTTTTCGAGTAGCATGCCTCCAAAGATACATGTTTAGAAATTGCAAATTTTTTTTGCTTCACCAAAAAGCACATTTTCCGTAAAAAGTGATTTTTTTCAAAAAAAGTAAATGACCCCTCTCATTAATCGACTAGATCACCAGAACCTTTCCATGTTGTCAGAAATATGATAGGTTCCTTAGTTTTCATGTAGCATACCTCCAAAGATACATGTTTAGAAATTGCAATTTTTTTTGCTTCACCAAAAAGCCCATTTTCCGTAAAAAGTGATTTTTTTCAAAAAAAGTAAATGACCCCTCTAATTAATCGACTCCATCACCAGAACCTTCCCGTGTTGTCAGAAACATGATAGGTTCCTTAGTTTTCACGTAGCATGCCTCCAAAGATACATGTTTAGAAATTGCAATTTTTTTGTGCTTCACCAAAAAGCCCATTTTCCGTAAGAAGTGATTTTTTTCAAAAAACAGTAAATGACCCCTCTAATTAATTGACTAGATCACCAGAACCTTCCCCAGTTGTCAGAAACATGATAGGTCCCTTAGTTTTCGCATAGCATGCCTCCAAAGATACATGTTTAGAAATTGCAAATTTTTTTTTGCTTCACCAAAAAGCCCATTTTCCGTAAAAAGTGATTTTTTTCAAAAAAAGTAAATGACCCCTCTAATTAATCGACTAGATAACCAGAACCTTCCCCAGTTGTCAGAAACATGATAGGTCCCTTAGTTTTCGCATAGAATGCCTCCAAAGATACATGTTTAGAAATTGCAATTTTTTTTTGCTTCACCAAAAAGCCCATTTTCCGTAAAAAGTGATTTTTTTCAAAAAAAGTAAATTACCCCTCTAATTAATCGACTCGATCACCAGAACCTTCCACAGTTGTCAGAAACATGATAGGTTCCTTAGTTTTCGAGTAGCATGCCTCCAAAGATACATGTTTAGAAATTGCAATTTTTTTTTGCTTCACCAAAAAGCCCATTTTCCGTAAAAAGTGATTTTTAAAAAAAAATGTAAATGACCCCTCTAATTCATCGACTACATCACCAGAACCTTCCCCAGTTGTCAGAAACATGATAGGTTCCTTAGTTTTCGAGTAGCATGCCTCCAAAGATACATGTTTAGAAATTGCAATTTTTTTTTGCTTCACCAAAAAGCCCATTTTCCATAAAAAGTGATTTTTTTCAAAAAAAGTAAATGACCCCTCTAATTAATCGACTAGATCACCAGAACCTTTCGCTGTTGTCAGAAATATGATAGGTTCCTTAGTTTTCATGTAGCATGCCTCCAAAGATAAATGTTTAGAAATTGCAATTTTTTTGTGCTTCACCAAAAAGCCCATTTTCCGTAAAAAGTGATTTTTTTCAAAAAACAGTAAATGACCCCTCTAATTAATTGACTAGATCACCAGAACCTTCCCCAGTTGTCAGAAACATGATAGTTCCCTTAGTTTTCGCATAGCATGCCTCCAAAGATACATGTTTAGAAATTGCAATTTTTTTTTGCTTCACCAAAAAGCCCATTTTCCGTAAAAAGTGATTTTTTTCAAAAAAAGTAAATTACCCCTCTAATTAATCGACTCGATCACCAGAACCTTCCCCAGTTGTCAGAAACATGATAGGTTCCTTAGTTTTCGAGTAGCATGCCTCCAAAGATATGTGTTTAGAAACTGCAATTTTTTTTGCTTCACCAAAAAGCCCATTTTCCGTAAAAAGTGATTTTAAAAAAAAAAAGTAAATGACTCCTCTAATTAATCGACTAGATCACCAGAACCTTCCCCTGTTGTCAGAAACATGATAGGTTCCTTAGTTTTCGTGTAGCATGCCTCCAAAGATATGTGTTTAGAAACTGCAATTTTTTTTGCTTCACCAAAAAGCCCATATTCCGGAAAAAGTGATTTTTAAAAAAAAAAGTAAATGACCACTCTAATTAATCGACTAGATAACCAGAACCTTCCACAGTTGTCAAAAACATGATAGGTTCCTTAGTTTTCGAGTAGCATGCTTCCAAAGATACATGTTTAGAAATTGCAATTTTTTTTTGCTTCACCAAAAAGCCCATTTTCCATAAAAAGTGATTTTTTTCAAAAAAGTAAATGACCCCTCTAATTAATCGACTAGATCACCAGAACCTTCCCGTGTTGTCAGAAACATGATAGGTTCTTAGTTTTCGAGTAGCATGCCTCCAAAGATACATGTTTAGAAATTGCAAATTTTTTTTGCTTCACCAAAAAGCACATTTTCCGTAAAAAGTGATTTTTTTCAAAAAAAGTAAATGACCCCTCTCATTAATCGACTAGATCACCAGAACCTTTCCCTGTTGTCAGAAATATGATAGGTTCCTTAGTTTTCATGTAGCATACCTCCAAAGATACATGTTTAGAAATTGCAATTTTTTTTGCTTCACCAAAAAGCCCATTTTCCGTAAAAAGTGATTTTTTTCAAAAAAAGTAAATGACCCCTCTAATTAATCGACTCCATCACCAGAACCTTCCCGTGTTGTCAGAAACATGATAGGTTCCTTAGTTTTCACGTAGCATGCCTCCAAAGATACATGTTTAGAAATTGCAATTTTTTTGTGCTTCACCAAAAAGCCCATTTTCCGTAAGAAGTGATTTTTTTCAAAAAACAGTAAATGACCCCTCTAATTAATTGACTAGATCACCAGAACCTTCCCCAGTTGTCAGAAACATGATAGGTCCCTTAGTTTTCGCATAGCATGCCTCCAAAGATACATGTTTAGAAATTGCAAATTTTTTTTTGCTTCACCAAAAAGCCCATTTTCCGTAAAAAGTGATTTTTTTCAAAAAAAGTAAATGACCCCTCTAATTAATCGACTCGATCACCGGAACCTTACTCAGTTGTCAGAAACATGATAGGTTCCTTAGTTTTCACGTAGCATGCCTCCAAAGATACATGTTTAGAAATTGCAATTTTTTTTTGCTTCACCAAAAAGCCCATTTTCCGTAAAAAGTGATTTTTTTCAAAAAACAGTAAATGACCCCTCTAATTAATTGACTAGATCACCAGAACCTTCCCCAGTTGTCAGAAACATGATAGTTCCCTTAGTTTTCGCATAGCATGCCTCCAAAGATACATGTTTAGAAATTGCAATTTTTTTTTGCTTCACCAAAAAGCCCATTTTCCGTAAAAAGTGATTTTTTTCAAAAAAAGTAAATTACCCCTCTAATTAATCGACTCGATCACCAGAACCTTCCCCAGTTGTCAGAAACATGATAGGTTCCTTAGTTTTCGAGTAGCATGCCTCCAAAGATATGTTTTTAGAAACTGCAATTTTTTTTGCTTCACCAAAAAGCCCATTTTCCGTAAAAAGTGATTTTTAAAAAAAAAAGTAAATGACTCCTCTAATTAATCGACTAGATCACCAGAACCTTCCCCTGTTGTCAGAAACATGATAGGTTCCTTAGTTTTCGTGTAGCATGCCTCCAAAGATATGTGTTTAGAAATTGCAATTTTTTTTGCTTCACCAAAAAGCCCATATTCCGTAAAAAGTGATTTTTAAAAAAAAAAGTAAATGACCACTCTAATTAATCGACTAGATAACCAGAACCTTCCACAGTTGTCAAAAACATGATAGGTTCCTTAGTTTTCGAGTAGCATGCTTCCAAAGATACATGTTTAGAAATTGCAATTTTTTTTTGCTTCACCAAAAAGCCCATTTTCCATAAAAAGTGATTTTTTTCAAAAAAGTAAATGACCCCTCTAATTAATCGACTAGATCACCAGAACCTTCCCGTGTTGTCAGAAACATGATAGGTTCTTAGTTTTCGTGTAGCATGCCTCCAAAGATATGTGTTTAGAAACTGCAATTTTTTTTGCTTCACCAAAAAGCCCATTTTCCGTAAAAAAAGTGATTTTTAATAAAAAAAGTAAATGACCTCTCTAATTAATTGACTAGATCACCAGAACCTTCCCCAGTTGTCAGAAACATGATAGGTTACTTAGTTTTTGCGTAGCATGCCTCCAAAGATACATGTTTAGAAATCGCAATTTTTTTTTTCTTCACCAAAAAGCCCATTTTCCATAAAAAGTGATTTTTTTCAAAAAAGTAAATGACCCCTCTAATTAATCGACTAGATCACCAGAACCTTCCCGTGTTGTCAGAAACATGATAGGTTCTTAGTTTTCGAGTAGCATGCCTCCAAAGATACATGTTTAGAAATTGCAAATTTTTTTTGCTTCACCAAAAAGCACATTTTCCGTAAAAAGTGATTTTTTTCAAAAAAAGTAAATGACCCCTCTCATTAATCGACTAGATCACCAGAACCTTTCCCTGTTGTCAGAAATATGATAGGTTCCTTAGTTTTCATGTAGCATGCCTCCAAAGATACATGTTTAGAAATTGCAATTTTTTTTGCTTCACCAAAAAGCCCATTTTCAGTAAAAAGTGATTTTTTTCAAAAAAAGTAAATGACCCCTCTAATTAATCGACTCCATCACCAGAACCTTCCCGTGTTGTCAGAAACATGATAGGTTCCTTAGTTTTCACGTAGCATGCCTCCAAAGATACATGTTTAGAAATTGCAATTTTTTTGTGCTTCACCAAAAAGCCCATTTTCCATAAGAAGTGATTTTTTTCAAAAAACAGTAAATGACCCCTCTAATTAATTGACTAGATCACCAGAACCTTCCCCAGTTGTCAGAAACATGATAGGTCCCTTAGTTTTCGCATAGCATGCCTCCAAAGATACATGTTTAGAAATTGCAATTTTTTTTTGCTTCACCAAAAAGCCCATTTTCCGTAAAAAGTGATTTTTTTCAAAAAAAGTAAATTACCTCTCTAATTAATCGACTCGATCACCAGAACCTTCCCCAGTTGTCAGAAACATGATAGGTTCCTTAGTTTTCGAGTAGCATGCCTCCAAAGATACATGTTTAGAAATTGCAATTTTTTTTTGCTTCACCAAAAAGCCCATTTTCCGTAAAAAGTGATTTTTTAAAAAAAAAGTAAATGACCCCTCTAATTAATCGACTAGATCACCAGAACCTTACTCAGTTGTCAGAAACATGATAGGTTCCTTAGTTTTCACGTAGCATGCCTCCAAAGATACATGTTTAGAAATTGAAATTTTTTTTTGCTTCACCAAAAAGCCCATTTTCCATAAAAAGTTATTTTTTTCAAAAAAAGTAAATGACCCCTCTAATTAATCGACTCGATCACCAGAACCTTCCCCTGTTGTCAGAAACATGATAGGTTACTTAGTTTTTGCGTAGCATGCCTCCAAAGATACGTGTTTAGAAATTGAAATTTTTTTTTGCTTCACCAAAAAGCCCATTTTCCGTAAAAAGTGATTTTTTTCAAAAAAAGTAAATGACCCCTCTAATTAATCGACTCGATCACAGGAACCTTACTCAGTTGTCAGAAACATGATAGGTTCCTTAGTTTTCACGTAGCATGCCTCCAAAGATACATGTTTAGAAATTGCAATTTTTTTTTTGCTTCACCAAAAAGACCATTTTCCGTAAGAAGTGATTTTTTTCAAAAAACAGTAAATGACCCCTCTAATTAATTGACTAGATCACCAGAACCTTCCCCAGTTGTCAGAAACATGATAGGTTCCTTAGTTTTCACGTAGCATGCCTCCAAAGATACATGTTTAGAAATTGCAATTTTTTTTTGCTTCACCAAAAAGCCCATTTTCCGTAAAAAGTGATTTTTTTCAAAAAAAGTAAATGACCCCTCTAATTAATCGACTAGATCACCAGAACCTTCCCCAGTTGTCAGAAACATGATAGGTCCCTTAGTTTTCGCATAGAATGCCTCCAAAGATACATGTTTAGAAATTGCAATTTTTTTTTGCTTCACCAAAAAGCCCATTTTCCGTAAAAAGTGATTTTTAAAAAAAAAATGTAAATGACCCCTCTAATTAATCGACTAGATCACCAGAACCTTCCCGTGTTGTCAGAAACATGATAGGTTCCTTAGTTTTCGAGTAGCATGCCTCCAAAGATACATGTTTAGAAATTGCAATTTTTTTTGCTTCACCAAAAAGCCCATTTTCCGTAAAAAGTGATTTTTAAAAAAAAAAGTAAATGTCCACTCTAATTGATCGACTAGATCACCAGAACCTTCCCCAGTTGTCAGAAACATGATAGGTTCCTTAGTTTTCGAGTAGCTTGCCTCCAAAGATACATGTTTAGAAATTGCAATTTTTTTTTGCTTCACCAAAAAGCCCATTTTCCATAAAAAGTGATTTTTTTCAAAAAAAGTAAATGACCCCTCTAATTAATCGACTAGATCACCAGAACCTTTCACTGTTGTCAGAAATATGATAGGTTCCTTAGTTTTCATGTAGCATGCCTCCAAAGATACATGTTTAGAAATTGCCATTTTTTTTGCTTCACCAAAAAGCCCATTTTCCGTAAAAAGTGATTTTTTTCAAAAAAAGTAAATGACCCCTCTAATTAATCGACTCGATCACCAGAACCTTCCCCTGTTGTCAGAAACATGATAGGTTCCTTAGTTTTCGCGTAGCATGCCTCCAAAGATACATGTTTAGAAATTGCAATTTTTTTTTGCTTCACCAAAAAGCCCATTTTCCGTAAAAAGTGATTTTTTAAAAAAAAAGTAAATGACCCCTCTAATTAATCGACTAGATCACCAGAACCTTCCCGTGTTGTCAGAAACATGATAGGTTCCTTAGTTTTCGTGTAGCATGCCTCCAAAGATATGTGTTTAGAAACTGCAATTTTTTTTTGCTTCACCAAAAAGCCCATTTTCCATAAAAAGTGATTTTTTTCAAAAAAGTAAATGACCCCTCTAATTAATCGACTAGATCACCAGAATCTTCCCGTGTTGTCAGAAACATGATAGGTTCCTTAGTTTTCGTGTAGCATGCCTCCAAAGATGTGTGTTTAGAAACTGCAATTTTTTTTGCTTCACCAAAAAGCCCATTTTCCGTAAAAAGTGATTTTTTTCAAAAAAAGTAAATGACCCCTCTAATTAATCGACTAGATCACCAGAACCTTTCCCTGTTGTCAGAAATATGATAGGTTCCTTAGTTTTCATGTAGCATGCCTCCAAAGATACATGTTTAGAAATTGAAATTTTTTTTGCTTCACCAAAAAGCCCATTTTCCGTAAAAAGTGATTTTTTTCAAAAAAAGTAAATGACCCCTCTAATTAATCGACTCGATCACCTGAACCTTACCCAGTTGTCAGAAACATGATAGGTTCCTTAGTTTTCACGTAGCATGCCTCCAAAGATATATGTTTAGAAATTGCCATTTTTTTTGCTTCACCAAAAAGCCCATTTTCCGTAAAAAGTGATTTTTTTTAAAAAAAGTAAATGACCCCTCTAATTAATCGACTAGATCACCAGAACCTTCCCGTGTTGTCAGAAACATGATAGGTTCCTTAGTTTTCGTGTAGCATGCCTCCAAAGATATGTGTTTAGAAACTGCAATTTTTTTTTGCTTCACCAAAAAGCCCATTTTCCATAAAAAGTGATTTTTTTCAAAAAAGTAAATGACCCCTCTAATTAATCGACTAGATCACCAGAATCTTCCCGTGTTGTCAGAAACATGATAGGTTCCTTAGTTTTCGTGTAGCATGCCTCCAAAGATGTGTGTTTAGAAACTGCAATTTTTTTTGCTTCACCAAAAAGCCCATTTTCCGTAAAAAGTGATTTTTTTCAAAAAAAGTAAATGACCCCTCTAATTAATCGACTAGATCACCAGAACCTTTCCCTGTTGTCAGAAATATGATAGGTTCCTTAGTTTTCATGTAGCATGCCTCCAAAGATACATGTTTAGAAATTGAAATTTTTTTTGCTTCACCAAAAAGCCCATTTTCCGTAAAAAGTGATTTTTTTCAAAAAAAGTAAATGACCCCTCTAATTAATCGACTCGATCACCTGAACCTTACCCAGTTGTCAGAAACATGATAGGTTCCTTAGTTTTCACGTAGCATGCCTCCAAAGATATATGTTTAGAAATTGCCATTTTTTTTGCTTCACCAAAAAGCCCATTTTCCGTAAAAAGTGATTTTTTTTAAAAAAAGTAAATGACCCCTCTAATTAATCGACTAGATCACCAGAACCTTCCCGTGTTGTCAGAAACATGATAGGTTCCTTAGTTTTCGTGTAGCATGCCTCCAAAGATATGTGTTTAGAAACTGCAATTTTTTTTTGCTTCACCAAAAAGCCCATTTTCCATAAAAAGTGATTTTTTTCAAAAAAGTAAATGACCCCTCTAATTAATCGACTAGATCACCAGAATCTTCCCGTGTTGTCAGAAACATGATAGGTTCCTTAGTTTTCGTGTAGCATGCCTCCAAAGATGTGTGTTTAGAAACTGCAATTTTTTTTGCTTCACCAAAAAGCCCATTTTCCGTAAAAAGTGATTTTTTTCAAAAAAAGTAAATGACCCCTCTAATTAATCGACTAGATCACCAGAATCTTCCCGTGTTGTCAGAAACATGATAGGTTCCTTAGTTTTCGTGTAGCATGCCTCCAAAGATGTGTGTTTAGAAACTGCAATTTTTTTTGCTTCACCAAAAAGCCCATTTTCCGTAAAAAGTGATTTTTTTCAAAAAAAGTAAATGACCCCTCTAATTAATCGATTCGATCACCTGAACCTTCCCCTGTTGTCAGAAACATGATAGGTTCCTTAGTTTTCGCGTAGCATGCCTCCAAAGATACATGTTTAGAAATTGCAATTTTTTTTTGCTTCACCAAAAAGCCCATTTTCCGTAAAAAGTGAATTTTTTCAAAAAAAGTAAATTACCCCTCTAATTAATCGACTCGATCACCAGAACCTTCCCCAGTTGTCAGAAACATGATAGGTTCCTTAGGTTTCGAGTAGCATGCCTCCAAAGATACATGTTTAGAAATTGCAATTTTTTTTTGCTTCATCAAAAAGCCCATTTTCCGTAAAAAGTGATTTTTTTAAAAAAAAGTAAATGACCCCTCTAATTAATCTACTAGATCACCAGAACCTTCCCGTGTTGTCAGAAACATGATAGGTTCCTTAGTTTTCGTGTAGCATGCCTCCAAAGATATGTGTTTAGAAACTGCAATTTTTTTTGCTTCACCAAAAAGCCCATTTTCCGTAAAAAGTGATTTTTTTCAAAAAAAGTAAATGACTCCTCTAATTAATCGACTAGATCACCAGAACCTTACCCAGTTGTCAGAAACATGATAGGTTCCTTAGTTTTCACGTAGCATGCCTCCAAAGATACATGTTTAGAAATTGCAATTTTTTTGTGCTTCACCAAAAAGCCCATTTTCCGTAAGAAGTGATTTTTTTCAAAAAACAGTAAATGACCCCTCTAATTAATTGACTAGATCACCAGAACCTTCCCCAGTTGTCAGAAACATGATAGTTCCCTTAGTTTTCGCATAGCATGCCTCCAAAGATACATGTTTAGAAATTGCAATTTTTTTTTGCTTCACCAAAAAGCCCATTTTCCGTAAAAAGTGATTTTTTTCAAAAAAAGTAAATTACCCCTCTATTTAATCGACTCGATCACCAGAACCTTCCCCAGTTGTCAGAAAAATGATAGGTTCCTTAGTTTTCGAGTAGCATGCCTCCAAAGATACATGTTTAGAAACTGCAATTTTTTTTGCTTCACCAAAAAGCCCATTTTCCGTAAAAAGTGATTTTTAAAAAAAAAAGTAAATGACTCCTCTAATTAATCGACTAGATCACCAGAACCTTCCCCTGTTGTCAGAAACATGATAGGTTCCTTAGTTTTCGTGTAGCATGCCTCCAAAGATATGTGTTTAGAAACTGCAATTTTTTTTGCTTCACCAAAAAGCCCATATTCCGTAAAAAGTGATTTTTAAAAAAAAAAGTAAATGACCCCTCTAATTAATCGACTCGATCACCAGAACCTTCCCCTGTTGTCAGAAACATGATAGGTTCCTTAGTTTTCGCGTAGCATGCCTCCAAAGATACATGTTTAGAAATTGCAATTTTTTTTTGCTTCACCAAAAAGCCCATTTTCCGTAAAAAGTGATTTTTTAAAAAAAAAGTAAATGACCCCTCTAATTAATCGACTAGATCACCAGAACCTTCCCGTGTTGTCAGAAACATGATAGGTTCCTTAGTTTTCGTGTAGCATGCCTCCAAAGATATGTGTTTAGAAACTGCATTTTTTTTTGCTTCACCAAAAAGCCCATTTTCCATAAAAAGTGATTTTTTTCAAAAAAGTAAATGACCCCTCTAATTAATCGACTAGATCACCAGAATCTTCACGTGTTGTCAGAAACATGATAGGTTCCTTAGTTTTCGTGTAGCATGCCTCCAAAGATGTGTGTTTAGAAACTGCAATTTTTTTTGCTTCACCAAAAAGCCCATTTTCCGTAAAAAGTGATTTTTTTCAAAAAACAGTAAATGACCCCTCTAATTAATCGACTAGATCACCAGAACCTTCCCCAGTTGTCAGAAACATGATAGGTCCCTTAGTTTTCGCATAGCATGCCTCCAAAGATACATGTTTAGAAATTGCAATTTTTTTTTGCTTCACCAAAAAGCCCATTTTCCGTAAAAAGTGATTTTATTCAAAAAAAGTAAATTACCCCTCTAATTAATCGACTCGATCACCAGAACCTTCCCCAGTTGTCAGAAACATGATAGGTTCCTTAGTTTTCGAGTAGCATGCCTCCAAAGATACATGTTTAGAAATTGCAATTTTTTTTTGCTTCACCAAAAAGCCCATTTTCCGTAAAAAGTGATTTTTAAAAAAAAAAGTAAATGACCTCTCTAATTAATCGACTAGATCACCAGAACCTTCCTCAGTTGTCAGAAACATGATAGGTTCCTTAGTTTTCACGTAGCATGCCTCCAAAGATACATGTTTAGAAATTGCAATTTTTTTTTGCTTCACCAAAAAGCCCATTTTCCGTAAAAAGTGATTTTTTTCAAAAAACAGTAAATGACCCCTCTAATTAATCGACTCGATCACCAGAACCTTCCTCAGTTGTCAGAAACATGATAGGTTCCTTAGTTTTCGTGTAGCATGCCTCCAAAGATATGTGTTTAGAAACTGCAATTTTTTTTTGCTTCACCAAAAAGCCCATTTTCCATAAAAAGTGATTTTTTTCAAAAAAGTAAATGACCCCTCTAATTAATCGACTAGATCACCAGAATCTTCCCGTGTTGTCAGAAACATGATAGGTTCCTTAGTTTTCGTGTAGCATGCCTCCAAAGATGTGTGTTTAGAAACTGCAATTTTTTTTGCTTCACCAAAAAGCCCATTTTCCGTGAAAAGTGATTTTTTTCAAAAAAAGTAAATGACCCCTCTAATTAATCGACTAGATCACCAGAACCTTCCCGTGTTGTCAGAAACATGATAGGTTCCTTAGTTTTCGTGTAGCATGCCTCCAAAGATATGTGTTTAGAAACTGCAATTTTTTTTTGCTTCACCAAAAAGCCCATTTTCCATAAAAAGTGATTTTTTTCAAAAAAGTAAATGACCCCTCTAATTAATCGACTAGATCACCAGAATCTTCCCGTGTTGTCAGAAACATGATAGGTTCCCTTGTTTTCGTGTAGCATGCCTCCAAAGATGTGTGTTTAGAAACTGCAATTTTTTTTGCTTCACCAAAAAGCCCATTTTCCGTAAAAAGTGATTTTTTTCAAAAAAAGTAAATGACCCCTCTAATTAATCGACTAGATCACCAGAACCTTTCCCTGTTGTCAGAAATATGATAAGTTCCTTAGTTTTCATGTAGCATGCCTCCAAAGATACATGTTTAGAAATTGCAATTTTTTTTGCTTCACCAAAAAGCCCATTTTCCGTAAAAAGTGATTTTTTTCAAAAAAAGTAAATGACCCCTCTAATTAATCGACTCGATCACCTGAACCTTCCCCTGTTGTCAGAAACATGATAGGTTCCTTAGTTTTCGCGTAGCATGCCTCCAAAGATACATGTTTAGAAATTGCAATTTTTTTTTGCTTCACCAAAAAGCCCATTTTCCGTAAAAAGTGAATTTTTTCAAAAAAAGTAAATTACCCCTCTAATTAATCGACTCGATCACCAGAACCTTCCCCAGTTGTCAGAAACATGATAGGTTCCTTAGGTTTCGAGTAGCATGCCTCCAAAGATACATGTTTAGAAATTGCAATTTTTTTTTGCTTCATCAAAAAGCCCATTTTCCGTAAAAAGTGATTTTTTTAAAAAAAAGTAAATGACCCCTCTAATTAATCTACTAGATCACCAGAACCTTCCCGTGTTGTCAGAAACATGATAGGTTCCTTAGTTTTCGTGTAGCATGCCTCCAAAGATATGTGTTTAGAAACTGCAATTTTTTTTGCTTCACCAAAAAGCCCATTTTCCGTAAAAAGTGATTTTTTTCAAAAAAAGTAAATGACTCCTCTAATTAATCGACTAGATCACCAGAACCTTACCCAGTTGTCAGAAACATGATAGGTTCCTTAGTTTTCACGTAGCATGCCTCCAAAGATACATGTTTAGAAATTGCAATTTTTTTGTGCTTCACCAAAAAGCCCATTTTCCGTAAGAAGTGATTTTTTTCAAAAAACAGTAAATGACCCCTCTAATTAATTGACTAGATCACCAGAACCTTCCCCAGTTGTCAGAAACATGATAGTTCCATTAGTTTTCGCATAGCATGCCTCCAAAGATACATGTTTAGAAATTGCAATTTTTTTTTGCTTCACCAAAAAGCCCATTTTCCGTAAAAAGTGATTTTTTTCAAAAAAAGTAAATTACCCCTCTAATTAATCGACTCGATCACCAGAACCTTCCCCAGTTGTCAGAAAAATGATAGGTTCCTTAGTTTTCGAGTAGCATGCCTCCAAAGATACATGTTTAGAAACTGCAATTTTTTTTGCTTCACCAAAAAGCCCATTTTCCGTAAAAAGTGATTTTTAAAAAAAAAAGTAAATGACTCCTCTAATTAATCGACTAGATCACCAGAACCTTCCCCTGTTGTCAGAAACATGATAGGTTCCTTAGTTTTCGTGTAGCATGCCTCCAAAGATATGTGTTTAGAAACTGCAATTTTTTTTGCTTCACCAAAAAGCCCATATTCCGTAAAAAGTGATTTTTAAAAAAAAAAGTAAATGACCCCTCTAATTAATCGACTCGATCACCAGAACCTTCCCCTGTTGTCAGAAACATGATAGGTTCCTTAGTTTTCCCGTAGCATGCCTCCAAAGATACATGTTTAGAAATTGCAATTTTTTTTTGCTTCACCAAAAAGCCCATTTTCCGTAAAAAGTGATTTTTTAAAAAAAAAGTAAATGACCCCTCTAATTAATCGACTAGATCACCAGAACCTTCCCGTGTTGTCAGAAACATGATAGGTTCCTTAGTTTTCGTGTAGCATGCCTCCAAAGATATGTGTTTAGAAACTGCATTTTTTTTTGCTTCACCAAAAAGCCCATTTTCCATAAAAAGTGATTTTTTTCAAAAAAGTAAATGACCCCTCTAATTAATCGACTAGATCACCAGAATCTTCACGTGTTGTCAGAAACATGATAGGTTCCTTAGTTTTCGTGTAGCATGCCTCCAAAGATGTGTGTTTAGAAACTGCAATTTTTTTTGCTTCACCAAAAAGCCCATTTTCCGTAAAAAGTAATTTTTTTCAAAAAACAGTAAATGACCCCTCTAATTAATCGACTAGATCACCAGAACCTTCCCCAGTTGTCAGAAACATGATAGGTCCCTTAGTTTTCGCATAGCATGCCTCCAAAGATACATGTTTAGAAATTGCAATTTTTTTTTGCTTCACCAAAAAGCCCATTTTCCGTAAAAAGTGATTTTTTTCAAAAAACAGTAAATGACCCCTCTAATTAATTGACTAGATCACCAGAACCTTCCCCTGTTGTCAGAAACATGATAGGTTCCTTAGTTTTCACGTAGCATGCCTCCAAAGATACATGTTTAGAAATTGCAATTTTTTTTTGCTTCACCAAAAAGCCCATTTTCCGTAAAAAGTGATTTTTTTCAAAAAAAGTAAATGACCTCTCTAATTAATCGACTAGATCACCAGAACCTTCTCCAGTTGTCAGAAACATGATAGGTCCCTTAGTTTTCGCATAGAATGCCTCCAAAGATACATGTTTAGAAATTGCAATTTTTCTTTGCTTCACCAAAAAGCCCATTTTCCGTAAAAAGTGATTTTTTTCAAAAAAAGTAAATTACACCTCTAATTAATCGACTCGATCACCAAAACCTTCCACAGTTGTCAGAAACATGATAGGTTCCTTAGTTTTCGTGTAGCATGCCTCCAAAGATATGTGTTTAGAAACTGCAATTTTTTTTGCTTCACCAAAAAGCCCATTTTCCGTAAAAAGTGATTTTTTTAAAAAAAAGTAAATGTCCACTCTAATTGATCGACTAGATCACCAGAACCTTCCCCAGTTGTCAGAAACATGATAGGTTCCTTAGTTTTCGAGTAGCATGCCTCCAAAGATACATGTTTAGAAATTGCCATTTTTTTTGCTTCACCAAAAAGCCCATTTTCCGTAAAAAGTGATTTTTTTCAAAAAAAGTAAATGACCCCTCTAATTAATCGACTCGATCACCAGAACCTTCCCCTGTTGTCAGAAACATGATAGGTTCCTTAGTTTTCGCGTAGCATGCCTCCAAAGATACATGTTTAGAAATTGCAATTTTTTTTTGCTTCACCAAAAAGCCCATTTTCCGTAAAAAGTGATTTTTTTAAAAAAAAGTAAATGACCCCTCTAATTAATCGACTAGATCACCAGAACCTTCCCGTGTTGTCAGAAACATGATAGGTTCCTTAGTTTTCGTGTAGCATGCCTCCAAAGATATGTGTTTAGAAACTGCAATTTTTTTTTGCTTCACCAAAAAGCCCATTTTCCATAAAAAGTGATTTTTTTCAAAAAAGTAAATGACCCCTCTAATTAATCGACTAGATCACCAGAATCTTCCCGTGTTGTCAGAAATATGATAGGTTCCTTAGTTTTCATGTAGCATGCCTCCAAAGATACATGTTTAGAAATTGCAATTTTTTTTGCTTCACCAAAAAGCCCATTTTCCGTAAAAAGTGATTTTTTAAAAAAAAAGTAAATGACCCCTCTAATTAATCGACTAGATCACCAGAATCTTCCCGTGTTGTCAGAAATATGATAGGTTCCTTAGTTTTCACGTAGCATGCCTCCAAAGATACATGTTTAGAAATTGCAATTTTTTTTTGCTTCACCAAAAAGCCCATTTTCCGTAAAAAGTGATTTTTTTCAAAAAACAGTAAATGACCCCTCTAATTAATCGACTCGATCACCAGAACCTTACTCAGTTGTCAGAAACATGATAGGTTCCTTAGTTTTCACGTAGCATGCCTCCAAAGATACATGTTTAGAAATTGCAATTTTTTTTTGCTTCACCAAAAAGACCATTTTCCGTAAGAAGTGATTTTTTTCAAAAAACAGTAAATGACCCCTCTAATTAATTGACTAGATCACCAGAACCTTCCCCTGTTGTCAGAAACATGATAGGTTCCTTAGTTTTCACGTAGCATGCCTCCAAAGATACATGTTTAGAAATTGCAATTTTTTTTTGCTTCACCAAAAAGCCCATTTTCCGTAAATAGTGATTTTTTTCAAAAAAAGTAAATTACCTCTCTAATTAATCGACTAGATCACCAGAACCTTCTCCAGTTGTCAGAAACATGATAGGTCCCTTAGTTTTCGCATAGAATGCCTCCAAAGATACATGTTTAGAAATTGCAATTTTTCTTTGCTTCACCAAAAAGCCCATTTTCCGTAAAAAGTGATTTTTTTCAAAAAAAGTAAATTACCCCTCTAATTAATCGACTCGATCACCAGAACCTTCCACAGTTGTCAGAAACATGATAGGTTCCTTAGTTTTCGTGTAGCATGCCTCCAAAGATATGTGTTTAGAAACTGCAATTTTTTTTGCTTCACCAAAAAGCCCATTTTCCGTAAAAAGTGATTTTTTTTAAAAAAAGTAAATGTCCACTCTAATTGATCGACTAGATCACCAGAACCTTCCCCAGTTGTCAGAAACATGATAGGTTCCTTAGTTTTCGAGTAGCATGCCTCCAAAGATACATGTTTAGAAATTGCCATTTTTTTTGCTTCACCAAAAACCCCATTTTCCGTAAAAAGTGATTTTTTTCAAAAAAAGTAAATGACCCCTCTAATTAATCGACTCGATCACCAGAACCTTCCCCTGTTGTCAGAAACATGATAGGTTCCTTAGTTTTCGCGTAGCATGCCTCCAAAGATACATGTTTAGAAATTGCAATTTTTTTTTGCTTCACCAAAAAGCCCATTTTCCGTAAAAAGTGATTTTTTAAAAAAAAAGTAAATGACCCCTCTAATTAATCGACTAGATCACCAGAACCTTCACGTGTTGTCAGAAACATGATAGGTTCCTTAGTTTTCGTGTAGCATGCCTCCAAAGATATGTGTTTAAAAAACTGCAATTTTTTTTTGCTTCACCAAAAAGCCCATTTTCCGTAAAAAGTGATTTTTTTCAAAAAAAGTAAATGACCCCTCTAATTAATCGACTCGATCACCTGAACCTTCCCCTGTTGTCAGAAACATGATAGGTTCCTTAGGTTTTGAGTAGCATGCCTCCAAAGATACATGTTTAGAAATTGCAATTTTTTTTTGCTTCATCAAAAAGCCCATTTTCCGTAAAAAGTGATTTTTTTTAAAAAAAGTAAATGACCCCTCTAATTAATCTACTAGATCACCAGAACCTTCCCGTGTTGTCAGAAACATGATAGGTTCCTTAGTTTTCGTGTAGCATGCCTCCAAAGATATGTGTTTAGAAACTGCAATTTTTTTTGCTTCACCAAAAAGCCCATTTTCCGTAAAAAGTGATTTTTTTCAAAAAAAGTAAATGACTCCTCTAATTAATCGACTAGATCACCAGAACCTTACCCAGTTGTCAGAAACATGATAGGTTCCTTAGTTTTCACGTAGCATGCCTCCAAATATACATGTTTAGAAATTGCAATTTTTTTGTGCTTCACCAAAAAGCCCATTTTCCGTAAGAAGTGATTTTTTTCAAAAAACAGTAAATGACCCCTCTAATTAATTGACTAGATCACCAGAACCTTCCCCAGTTGTCAGAAACATGATAGTTCCCTTAGTTTTCGCATAGCATGCCTCCAAAGATACATGTTTAGAAATTGCAATTTTTTTTTGCTTCACCAAAAAGCCCATTTTCCGTAAAAAGTGATTTTTTTCAAAAAAAGTAAATTACCCCTCTAATTAATCGACTCGATCACCAGAACCTTCCCCAGTTGTCAGAAACATGATAGGTTCCTTAGTTTTCGAGTAGCATGCCTCCAAAGATATGTGTTTAGAAACTGCAATTTTTTTTGCTTCACCAAAAAGCCCATTTTCCGTAAAAAGTGATTTTTAAAAAAAAAAGTAAATGACTCCTCTAATTAATCGACTAGATCACCAGAACCTTCCCCTGTTGTCAGAAACATGATAGGTTCCTTAGTTTTCGTGTAGCATGCCTCCAAAGATATGTGTTTAGAAACTGCAATTTTTTTTGCTTCACCAAAAAGCCCATATTCCGTAAAAAGTGATTTTTAAAAAAAAAAGTAAATGACCACTCTAATTAATCGACTAGATAACCAGAACCTTCCACAGTAGTCAAAAACATGATAGGTTCCTTAGTTTTCGAGTAGCATGCCTCCAAAGATACATGTTTAGAAATTGCAATTTTTTTTTGCTTCACCAAAAAGCCCATTTTCCATAAAAAGTGATTTTTTTCAAAAAAGTAAATGACCCCTCTAATTAATCGACTAGATCACCAGAACCTTCCCGTGTTGTCAGAAACATGATAGGTTCTTAGTTTTCGAGTAGCATGCCTCCAAAGATACATGTTTAGAAATTGCAAATTTTTTTTGCTTCACCAAAAAGCACATTTTCCGTAAAAAGTGATTTTTAAAAAAAAAAGTAAATGACCACTCTAATTAATCGACTAGATAACCAGAACCTTCCACAGTTGTCAAAAACATGATAGGTTCCTTAGTTTTCGCATAGCATGCCTCCAAAGATACATGTTTAGAAATTGCAATTTTTTTTTGCTTCACCAAAAAGCCCATTTTCCGTAAGAAGTGATTTTTTTCAAAAAACAGTAAATGACCCCTCTAATTAATTGACTAGATCACCAGAACCTTCCCCAGTTGTCAGAAACATGATAGGTCCCTTAGTTTTCGCATAGCATGCCTCCAAAGATACATGTTTAGAAATTGCAATTTTTTTTTGCTTCACCAAAAAGCCCATTTTCCGTAAAAAGTGATTTTTTTCAAAAAAAGTAAATTACCCCTCTAATTAATCGACTCGATCACCAGAACCTTCCCCAGTTGTCAGAAACATGATAGGTTCCTTAGGTTTCGAGTAGCATGCCTCCAAAGATACATGTTTAGAAATTGCAATTTTTTTTTGCTTCACCAAAAAGCCCATTTTCCGTAAAAAGTGATTTTTTAAAAAAAAAGTAAATGACCCCTCTAATTAATCGACTAGATCACCAGAACCTTACTCAGTTGTCAGAAACATGATAGGTTCCTTAGTTTTCACGTAGCATGCCTCCAAAGATTCATGTTTAGAAATTGAAATCTTTTTTTGCTTCACCAAAAAGCCCATTTTCCGTAAAAAGTTATTTTTTTCAAAAAAAGTAAATGACCCCTCTAATTAATCGACTCGATCACCAGAACCTTCCCCTGTTGTCAGAAACATGATAGGTTACTTAGTTTTTGCGTAGCATGCCTCCAAAGATACGTGTTTAGAAATTGAAATTTTTTTTTGCTTCACCAAAAAGCCCATTTTCCGTAAAAAGTGATTTTTTTCAAAAAAAGTAAATGACCCCTCTAATTAATCGACTCGATCACCAGAACCTTTCCCTGTTGTCAGAAATATGATAGGTTCCTTAGTTTTCATGTAGCATGCCTCCAAAGATACATGTTTAGAAATTGCCATTTTTTTTGCTTCACCAAAAAGCCCATTTTCCGTAAAAAGTGATTTTTTTCAAAAAAAGTAAATGACCCCTCTAATTAATCGACTCGATCACCAGAACCTTCCACAGTTGTCAGAAACATGATAGGTTCCTTAGTTTTCGTGTAGCATGCCTCCAAAGATATGTGTTTAGAAACTGCAATTTTTTTTGCTTCACCAAAAAGCCCATTTTCCGTAAAAAGGGATTTTTAAAAAAAAAAGTAAATGTCCACTCTAATTGATCGACTAGATCACCAGAACCTTCCCCAGTTGTCAGAAACATGATAGGTTCCTTAGTTTTCGAGTAGCATGCCTCCAAAGATAAATGTTTAGAAATTGCAATTTTTTTTTGCTTCACCAAAAAGCCCATTTTCCATAAAAAGTGATTTTTTTCAAAAAAAGTAAATGACCCCTCTAATTAATCGACTAGATCACCAGAACCTTCCCCTGTTGTCAGAAACATGATAGGTTCCTTAGTTTTCACGTAGCATGCCTCCAAAGATACATGTTTAGAAATTGCAATTTTTTTTTGCTTCACCAAAAAGCCCATTTTCCGTAAAAAGTGATTTTTTTCAAAAAAAGTAAATGACCTCTCTAATTAATCGACTAGATCACCAGAACCTTCTCCAGTTGTCAGAAACATGATAGGTCCCTTAGTTTTCGCATAGAATGCCTCCAAAGATACATGTTTAGAAATTGCAATTTTTTTTTGCTTCACCAAAAAGCCCATTTTCCGTAAAAAGTGATTTTTTTAAAAAAAAGTAAATGTCCACTCTAATTGATCGACTAGATCACCAGAACCTTCCCCAGTTGTCAGAAACATGATAGGTTCCTTAGTTTTCGAGTAGCATGCCTCCAAAGATACATGTTTAGAAATTGCCATTTTTTTTGCTTCACCAAAAAGCCCATTTTCCGTAAAAAGTGATTTTTTTCAAAAAAAGTAAATGACCCCTCTAATTAATCGACTCGATCACCAGAACCTTCCCCTGTTGTCAGAAACATGATAGGTTCCTTAGTTTTCGCGTAGCATGCCTCCAAAGATACATGTTTAGAAATTGCAATTTTTTTTTGCTTCACCAAAAAGCCCATTTTCCGTAAAAAGTGATTTTTTTAAAAAAAAGTAAATGACCCCTCTAATTAATCGACTAGATCACCAGAACCTTCCCGTGTTGTCAGAAACATGATAGGTTCCTTAGTTTTCGTGTAGAATGCCTCCAAAGATATGTGTTTAGAAACTGCAATTTTTTTTTGCTTCACCAAAAAGCCCATTTTCCATAAAAAGTGATTTTTTTCAAAAAAGTAAATGACCCCTCTAATTAATCGACTAGATCACCAGAATCTTCCAGTGTTGTCAGAAATATGATAGGTTCCTTAGTTTTTATGTAGCATGCCTCCAAAGATACATGTTTAGAAATTGCAATTTTTTTTGCTTCACCAAAAAGCCCATTTTCCGTAAAAAGTGATTTTTTTCAAAAAAAGTAAATGACCCCTCTAATTAATCGACTCGATCACCTGAACCTTCCCCTGTTGTCAGAAACATGATAGGTTCCTTAGTTTTCGCGTAGCATGCCTCCAAAGATACATGTTTAGAAATTACAATTTTTTTTTGCTTCACCAAAAAGCCCATTTTCCATAAAAAGTGAATTTTTTCAAAAAAAGTAAATTACCCCTCTAATTAATCGACTCGATCACCAGAACCTTCCCCAGTTGTCAGAAACATGATAGGTTCCTTAGGTTTTGAGTAGCATGCCTCCAAAGATACATGTTTAGAAATTGCAATTTTTTTTTGCTTCATCAAAAAGCCCATTTTCCGTAAAAAGTGATTTTTTTTAAAAAAAGTAAATGACCCCTCTAATTAATCTACTAGATCACCAGAACCTTCCCCAGTTGTCAGAAACATGATAGTTCCCTTAGTTTTCGCATAGCATGCCTCCAAAGATACATGTTTAGAAATTGCAATTTTTTTTTGCTTCACCAAAAAGCCCATTTTCCGTAAAAAGTGATTTTTTTCAAAAAAAGTAAATTACCCCTCTAATTAATCGACTCGATCACCAGAACCTTCCCCAGTTGTCAGAAACATGATAGGTTCCTTAGTTTTCGCGTAGCATGCCTCCAAAGATACATGTTTAGAAATTGCAATTTTTTTTTGCTTCATCAAAAAGCCCATTTTCCGTAAAAAGTGATTTTTTTAAAAAAAAGTAAATGACCCCTCTAATTAATCTACTAGATCACCAGAACCTTCCCGTGTTGTCAGAAACATGATAGGTTCCTTAGTTTTCGTGTAGCATGCCTCCAAAGATATGTGTTTAGAAACTGCAATTTTTTTTGCTTCACCAAAAAGCCCATTTTCCGTAAAAAGTGATTTTTTTCAAAAAAAGTAAATGACTCCTCTAATTAATCGACTAGATCACCAGAACCTTACCCAGTTGTCAGAAACATGATAGGTTCCTTAGTTTTCACGTAGCATGCCTCCAAAGATACATGTTTAGAAATTGCAATTTTTTTGTGCTTCACCAAAAAGCCCATTTTCCGTAAGAAGTGATTTTTTTCAAAAAACAGTAAATGACCCCTCTAATTAATCGACTAGATAACCAGAACCTTCCACAGTTGTCAAAAACATGATAGGTTCCTTAGTTTTCGCATAGCATGCCTCCAAAGATACATGTTTAGAAATTGCAATTTTTTTTTGCTTCACCAAAAAGCCCATTTTCCGTAAAAAGTGATTTTTTTCAAAAAAAGTAAATTACCCCTCTAATTAATCGACTCGATCACCAGAACCTTCCCCAGTTGTCAGAAAAATGATAGGTTCCTTAGTTTTCGAGTAGCATGCCTCCAAAGATACATGTTTAGAAACTGCAATTTTTTTTGCTTCACCAAAAAGCCCATTTTCCGTAAAAAGTGATTTTTAAAAAAAAAAGTAAATGACTCCTCTAATTAATCGACTAGATCACCAGAACCTTCCCCTGTTGTCAGAAACATGATAGGTTCCTTAGTTTTCGTGTAGCATGCCTCCAAAGATATGTGTTTAGAAACTGCAATTTTTTTTGCTTCACCAAAAAGCCCATATTCCGTAAAAAGTGATTTTTAAAAAAAAAAGTAAATGACCCCTCTAATTAATCGACTCGATCACCAGAACCTTCCCCTGTTGTCAGAAACATGATAGGTTCCTTAGTTTTCCCGTAGCATGCCTCCAAAGATACATGTTTAGAAATTGCAATTTTTTTTTGCTTCACCAAAAAGCCCATTTTCCGTAAAAAGTGATTTTTTAAAAAAAAAGTAAATGACCCCTCTAATTAATCGACTAGATCACCAGAACCTTCCCGTGTTGTCAGAAACATGATAGGTTCCTTAGTTTTCGTGTAGCATGCCTCCAAAGATATGTGTTTAGAAACTGCATTTTTTTTTGCTTCACCAAAAAGCCCATTTTCCATAAAAAGTGATTTTTTTCAAAAAAGTAAATGACCCCTCTAATTAATCGACTAGATCACCAGAATCTTCACGTGTTGTCAGAAACATGATAGGTTCCTTAGTTTTCGTGTAGCATGCCTCCAAAGATGTGTGTTTAGAAACTGCAATTTTTTTTGCTTCACCAAAAAGCCCATTTTCCGTAAAAAGTGATTTTTTTCAAAAAACAGTAAATGACCCCTCTAATTAATCGACTAGATCACCAGAACCTTCCCCAGTTGTCAGAAACATGATAGGTCCCTTAGTTTTCGCAGAGCATGCCTCCAAAGATACATGTTTAGAAATTGCAATTTTTTTTTGCTTCACCAAAAAGCCCATTTTCCGTAAAAAGTGATTTTTTTCAAAAAACAGTAAATGACCCCTCTAATTAATCGACTCGATCACCAGAACCTTACTCAGTTGTCAGAAACATGATAGGTTCCTTAGTTTTCGTGTAGCATGCCTCCAAAGATATGTGTTTAGAAACTGCAATTTTTTTTTGCTTCACCAAAAAGCCCATTTTCCATAAAAAGTGATTTTTTTCAAAAAAGTAAATGACCACTCTAATTAATCGACTAGATCACCAGAATCTTCCCGTGTTGTCAGAAATATGATAGGTTCCTTAGTTTTCATGTAGCATGCCTCCAAAGATACATGTTTAGAAATTGCAATTTTTTTTGCTTCACCAAAAAGCCCATTTTCCGTAAAAAGTGATTTTTTTCAAAAAAAGTAAATGACCCCTCTAATTAATCGACTCGATCACCAGAACCTTCCCCTGTTGTCAGAAACATGATAGGTTCCTTAGTTTTCGCGTAGCATGCCTCCAAAGATACATGTTTAGAAATTGCAATTTTTTTTTGCTTCACCAAAAAGCCCATTTTCCGTAAAAAGTGATTTTTTAAAAAAAAAGTAAATGACCCCTCTAATTAATCGACTAGATCACCAGAATCTTCCCGTGTTGTCAGAAATATGATAGGTTCCTTAGTTTTCACGTAGCATGCCTCCAAAGATACATGTTTAGAAATTGCAATTTTTTTTTGCTTCACCAAAAAGCCCATTTTCCGTAAAAAGTGATTTTTTTCAAAAAACAGTAAATGACCCCTCTAATTAATCGACTCGATCACCAGAACCTTACTCAGTTGTCAGAAACATGATAGGTTCCTTAGTTTTCACGTAGCATGCCTCCAAAGATACATGTTTAGAAATTGCAATTTTTTTTTGCTTCACCAAAAAGACCATTTTCCGTAAGAAGTGATTTTTTTCAAAAAACAGTAAATGACCCCTCTAATTAATTGACTAGATCACCAGAACCTTCCCCTGTTGTCAGAAACATGATAGGTTCCTTAGTTTTCACGTAGCATGCCTCCAAAGATACATGTTTAGAAATTGCAATTTTTTTTTGCTTCACCAAAAAGCCCATTTTCCGTAAATAGTGATTTTTTTCAAAAAAAGTAAATTACCTCTCTAATTAATCGACTAGATCACCAGAACCTTCTCCAGTTGTCAGAAACATGATAGGTCCCTTAGTTTTCGCATAGAATGCCTCCAAAGATACATGTTTAGAAATTGCAATTTTTCTTTGCTTCACCAAAAAGCCCATTTTCCGTAAGAAGTGATTTTTTTCAAAAAACAGTAAATGACCCCTCTAATTAATTGACTAGATCACCAGAACCTTCCCCTGTTGTCAGAAACATGATAGGTTCCTTAGTTTTCGAGTAGCATGCCTCCAAAGATACATGTTTAGAAATTGCCATTTTTTTTGCTTCACCAAAAAGCCCATTTTCCGTAAAAAGTGATTTTTTTCAAAAAAAGTAAATGACCCCTCTAATTAATCGACTCGATCACCAGAACCTTCCCCTGTTGTCAGAAACATGATAGGTTCCTTAGTTTTCGCGTAGCATGCCTCCAAAGATACATGTTTAGAAATTGCAATTTTTTTTTGCTTCACCAAAAAGCCCATTTTCCGTAAAAAGTGATTTTTTTAAAAAAAAGTAAATGACCCCTCTAATTAATCGACTAGATCACCAGAACCTTCCCGTGTTGTCAGAAACATGATAGGTTCCTTAGTTTTCGTGTAGCATGCCTCCAAAGATATGTGTTTAGAAACTGCAATTTTTTTTTGCTTCACCAAAAAGCCCATTTTCCATAAAAAGTGATTTTTTTCAAAAAAGTAAATGACCCCTCTAATTAATCGACTAGATCACCAGAATCTTCCCGTGTTGTCAGAAATATGATAGGTTCCTTAGTTTTCATGTAGCATGCCTCCAAAGATACATGTTTAGAAATTGCAATTTTTTTTGCTTCACCAAAAAGCCCATTTTCCGTAAAAAGTGATTTTTTTCAAAAAAAGTAAATGACCCCTCTAATTAATCGACTCGATCACCAGAACCTTCCCCTGTTGTCAGAAACATGATAGGTTCCTTAGTTTTCGCGTAGCATGCCTCCAAAGATACATGTTTAGAAATTGCAATTTTTTTTTGCTTCACCAAAAAGCCCATTTTCCGTAAAAAGTGATTTTTTAAAAAAAAAGTAAATGACCCCTCTAATTAATCGACTAGATCACCAGAATCTTCCCGTGTTGTCAGAAATATGATAGGTTCCTTAGTTTTCACGTAGCATGCCTCCAAAGATACATGTTTAGAAATTGCAATTTTTTTTTGCTTCACCAAAAAGCCCATTTTCCGTAAAAAGTGATTTTTTTCAAAAAACAGTAAATGACCCCTCTAATTAATCGACTCGATCACCAGAACCTTACTCAGTTGTCAGAAACATGATAGGTTCCTTAGTTTTCACGTAGCATGCCTCCAAAGATACATGTTTAGAAATTGCAATTTTTTTTTGCTTCACCAAAAAGACCATTTTCCGTAAGAAGTGATTTTTTTCAAAAAACAGTAAATGACCCCTCTAATTAATTGACTAGATCACCAGAACCTTCCCCTGTTGTCAGAAACATGATAGGTTCCTTAGTTTTCACGTAGCATGCCTCCAAAGATACATGTTTAGAAATTGCAATTTTTTTTTGCTTCACCAAAAAGCCCATTTTCCGTAAATAGTGATTTTTTTCAAAAAAAGTAAATTACCTCTCTAATTAATCGACTAGATCACCAGAACCTTCTCCAGTTGTCAGAAACATGATAGGTCCCTTAGTTTTCGCATAGAATGCCTCCAAAGATACATGTTTAGAAATTGCAATTTTTCTTTGCTTCACCAAAAAGCCCATTTTCCGTAAGAAGTGATTTTTTTCAAAAAACAGTAAATGACCCCTCTAATTAATTGACTAGATCACCAGAACCTTCCCCTGTTGTCAGAAACATGATAGGTTCCTTAGTTTTCGAGTAGCATGCCTCCAAAGATACATGTTTAGAAATTGCCATTTTTTTTGCTTCACCAAAAAGCCCATTTTCCGTAAAAAGTGATTTTTTTCAAAAAAAGTAAATGACCCCTCTAATTAATCGACTCGATCACCAGAACCTTCCCCTGTTGTCAGAAACATGATAGGTTCCTTAGTTTTCGCGTAGCATGCCTCCAAAGATACATGTTTAGAAATTGCAATTTTTTTTTGCTTCACCAAAAAGCCCATTTTCCGTAAAAAGTGATTTTTTTAAAAAAAAGTAAATGACCCCTCTAATTAATCGACTAGATCACCAGAACCTTCCCGTGTTGTCAGAAACATGATAGGTTCCTTAGTTTTCGTGTAGCATGCCTCCAAAGATATGTGTTTAGAAACTGCAATTTTTTTTTGCTTCACCAAAAAGCCCATTTTCCATAAAAAGTGATTTTTTTCAAAAAAGTAAATGACCCCTCTAATTAATCGACTAGATCACCAGAATCTTCCCGTGTTGTCAGAAATATGATAGGTTCCTTAGTTTTCATGTAGCATGCCTCCAAAGATACATGTTTAGAAATTGCAATTTTTTTTGCTTCACCAAAAAGCCCATTTTCCGTAAAAAGTGATTTTTTTCAAAAAAAGTAAATGACCCCTCTAATTAATCGACTCGATCACCAGAACCTTCCCCTGTTGTCAGAAACATGATAGGTTCCTTAGTTTTCGCGTAGCATGCCTCCAAAGATACATGTTTAGAAATTGCAATTTTTTTTTGCTTCACCAAAAAGCCCATTTTCCGTAAAAAGTGATTTTTTAAAAAAAAAGTAAATGACCCCTCTAATTAATCGACTAGATCACCAGAATCTTCCCGTGTTGTCAGAAATATGATAGGTTCCTTAGTTTTCACGTAGCATGCCTCCAAAGATACATGTTTAGAAATTGCAATTTTTTTTTGCTTCACCAAAAAGCCCATTTTCCGTAAAAAGTGATTTTTTTCAAAAAACAGTAAATGACCCCTCTAATTAATCGACTCGATCACCAGAACCTTACTCAGTTGTCAGAAACATGATAGGTTCCTTAGTTTTCACGTAGCATGCCTCCAAAGATACATGTTTAGAAATTGCAATTTTTTTTTTGCTTCACCAAAAAGACCATTTTCCGTAAGAAGTGATTTTTTTCAAAAAACAGTAAATGACCCCTCTAATTAATTGACTAGATCACCAGAACCTTCCCCTGTTGTCAGAAACATGATAGGTTCCTTAGTTTTCACGTAGCATGCCTCCAAAGATACATGTTTAGAAATTGCAATTTTTTTTTGCTTCACCAAAAAGCCCATTTTCCGTAAATAGTGATTTTTTTCAAAAAAAGTAAATTACCTCTCTAATTAATCGACTAGATCACCAGAACCTTCTCCAGTTGTCAGAAACATGATAGGTCCCTTAGTTTTCGCATAGAATGCCTCCAAAGATACATGTTTAGAAATTGCAATTTTTCTTTGCTTCACCAAAAAGCCCATTTTCCGTAAAAAGTGATTTTTTTCAAAAAAAGTAAATTACCCCTCTAATTAATCGACTCGATCACCAGAACCTTCCACAGTTGTCAGAAACATGATAGGTTCCTTAGTTTTCGTGTAGCATGCCTCCAAAGATATGTGTTTAGAAACTGCAATTTTTTTTGCTTCACCAAAAAGCCCATTTTCCGTAAAAAGTGATTTTTTTTAAAAAAAGTAAATGTCCACTCTAATTGATCGACTAGATCACCAGAACCTTCCCCAGTTGTCAGAAACATGATAGGTTCCTTAGTTTTCGAGTAGCATGCCTCCAAAGATACATGTTTAGAAATTGCCATTTTTTTTGCTTCACCAAAAACCCCATTTTCCGTAAAAAGTGATTTTTTTCAAAAAAAGTAAATGACCCCTCTAATTAATCGACTCGATCACCAGAACCTTCCCCTGTTGTCAGAAACATGATAGGTTCCTTAGTTTTCGCGTAGCATGCCTCCAAAGATACATGTTTAGAAATTGCAATTTTTTTTTGCTTCACCAAAAAGCCCATTTTCCGTAAAAAGTGATTTTTTAAAAAAAAAGTAAATGACCCCTCTAATTAATCGACTAGATCACCAGAACCTTCCCGTGTTGTCAGAAACATGATAGGTTCCTTAGTTTTCGTGTAGCATGCCTCCAAAGATATGTGTTTAAAAAACTGCAATTTTTTTTTGCTTCACCAAAAAGCCCATTTTCCGTAAAAAGTGATTTTTTTCAAAAAAAGTAAATGACCCCTCTAATTAATCGACTCGATCACCTGAACCTTCCCCTGTTGTCAGAAACATGATAGGTTCCTTAGGTTTTGAGTAGCATGCCTCCAAAGATACATGTTTAGAAATTGCAATTTTTTTTTGCTTCATCAAAAAGCCCATTTTCCGTAAAAAGTGATTTTTTTTAAAAAAAGTAAATGACCCCTCTAATTAATCTACTAGATCACCAGAACCTTCCCGTGTTGTCAGAAACATGATAGGTTCCTTAGTTTTCGTGTAGCATGCCTCCAAAGATATGTGTTTAGAAACTGCAATTTTTTTTGCTTCACCAAAAAGCCCATTTTCCGTAAAAAGTGATTTTTTTCAAAAAAAGTAAATGACTCCTCTAATTAATCGACTAGATCACCAGAACCTTACCCAGTTGTCAGAGACATGATAGGTTCCTTAGTTTTCACGTAGCATGCCTCCAAAGATACATGTTTAGAAATTGCAATTTTTTTGTGCTTCACCAAAAAGCCCATTTTCCGTAAGAAGTGATTTTTTTCAAAAAACAGTAAATGACCCCTCTAATTAATTGACTAGATCACCAGAACCTTCCCCAGTTGTCAGAAACATGATAGTTCCCTTAGTTTTCGCATAGCATGCCTCCAAAGATACATGTTTAGAAATTGCAATTTTTTTTTGCTTCACCAAAAAGCCCATTTTCCGTAAAAAGTGATTTTTTTCAAAAAAAGTAAATTACCCCTCTAATTAATCGACTCGATCACCAGAACCTTCCCCAGTTGTCAGAAACATGATAGGTTCCTTAGTTTTCGAGTAGCATGCCTCCAAAGATATGTGTTTAGAAACTGCAATTTTTTTTGCTTCACCAAAAAGCCCATTTTCCGTAAAAAGTGATTTTTAAAAAAAAAAGTAAATGACTCCTCTAATTAATCGACTAGATCACCAGAACCTTCCCCTGTTGTCAGAAACATGATAGGTTCCTTAGTTTTCGTGTAGCATGCCTCCAAAGATATGTGTTTAGAAACTGCAATTTTTTTTGCTTCACCAAAAAGCCCATATTCCGTAAAAAGTGATTTTTAAAAAAAAAAGTAAATGACCACTCTAATTAATCGACTAGATAACCAGAACCTTCCACAGTTGTCAAAAACATGATAGGTTCCTTAGTTTTCGAGTAGCATGCCTCCAAAGATACATGTTTAGAAATTGCAATTTTTTTTTGCTTCACCAAAAAGCCCATTTTCCATAAAAAGTGATTTTTTTCAAAAAAGTAAATGACCCCTCTAATTAATCGACTAGATCACCAGAACCTTCCCGTGTTGTCAGAAACATGATAGGTTCTTAGTTTTCGAGTAGCATGCCTCCAAAGATACATGTTTAGAAATTGCAAATTTTTTTTGCTTCACCAAAAAGCACATTTTCCGTAAAAAGTGATTTTTAAAAAAAAAAGTAAATGACCACTCTAATTAATCGACTAGATAACCAGAACCTTCCACAGTTGTCAAAAACATGATAGGTTCCTTAGTTTTCGCATAGCATGCCTCCAAAGATACATGTTTAGAAATTGCAATTTTTTTTTGCTTCACCAAAAAGCCCATTTTCCGTAAGAAGTGATTTTTTTCAAAAAACAGTAAATGACCCCTCTAATTAATTGACTAGATCACCAGAACCTTCCCCAGTTGTCAGAAACATGATAGGTCCCTTAGTTTTCGCATAGCATGCCTCCAAAGATACATGTTTAGAAATTGCAATTTTTTTTTGCTTCACCAAAAAGCCCATTTTCCGTAAAAAGTGATTTTTTTCAAAAAAAGTAAATTACCCCTCTAATTAATCGACTCGATCACCAGAACCTTCCCCAGTTGTCAGAAACATGATAGGTTCCTTAGGTTTCGAGTAGCATGCCTCCAAAGATACATGTTTAGAAATTGCAATTTTTTTTTGCTTCACCAAAAAGCCCATTTTCCGTAAAAAGTGATTTTTTAAAAAAAAAGTAAATGACCCCTCTAATTAATCGACTAGATCACCAGAACCTTACTCAGTTGTCAGAAACATGATAGGTTCCTTAGTTTTCACGTAGCATGCCTCCAAAGATTCATGTTTAGAAATTGAAATCTTTTTTTGCTTCACCAAAAAGCCCATTTTCCGTAAAAAGTTATTTTTTTCAAAAAAAGTAAATGACCCCTCTAATTAATCGACTCGATCACCAGAACCTTCCCCTGTTGTCAGAAACATGATAGGTTACTTAGTTTTTGCGTAGCATGCCTCCAAAGATACGTGTTTAGAAATTGAAATTTTTTTTTGCTTCACCAAAAAGCCCATTTTCCGTAAAAAGTGATTTTTTTCAAAAAAACTAAATGACCCCTCTAATTAATCGACTCGATCACCAGAACCTTCCCGTGTTGTCAGAAACATGATAGGTTCCTTAGTTTTCGTGTAGCATGCCTCCAAAGATATGTGTTTAGAAACTGCAATTTTTTTTGCTTCACCAAAAAGCCCATTTTCCGTAAAAAGTGATTTTTTTCAAAAAAAGTAAATGACTCCTCTAATTAATCGACTAGATCACCAGAACCTTACCCAGTTGTCAGAAACATGATAGGTTCCTTAGTTTTCACGTAGCATGCCTCCAAAGATACATGTTTAGAAATTGCAATTTTTTTGTGCTTCACCAAAAAGCCCATTTTCCGTAAGAAGTGATTTTTTTCAAAAAACAGTAAATGACCCCTCTAATTAATTGACTAGATCACCAGAACCTTCCCCAGTTGTCAGAAACATGATAGTTCCCTTAGTTTTCGCATAGCATGCCTCCAAAGATACATGTTTAGAAATTGCAATTTTTTTTTGCTTCACCAAAAAGCCCATTTTCCGTAAAAAGTGATTTTTTTCAAAAAAAGTAAATTACCCCTCTAATTAATCGACTCGATCACCAGAACCTTCCCCAGTTGTCAGAAACATGATAGGTTCCTTAGTTTTCGAGTAGCATGCCTCCAAAGATATGTGTTTAGAAACTGCAATTTTTTTTGCTTCACCAAAAAGCCCATTTTCCGTAAAAAGTGATTTTTAAAAAAAAAAGTAAATGACTCCTCTAATTAATCGACTAGATCACCAGAACCTTCCCCTGTTGTCAGAAACATGATAGGTTCCTTAGTTTTCGTGTAGCATGCCTCCAAAGATATGTGTTTAGAAATTGCAATTTTTTTTGCTTCACCAAAAAGCCCATATTCCGTAAAAAGTGATTTTTAAAAAAAAAAGTAAATGACCACTCTAATTAATCGACTAGATAACCAGAACCTTCCACAGTTGTCAAAAACATGATAGGTTCCTTAGTTTTCGAGTAGCATGCCTCCAAAGATACATGTTTAGAAATTGCAATTTTTTTTTGCTTCACCAAAAAGCCCATTTTCCGTAAAAAGTGATTTTTTTTAAAAAAAGTAAATGACCCCTCTAATTAATCGACTAGATCACCAGAACCTTACTCAGTTGTCAGAAACATGATAGGTTCCTTAGTTTTCACGTAGCATGCCTCCAAAGATACATGTTTAGAAATTGAAATCTTTTTTTGCTTCACCAAAAAGCCCATTTTCCGTAAAAAGTTATTTTTTTCAAAAAAAGTAAATGACCCCTCTAATTAATCGACTCGATCACCAGAAACTTCCCCTGTTGTCAGAAACATGATAGGTTACTTAGTTTTTGCGTAGCATGCCTCCAAAGATACGTGTTTAGAAATTGAAATTTTTTTTTGCTTCACCAAAAAGCCCATTTTCCGTAAAAAGTGATTTTTTTCAAAAAAAGTAAATGACCCCTCTAATTAATCGACTCGATCACCAGAACCTTTCCCTGTTGTCAGAAATATGATAGGTTCCTTAGTTTTCATGTAGCATGCCTCCAAAGATACATGTTTAGAAATTGCCATTTTTTTTGCTTCACCAAAAAGCCCATTTTCCGTAAAAAGTGATTTTTTTCAAAAAAAGTAAATGACCCCTCTAATTAATCGACTCGATCACCAGAACCTTCCACAGTTGTCAGAAACATGATAGGTTCCTTAGTTTTCGTGTAGCATGCCTCCAAAGATATGTGTTTAGAAACTGCAATTTTTTTTGCTTCACCAAAAAGCCCATTTTCCGTAAAAAGGGATTTTTTTAAAAAAAAGTAAATGTCCACTCTAATTGATCGACTAGATCACCAGAACCTTCCCCAGTTGTCAGAAACATGATAGGTTCCTTAGTTTTCGAGTAGCATGCCTCCAAAGATAAATGTTTAGAAATTGCAATTTTTTTTTGCTTCACCAAAAAGCCCATTTTCCATAAAAAGTGATTTTTTTCAAAAAAAGTAAATGACCCCTCTAATTAATCGACTAGATCACCAGAACCTTCCCCTGTTGTCAGAAACATGATAGGTTCCTTAGTTTTCACGTAGCATGCCTCCAAAGATACATGTTTAGAAATTGCAATTTTTTTTTGCTTCACCAAAAAGCCCATTTTCCGTAAAAAGTGATTTTTTTCAAAAAAAGTAAATGACCTCTCTAATTAATCGACTAGATCACCAGAACCTTCTCCAGTTGTCAGAAACATGATAGGTCCCTTAGTTTTCGCATAGAATGCCTCCAAAGATACATGTTTAGAAATTGCAATTTTTTTTTGCTTCACCAAAAAGCCCATTTTCCGTAAAAAGTGATTTTTTTAAAAAAAAGTAAATGTCCACTCTAATTGATCGACTAGATCACCAGAACCTTACCCAGTTGTCAGAAACATGATAGGTTCATTAGTTTTCACGTAGCATGCCTCCAAAGATACATGTTTAGAAATTGCAATTTTTTTGTGCTTCACCAAAAAGCCCATTTTCCGTAAGAAGTGATTTTTTTCAAAAAACAGTAAATGACCCCTCTAATTAATTGACTAGATCACCAGAACCTTCCCCAGTTGTCAGAAACATGATAGTTCCCTTAGTTTTCGCATAGCATGCCTCCAAAGATACATGTTTAGAAATTGCAATTTTTTTTTGCTTCACCAAAAAGACCATTTTCCATAAGAAGTGATTTTTTTCAAAAAACAGTAAATGACCCCTCTAATTAATTGACTAGATCACCAGAACCTTCCCCTGTTGTCAGAAACATGATAGGTTCCTTAGTTTTCACGTAGCATGCCTCCAAAGATACATGTTTAGAAATTGCAATTTTTTTTTGCTTCACCAGAAAAGCCCATTTTCCGTAAAAAGTGATTTTTTTCAAAAAAAGTAAATGACCTCTCTAATTAATCGACTAGATCACCAGAACCTTCTCCAGTTGTCAGAAACATGATAGGTCCCTTAGTTTTCGCATAGAATGCCTCCAAAGATACATGTTTAGAAATTGCAATTTTTTTTTGCTTCACCAAAAAGCCCATTTTCCGTAAAAAGTGATTTTTTTCAAAAAAAGTAAATGACCTCTCTAATTAATCGACTAGATCACCAGAACCTTCTCCAGTTGTCAGAAACATGATAGGTCCCTTAGTTTTCGCATAGAATGCCTCCAAAGATACATGTTTAGAAATTGCAATTTTTTTTTGCTTCACCAAAAAGACCATTTTCCATAAGAAGTGATTTTTTTCAAAAAACAGTAAATGACCCCTCTAATTAATTGACTAGATCACCAGAACCTTCCCCTGTTGTCAGAAACATGATAGGTTCCTTAGTTTTCACGTAGCATGCCTCCAAAGATACATGTTTAGAAATTGCAATTTTTTTTTGCTTCACCAAAAAGCCCATTTTCCGTAAAAAGTGATTTTTTTCAAAAAAAGTAAATGACCTCTCTAATTAATCGACTAGATCACCAGAACCTTCTCCAGTTGTCAGAAACATGATAGGTCCCTTAGTTTTCGCATAGAATGCCTCCAAAGATACATGTTTAGAAATTGCAATTTTTTTTTGCTTCACCAAAAAGCCCATTTTCCGTAAAAAGTGATTTTTTTAAAAAAAAGTAAATGTCCACTCTAATTGATCGACTAGATCACCAGAACCTTCCCCAGTTGTCAGAAACATGATAGGTTCCTTAGTTTTCGAGTAGCATGCCTCCAAAGATACATGTTTAGAAATTGCCATTTTTTTTGCTTCACCAAAAAGCCCATTTTCCGTAAAAAGTGATTTTTTTCAAAAAAAGTAAATGACCCCTCTAATTAATCGACTCGATCACCAGAACCTTCCCCTGTTGTCAGAAACATGATAGGTTCCTTAGTTTTCGTGTAGCATGCCTCCAAAGATATGTGTTTAGAAACTGCAATTTTTTTTGCTTCACCAAAAAGCCCATTTTCGGTTAAAAAGTGATTTTTTTCAAAAAAAGTAAATGACTCCTCTAATTAATCGACTAGATCACCAGAACCTTACCCAGTTGTCAGAAACATGATAGGTTCCTTAGTTTTCACGTAGCATGCCTCCAAAGATACATGTTTAGAAATTGCAATTTTTTTGTGCTTCACCAAAAAGCCCATTTTCCATAAGAAGTGATTTTTTTCAAAAAACAGTAAATGACCCCTCTAATTAATTGACTAGATCACCAGAACCTTCCCCAGTTGTCAGAAACATGATAGTTCCCTTAGTTTTCGCATAGCATGCCTCCAAAGATACATGTTTAGAAATTGCAATTTTTTTTTGCTTCACCAAAAAGTCCATTTTCCATAAGAAGTGATTTTTTTCAAAAAACAGTAAATGACCCCTCTAATTAATTGACTAGATCACCAGAACCTTCCCCTGTTGTCAGAAACATGATAGGTTCCTTAGTTTTCACGTAGCATGCCTCCAAAGATACATGTTTAGAAATTGCAATTTTTTTTTGCTTCACCAAAAAGCCCATTTTCCGTAAAAAGTGATTTTTTTCAAAAAAAGTAAATGACCTCTCTAATTAATCGACTAGATCACCAGAACCTTCTCCAGTTGTCAGAAACATGATAGGTCCCTTAGTTTTCGCATAGAATGCCTCCAAAGATACATGTTTAGAAATTGCAATTTTTTTTTGCTTCACCAAAAAGCCCATTTTCCGTAAAAAGTGATTTTTTAAAAAAAAAGTAAATGTCCACTCTAATTGATCGACTAGATCACCAGAACCTTCCCCAGTTGTCAGAAACATGATAGGTTCCTTAGTTTTCGAGTAGCATGCCTCCAAAGATACATGTTTAGAAATTGCCATTTTTTTTGCTTCACCAAAAAGCCCATTTTCCGTAAAAAGTGATTTTTTTCAAAAAAAGTAAATGACCCCTCTAATTAATCGACTCGATCACCAGAACCTTCCCCTGTTGTCAGAAACATGATAGGTTCCTTAGTTTTCGCGTAGCATGCCTCCAAAGATACATGTTTAGAAATTGCAATTTTTTTTTGCTTCACCAAAAAGCCCATTTTCCGTAAAAAGTGATTTTTTTAAAAAAAAGTAAATGACCCCTCTAATTAATCGACTAGATCACCAGAACCTTCCCGTGTTGTCAGAAACATGATAGGTTCCTTAGTTTTCGTGTAGCATGCCTCCAAAGATATGTGTTTAGAAACTGCAATTTTTTTTTGCTTCACCAAAAAGCCCATTTTCCATAAAAAGTGATTTTTTTCAAAAAAGTAAATGACCCCTCTAATTAATCGACTAGATCACCAGAATCTTCCCGTGTTGTCAGAAATATGATAGGTTCCTTAGTTTTCATGTAGCATGCCTCCAAAGATACATGTTTAGAAATTGCAATTTTTTTTGCTTCACCAAAAAGCCCATTTTCCGTAAAAAGTGATTTTTTTCAAAAAAAGTAAATGACCCCTCTAATTAATCGACTCGATCACCTGAACCTTCCCCTGTTGTCAGAAACATGATAGGTTCCTTAGTTTTCGCGTAGCATGCCTCCAAAGATACATGTTTAGAAATTGCAATTTTTTTTTGCTTCACCAAAAAGCCCATTTTCCGTAAAAAGTGAATTTTTTCAAAAAAAGTAAATTACCCCTCTAATTAATCGACTCGATCACCAGAACCTTCCCCAGTTGTCAGAAACATGATAGGTTCCTTAGGTTTTGAGTAGCATGCCTCCAAAGATACATGTTTAGAAATTGCAATTTTTTTTTGCTTCATCAAAAAGCCCATTTTCCGTAAAAAGTGATTTTTTTTTTAAAAAAAGTAAATGACCCCTCTAATTAATCTACTAGATCACCAGAACCTTCCCGTGTTGTCAGAAACATGATAGGTTCCTTAGTTTTCGTGTAGCATGCCTCCAAAGATATGTGTTTAGAAACTGCAATTTTTTTTGCTTCACCAAAAAGCCCATTTTCCGTAAAAAGTGATTTTTTTCAAAAAAAGTAAATGACTCCTCTAATTAATCGACTAGATCACCAGAACCTTACCCAGTTGTCAGAAACATGATAGGTTCCTTAGTTTTCACGTAGCATGCCTCCAAAGATACATGTTTAGAAATTGCAATTTTTTTGTGCTTCACCAAAAAGCCCATTTTCCGTAAGAAGTGATTTTTTTCAAAAAACAGTAAATGACCCCTCTAATTAATTGACTAGATCACCAGAACCTTCCCCAGTTGTCAGAAACATGATAGTTCCCTTAGTTTTCGCATAGCATGCCTCCAAAGATACATGTTTAGAAATTGCAATTTTTTTTTGCTTCACCAAAAAGCCCATTTTCCGTAAAAAGTGATTTTTTTCAAAAAAAGTAAATTACCCCTCTAATTAATCGACTCGATCACCAGAACCTTCCCCAGTTGTCAGAAACATGATAGGTTCCTTAGTTTTCGAGTAGCATGCCTCCAAAGATATGTGTTTAGAAACTGCAATTTTTTTTGCTTCACCAAAAAGCCCATTTTCCGTAAAAAGTGATTTTTAAAAAAAAAAGTAAATGACTCCTCTAATTAATCGACTAGATCACCAGAACCTTCCCCTGTTGTCAGAAACATGATAGGTTCCTTAGTTTTCGTGTAGCATGCCTCCAAAGATATGTGTTTAGAAACTGCAATTTTTTTTGCTTCAACAAAAAGCCCATATTCCGTAAAAAGTGATTTTTAAAAAAAAAAGTAAATGACCACTCTAATTAATCGACTAGATAACCAGAACCTTCCACAGTTGTCAAAAACATGATAGGTTCCCTAGTTTTCGAGTAGCATGCCTCCAAAGATACATGTTTAGAAATTGCAATTTTTTTTTGCTTCACCAAAAAGCACATTTTCCGTAAAAAGTGATTTTTAAAAAAAAAAGTAAATGACCACTCTAATTAATCGACTAGATAACCAGAACCTTCCACAGTTGTCAAAAACATGATAGGTTCCTTAGTTTTCGCATAGCATGCCTCCAAAGATACATGTTTAGAAATTGCAATTTTTTTTTGCTTCACCAAAAAGCCCATTTTCCGTAAGAAGTGATTTTTTTCAAAAAAAGTAAATGACCCCTCTAATTAATCGACTCGATCACCAGAACCTTCCACAGTTGTCAGAAACATGATAGGTTCCTTAGTTTTCGTGTAGCATGCCTCCAAAGATATGTGTTTAGAAACTGCAATTTTTTTTGCTTCACCAAAAAGCCCATTTTCCATAAAAAGTGATTTTTTAAAAAAAAAGTAAATGTCCACTCTAATTGATCGACTAGATCACCAGAACCTTCCCCAGTTGTCAGAAACATGATAGGTTCCTTAGTTTTCGAGTAGCATGCCTCCAAAGATAAATGTTTAGAAATTGCAATTTTTTTTTGCTTCACCAAAAAGCCCATTTTCCATAAAAAGTGATTTTTTTCAAAAAAAGTAAATGACCCCTCTAATTAATCGACTAGATCACCAGAACCTTTCCCTGTTGTCAGAAATATGATAGGTTCCTTAGTTTTCATGTAGCATGCCTCCAAAGATACATGTTTAGAAATTGCCATTTTTTTTGCTTCACCAAAAAGCCCATTTTCCGTAAAAAGTGATTTTTTTTAAAAAAAGTAAATGTCCACTCTAATTGATCGACTAGATCACCAGAACCTTCCCCAGTTGTCAGAAACATGATAGGTTAATTAGTTTTCGAGTAGCATGCCTCCAAAGATACATGTTTAGAAATTGCCATTTTTTTTGCTTCACCAAAAAGCCCATTTTCCGTAAAAAGTGATTTTTTTCAAAAAAAGTAAATGACCCCTCTAATTAATCGACTCGATCACCAGAACCTTCCCCTATTGTCAGAAACATGATAGGTTCCTTAGTTTTCGCGTAGCATGCCTCCAAAGATACATGTTTAGAAATTGCAATTTTTTTTTGCTTCACCAAAAAGCCCATTTTCCGTAAAAAGTGATTTTTTAAAAAAAAAGTAAATGACCCCTCTAATTAATCGACTAGATCACCAGAACCTTCCCGTGTTGTCAGAAACATGATAGGTTCCTTAGTTTTCGTGTAGCATGCCTCCAAAGATATGTGTTTAGAAACTGCAATTTTTTTTTGCTTCACCAAAAAGCCCATTTTCCATAAAAAGTGATTTTTTTCAAAAAAAGTAAATGACCCCTCTAATTAATCGACTAGATCACCAGAATCTTCACGTGTTGTCAGAAACATGATAGGTTCCTTAGTTTTCGTGTAGCATGCCTCCAAAGATGTGTGTTTAGAAACTGCAATTTTTTTTGCTTCACCAAAAAGCCCATTTTCCGTAAAAAGTGATTTTTTTCAAAAAACAGTAAATGACCCCTCTAATTAATCGACTAGATCACCAGAACCTTCCCCAGTTGTCAGAAACATGATAGGTCCCTTAGTTTTCGCATAGCATGCCTCCAAAGATACATGTTTAGAAATTGCAATTTTTTTTTGCTTCATCAAAAAGTCCATTTTCCGTAAAAAGTGATTTTTTTTAAAAAAAAAGTAAATGACCCCTCTAATTAATCTACTAGATCACCAGAACCTTCCCGTGTTGTCAGAAACATGATAGGTTCCTTAGTTTTCGTGTAGCATGCCTCCAAAGATATGTGTTTAGAAACTGCAATTTTTTTTGCTTCACCAAAAAGCCCATTTTCCGTAAAAAGTGATTTTTTTCAAAAAAAGTAAATGACTCCTCTAATTAATCGACTAGATCACCAGAACCTTACCCAGTTGTCAGAAACATGATAGGTTCCTTAGTTTTCACGTAGCATGCCTCCAAAGATACATGTTTAGAAATTGCAATTTTTTTGTGCTTCACCAAAAAGCCCATTTTCCGTAAGAAGTGATTTTTTTCAAAAAACAGTAAATGACCCCTCTAATTAATTGACTAGATCACCAGAACCTTCCCCAGTTGTCAGAAACATGATAGTTCCCTTAGTTTTCGCATAGCATGCCTCCAAAGATACATGTTTAGAAATTGCAATTTTTTTTTGCTTCACCAAAAAGCCCATTTTCCGTAAAAAGTGATTTTTTTCAAAAAAAGTAAATTACCCCTCTAATTAATCGACTCGATCACCAGAACCTTCCCCAGTTGTCAGAAACATGATAGGTTCCTTAGTTTTCGAGTAGCATGCCTCCAAAGATATGTGTTTAGAAACTGCAATTTTTTTTGCTTCACCAAAAAGCCCATTTTCCGTAAAAAGTGATTTTTAAAAAAAAAAGTAAATGACTCCTCTAATTAATCGACTAGATCACCAGAACCTTCCCCTGTTGTCAGAAACATGATAGGTTCCTTAGTTTTCGTGTAGCATGCCTCCAAAGATATGTGTTTAGAAACTGCAATTTTTTTTGCTTCAACAAAAAGCCCATATTCCGTAAAAAGTGATTTTTAAAAAAAAAAGTAAATGACCACTCTAATTAATCGACTAGATAACCAGAACCTTCCACAGTTGTCAAAAACATGATAGGTTCCTTAGTTTTCGAGTAGCATGCCTCCAAAGATACATGTTTAGAAATTGCAATTTTTTTTTGCTTCACCAAAAAGCACATTTTCCGTAAAAAGTGATTTTTAAAAAAAAAAGTAAATGACCACTCTAATTAATCGACTAGATAACCAGAACCTTCCACAGTTGTCAAAAACATGATAGGTTCCTTAGTTTTCGCATAGCATGCCTCCAAAGATACATGTTTAGAAATTGCAATTTTTTTTTGCTTCACCAAAAAGCCCATTTTCCGTAAGAAGTGATTTTTTTCAAAAAAAGTAAATGACCCCTCTAATTAATCGACTCGATCACCAGAACCTTCCACAGTTGTCAGAAACATGATAGGTTCCTTAGTTTTCGTGTAGCATGCCTCCAAAGATATGTGTTTAGAAACTGCAATTTTTTTTGCTTCACCAAAAAGCCCATTTTCCATAAAAAGTGATTTTTTAAAAAAAAAGTAAATGTCCACTCTAATTGATCGACTAGATCACCAGAACCTTCCCCAGTTGTCAGAAACATGATAGGTTCCTTAGTTTTCGAGTAGCATGCCTCCAAAGATAAATGTTTAGAAATTGCAATTTTTTTTTGCTTCACCAAAAAGCCCATTTTCCATAAAAAGTGATTTTTTTCAAAAAAAGTAAATGACCCCTCTAATTAATCGACTAGATCACCAGAACCTTTCCCTGTTGTCAGAAATATGATAGGTTCCTTAGTTTTCATGTAGCATGCCTCCAAAGATACATGTTTAGAAATTGCCATTTTTTTTGCTTCACCAAAAAGCCCATTTTCCGTAAAAAGTGATTTTTTTTAAAAAAAGTAAATGTCCACTCTAATTGATCGACTAGATCACCAGAACCTTCCCCAGTTGTCAGAAACATGATAGGTTCCTTAGTTTTCGAGTAGCATGCCTCCAAAGATACATGTTTAGAAATTGCCATTTTTTTTGCTTCACCAAAAACCCCATTTTCCGTAAAAAGTGATTTTTTTCAAAAAAAGTAAATGACCCCTCTAATTAATCGACTCGATCACCAGAACCTTCCCCTGTTGTCAGAAACATGATAGGTTCCTTAGTTTTCGCGTAGCATGCCTCCAAAGATACATGTTTAGAAATTGCAATTTTTTTTTGCTTCACCAAAAAGCCCATTTTCCGTAAAAAGTGATTTTTTAAAAAAAAAGTAAATGACCCCTCTAATTAATCGACTAGATCACCAGAACCTTCCCGTGTTGTCAGAAACATGATAGGTTCCTTAGTTTTCGTGTAGCATGCCTCCAAAGATATGTGTTTAAAAAACTGCAATTTTTTTTTGCTTCACCAAAAAGCCCATTTTCCGTAAAAAGTGATTTTTTTCAAAAAAAGTAAATGACCCCTCTAATTAATCGACTCGATCACCTGAACCTTCCCCTGTTGTCAGAAACATGATAGGTTCCTTAGGTTTTGAGTAGCATGCCTCCAAAGATACATGTTTAGAAATTGCAATTTTTTTTTGCTTCACCAAAAACCCCATTTTCCGTAAAAAGTGATTTTTTTCAAAAAAAGTAAATGACCCCTCTAATTAATCGACTCGATCACCAGAACCTTCCCCTGTTGTCAGAAACATGATAGGTTCCTTAGTTTTCGCGTAGCATGCCTCCAAAGATACATGTTTAGAAATTGCAATTTTTTTTTGCTTCACCAAAAAGCCCATTTTCCGTAAAAAGTGATTTTTTTAAAAAAAAGTAAATGACCCCTCTAATTAATCGACTAGATCACCAGAACCTTCCCGTGTTGTCAGAAACATGATAGGTTCCTTAGTTTTCGTGTAGCATGCCTCCAAAGATATGTGTTTAGAAACTGCAATTTTTTTTTGCTTCACCAAAAAGCCCATTTTCCATAAAAAGTGATTTTTTTCAAAAAAGTAAATGACCCCTCTAATTAATCGACTAGATCACCAGAATCTTCCCGTGTTGTCAGAAATATGATAGGTTCCTTAGTTTTCATGTAGCATGCCTCCAAAGATACATGTTTAGAAATTGCAATTTTTTTTGCTTCACCAAAAAGCCCATTTTCCGTAAAAAGTGATTTTTTTCAAAAAAAGTAAATGACCCCTCTAATTAATCGACTCGATCACCTGAACCTTCCCCTGTTGTCAGAAACATGATAGGTTCCTTAGTTTTCGCGTAGCATGCCTCCAAAGATACATGTTTAGAAATTGCAATTTTTTTTTGCTTCACCAAAAAGCCCATTTTCCGTAAAAAGTGAATTTTTTCAAAAAAAGTAAATTACCCCTCTAATTAATCGACTCGATCACCAGAACCTTCCCCAGTTGTCAGAAACATGATAGGTTCCTTAGGTTTTGAGTAGCATGCCTCCAAAGATACATGTTTAGAAATTGCAATTTTTTTTTGCTTCATCAAAAAGCCCATTTTCCGTAAAAAGTGATTTTTTTTTTAAAAAAAGTAAATGACCCCTCTAATTAATCTACTAGATCACCAGAACCTTCCCGTGTTGTCAGAAACATGATAGGTTCCTTAGTTTTCGTGTAGCATGCCTCCAAAGATATGTGTTTAGAAACTGCAATTTTTTTTGCTTCACCAAAAAGCCCATTTTCCGTAAAAAGTGATTTTTTTCAAAAAAAGTAAATGACTCCTCTAATTAATCGACTAGATCACCAGAACCTTACCCAGTTGTCAGAAACATGATAGGTTCCTTAGTTTTCACGTAGCATGCCTCCAAAGATACATGTTTAGAAATTGCAATTTTTTTGTGCTTCACCAAAAAGCCCATTTTCCGTAAGAAGTGATTTTTTTCAAAAAACAGTAAATGACCCCTCTAATTAATTGACTAGATCACCAGAACCTTCCCCAGTTGTCAGAAACATGATAGTTCCCTTAGTTTTCGCATAGCATGCCTCCAAAGATACATGTTTAGAAATTGCAATTTTTTTTTGCTTCACCAAAAAGCCCATTTTCCGTAAAAAGTGATTTTTTTCAAAAAAAGTAAATTACCCCTCTAATTAATCGACTCGATCACCAGAACCTTCCCCAGTTGTCAGAAACATGATAGGTTCCTTAGTTTTCGAGTAGCATGCCTCCAAAGATATGTGTTTAGAAACTGCAATTTTTTTTGCTTCACCAAAAAGCCCATTTTCCGTAAAAAGTGATTTTTAAAAAAAAAAGTAAATGACTCCTCTAATTAATCGACTAGATCACCAGAACCTTCCCCTGTTGTCAGAAACATGATAGGTTCCTTAGTTTTCGTGTAGCATGCCTCCAAAGATATGTGTTTAGAAACTGCAATTTTTTTTGCTTCAACAAAAAGCCCATATTCCGTAAAAAGTGATTTTTAAAAAAAAAAGTAAATGACCACTCTAATTAATCGACTAGATAACCAGAACCTTCCACAGTTGTCAAAAACATGATAGGTTCCCTAGTTTTCGAGTAGCATGCCTCCAAAGATACATGTTTAGAAATTGCAATTTTTTTTTGCTTCACCAAAAAGCACATTTTCCGTAAAAAGTGATTTTTAAAAAAAAAAGTAAATGACCACTCTAATTAATCGACTAGATAACCAGAACCTTCCACAGTTGTCAAAAACATGATAGGTTCCTTAGTTTTCGCATAGCATGCCTCCAAAGATACATGTTTAGAAATTGCAATTTTTTTTTGCTTCACCAAAAAGCCCATTTTCCGTAAGAAGTGATTTTTTTCAAAAAAAGTAAATGACCCCTCTAATTAATCGACTCGATCACCAGAACCTTCCACAGTTGTCAGAAACATGATAGGTTCCTTAGTTTTCGTGTAGCATGCCTCCAAAGATATGTGTTTAGAAACTGCAATTTTTTTTGCTTCACCAAAAAGCCCATTTTCCATAAAAAGTGATTTTTTAAAAAAAAAGTAAATGTCCACTCTAATTGATCGACTAGATCACCAGAACCTTCCCCAGTTGTCAGAAACATGATAGGTTCCTTAGTTTTCGAGTAGCATGCCTCCAAAGATAAATGTTTAGAAATTGCAATTTTTTTTTGCTTCACCAAAAAGCCCATTTTCCATAAAAAGTGATTTTTTTCAAAAAAAGTAAATGACCCCTCTAATTAATCGACTAGATCACCAGAACCTTTCCCTGTTGTCAGAAATATGATAGGTTCCTTAGTTTTCATGTAGCATGCCTCCAAAGATACATGTTTAGAAATTGCCATTTTTTTTGCTTCACCAAAAAGCCCATTTTCCGTAAAAAGTGATTTTTTTTAAAAAAAGTAAATGTCCACTCTAATTGATCGACTAGATCACCAGAACCTTCCCCAGTTGTCAGAAACATGATAGGTTAATTAGTTTTCGAGTAGCATGCCTCCAAAGATACATGTTTAGAAATTGCCATTTTTTTTGCTTCACCAAAAAGCCCATTTTCCGTAAAAAGTGATTTTTTTCAAAAAAAGTAAATGACCCCTCTAATTAATCGACTCGATCACCAGAACCTTCCCCTATTGTCAGAAACATGATAGGTTCCTTAGTTTTCGCGTAGCATGCCTCCAAAGATACATGTTTAGAAATTGCAATTTTTTTTTGCTTCACCAAAAAGCCCATTTTCCGTAAAAAGTGATTTTTTAAAAAAAAAGTAAATGACCCCTCTAATTAATCGACTAGATCACCAGAACCTTCCCGTGTTGTCAGAAACATGATAGGTTCCTTAGTTTTCGTGTAGCATGCCTCCAAAGATATGTGTTTAGAAACTGCAATTTTTTTTTGCTTCACCAAAAAGCCCATTTTCCATAAAAAGTGATTTTTTTCAAAAAAAGTAAATGACCCCTCTAATTAATCGACTAGATCACCAGAATCTTCACGTGTTGTCAGAAACATGATAGGTTCCTTAGTTTTCGTGTAGCATGCCTCCAAAGATGTGTGTTTAGAAACTGCAATTTTTTTTGCTTCACCAAAAAGCCCATTTTCCGTAAAAAGTGATTTTTTTCAAAAAACAGTAAATGACCCCTCTAATTAATCGACTAGATCACCAGAACCTTCCCCAGTTGTCAGAAACATGATAGGTCCCTTAGTTTTCGCATAGCATGCCTCCAAAGATACATGTTTAGAAATTGCAATTTTTTTTTGCTTCATCAAAAAGTCCATTTTCCGTAAAAAGTGATTTTTTTTTAAAAAAAAGTAAATGACCCCTCTAATTAATCTACTAGATCACCAGAACCTTCCCGTGTTGTCAGAAACATGATAGGTTCCTTAGTTTTCGTGTAGCATGCCTCCAAAGATATGTGTTTAGAAACTGCAATTTTTTTTGCTTCACCAAAAAGCCCATTTTCCGTAAAAAGTGATTTTTTTCAAAAAAAGTAAATGACTCCTCTAATTAATCGACTAGATCACCAGAACCTTACCCAGTTGTCAGAAACATGATAGGTTCCTTAGTTTTCACGTAGCATGCCTCCAAAGATACATGTTTAGAAATTGCAATTTTTTTGTGCTTCACCAAAAAGCCCATTTTCCGTAAGAAGTGATTTTTTTCAAAAAACAGTAAATGACCCCTCTAATTAATTGACTAGATCACCAGAACCTTCCCCAGTTGTCAGAAACATGATAGTTCCCTTAGTTTTCGCATAGCATGCCTCCAAAGATACATGTTTAGAAATTGCAATTTTTTTTTGCTTCACCAAAAAGCCCATTTTCCGTAAAAAGTGATTTTTTTCAAAAAAAGTAAATTACCCCTCTAATTAATCGACTCGATCACCAGAACCTTCCCCAGTTGTCAGAAACATGATAGGTTCCTTAGTTTTCGAGTAGCATGCCTCCAAAGATATGTGTTTAGAAACTGCAATTTTTTTTGCTTCACCAAAAAGCCCATTTTCCGTAAAAAGTGATTTTTAAAAAAAAAAGTAAATGACTCCTCTAATTAATCGACTAGATCACCAGAACCTTCCCCTGTTGTCAGAAACATGATAGGTTCCTTAGTTTTCGTGTAGCATGCCTCCAAAGATATGTGTTTAGAAACTGCAATTTTTTTTGCTTCAACAAAAAGCCCATATTCCGTAAAAAGTGATTTTTAAAAAAAAAAGTAAATGACCACTCTAATTAATCGACTAGATAACCAGAACCTTCCACAGTTGTCAAAAACATGATAGGTTCCTTAGTTTTCGAGTAGCATGCCTCCAAAGATACATGTTTAGAAATTGCAATTTTTTTTTGCTTCACCAAAAAGCACATTTTCCGTAAAAAGTGATTTTTAAAAAAAAAAGTAAATGACCACTCTAATTAATCGACTAGATAACCAGAACCTTCCACAGTTGTCAAAAACATGATAGGTTCCTTAGTTTTCGCATAGCATGCCTCCAAAGATACATGTTTAGAAATTGCAATTTTTTTTTGCTTCACCAAAAAGCCCATTTTCCGTAAGAAGTGATTTTTTTCAAAAAAAGTAAATGACCCCTCTAATTAATCGACTCGATCACCAGAACCTTCCACAGTTGTCAGAAACATGATAGGTTCCTTAGTTTTCGTGTAGCATGCCTCCAAAGATATGTGTTTAGAAACTGCAATTTTTTTTGCTTCACCAAAAAGCCCATTTTCCATAAAAAGTGATTTTTTAAAAAAAAAGTAAATGTCCACTCTAATTGATCGACTAGATCACCAGAACCTTCCCCAGTTGTCAGAAACATGATAGGTTCCTTAGTTTTCGAGTAGCATGCCTCCAAAGATAAATGTTTAGAAATTGCAATTTTTTTTTGCTTCACCAAAAAGCCCATTTTCCATAAAAAGTGATTTTTTTCAAAAAAAGTAAATGACCCCTCTAATTAATCGACTAGATCACCAGAACCTTTCCCTGTTGTCAGAAATATGATAGGTTCCTTAGTTTTCATGTAGCATGCCTCCAAAGATACATGTTTAGAAATTGCCATTTTTTTTGCTTCACCAAAAAGCCCATTTTCCGTAAAAAGTGATTTTTTTTAAAAAAAGTAAATGTCCACTCTAATTGATCGACTAGATCACCAGAACCTTCCCCAGTTGTCAGAAACATGATAGGTTCCTTAGTTTTCGAGTAGCATGCCTCCAAAGATACATGTTTAGAAATTGCCATTTTTTTTGCTTCACCAAAAACCCCATTTTCCGTAAAAAGTGATTTTTTTCAAAAAAAGTAAATGACCCCTCTAATTAATCGACTCGATCACCAGAACCTTCCCCTGTTGTCAGAAACATGATAGGTTCCTTAGTTTTCGCGTAGCATGCCTCCAAAGATACATGTTTAGAAATTGCAATTTTTTTTTGCTTCACCAAAAAGCCCATTTTCCGTAAAAAGTGATTTTTTAAAAAAAAAGTAAATGACCCCTCTAATTAATCGACTAGATCACCAGAACCTTCCCGTGTTGTCAGAAACATGATAGGTTCCTTAGTTTTCGTGTAGCATGCCTCCAAAGATATGTGTTTAAAAAACTGCAATTTTTTTTTGCTTCACCAAAAAGCCCATTTTCCGTAAAAAGTGATTTTTTTCAAAAAAAGTAAATGACCCCTCTAATTAATCGACTCGATCACCTGAACCTTCCCCTGTTGTCAGAAACATGATAGGTTCCTTAGGTTTTGAGTAGCATGCCTCCAAAGATACATGTTTAGAAATTGCAATTTTTTTTTGCTTCACCAAAAAGCCCATTTTCCATAAAAAGTGATTTTTTTCAAAAAAAGTAAATGACCCCTCTAATTAATCGACTAGATCACCAGAATCTTCACGTGTTGTCAGAAACATGATAGGTTCCTTAGTTTTCGTGTAGCATGCCTCCAAAGATGTGTGTTTAGAAACTGCAATTTTTTTTGCTTCACCAAAAAGCCCATTTTCCGTAAAAAGTGATTTTTTTCAAAAAACAGTAAATGACCCCTCTAATTAATCGACTAGATCACCAGAACCTTCCCCAGTTGTCAGAAACATGATAGGTCCCTTAGTTTTCGCATAGCATGCCTCCAAAGATACATGTTTAGAAATTGCAATTTTTTTTTGCTTCACCAAAAAGCCCATTTTCCATAAAAAGTGATTTTTTTCAAAAAAAGTAAATGACCCCTCTAATTAATCGACTAGATCACCAGAACCTTCCCGTGTTGTCAGAAACATGATAGGTTCCTTAGTTTTCGTGTAGCATGCCTCCAAAGATATGTGTTTAGAAACTGCAATTTTTTTTTGCTTCACCAAAAAGCCCATTTTCCATAAAAAGTGATTTTTTTCAAAAAAGTAAATGACCCCTCTAATTAATCGACTAGATCACCAGAATCTTCCCGTGTTGTCAGAAACATGATAGGTTCCTTAGTTTTCGTGTAGCATGCCTCCAAAGATGTGTGTTTAGAAACTGCAATTTTTTTTGCTTCACCAAAAAGCCCATTTTCCGTAAAAAGTGATTTTTTTCAAAAAAAGTAAATGACCCCTCTAATTAATCGACTAGATCACCAGAACCTTTCCCTGTTGTCAGAAATATGATAAGTTCCTTAGTTTTCATGTAGCATGCCTCCAAAGATACATGTTTAGAAATTGCAATTTTTTTTGCTTCACCAAAAAGCCCATTTTCCGTAAAAAGTGATTTTTTTCAAAAAAAGTAAATGACCCCTCTAATTAATCGACTCGATCACCTGAACCTTCCCCTGTTGTCAGAAACATGATAGGTTCCTTAGTTTTCGCATAGCATGCCTCCAAAGATACATGTTTAGAAATTGCAATTTTTTTTTGCTTCACCAAAAAGCCCATTTTCCGTAAAAAGTAATTTTTTTCAAAAAAAGTAAATTACCCCTCTAATTAATCGACTCGATCACCAGAACCTTCCCCAGTTGTCAGAAACATGATAGGTTCCTTAGTTTTCGAGTAGCATGCCTCCAAAGATACATGTTTAGAAACTGCAATTTTTTTTGCTTCACCAAAAAGCCCATTTTCCGTAAAAAGTGATTTTTTTCAAAAAAAGTAAATGACTCCTCTAATTAATCGACTAGATCACCAGAACCTTACCCAGTTGTCAGAAACATGATAGGTTCCTTAGTTTTCACGTAGCATGCCTCCAAAGATACATGTTTAGAAATTGCAATTTTTTTGTGCTTCACCAAAAAGCCCATTTTCCGTAAGAAGTGATTTTTTTCAAAAAACAGTAAATGACCCCTCTAATTAATTGACTAGATCACCAGAACCTTCCCCAGTTGTCAGAAACATGATAGTTCCCTTAGTTTTCGCATAGCATGCCTCCAAAGATACATGTTTAGAAATTGCAATTTTTTTTTGCTTCACCAAAAAGACCATTTTCCATAAGAAGTGATTTTTTTCAAAAAACAGTAAATGACCCCTCTAATTAATTGACTAGATCACCAGAACCTTCCCCTGTTGTCAGAAACATGATAGGTTCCTTAGTTTTCACGTAGCATGCCTCCAAAGATACATGTTTAGAAATTGCAATTTTTTTTTGCTTCACCAAAAAGCCCATTTTCCGTAAAAAGTGATTTTTTTCAAAAAAAGTAAATGACCTCTCTAATTAATCGACTAGATCACCAGAACCTTCTCCAGTTGTCAGAAACATGATAGGTCCCTTAGTTTTCGCATAGAATGCCTCCAAAGATACATGTTTAGAAATTGCAATTTTTTTTTGCTTCACCAAAAAGCCCATTTTCCGTAAAAAGTGATTTTTTAAAAAAAAAGTAAATGTCCACTCTAATTGATCGACTAGATCACCAGAACCTTCCCCAGTTGTCAGAAACATGATAGGTTCCTTAGTTTTCGAGTAGCATGCCTCCAAAGATACATGTTTAGAAATTGCCATTTTTTTTGCTTCACCAAAAAGCCCATTTTCCGTAAAAAGTGATTTTTTTCAAAAAAAGTAAATGACCCCTCTAATTAATCGACTCGATCACCAGAACCTTCCCCTGTTGTCAGAAACATGATAGGTTCCTTAGTTTTCGCGTAGCATGCCTCCAAAGATACATGTTTAGAAATTGCAATTTTTTTTTGCTTCACCAAAAAGCCCATTTTCCGTAAAAAGTGATTTTTTTAAAAAAAAGTAAATGACCCCTCTAATTAATCGACTAGATCACCAGAACCTTCCCGTGTTGTCAGAAACATGATAGGTTCCTTAGTTTTCGTGTAGCATGCCTCCAAAGATATGTGTTTAGAAACTGCAATTTTTTTTTGCTTCACCAAAAAGCCCATTTTCCATAAAAAGTGATTTTTTTCAAAAAAGTAAATGACCCCTCTAATTAATCGACTAGATCACCAGAATCTTCCCGTGTTGTCAGAAATATGATAGGTTCCTTAGTTTTTATGTAGCATGCCTCCAAAGATACATGTTTAGAAATTGCAATTTTTTTTGCTTCACCAAAAAGCCCATTTTCCGTAAAAAGTGATTTTTTTCAAAAAAAGTAAATGACCCCTCTAATTAATCGACTCGATCACATGAACCTTCCCCTGTTGTCAGAAACATGATAGGTTCCTTAGTTTTCGCGTAGCATGCCTCCAAAGATACATGTTTAGAAATTGCAATTTTTTTTTGCTTCACCAAAAAGCCCATTTTCCGTAAAAAGTGAATTTTTTCAAAAAAAGTAAATTACCCCTCTAATTAATCGACTCGATCACCAGAACCTTCCCCAGTTGTCAGAAACATGATAGGTTCCTTAGGTTTTGAGTAGCATGCCTCCAAAGATACATGTTTAGAAATTGCAATTTTTTTTTGCTTCATCAAAAAGCCCATTTTCCGTAAAAAGTGATTTTTTTAAAAAAAAGTAAATGACCCCTCTAATTAATCTACTAGATCACCAGAACCTTCCCCAGTTGTCAGAAACATGATAGTTCCCTTAGTTTTCGCATAGCATGCCTCCAAAGATACATGTTTAGAAATTGCAATTTTTTTTTGCTTCACCAAAAAGCCCATTTTCCGTAAAAAGTGATTTTTTTCAAAAAAAGTAAATTACCCCTCTAATTAATCGACTCGATCACCAGAACCTTCCCCAGTTGTCAGAAACATGATAGGTTCCTTAGTTTTCGAGTAGCATGCCTCCAAAGATATGTGTTTAGAAACTGCAATTTTTTTTGCTTCACCAAAAAGCCCATTTTCCGTAAAAAGTGATTTTTAAAAAAAAAAGTAAATGACTCCTCTAATTAATCGACTAGATCACCAGAACCTTCCCCTGTTGTCAGAAACATGATAGGTTCCTTAGTTTTCGTGTAGCATGCCTCCAAAGATATGTGTTTAGAAACTGCAATTTTTTTTGCTTCACCAAAAAGCCCATATTCCGTAAAAAGTGATTTTTAAAAAAAAAAGTAAATGACCACTCTAATTAATCGACTAGATAACCAGAACCTTCCACAGTTGTCAAAAACATGATAGGTTCCTTAGTTTTCGAGTAGCATGCCTCCAAAGATACATTTTTAGAAATTGCAATTTTTTTTTGCTTCACCAAAAAGCCCATTTTCCATAAAAAGTGATTTTTTTCAAAAAAAGTAAATGACCCCTCTAATTAATCGACTCGATCACCAGAACCTTCCCCTGTTGTCAGAAACATGATAGGTTCCTTAGTTTTCGCGTAGCATGCCTCCAAAGATACATGTTTAGAAATTGCAATTTTTTTTTGCTTCACCAAAAAGCCCATTTTCCGTAAAAAGTGATTTTTTTAAAAAAAGTAAATGACCCCTCTAATTAATCGACTCGATCACCAGAACCTTCCACAGTTGTCAGAAACATGATAGGTTCCTTAGTTTTCGAGTAGCATGCCTTCAAAGATATGTGTTTAGAAACTGCATTTTTTTTTGCTTCACCAAAAAGCCCATTTTCCATAAAAAGTGATTTTTTTCAAAAAAGTAAATGACCCCTCTAATTAATCGACTAGATCACCAGAATCTTCACGTGTTGTCAGAAACATGATAGGTTCCTTAGTTTTCGTGTAGCATGCCTCCAAAGATGTGTGTTTAGAAACTGCAATTTTTTTTGCTTCACCAAAAAGCCCATTTTCCGTAAAAAGTGATTTTTTTCAAAAAACAGTAAATGACCCCTCTAATTAATCGACTAGATCACCAGAACCTTCCCCAGTTGTCAGAAACAAGATAGGTCCCTTAGTTTTCGCATAGCATGCCTCCAAAGATACATGTTTAGAAACTGCAATTTTTTTTGCTTCACCAAAAAGCCCATTTTCCGTAAAAAGTGAATTTTTTCAAAAAAAGTAAATTACCCCTCTAATTAATCGACTCGATCACCAGAACCTTCCCCAGTTGTCAGAAACATGATAGTTCCCTTAGTTTTCGCATAGCATGCCTCCAAAGATACATGTTTAGAAATTGCAATTTTTTTTTGCTTCACCAAAAAGCCCATTTTCCGTAAAAAGTGATTTTTTTCAAAAAAAGTAAATTACCCCTCTAATTAATCGACTCGATCACCAGAACCTTCCCCAGTTGTCAGAAACATGATAGGTTCCTTAGTTTTCGAGTAGCATGCCTCCAAAGATATGTGTTTAGAAACTGCAATTTTTTTTGCTTCACCAAAAAGCCCATTTTCCGTAAAAAGTGATTTTTAAAAAAAAAAGTAAATGACTCCTCTAATTAATCGACTAGATCACCAGAACCTTCCCCAGTTGTCAGAAACATGATAGTTCCCTTAGTTTTCGCATAGCATGCCTCCAAAGATACATGTTTAGAAATTGCAATTTTTTTTTGCTTCACCAAAAAGCCCATTTTTCGTAAAAAGTGATTTTTAAAAAAAAAAGTAAATGACTCCTCTAATTAATCGACTAGATCACCAGAACCTTCCCCTGTTGTCAGAAACATGATAGGTTCCTTAGTTTTCGTGTAGCATGCCTCCAAAGATATGTGTTTAGAAACTGCAATTTTTTTTGCTTCACCAAAAAGCCCATATTCCGTAAAAAGTGATTTTTAAAAAAAAAAGTAAATGACCACTCTAATTAATCGACTAGATAACCAGAACCTTCCACAGTTGTCAAAAACATGATAGGTTCCTTAGTTTTCGAGTAGCATGCCTCCAAAGATACATGTTTAGAAATTGCAATTTTTTTTTGCTTCACCAAAAAGCCCATTTTCCATAAAAAATGATTTTTTTCAAAAAAGTAAATGACCCCTCTAATTAATCGACTAGATCACCAGAACCTTCCCGTGTTGTCAGAAACATGATAGGTTCTTAGTTTTCGAGTAGCATGCCTCCAAAGATACATGTTTAGAAATTGCAAATTTTTTTTGCTTCACCAAAAAGCACATTTTCCGTAAAAAGTGATTTTTTTCAAAAAAAGTAAATGACCCCTCTCATTAATCGACTAGATCACTAGAACCTTTCCCTGTTGTCAGAAATATGATAGGTTCCTTAGTTTTCATATAGCATGCCTCCAAAGATACATGTTTAGAAATTGCAATTTTTTTTGCTTCACCAAAAAGCCCATTTTCCATAAAAAGTGATTTTTTTCAAAAAAAGTAAATGACCCCTCTAATTAATTGACTCGATCACCAGAACCTTCCCCTGTTGTCAGAAACATGATAGGTTCCTTAGTTTTCACGTAGCATGCCTCCAAAGATACATGTTTAGAAATTGCAATTTTTTTTTGCTTCACCAAAAAGCCCATTTTCCGTAAAAAGTAATTTTTTTCAAAAAAAGTAAATTTCCCCTCTAATTAATCGACTCGATCACCAGAACCTTCCCCAGTTGTCAGAAACATGATAGGTTCCTTAGTTTTCGAGTAGCATGCCTCCAAAGATACATGTTTAGAAATTGCAATTTTTTTTTGCTTCACCAAAAAGCCCATTTTCCGTAAAAAGTGATTTTTTTAAAAAAAAGTAAATGACCCCTCTAATTAATCGACTAGATCACCAGAACCTTACTCAGTTGTCAGAAACATTATAGGTTCCTTAGTTTTCACGTAGCATGCCTCCAAAGATACATGTTTAGAAATTGCAATTTTTTTTTGCTTCACCAAAAAGCCCATTTTCCGTAAAAAGTGAATTTTTTCAAAAAAAGTAAATGACCCCTCTAATTAATCGACTAGATCACCAGAACCTTACTCAGTTGTCAGAAACATTATAGGTTCCTTAGTTTTCACGTAGCATGCCTCCAAAGATACATGTTTAGAAATTGCAATTTTTTTTTGCTTCACCAAAAAGACCATTTTCCGTAAAAAGTGATTTTTTAAAAAAAAAGTAAATGACACCTTTAATTAATCGACTAGATCACCAGAACCTTCCCGTGTTGTCAGAAACATGATAGGTTCCTTAGTTTTTGTGTAGCATGCCTCCAAAGATATGTGTTTAGAAACTGCAATTTTTTTTGCTTCACCAAAAAGCCCATTTTCCATAAAAAGTGATTTTCTTCAAAAAAGTAAATGACCCCTCTAATTAATCGACTAGATCACCAGAATCTTCCCGTGTTGTCAGAAACATGATAGGTTCCTTAGTTTTCGTGTAGCATGCCTCCAAAGATGTGTGTTTAGAAACTGCAATTTTTTTTGCTTCACCAAAAAGCCCATTTTCCGTAAAAAGTGAATTTTTTCAAAAAAAGTAAATTACCCCTCTAATTAATCGACTCGATCACCAGAACCTTCCCCAGTTGTCAGAAACATGATAGTTCCCTTAGTTTTCGCATAGCATGCCTCCAAAGATACATGTTTAGAAATTGCAATTTTTTTTTGCTTCACCAAAAAGCCCATTTTCCGTAAAAAGTGATTTTTTTCAAAAAAAGTAAATTACCCCTCTAATTAATCGACTCGATCACCAGAACCTTCCCCAGTTGTCAGAAACATGATAGGTTCCTTAGTTTTCGAGTAGCATGCCTCCAAAGATATGTGTTTAGAAATTGCAATTTTTTTTGCTTCACCAAAAAGCCCATTTTCCGTAAAAAGTGATTTTTAAAAAAAAAAGTAAATGACTCCTCTAATTAATCGACTAGATCACCAGAACCTTCCCCAGTTGTCAGAAACATGATAGTTCCCTTAGTTTTCGCATAGCATGCCTCCAAAGATACATGTTTAGAAATTGCAATTTTTTTTTGCTTCACCAAAAAGCCCATTTTTCGTAAAAAGTGATTTTTAAAAAAAAAAGTAAATGACTCCTCTAATTAATCGACTAGATCACCAGAACCTTCCCCTGTTGTCAGAAACATGATAGGTTCCTTAGTTTTCGTGTAGCATGCCTCCAAAGATATGTGTTTAGAAACTGCAATTTTTTTTGCTTCACCAAAAAGCCCATATTCCGTAAAAAGTGATTTTTAAAAAAAAAAGTAAATGACCACTCTAATTAATCGACTAGATAACCAGAACCTTCCACAGTTGTCAAAAACATGATAGGTTCCTTAGTTTTCGAGTAGCATGCCTCCAAAGATACATGTTTAGAAATTGCAATTTTTTTTTGCTTCACCAAAAAGCCCATTTTCCATAAAAAATTATTTTTTTCAAAAAAGTAAATGACCCCTCTAATTAATCGACTAGATCACCAGAACCTTCCCGTGTTGTCAGAAACATGATAGGTTCTTAGTTTTCGAGTAGCATGCCTCCAAAGATACATGTTTAGAAATTGCAAATTTTTTTTGCTTCACCAAAAAGCACATTTTCCGTAAAAAGTGATTTTTTTCAAAAAAAGTAAATGACCCCTCTCATTAATCGACTAGATCACTAGAACCATTCCCTGTTGTCAGAAATATGATAGGTTCCTTAGTTTTCATATAGCATGCCTCCAAAGATACATGTTTAGAAATTGCAATTTTTTTTGCTTCACCAAAAAGCCCATTTTCCATAAAAAGTGATTTTTTTCAAAAAAAGTAAATGACCCCTCTAATTAATTGACTCGATCACCAGAACCTTCCCCTGTTGTCAGAAACATGATAGGTTCCTTAGTTTTCACGTAGCATGCCTCCAAAGATACATGTTTAGAAATTGCAATTTTTTTGTGCTTCACCAAAAAGCCCATTTTCCGTAAGAAGTGATTTTTTTCAAAAAACAGTAAATGACCCCTCTAATTAATTGACTAGATCACCAGAACCTTCCCCAGTTGTCAGAAACATGATAGGTCCCTTAGTTTTCGCATAGCATGCCTCCAAACATACATGTTTAGAAATTGCAATTTTTTTTTGCTTCACCAAAAAGCCCATTTTCCGTAAAAAGTAATTTTTTTCAAAAAAAGTAAATTACCCCTCTAATTAATCGACTCGATCACCAGAACCTTCCCCAGTTGTCAGAAACATGATAGGTTCCTTAGTTTTCGAGTAGCATGCCTCCAAAGATACATGTTTAGAAATTGCAATTTTTTTTTGCTTCACCAAAAAGCCCATTTTCCGTAAAAAGTGATTTTTTTAAAAAAAAGTAAATGACCCCTCTAATTAATCGACTAGATCACCAGAACCTTACTCAGTTGTCAGAAACATTATAGGTTCCTTAGTTTTCACGTAGCATGCCTCCAAAGATACATGTTTAGAAATTGCAATTTTTTTTTGCTTCACCAAAAAGCCCATTTTCCGTAAAAAGTGAATTTTTTCAAAAAAAGTAAATTACCCCTCTAATTAATCGACTCGATCACCAGAACCTTCCCCAGTTGTCAGAAACATGATAGGTTCCTTAGGTTTCGAGTAGCATGCCTCCAAAGATACATGTTTAGAAATTGCAATTTTTTTTTGCTTCATCAAAAAGCCCATTTTCCGTAAAAAGTGATTTTTTTTAAAAAAAGTAAATGACCCCTCTATTTAATCTACTAGATCACCAGAACCTTCCCGTGTTGTCAGAAACATGATAGGTTCCTTAGTTTTCGTGTAGCATGCCTCCAAAGATATGTGTTTAGAAACTGCAATTTTTTTTGCTTCACCAAAAAGCCCATTTTCCGTAAAAAGTGATTTTTTTCAAAAAAAGTAAATGACTCCTCTAATTAATCGACTAGATCACCAGAACCTTACCCAGTTGTCAGAAACATGATAGGTTCCTTAGTTTTCACGTAGCATGCCTCCAAAGATACATGTTTAGAAATTGCAATTTTTTTGTGCTTCACCAAAAAGCCCATTTTCCGTAAGAAGTGATTTTTTTCAAAAAACAGTAAATGACCCCTCTAATTAATTGACTAGATCACCAGAACCTTCCCCAGTTGTCAGAAACATGATAGTTCCCTTAGTTTTCGCATAGCATGCCTCCAAAGATACATGTTTAGAAATTGCAATTTTTTTTTGCTTCACCAAAAAGACCATTTTCCATAAGAAGTGATTTTTTTCAAAAAACAGTAAATGACCCCTCTAATTAATTGACTAGATCACCAGAACCTTCCCCTGTTGTCAGAAACATGATAGGTTCCTTAGTTTTCACGTAGCATGCCTCCAAAGATACATGTTTAGAAATTGCAATTTTTTTTTGCTTCACCAGAAAAGCCCATTTTCCGTAAAAAGTGATTTTTTTCAAAAAAAGTAAATGACCTGTCTAATTAATCGACTAGATCACCAGAACCTTCTCCAGTTGTCAGAAACATGATAGGTCCCTTAGTTTTCGCATAGAATGCCTCCAAAGATACATGTTTAGAAATTGCAATTTTTTTTTGCTTCACCAAAAAGCCCATTTTCCGCAAAAAGTGATTTTTTTCAAAAAAAGTAAATGACCTCTCTAATTAATCGACTAGATCACCAGAACCTTCTCCAGTTGTCAGAAACATGATAGGTCCCTTAGTTTTCGCATAGAATGCCTCCAAAGATACATGTTTAGAAATTGCAATTTTTTTTTGCTTCACCAAAAAGACCATTTTCCATAAGAAGTGATTTTTTTCAAAAAACAGTAAATGACCCCTCTAATTAATTGACTAGATCACCAGAACCTTCCCCTGTTGTCAGAAACATGATAGGTTCCTTAGTTTTCACGTAGCATGCCTCCAAAGATACATGTTTAGAAATTGCAATTTTTTTTTGCTTCACCAAAAAGCCCATTTTCCGTAAAAAGTGATTTTTTTCAAAAAAAGTAAATGACCTCTCTAATTAATCGACTAGATCACCAGAACCTTCTCCAGTTGTCAGAAACATGATAGGTCCCTTAGTTTTCGCATAGAATGCCTCCAAAGATACATGTTTAGAAATTGCAATTTTTTTTTGCTTCACCAAAAAGCCCATTTTCCGTAAAAAGTGATTTTTTTAAAAAAAAGTAAATGTCCACTCTAATTGATCGACTAGATCACCAGAACCTTCCCCAGTTGTCAGAAACATGATAGGTTCCTTAGTTTTCGAGTAGCATGCCTCCAAAGATACATGTTTAGAAATTGCCATTTTTTTTGCTTCACCAAAAAGCCCATTTTCCGTAAAAAGTGATTTTTTTCAAAAAAAGTAAATGACCCCTCTAATTAATCGACTCGATCACCAGAACCTTCCCCTGTTGTCAGAAACATGATAGGTTCCTTAGTTTTCGTGTAGCATGCCTCCAAAGATATGTGTTTAGAAACTGCAATTTTTTTTTGCTTCACCAAAAAGCCCATTTTCCGTAAAAAGTGTTTTTTTTTAAAAAAAGTAAATGACCCCTCTAATTAATCGACTAGATCACCAGAACCTTCCCGTGTTGTCAGAAACATGATAGGTTCCTTAGTTTTCGTGTAGCATGCCTCCAAAGATATGTGTTTAGAAACTGCAATTTTTTTTTGCTTCACCAAAAAGCCCATTTTCCATAAAAAGTGATTTTTTTCAAAAAAGTAAATGACCCCTCTAATTAATCGACTAGATCACCAGAATCTTCCCGTGTTGTCAGAAATATGATAGGTTCCTTAGTTTTCATGTAGCATGCCTCCAAAGATACATGTTTAGAAATTGCAATTTTTTTTGCTTCACCAAAAAGCCCATTTTCCGTAAAAAGTGATTTTTTTCAAAAAAAGTAAATGACCCCTCTAATTAATCGACTCGATCACCTGAACCTTCCCCTGTTGTCAGAAACATGATAGGTTCCTTAGTTTTCGCGTAGCATGCCTCCAAAGATACATGTTTAGAAATTGCAATTTTTTTTTGCTTCACCAAAAAGCCCATTTTCCGTAAAAAGTGAATTTTTTCAAAAAAAGTAAATTACCCCTCTAATTAATCGACTCGATCACCAGAACCTTCCCCAGTTGTCAGAAACATGATAGGTTCCTTAGGTTTTGAGTAGCATGCCTCCAAAGATACATGTTTAGAAATTGCAATTTTTTTTTGCTTCATCAAAAAGCCCATTTTCCGTAAAAAGTGATTTTTTTTTAAAAAAAAGTAAATGACCCCTCTAATTAATCTACTAGATCACCAGAACCTTCCCGTGTTGTCAGAAACATGATAGGTTCCTTAGTTTTCGTGTAGCATGCCTCCAAAGATATGTGTTTAGAAACTGCAATTTTTTTTGCTTCACCAAAAAGCCCATTTTCCGTAAAAAGTGATTTTTTTCAAAAAAAGTAAATGACTCCTCTAATTAATCGACTAGATCACCAGAACCTTACCCAGTTGTCAGAAACATGATAGGTTCCTTAGTTTTCACGTAGCATGCCTCCAAAGATACATGTTTAGAAATTGCAATTTTTTTGTGCTTCACCAAAAAGCCCATTTTCCGTAAGAAGTGATTTTTTTCAAAAAACAGTAAATGACCCCTCTAATTAATTGACTAGATCACCAGAACCTTCCCCAGTTGTCAGAAACATGATAGTTCCCTTAGTTTTCGCATAGCATGCCTCCAAAGATACATGTTTAGAAATTGCAATTTTTTTTTGCTTCACCAAAAAGCCCATTTTCCGTAAAAAGTGATTTTTTTCAAAAAAAGTAAATTACCCCTCTAATTAATCGACTCGATCACCAGAACCTTCCCCAGTTGTCAGAAACATGATAGGTTCCTTAGTTTTCGAGTAGCATGCCTCCAAAGATATGTGTTTAGAAACTGCAATTTTTTTTGCTTCACCAAAAAGCCCATTTTCCGTAAAAAGTGATTTTTAAAAAAAAAAGTAAATGACTCCTCTAATTAATCGACTAGATCACCAGAACCTTCCCCTGTTGTCAGAAACATGATAGGTTCCTTAGTTTTCGTGTAGCATGCCTCCAAAGATATGTGTTTAGAAACTGCAATTTTTTTTGCTTCAACAAAAAGCCCATATTCCGTAAAAAGTGATTTTTAAAAAAAAAAGTAAATGACCACTCTAATTAATCGACTAGATAACCAGAACCTTCCACAGTTGTCAAAAACATGATAGGTTCCTTAGTTTTCGAGTAGCATGCCTCCAAAGATACATTTTTAGAAATTGCAATTTTTTTTTGCTTCACCAAAAAGCCCATTTTCCGTAAGAAGTGATTTTTTTCAAAAAAAGTAAATGACCCCTCTAATTAATCGACTCGATCACCAGAACCTTCCACAGTTGTCAGAAACATGATAGGTTCCTTAGTTTTCGTGTAGCATGCCTCCAAAGATATGTGTTTAGAAACTGCAATTTTTTTTGCTTCACCAAAAAGCCCATTTTCCGTAAAAAGTGATTTTTTAAAAAAAAAGTAAATGTCCACTCTAATTGATCGACTAGATCACCAGAACCTTCCCCAGTTGTCAGAAACATGATAGGTTCCTTAGTTTTCGAGTAGCATGCCTCCAAAGATAAATGTTTAGAAATTGCAATTTTTTTTTGCTTCACCAAAAAGCCCATTTTCCATAAAAAGTGATTTTTTTCAAAAAAAGTAAATGACCCCTCTAATTAATCGACTAGATCACCAGAACCTTTCCCTGTTGTCAGAAATATGATAGGTTCCTTAGTTTTCATGTAGCATGCCTCCAAAGATACATGTTTAGAAATTGCCATTTTTTTTGCTTCACCAAAAAGCCCATTTTCCGTAAAAAGTGATTTTTTTAAAAAAAAGTAAATGACCCCTCTAATTAATCGACTCGATCACCAGAACCTTACTCAGTTGTCAGAAACATTATAGGTTCCTTAGTTTTCACGTAGCATGCCTCCAAAGATACATGTTTAGAAATTGCAATTTTTTTTTGCTTCACCAAAAAGCCCATTTTCCGTAAAAAGTGAATTTTTTCAAAAAAAGTAAATTACCCCTCTAATTAATCGACTCGATCACCAGAACCTTCCCCAGTTGTCAGAAACATGATAGGTTCCTTAGGTTTCGAGTAGCATGCCTCCAAAGATACATGTTTAGAAATTGCAATTTTTTTTTGCTTCATCAAAAAGCCCATTTTCCGTAAAAAGTGATTTTTTTTAAAAAAAGTAAATGACCCCTCTATTTAATCTACTAGATCACCAGAACCTTCCCGTGTTGTCAGAAACATGATAGGTTCCTTAGTTTTCGTGTAGCATGCCTCCAAAGATATGTGTTTAGAAACTGCAATTTTTTTTGCTTCACCAAAAAGCCCATTTTCCGTAAAAAGTGATTTTTTTCAAAAAAAGTAAATGACTCCTCTAATTAATCGACTAGATCACCAGAACCTTACCCAGTTGTCAGAAACATGATAGGTTCCTTAGTTTTCACGTAGCATGCCTCCAAAGATACATGTTTAGAAATTGCAATTTTTTTGTGCTTCACCAAAAAGCCCATTTTCCATAAGAAGTGATTTTTTTCAAAAAACAGTAAATGACCCCTCTAATTAATTGACTAGATCACCAGAACCTTCCCCAGTTGTCAGAAACATGATAGTTCCCTTAGTTTTCGCATAGCATGCCTCCAAAGATACATGTTTAGAAATTGCAATTTTTTTTTGCTTCACCAAAAAGACCATTTTCCATAAGAAGTGATTTTTTTCAAAAAACAGTAAATGACCCCTCTAATTAATTGACTAGATCACCAGAACCTTCCCCTGTTGTCAGAAACATGATAGGTTCCTTAGTTTTCACGTAGCATGCCTCCAAAGATACATGTTTAGAAATTGCAATTTTTTTTTGCTTCACCAAAAAGCCCATTTTCCGTAAAAAGTGATTTTTTTCAAAAAAAGTAAATGACCTCTCTAATTAATCGACTAGATCACCAGAACCTTCTCCAGTTGTCAGAAACATGATAGGTCCCTTAGTTTTCGCATAGAATGCCTCCAAAGATACATGTTTAGAAATTGCAATTTTTTTTTGCTTCACCAAAAAGCCCATTTTCCGTAAAAAGTGATTTTTTTAAAAAAAAGTAAATGTCCACTCTAATTGATCGACTAGATCACCAGAACCTTCCCCAGTTGTCAGAAACATGATAGGTTCCTTAGTTTTCGAGTAGCATGCCTCCAAAGATACATGTTTAGAAATTGCCATTTTTTTTGCTTCACCAAAAAGCCCATTTTCCGTAAAAAGTGATTTTTTTCAAAAAAAGTAAATGACCCCTCTAATTAATCGACTCGATCACCAGAACCTTCCCCTGTTGTCAGAAACATGATAGGTTCCTTAGTTTTCGCGTAGCATGCCTCCAAAGATACATGTTTAGAAATTGCAATTTTTTTTTGCTTCACCAAAAAGCCCATTTTCCGTAAAAAGTGATTTTTTTAAAAAAAAGTAAATGACCCCTCTAATTAATCGACTAGATCACCAGAACCTTCCCGTGTTGTCAGAAACATGATAGGTTCCTTAGTTTTCGTGTAGCATGCCTCCAAAGATATGTGTTTAGAAACTGCAATTTTTTTTTGCTTCACCAAAAAGCCCATTTTCCATAAAAAGTGATTTTTTTCAAAAAAGTAAATGAACCCTCTAATTAATCGACTAGATCACCAGAATCTTCCCGTGTTGTCAGAAATATGATAGGTTCCTTAGTTTTCATGTAGCATGCCTCCAAAGATACATGTTTAGAAATTGCAATTTTTTTTGCTTCACCAAAAAGCCCATTTTCCGTAAAAAGTGAATTTTTTCAAAAAAAGTAAATTACCCCTCTAATTAATCGACTCGATCACCAGAACCTTCCCCAGTTGTCAGAAACATGATAGGTTCCTTAGGTTTCGAGTAGCATGCCTCCAAAGATACATGTTTAGAAATTGCAATTTTTTTTTGCTTCATCAAAAAGCCCATTTTCCGTAAAAAGTGATTTTTTTTAAAAAAAGTAAATGACCCCTCTATTTAATCTACTAGATCACCAGAACCTTCCCGTGTTGTCAGAAACATGATAGGTTCCTTAGTTTTCGTGTAGCATGCCTCCAAAGATATGTGTTTAGAAACTGCAATTTTTTTTGCTTCACCAAAAAGCCCATTTTCCGTAAAAAGTGATTTTTTTCAAAAAAAGTAAATGACTCCTCTAATTAATCGACTAGATCACCAGAACCTTACCCAGTTGTCAGAAACATGATAGGTTCCTTAGTTTTCACGTAGCATGCCTCCAAAGATACATGTTTAGAAATTGCAATTTTTTTGTGCTTCACCAAAAAGCCCATTTTCCATAAGAAGTGATTTTTTTCAAAAAACAGTAAATGACCCCTCTAATTAATTGACTAGATCACCAGAACCTTCCCCAGTTGTCAGAAACATGATAGTTCCCTTAGTTTTCGCATAGCATGCCTCCAAAGATACATGTTTAGAAATTGCAATTTTTTTTTGCTTCACCAAAAAGCCCATTTTCCGTAAGAAGTGATTTTTTTCAAAAAACAGTAAATGACCCCTCTAATTAATTGACTAGATCACCAGAACCTTCCCCAGTTGTCAGAAACATGATAGTTCCCTTAGTTTTCGCATAGCATGCCTCCAAAGATACATGTTTAGAAATTGCAATTTTTTTTTGCTTCACCAAAAAGACCATTTTCCATAAGAAGTGATTTTTTTCAAAAAACAGTAAATGACCCCTCTAATTAATTGACTAGATCACCAGAACCTTCCCCTGTTGTCAGAAACATGATAGGTTCCTTAGTTTTCACGTAGCATGCCTCCAAAGATACATGTTTAGAAATTGCAATTTTTTTTTGCTTCACCAAAAAGCCCATTTTCCGTAAAAAGTGATTTTTTTCAAAAAAAGTAAATGACCTCTCTAATTAATCGACTAGATCACCAGAACCTTCTCCAGTTGTCAGAAACATGATAGGTCCCTTAGTTTTCGCATAGAATGCCTCCAAAGATACATGTTTAGAAATTGCAATTTTTTTTTGCTTCACCAAAAAGCCCATTTTCCGTAAAAAGTGATTTTTTAAAAAAAAAGTAAATGTCCACTCTAATTGATCGACTAGATCACCAGAACCTTCCCCAGTTGTCAGAAACATGATAGGTTCCTTAGTTTTCGAGTAGCATGCCTCCAAAGATACATGTTTAGAAATTGCCATTTTTTTTGCTTCACCAAAAAGCCCATTTTCCGTAAAAAGTGATTTTTTTCAAAAAAAGTAAATGACCCCTCTAATTAATCGACTCGATCACCAGAACCTTCCCCTGTTGTCAGAAACATGATAGGTTCCTTAGTTTTCGCGTAGCATGCCTCCAAAGATACATGTTTAGAAATTGCAATTTTTTTTTGCTTCACCAAAAAGCCCATTTTCCGTAAAAAGTGATTTTTTTAAAAAAAAGTAAATGACCCCTCTAATTAATCGACTAGATCACCAGAACCTTCCCGTGTTGTCAGAAACATGATAGGTTCCTTAGTTTTCGTGTAGCATGCCTCCAAAGATATGTGTTTAGAAACTGCAATTTTTTTTTGCTTCACCAAAAAGCCCATTTTCCATAAAAAGTGATTTTTTTCAAAAAAGTAAATGACCCCTCTAATTAATCGACTAGATCACCAGAATCTTCCCGTGTTGTCAGAAATATGATAGGTTCCTTAGTTTTTATGTAGCATGCCTCCAAAGATACATGTTTAGAAATTGCAATTTTTTTTGCTTCACCAAAAAGCCCATTTTCCGTAAAAAGTGATTTTTTTCAAAAAAAGTAAATGACCCCTCTAATTAATCGACTCGATCACCTGAACCTTCCCCTGTTGTCAGAAACATGATAGGTTCCTTAGTTTTCGCGTAGCATGCCTCCAAAGATACATGTTTAGAAATTGCAATTTTTTTTTGCTTCACCAAAAAGCCCATTTTCCGTAAAAAGTGAATTTTTTCAAAAAAAGTAAATTACCCCTCTAATTAATCGACTCGATCACCAGAACCTTCCCCAGTTGTCAGAAACATGATAGGTTCCTTAGGTTTTGAGTAGCATGCCTCCAAAGATACATGTTTAGAAATTGCAATTTTTTTTTGCTTCATCAAAAAGCCCATTTTCCGTAAAAAGTGATTTTTTTTAAAAAAAGTAAATGACCCCTCTAATTAATCTACTAGATCACCAGAACCTTCCCCAGTTGTCAGAAACATGATAGTTCCCTTAGTTTTCGCATAGCATGCCTCCATAGATACATGTTTAGAAATTGCAATTTTTTTTTGCTTCACCAAAAAGCCCATTTTCCGTAAAAAGTGATTTTTTTCAAAAAAAGTAAATTACCCCTCTAATTAATCGACTCGATCACCAGAACCTTCCCCAGTTGTCAGAAACATGATAGGTTCCTTAGTTTTCGAGTAGCATGCCTCCAAAGATATGTGTTTAGAAACTGCAATTTTTTTTGCTTCACCAAAAAGCCCATTTTCCGTAAAAAGTGATTTTTAAAAAAAAAAGTAAATGACTCCTCTAATTAATCGACTAGATCACCAGAACCTTCCCCTGTTGTCAGAAACATGATAGGTTCCTTAGTTTTCGTGTAGCATGCCTCCAAAGATATGTGTTTAGAAACTGCAATTTTTTTTGCTTCACCAAAAAGCCCATATTCCGTAAAAAGTGATTTTTAAAAAAAAAAGTAAATGACCACTCTAATTAATCGACTAGATAACCAGAACCTTCCACAGTTGTCAAAAACATGATAGGTTCCTTAGTTTTCGAGTAGCATGCCTCCAAAGATACATTTTTAGAAATTGCAATTTTTTTTTGCTTCACCAAAAAGCCCATTTTCCATAAAAAGTGATTTTTTTCAAAAAAAGTAAATGACCTCTCTAATTAATCGACTCGATCACCAGAACCTTCCCCTGTTGTCAGAAACATGATAGGTTCCTTAGTTTTCGCGTAGCATGCCTCCAAAGATACATGTTTAGAAATTGCAATTTTTTTTTGCTTCACCAAAAAGCCCATTTTCCGTAAAAAGTGATTTTTTTAAAAAAAGTAAATGACCCCTCTAATTAATCGACTCGATCACCAGAACCTTCCACAGTTGTCAGAAACATGATAGGTTCCTTAGTTTTCGAGTAGCATGCCTTCAAAGATATGTGTTTAGAAACTGCATTTTTTTTTGCTTCACCAAAAAGCCCATTTTCCATAAAAATTGATTTTTTTCAAAAAAGTAAATGACCCCTCTAATTAATCGACTAGATCACCAGAATCTTCACGTGTTGTCAGAAACATGATAGGTTCCTTAGTTTTCGTGTAGCATGCCTCCAAAGATGTGTGTTTAGAAACTGCAATTTTTTTTGCTTCACCAAAAAGCCCATTTTCCGTAAAAAGTGATTTTTTTCAAAAAACAGTAAATGACCCCTCTAATTAATCGACTAGATCACCAGAACCTTCCCCAGTTGTCAGAAACAAGATAGGTCCCTTAGTTTTCGCATAGCATGCCTCCAAAGATACATGTTTAGAAACTGCAATTTTTTTTGCTTCACCAAAAAGCCCATTTTCCGTAAAAAGTGAATTTTTTCAAAAAAAGTAAATTACCCCTCTAATTAATCGACTCGATCACCAGAACCTTCCCCAGTTGTCAGAAACATGATAGTTCCCTTAGTTTTCGCATAGCATGCCTCCAAAGATACATGTTTAGAAATTGCAATTTTTTTTTGCTTCACCAAAAAACCCATTTTCCGTAAAAAGTGATTTTTTTCAAAAAAAGTAAATTACCCCTCTAATTAATCGACTCGATCACCAGAACCTTCCCCAGTTGTCAGAAACATGATAGGTTCCTTAGTTTTCGAGTAGCATGCCTCCAAAGATATGTGTTTAGAAACTGCAATTTTTTTTGCTTCACCAAAAAGCCCATTTTCCGTAAAAAGTGATTTTTTTCAAAAAACAGTAAATGACCCCTCTAATTAATCGACTAGATCACCAGAACCTTCCCCAGTTGTCAGAAACAAGATAGGTCCCTTAGTTTTCGCATAGCATGCCTCCAAAGATACATGTTTAGAAACTGCAATTTTTTTTGCTTCACCAAAAAGCCCATTTTCCGTAAAAAGTGAATTTTTTCAAAAAAAGTAAATTACCCCTCTAATTAATCGACTCGATCACCAGAACCTTCCCCAGTTGTCAGAAACATGATAGTTCCCTTAGTTTTCGCATAGCATGCCTCCAAAGATACATGTTTAGAAATTGCAATTTTTTTTTGCTTCACCAAAAAGCCCATTTTCCGTAAAAAGTGATTTTTTTCAAAAAAAGTAAATTACCCCTCTAATTAATCGACTCGATCACCAGAACCTTCCCCAGTTGTCAGAAACATGATAGGTTCCTTAGTTTTCGAGTAGCATGCCTCCAAAGATATGTGTTTAGAAACTGCAATTTTTTTTGCTTCACCAAAAAGCCCATTTTCCGTAAAAAGTGATTTTTTTCAAAAAACAGTAAATGACCCCTCTAATTAATCGACTAGATCACCAGAACCTTCCCCAGTTGTCAGAAACAAGATAGGTCCCTTAGTTTTCGCATAGCATGCCTCCAAAGATACATGTTTAGAAACTGCAATTTTTTTTGCTTCACCAAAAAGCCCATTTTCCGTAAAAAGTGAATTTTTTCAAAAAAAGTAAATTACCCCTCTAATTAATCGACTCGATCACCAGAACCTTCCCCAGTTGTCAGAAACATGATAGTTCCCTTAGTTTTCGCATAGCATGCCTCCAAAGATACATGTTTAGAAATTGCAATTTTTTTTTGCTTCACCAAAAAGCCCATTTTCCGTAAAAAGTGATTTTTTTCAAAAAAAGTAAATTACCCCTCTAATTAATCGACTCGATCACCAGAACCTTCCCCAGTTGTCAGAAACATGATAGGTTCCTTAGTTTTCGAGTAGCATGCCTCCAAAGATATGTGTTTAGAAACTGCAATTTTTTTTGCTTCACCAAAAAGCCCATTTTCCGTAAAAAGTGATTTTTAAAAAAAAAAGTAAATGACTCCTCTAATTAATCGACTAGATCACCAGAACATTCCCCAGTTGTCAGAAACATGATAGTTCCCTTAGTTTTCGCATAGCATGCCTCCAAAGATACATGTTTAGAAATTGCAATTTTTTTTTGCTTCACCAAAAAGCCCATTTTTCGTAAAAAGTGATTTTTAAAAAAAAAAGTAAATGACTCCTCTAATTAATCGACTAGATCACCAGAACCTTCCCCTGTTGTCAGAAACATGATAGGTTCCTTAGTTTTCGTGTAGCATGCCTCCAAAGATATGTGTTTAGAAACTGCAATTTTTTTTGCTTCACCAAAAAGCCCATATTCCGTAAAAAGTGATTTATAAAAAAAAAAGTAAATGACCACTCTAATTAATCGACTAGATAACCAGAACCTTCCACAGTTGTCAAAAACATGATAGGTTCCTTAGTTTTCGAGTAGCATGCCTCCAAAGATACATGTTTAGAAATTGCAATTTTTTTTTGCTTCACCAAAAAGCCCATTTTCCATAAAAAATGATTTTTTTCAAAAAAGTAAATGACCCCTCTAATTAATCGACTAGATCACCAGAACCTTCCCGTGTTGTCAGAAACATGATAGGTTCTTAGTTTTCGAGTAGCATGCCTCCAAAGATACATGTTTAGAAATTGCAAATTTTTTTTGCTTCACCAAAAAGCACATTTTCCGTAAAAAGTGATTTTTTTCAAAAAAAGTAAATGACCCCTCTCATTAATCGACTAGATCACTAGAACCTTTCCCTGTTGTCAGAAATATGATAGGTTCCTTAGTTTTCATATAGCATGCCTCCAAAGATACATGTTTAGAAATTGCAATTTTTTTTGCTTCACCAAAAAGCCCATTTTCCATAAAAAGTGATTTTTTTCAAAAAAAGTAAATGACCCCTCTAATTAATTGACTCGATCACCAGAACCTTCCCCTGTTGTCAGAAACATGATAGGTTCCTTAGTTTTCACGTAGCATGCCTCCAAAGATACATGTTTAGAAATTGCAATTTTTTTGTGCTTCACCAAAAAGCCCATTTTCCGTAAGAAGTGATTTTTTTCAAAAAACAGTAAATGACCCCTCTAATTAATTGACTAGATCACCAGAACCTTCCCCAGTTGTCAGAAACATGATAGGTCCCTTAGTTTTCGCATAGCATGCCTCCAAAGATACATGTTTAGAAATTGCAATTTTTTTTTGCTTCACCAAAAAGCCCATTTTCCGTAAAAAGTAATTTTTTTCAAAAAAAGTAAATTACCCCTCTAATTAATCGACTCGATCACCAGAACCTTCCCCAGTTGTCAGAAACATGATAGGTTCCTTAGTTTTCGAGTAGCATGCCTCCAAAGATACATGTTTAGAAATTGCAATTTTTTTTTGCTTCACCAAAAAGCCCATTTTCCGTAAAAAGTGATTTTTTTAAAAAAAAGTAAATGACCCCTCTAATTAATCGACTAGATCACCAGAACCTTACTCAGTTGTCAGAAACATTATAGGTTCCTTAGTTTTCACGTAGCATGCCTCCAAAGATACATGTTTAGAAATTGCAATTTTTTTTTGCTTCACCAAAAAGCCCATTTTCCGTAAAAAGTGAATTTTTTCAAAAAAAGTAAATGACCCCTCTAATTAATCGACTAGATCACCAGAACCTTACTCAGTTGTCAGAAACATTATAGGTTCCTTAGTTTTCACGTAGCATGCCTCCAAAGATACATGTTTAGAAATTGCAATTTTTTTTTGCTTCACCAAAAAGACCATTTTCCGTAAAAAGTGATTTTTTAAAAAAAAAGTAAATGACACCTTTAATTAATCGACTAGATCACCAGAACCTTCCCGTGTTGTCAGAAACATGATAGGTTCCTTAGTTTTTGTGTAGCATGCCTCCAAAGATATGTGTTTAGAAACTGCAATTTTTTTTGCTTCACCAAAAAGCCCATTTTCCATAAAAAGTGATTTTTTTCAAAAAAGTAAATGACCCCTCTAATTAATCGACTAGATCACCAGAATCTTCCCGTGTTGTCAGAAACATGATAGGTTCCTTAGTTTTCGTGTAGCATGCCTCCAAAGATGTGTGTTTAGAAACTGCAATTTTTTTTGCTTCACCAAAAAGCCCATTTTCCGTAAAAAGTGAATTTTTTCAAAAAAAGTAAATTACCCCTCTAATTAATCGACTCGATCACCAGAACCTTCCCCAGTTGTCAGAAACATGATAGTTCCCTTAGTTTTCGCATAGCATGCCTCCAAAGATACATGTTTAGAAATTGCAATTTTTTTTTGCTTCACCAAAAAGCCCATTTTCAGTAAAAAGTGATTTTTTTCAAAAAAAGTAAATTACCCCTCTAATTAATCGACTCGATCACCAGAACCTTCCCCAGTTGTCAGAAACATGATAGGTTCCTTAGTTTTCGAGTAGCATGCCTCCAAAGATATGTGTTTAGAAATTGCAATTTTTTTTGCTTCACCAAAAAGCCCATTTTCCGTAAAAAGTGATTTTTAAAAAAAAAAGTAAATGACTCCTCTAATTAATCGACTAGATCACCAGAACCTTCCCCAGTTGTCAGAAACATGATAGTTCCCTTAGTTTTCGCATAGCATGCCTCCAAAGATACATGTTTAGAAATTGCAATTTTTTTTTGCTTCACCAAAAAGCCCATTTTTCGTAAAAAGTGATTTTTAAAAAAAAAAGTAAATGACTCCTCTAATTAATCGACTAGATCACCAGAACCTTCCCCTGTTGTCAGAAACATGATAGGTTCCTTAGTTTTCGTGTAGCATGCCTCCAAAGATATGTGTTTAGAAACTGCAATTTTTTTTGCTTCACCAAAAAGCCCATATTCCGTAAAAAGTGATTTTTAAAAAAAAAAGTAAATGACCACTCTAATTAATCGACTAGATAACCAGAACCTTCCACAGTTGTCAAAAACATGATAGGTTCCTTAGTTTTCGAGTAGCATGCCTCCAAAGATACATGTTTAGAAATTGCAATTTTTTTTTGCTTCACCAAAAAGCCCATTTTCCATAAAAAATTATTTTTTTCAAAAAAGTAAATGACCCCTCTAATTAATCGACTAGATCACCAGAACCTTCCCGTGTTGTCAGAAACATGATAGGTTCTTAGTTTTCGAGTAGCATGCCTCCAAAGATACATGTTTAGAAATTGCAAATTTTTTTTGCTTCACCAAAAAGCACATTTTCCGTAAAAAGTGATTTTTTTCAAAAAAAGTAAATGACCCCTCTCATTAATCGACTAGATCACTAGAACCTTTCCCTGTTGTCAGAAATATGATAGGTTCCTTAGTTTTCATATAGCATGCCTCCAAAGATACATGTTTAGAAATTGCAATTTTTTTTGCTTCACCAAAAAGCCCATTTTCCATAAAAAGTGATTTTTTTCAAAAAAAGTAAATGACCCCTCTAATTAATTGACTCGATCACCAGAACCTTCCCCTGTTGTCAGAAACATGATAGGTTCCTTAGTTTTCACGTAGCATGCCTCCAAAGATACATGTTTAGAAATTGCAATTTTTTTGTGCTTCACCAAAAAGCCCATTTTCCGTAAGAAGTGATTTTTTTCAAAAAACAGTAAATGACCCCTCTAATTAATTGACTAGATCACCAGAACCTTCCCCAGTTGTCAGAAACATGATAGGTCCCTTAGTTTTCGCATAGCATGCCTCCAAAGATACATGTTTAGAAATTGCAATTTTTTTTTGCTTCACCAAAAAGCCCATTTTCCGTAAAAAGTAATTTTTTTCAAAAAAAGTAAATTACCCCTCTAATTAATCGACTCGATCACCAGAACCTTCCCCAGTTGTCAGAAACATGATAGGTTCCTTAGTTTTCGAGTAGCATGCCTCCAAAGATACATGTTTAGAAATTGCAATTTTTTTTTGCTTCACCAAAAAGCCCATTTTCCGTAAAAAGTGATTTTTTTAAAAAAAAGTAAATGACCCCTCTAATTAATCGACTAGATCACCAGAACCTTACTCAGTTGTCAGAAACATTATAGGTTCCTTAGTTTTCACGTAGCATGCCTCCAAAGATACATGTTTAGAAATTGCAATTTTTTTTTGCTTCACCAAAAAGCCCATTTTCCGTAAAAAGTGAATTTTTTCAAAAAAAGTAAATTACCCCTCTAATTAATCGACTCGATCACCAGAACCTTCCCCAGTTGTCAGAAACATGATAGGTTCCTTAGGTTTCGAGTAGCATGCCTCCAAAGATACATGTTTAGAAATTGCAATTTTTTTTTGCTTCATCAAAAAGCCCATTTTCCGTAAAAAGTGATTTTTTTTAAAAAAAGTAAATGACCCCTCTATTTAATCTACTAGATCACCAGAACCTTCCCGTGTTGTCAGAAACATGATAGGTTCCTTAGTTTTCGTGTAGCATGCCTCCAAAGATATGTGTTTAGAAACTGCAATTTTTTTTGCTTCACCAAAAAGCCCATTTTCCGTAAAAAGTGATTTTTTTCAAAAAAAGTAAATGACTCCTCTAATTAATCGACTAGATCACCAGAACCTTACCCAGTTGTCAGAAACATGATAGGTTCCTTAGTTTTCACGTAGCATGCCTCCAAAGATACATGTTTAGAAATTGCAATTTTTTTGTGCTTCACCAAAAAGCCCATTTTCCGTAAGAAGTGATTTTTTTCAAAAAACAGTAAATGACCCCTCTAATTAATTGACTAGATCACCAGAACCTTCCCCAGTTGTCAGAAACATGATAGTTCCCTTAGTTTTCGCATAGCATGCCTCCAAAGATACATGTTTAGAAATTGCAATTTTTTTTTGCTTCACCAAAAAGACCATTTTCCATAAGAAGTGATTTTTTTCAAAAAACAGTAAATGACCCCTCTAATTAATTGACTAGATCACCAGAACCTTCCCCTGTTGTCAGAAACATGATAGGTTCCTTAGTTTTCACGTAGCATGCCTCCAAAGATACATGTTTAGAAATTGCAATTTTTTTTTGCTTCACCAGAAAAGCCCATTTTCCGTAAAAAGTGATTTTTTTCAAAAAAAGTAAATGACCTGTCTAATTAATCGACTAGATCACCAGAACCTTCTCCAGTTGTCAGAAACATGATAGGTCCCTTAGTTTTCGCATAGAATGCCTCCAAAGATACATATTTAGAAATTGCAATTTTTTTTTGCTTCACCAAAAAGCCCATTTTCCGCAAAAAGTGATTTTTTTCAAAAAAAGTAAATGACCTCTCTAATTAATCGACTAGATCACCAGAACCTTCTCCAGTTGTCAGAAACATGATAGGTCCCTTAGTTTTCGCATAGAATGCCTCCAAAGATACATGTTTAGAAATTGCAATTTTTTTTTGCTTCACCAAAAAGACCATTTTCCATAAGAAGTGATTTTTTTCAAAAAACAGTAAATGACCCCTCTAATTAATTGACTAGATCACCAGAACCTTCCCCTGTTGTCAGAAACATGATAGGTTCCTTAGTTTTCACGTAGCATGCCTCCAAAGATACATGTTTAGAAATTGCAATTTTTTTTTGCTTCACCAAAAAGCCCATTTTCCGTAAAAAGTGATTTTTTTCAAAAAAAGTAAATGACCTCTCTAATTAATCGACTAGATCACCAGAACCTTCTCCAGTTGTCAGAAACATGATAGGTCCCTTAGTTTTCGCATAGAATGCCTCCAAAGATACATGTTTAGAAATTGCAATTTTTTTTTGCTTCACCAAAAAGCCCATTTTCCGTAAAAAGTGATTTTTTTAAAAAAAAGTAAATGTCCACTCTAATTGATCGACTAGATCACCAGAACCTTACCCAGTTGTCAGAAACATGATAGGTTCCTTAGTTTTCGAGTAGCATGCCTCCAAAGATACATGTTTAGAAATTGCCATTTTTTTTGCTTCACCAAAAAGCCCATTTTCCGTAAAAAGTGATTTTTTTCAAAAAAAGTAAATGACCCCTCTAATTAATCGACTCGATCACCAGAACCTTCCCCTGTTGTCAGAAACATGATAGGTTCCTTAGTTTTCGTGTAGCATGCCTCCAAAGATATGTGTTTAGAAACTGCAATTTTTTTTTGCTTCACCAAAAAGCCCATTTTCCGTAAAAAGTGTTTTTTTTAAAAAAAAGTAAATGACCCCTCTAATTAATCGACTAGATCACCAGAACCTTCCCGTGTTGTCAGAAACATGATAGGTTCCTTAGTTTTCGTGTAGCATGCCTCCAAAGATATGTGTTTAGAAACTGCAATTTTTTTTTGCTTCACCAAAAAGCCCATTTTCCATAAAAAGTGATTTTTTTCAAAAAAGTAAATGACCCCTCTAATTAATCGACTAGATCACCAGAATCTTCCCGTGTTGTCAGAAATATGATAGGTTCCTTAGTTTTCATGTAGCATGCCTCCAAAGATACATGTTTAGAAATTGCAATTTTTTTTGCTTCACCAAAAAGCCCATTTTCCGTAAAAAGTGATTTTTTTCAAAAAAAGTAAATGACCCCTCTAATTAATCGACTCGATCACCTGAACCTTCCCCTGTTGTCAGAAACATGATAGGTTCCTTAGTTTTCGCGTAGCATGCCTCCAAAGATACATGTTTAGAAATTGCAATTTTTTTTTGCTTCACCAAAAAGCCCATTTTCCGTAAAAAGTGAATTTTTTCAAAAAAAGTAAATTACCCCTCTAATTAATCGACTCGATCACCAGAACCTTCCCCAGTTGTCAGAAACATGATAGGTTCCTTAGGTTTTGAGTAGCATGCCTCCAAAGATACATGTTTAGAAATTGCAATTTTTTTTTGCTTCATCAAAAAGCCCATTTTCCGTAAAAAGTGATTTTTTTTTAAAAAAAAGTAAATGACCCCTCTAATTAATCTACTAGATCACCAGAACCTTCCCGTGTTGTCAGAAACATGATAGGTTCCTTAGTTTTCGTGTAGCATGCCTCCAAAGATATGTGTTTAGAAACTGCAATTTTTTTTGCTTCACCAAAAAGCCCATTTTCCGTAAAAAGTGATTTTTTTCAAAAAAAGTAAATGACTCCTCTAATTAATCGACTAGATCACCAGAACCTTACCCAGTTGTCAGAAACATGATAGGTTCCTTAGTTTTCACGTAGCATGCCTCCAAAGATACATGTTTAGAAATTGCAATTTTTTTGTGCTTCACCAAAAAGCCCATTTTCCGTAAGAAGTGATTTTTTTCAAAAAACAGTAAATGACCCCTCTAATTAATTGACTAGATCACCAGAACCTTCCCCAGTTGTCAGAAACATGATAGTTCCCTTAGTTTTCGCATAGCATGCCTCCAAAGATACATGTTTAGAAATTGCAATTTTTTTTTGCTTCACCAAAAAGCCCATTTTCCGTAAAAAGTGATTTTTTTCAAAAAAAGTAAATTACCCCTCTAATTAATCGACTCGATCACCAGAACCTTCCCCAGTTGTCAGAAACATGATAGGTTCCTTAGTTTTCGAGTAGCATGCCTCCAAAGATATGTGTTTAGAAACTGCAATTTTTTTTGCTTCACCAAAAAGCCCATTTTCCGTAAAAAGTGATTTTTAAAAAAAAAAGTAAATGACTCCTCTAATTAATCGACTAGATCACCAGAACCTTCCCCTGTTGTCAGAAACATGATAGGTTCCTTAGTTTTCGTGTAGCATGCCTCCAAAGATATGTGTTTAGAAACTGCAATTTTTTTTGCTTCAACAAAAAGCCCATATTCCGTAAAAAGTGATTTTTAAAAAAAAAAGTAAATGACCACTCTAATTAATCGACTAGATAACCAGAACCTTCCACAGTTGTCAAAAACATGATAGGTTCCTTAGTTTTCGAGTAGCATGCCTCCAAAGATACATTTTTAGAAATTGCAATTTTTTTTTGCTTCACCAAAAAGCCCATTTTCCATAAAAAGTGATTTTTTTCAAAAAAGTAAATGACCCCTCTAATTAATCGACTAGATCACCAGAACCTTCCCGTGTTTTCAGAAACATGATAGGTTCTTAGTTTTCGAGTAGCATGCCTCCAAAGATACTTGTTTAGAAATTGCAATTTGTTTTTGCTTCACCAAAAAGCACATTTTCCGTAAAAAGTGATTTTTTTCAAAAAAAGTAAATTACCCCTCTAATTAATCGACTCGATCACCAGAACCTTCCCCAGTTGTCAGAAACATGATAGGTTCCTTAGTTTTCGAGTAGCATGCCTCCAAAGATATGTGTTTAGAAACTGCAATTTTTTTTGCTTCACCAAAAAGCCCATTTTCCGTAAAAAGTGATTTTTAAAAAAAAAAGTAAATGACTCCTCTAATTAATCGACTAGATCACCAGAACCTTCCCCTGTTGTCAGAAACATGATAGGTTCCTTAGTTTTCGTGTAGCATGCCTCCAAAGATATGTGTTTAGAAACTGCAATTTTTTTTGCTTCAACAAAAAGCCCATATTCCGTAAAAAGTGATTTTTAAAAAAAAAAGTAAATGACCACTCTAATTAATCGACTAGATAACCAGAAACTTCCACAGTTGTCAAAAACATGATAGGTTCCTTAGTTTTCGAGTAGCATGCCTCCAAAGATACATTTTTAGAAATTGCAATTTTTTTTTGCTTCACCAAAAAGCCCATTTTCCATAAAAAGTGATTTTTTTCAAAAAAGTAAATGACCCCTCTAATTAATCGACTAGATCACCAGAACCTTCCCGTGTTTTCAGAAACATGATAGGTTCTTAGTTTTCGAGTAGCATGCCTCCAAAGATACTTGTTTAGAAATTGCAATTTGTTTTTGCTTCACCAAAAAGCACATTTTCCGTAAAAAGTGATTTTTAAAAAAAAAAGTAAATGACCACTCTAATTAATCGACTAGATAACCAGAACCTTCCACAGTTGTCAAAAACATGATAGGTTCCTTAGTTTTCGCATAGCATGCCTCCAAAGATACATGTTTAGAAATTGCAATTTTTTTTTGCTTCACCAAAAAGCCCATTTTCCGTAAGAAGTGATTTTTTTCAAAAAAAGTAAATGACCCCTCTAATTAATCGACTCGATCACCAGAACCTTCCACAGTTGTCAGAAACATGATAGGTTCCTTAGTTTTCGTGTAGCATGCCTCCAAAGATATGTGTTTAGAAACTGCAATTTTTTTTGCTTCACCAAAAAGCCCATTTTCCGTAAAAAGTGATTTTTTAAAAAAAAAGTAAATGTCCACTCTAATTGATCGACTAGATCACCAGAACCTTCCCCAGTTGTCAGAAACATGATAGGTTCCTTAGTTTTCGAGTAGCATGCCTCCAAAGATAAATGTTTAGAAATTGCAATTTTTTTTTGCTTCACCAAAAAGCCCATTTTCCATAAAAAGTGATTTTTTTCAAAAAAAGTAAATGACCCCTCTAATTAATCGACTAGATCACCAGAACCTTTCCCTGTTGTCAGAAATATGATAGGTTCCTTAGTTTTCATGTAGCATGCCTCCAAAGATACATGTTTAGAAATTGCCATTTTTTTTGCTTCACCAAAAAGCCAATTTTCCGTAAAAAGTGATTTTTTTCAAAAAAAGTAAATGACCCCTCTAATTAATCGACTCGATCACCAGAACCTTACTCAGTTGTCAGAAACATTATAGGTTCCTTAGTTTTCACGTAGCATGCCTCCAAAGATACATGTTTAGAAATTGCAATTTTTTTTTGCTTCACCAAAAAGCCCATTTTCCGTAAAAAGTGAATTTTTTCAAAAAAAGTAAATTACCCCTCTAATTAATCGACTCGATCACCAGAACCTTCCCCAGTTGTCAGAAACATGATAGGTTCCTTAGGTTTCGAGTAGCATGCCTCCAAAGATACATGTTTAGAAATTGCAATTTTTTTTTGCTTCATCAAAAAGCCCATTTTCCGTAAAAAGTGATTTTTTTTAAAAAAAGTAAATGACCCCTCTATTTAATCTACTAGATCACCAGAACCTTCCCGTGTTGTCAGAAACATGATAGGTTCCTTAGTTTTCGTGTAGCATGCCTCCAAAGATATGTGTTTAGAAACTGCAATTTTTTTTGCTTCACCAAAAAGCCCATTTTCCGTAAAAAGTGATTTTTTTCAAAAAAAGTAAATGACTCCTCTAATTAATCGACTAGATCACCAGAACCTTACCCAGTTGTCAGAAACATGATAGGTTCCTTAGTTTTCACGTAGCATGCCTCCAAAGATACATGTTTAGAAATTGCAATTTTTTTGTGCTTCACCAAAAAGCAAATTTTCCATAAGAAGTGATTTTTTTCAAAAAACAGTAAATGACCCCTCTAATTAATTGACTAGATCACCAGAACCTTCCCCAGTTGTCAGAAACATGATAGTTCCCTTAGTTTTCGCATAGCATGCCTCCAAAGATACATGTTTAGAAATTGCAATTTTTTTTTGCTTCACCAAAAAGACCATTTTCCATAAGAAGTGATTTTTTTCAAAAAACAGTAAATGACCCCTCTAATTAATTGACTAGATCACCAGAACCTTCCCCTGTTGTCAGAAACATGATAGGTTCCTTAGTTTTCACGTAGCATGCCTCCAAAGATACATGTTTAGAAATTGCAATTTTTTTTTGCTTCACCAAAAAGCCCATTTTCCGTAAAAAGTGATTTTTTTCAAAAAAAGTAAATGACCTCTCTAATTAATCGACTAGATCACCAGAACCTTCTCCAGTTGTCAGAAACATGATAGGTCCCTTAGTTTTCGCATAGAATGCCTCCAAAGATACATGTTTAGAAATTGCAATTTTTTTTTGCTTCACCAAAAAGCCCATTTTCCGTAAAAAGTGATTTTTTTTAAAAAAAAGTAAATGTCCACTCTAATTGATCGACTAGATCACCAGAACCTTCCCCAGTTGTCAGAAACATGATAGGTTCCTTAGTTTTCGAGTAGCATGCCTCCAAAGATACATGTTTAGAAATTGCCATTTTTTTTGCTTCACCAAAAAGCCCATTTTCCGTAAAAAGTGATTTTTTTCAAAAAAAGTAAATGACCCCTCTAATTAATCGACTCGATCACCAGAACCTTCCCCTGTTGTCAGAAACATGATAGGTTCCTTAGTTTTCGCGTAGCATGCCTCCAAAGATACATGTTTAGAAATTGCAATTTTTTTTTGCTTCACCAAAAAGCCCATTTTCCGTAAAAAGTGATTTTTTTAAAAAAAAGTAAATGACCCCTCTAATTAATCGACTAGATCACCAGAACCTTCCCGTGTTGTCAGAAACATGATAGGTTCCTTAGTTTTCGTGTAGAATGCCTCCAAAGATATGTGTTTAGAAACTGCAATTTTTTTTTGCTTCACCAAAAAGCCCATTTTCCATAAAAAGTGATTTTTTTCAAAAAAGTAAATGACCCCTCTAATTAATCGACTAGATCACCAGAATCTTCCAGTGTTGTCAGAAATATGATAGGTTCCTTAGTTTTTATGTAGCATGCCTCCAAAGATACATGTTTAGAAATTGCCATTTTTTTTGCTTCACCAAAAAGCCCATTTTCCGTAAAAAGTGATTTTTTAAAAAAAAAGTAAATGACCCCTCTAATTAATCGACTAGATCACCAGAACCTTACTCAGTTGTCAGAAACATGATAGGTTCCTTAGTTTTCACGTAGCATGCCTCCAAAGATACATGTTTAGAAATTGCAATTTTTTTTTGCTTCACCAAAAAGCCCATTTTCCGTAAAAAGTGATTTTTTTAAAAAAAGTAAATGACCCCTCTAATTAATCGACTCGATCACCAGAACCTTCCACAGTTGTCAGAAACATGATAGGTTCCTTAGTTTTCGAGTAGCATGCCTTCAAAGATATGTGTTTAGAAACTGCATTTTTTTTTGCTTCACCAAAAAGCCCATTTTCCATAAAAAGTGATTTTTTTCAAAAAAGTAAATGACCCCTCTAATTAATCGACTAGATCACCAGAATCTTCACGTGTTGTCAGAAACATGATAGGTTCCTTAGTTTTCGTGTAGCATGCCTCCAAAGATGTGTGTTTAGAAACTGCAATTTTTTTTGCTTCACCAAAAAGCCCATTTTCCGTAAAAAGTGATTTTTTTCAAAAAACAGTAAATGACCCCTCTAATTAATCGACTAGATCACCAGAACCTTCCCCAGTTGTCAGAAACAAGATAGGTCCCTTAGTTTTCGCATAGCATGCCTCCAAAGATACATGTTTAGAAACTGCAATTTTTTTTGCTTCACCAAAAAGCCCATTTTCCGTAAAAAGTGAATTTTTTCAAAAAAAGTAAATTACCCCTCTAATTAATCGACTCGATCACCAGAACCTTCCCCAGTTGTCAGAAACATGATAGTTCCCTTAGTTTTCGCATAGCATGCCTCCAAAGATACATGTTTAGAAATTGCAATTTTTTTTTGCTTCACCAAAAAGCCCATTTTCCGTAAAAAGTGATTTTTTTCAAAAAAAGTAAATTACCCCTCTAATTAATCGACTCGATCACCAGAACCTTCCCCAGTTGTCAGAAACATGATAGGTTCCTTAGTTTTCGAGTAGCATGCCTCCAAAGATATGTGTTTAGAAACTGCAATTTTTTTTGCTTCACCAAAAAGCCCATTTTCCGTAAAAAGTGATTTTTTTCAAAAAACAGTAAATGACCCCTCTAATTAATCGACTAGATCACCAGAACCTTCCCCAGTTGTCAGAAACAAGATAGGTCCCTTAGTTTTCGCATAGCATGCCTCCAAAGATACATGTTTAGAAACTGCAATTTTTTTTGCTTCACCAAAAAGCCCATTTTCCGTAAAAAGTGAATTTTTTCAAAAAAAGTAAATTACCCCTCTAATTAATCGACTCGATCACCAGAACCTTCCCCAGTTGTCAGAAACATGATAGTTCCCTTAGTTTTCGCATAGCATGCCTCCAAAGATACATGTTTAGAAATTTCAATTTTTTTTTGCTTCACCAAAAAGCCCATTTTCCGTAAATAGTGATTTTTTTCAAAAAAAGTAAATTACCCCTCTAATTAATCGACTCGATCACCAGAACCTTCCCCAGTTGTCAGAAACATGATAGGTTCCTTAGTTTTCGAGTAGCATGCCTCCAAAGATATGTGTTTAGAAACTGCAATTTTTTTTGCTTCACCAAAAAGCCCATTTTCCGTAAAAAGTGATTTTTAAAAAAAAAAGTAAATGACTCCTCTAATTAATCGACTAGATCACCAGAACCTTCCCCAGTTGTCAGAAACATGATAGTTCCCTTAGTTTTCGCATAGCATGCCTCCAAAGATACATGTTTAGAAATTGCAATTTTTTTTTGCTTCACCAAAAAGCCCATTTTTCGTAAAAAGTGATTTTTAAAAAAAAAAGTAAATGACTCCTCTAATTAATCGACTAGATCACCAGAACCTTCCCCTGTTGTCAGAAACATGATAGGTTCCTTAGTTTTCGTGTAGCATGCCTCCAAAGATATGTGTTTAGAAACTGCAATTTTTTTTGCTTCACCAAAAAGCCCATATTCCGTAAAAAGTGATTTATAAAAAAAAAAGTAAATGACCACTCTAATTAATCGACTAGATAACCAGAACCTTCCACAGTTGTCAAAAACATGATAGGTTCCTTAGTTTTCGAGTAGCATGCCTCCAAAGATACATGTTTAGAAATTGCAATTTTTTTTTGCTTCACCAAAAAGCCCATTTTCCATAAAAAATGATTTTTTTCAAAAAAGTAAATGACCCCTCTAATTAATCGACTAGATCACCAGAACCTTCCCGTGTTGTCAGAAACATGATAGGTTCTTAGTTTTCGAGTAGCATGCCTCCAAAGATACATGTTTAGAAATTGCAAATTTTTTTTGCTTCACCAAAAAGCACATTTTCCGTAAAAAGTGATTTTTTTCAAAAAAAGTAAATGACCCCTCTCATTAATCGACTAGATCACTAGAACCTTTCCCTGTTGTCAGAAATATGATAGGTTCCTTAGTTTTCATATAGCATGCCTCCAAAGATACATGTTTAGAAATTGCAATTTTTTTTGCTTCACCAAAAAGCCCATTTTCCATAAAAAGTGATTTTTTTCAAAAAAAGTAAATGACCCCTCTAATTAATTGACTCGATCACCAGAACCTTCCCCTGTTGTCAGAAACATGATAGGTTCCTTAGTTTTCACGTAGCATGCCTCCAAAGATACATGTTTAGAAATTGCAATTTTTTTGTGCTTCACCAAAAAGCCCATTTTCCGTAAGAAGTGATTTTTTTCAAAAAACAGTAAATGACCCCTCTAATTAATTGACTAGATCACCAGAACCTTCCCCAGTTGTCAGAAACATGATAGGTCCCTTAGTTTTCGCATAGCATGCCTCCAAAGATACATGTTTAGAAATTGCAATTTTTTTTTGCTTCACCAAAAAGCCCATTTTCCGTAAAAAGTAATTTTTTTCAAAAAAAGTAAATTACCCCTCTAATTAATCGACTCGATCACCAGAACCTTCCCCAGTTGTCAGAAACATGATAGGTTCCTTAGTTTTCGAGTAGCATGCCTCCAAAGATACATGTTTAGAAATTGCAATTTTTTTTTGCTTCACCAAAAAGCCCATTTTCCGTAAAAAGTGATTTTTTTAAAAAAAAGTAAATGACCCCTCTAATTAATCGACTAGATCACCAGAACCTTACTCAGTTGTCAGAAACATTATAGGTTCCTTAGTTTTCACGTAGCATGCCTCCAAAGATACATGTTTAGAAATTGCAATTTTTTTTTGCTTCACCAAAAAGCCCATTTTCCGTAAAAAGTGAATTTTTTCAAAAAAAGTAAATGACCCCTCTAATTAATCGACTAGATCACCAGAACCTTACTCAGTTGTCAGAAACATTATAGGTTCCTTAGTTTTCACGTAGCATGCCTCCAAAGATACATGTTTAGAAATTGCAATTTTTTTTTGCTTCACCAAAAAGACCATTTTCCGTAAAAAGTGATTTTTTAAAAAAAAAGTAAATGACACCTTTAATTAATCGACTAGATCACCAGAACCTTCCCGTGTTGTCAGAAACATGATAGGTTCCTTAGTTTTTGTGTAGCATGCCTCCAAAGATATGTGTTTAGAAACTGCAATTTTTTTTGCTTCACCAAAAAGCCCATTTTCCATAAAAAGTGATTTTTTTCAAAAAAGTAAATGACCCCTCTAATTAATCGACTAGATCACCAGAATCTTCCCGTGTTGTCAGAAACATGATAGGTTCCTTAGTTTTCGTGTAGCATGCCTCCAAAGATGTGTGTTTAGAAACTGCAATTTTTTTTGCTTCACCAAAAAGCCCATTTTCCGTAAAAAGTGAATTTTTTCAAAAAAAGTAAATTACCCCTCTAATTAATCGACTCGATCACCAGAACCTTCCCCAGTTGTCAGAAACATGATAGTTCCCTTAGTTTTCGCATAGCATGCCTCCAAAGATACATGTTTAGAAATTGCAATTTTTTTTTGCTTCACCAAAAAGCCCATTTTCCGTAAAAAGTGATTTTTTTCAAAAAAAGTAAATTACCCCTCTAATTAATCGACTCGATCACCAGAACCTTCCCCAGTTGTCAGAAACATGATAGGTTCCTTAGTTTTCGAGTAGCATGCCTCCAAAGATATGTGTTTAGAAATTGCAATTTTTTTTGCTTCACCAAAAAGCCCATTTTCCGTAAAAAGTGATTTTTAAAAAAAAAAGTAAATGACTCCTCTAATTAATCGACTAGATCACCAGAACCTTCCCCAGTTGTCAGAAACATGATAGTTCCCTTAGTTTTCGCATAGCATGCCTCCAAAGATACATGTTTAGAAATTGCAATTTTTTTTTGCTTCACCAAAAAGCCCATTTTTCGTAAAAAGTGATTTTTAAAAAAAAAAGTAAATGACTCCTCTAATTAATCGACTAGATCACCAGAACCTTCCCCTGTTGTCAGAAACATGATAGGTTCCTTAGTTTTCGTGTAGCATGCCTCCAAAGATATGTGTTTAGAAACTGCAATTTTTTTTGCTTCACCAAAAAGCCCATATTCCGTAAAAAGTGATTTTTAAAAAAAAAAGTAAATGACCACTCTAATTAATCGACTAGATAACCAGAACCTTCCACAGTTGTCAAAAACATGATAGGTTCCTTAGTTTTCGAGTAGCATGCCTCCAAAGATACATGTTTAGAAATTGCAATTTTTTTTTGCTTCACCAAAAAGCCCATTTTCCATAAAAAATTATTTTTTTCAAAAAAGTAAATGACCCCTCTAATTAATCGACTAGATCACCAGAACCTTCCCGTGTTGTCAGAAACATGATAGGTTCTTAGTTTTCGAGTAGCATGCCTCCAAAGATACATGTTTAGAAATTGCAAATTTTTTTTGCTTCACCAAAAAGCACATTTTCCGTAAAAAGTGATTTTTTTCAAAAAAAGTAAATGACCCCTCTCATTAATCGACTAGATCACTAGAACCTTTCCCTGTTGTCAGAAATATGATAGGTTCCTTAGTTTTCATATAGCATGCCTCCAAAGATACATGTTTAGAAATTGCAATTTTTTTTGCTTCACCAAAAAGCCCATTTTCCATAAAAAGTGATTTTTTTCAAAAAAAGTAAATGACCCCTCTAATTAATTGACTCGATCACCAGAACCTTCCCCTGTTGTCAGAAACATGATAGGTTCCTTAGTTTTCACGTAGCATGCCTCCAAAGATACATGTTTAGAAATTGCAATTTTTTTGTGCTTCACCAAAAAGCCCATTTTCCGTAAGAAGTGATTTTTTTCAAAAAACAGTAAATGACCCCTCTAATTAATTGACTAGATCACCAGAACCTTCCCCAGTTGTCAGAAACATGATAGGTCCCTTAGTTTTCGCATAGCATGCCTCCAAAGATACATGTTTAGAAATTGCAATTTTTTTTTGCTTCACCAAAAAGCCCATTTTCCGTAAAAAGTAATTTTTTTCAAAAAAAGTAAATTACCCCTCTAATTAATCGACTCGATCACCAGAACCTTCCCCAGTTGTCAGAAACATGATAGGTTCCTTAGTTTTCGAGTAGCATGCCTCCAAAGATACATGTTTAGAAATTGCAATTTTTTTTTGCTTCACCAAAAAGCCCATTTTCCGTAAAAAGTGATTTTTTTAAAAAAAAGTAAATGACCCCTCTAATTAATCGACTAGATCACCAGAACCTTACTCAGTTGTCAGAAACATTATAGGTTCCTTAGTTTTCACGTAGCATGCCTCCAAAGATACATGTTTAGAAATTGCAATTTTTTTTTGCTTCACCAAAAAGCCCATTTTCCGTAAAAAGTGAATTTTTTCAAAAAAAGTAAATTACCCCTCTAATTAATCGACTCGATCACCAGAACCTTCCCCAGTTGTCAGAAACATGATAGGTTCCTTAGGTTTCGAGTAGCATGCCTCCAAAGATACATGTTTAGAAATTGCAATTTTTTTTTGCTTCATCAAAAAGCCCATTTTCCGTAAAAAGTGATTTTTTTTAAAAAAAGTAAATGACCCCTCTATTTAATCTACTAGATCACCAGAACCTTCCCGTGTTGTCAGAAACATGATAGGTTCCTTAGTTTTCGTGTAGCATGCCTCCAAAGATATGTGTTTAGAAACTGCAATTTTTTTTGCTTCACCAAAAAGCCCATTTTCCGTAAAAAGTGATTTTTTTCAAAAAAAGTAAATGACTCCTCTAATTAATCGACTAGATCACCAGAACCTTACCCAGTTGTCAGAAACATGATAGGTTCCTTAGTTTTCACGTAGCATGCCTCCAAAGATACATGTTTAGAAATTGCAATTTTTTTGTGCTTCACCAAAAAGCCCATTTTCCGTAAGAAGTGATTTTTTTCAAAAAACAGTAAATGACCCCTCTAATTAATTGACTAGATCACCAGAACCTTCCCCAGTTGTCAGAAACATGATAGTTCCCTTAGTTTTCGCATAGCATGCCTCCAAAGATACATGTTTAGAAATTGCAATTTTTTTTTGCTTCACCAAAAAGACCATTTTCCATATGAAGTGATTTTTTTCAAAAAACAGTAAATGACCCCTCTAATTAATTGACTAGATCACCAGAACCTTCCCCTGTTGTCAGAAACATGATAGGTTCCTTAGTTTTCACGTAGCATGCCTCCAAAGATACATGTTTAGAAATTGCAATTTTTTTTTGCTTCACCAGAAAAGCCCATTTTCCGTAAAAAGTGATTTTTTTCAAAAAAAGTAAATGACCTGTCTAATTAATCGACTAGATCACCAGAACCTTCTCCAGTTGTCAGAAACATGATAGGTCCCTTAGTTTTCGCATAGAATGCCTCCAAAGATACATATTTAGAAATTGCAATTTTTTTTTGCTTCACCAAAAAGCCCATTTTCCGCAAAAAGTGATTTTTTTCAAAAAAAGTAAATGACCTCTCTAATTAATCGACTAGATCACCAGAACCTTCTCCAGTTGTCAGAAACATGATAGGTCCCTTAGTTTTCGCATAGAATGCCTCCAAAGATACATGTTTAGAAATTGCAATTTTTTTTTGCTTCACCAAAAAGACCATTTTCCATAAGAAGTGATTTTTTTCAAAAAACAGTAAATGACCCCTCTAATTAATTGACTAGATCACCAGAACCTTCCCCTGTTGTCAGAAACATGATAGGTTCCTTAGTTTTCACGTAGCATGCCTCCAAAGATACATGTTTAGAAATTGCAATTTTTTTTTGCTTCACCAAAAAGCCCATTTTCCGTAAAAAGTGATTTTTTTCAAAAAAAGTAAATGACCTCTCTAATTAATCGACTAGATCACCAGAACCTTCTCCAGTTGTCAGAAACATGATAGGTCCCTTAGTTTTCGCATAGAATGCCTCCAAAGATACATGTTTAGAAATTGCAATTTTTTTTTGCTTCACCAAAAAGCCCATTTTCCGTAAAAAGTGATTTTTTTAAAAAAAAGTAAATGTCCACTCTAATTGATCGACTAGATCACCAGAACCTTACCCAGTTGTCAGAAACATGATAGGTTCCTTAGTTTTCGAGTAGCATGCCTCCAAAGATACATGTTTAGAAATTGCCATTTTTTTTGCTTCACCAAAAAGCCCATTTTCCGTAAAAAGTGATTTTTTTCAAAAAAAGTAAATGACCCCTCTAATTAATCGACTCGATCACCAGAACCTTCCCCTGTTGTCAGAAACATGATAGGTTCCTTAGTTTTCGTGTAGCATGCCTCCAAAGATATGTGTTTAGAAACTGCAATTTTTTTTTGCTTCACCAAAAAGCCCATTTTCCGTAAAAAGTGTTTTTTTTAAAAAAAAGTAAATGACCCCTCTAATTAATCGACTAGATCACCAGAACCTTCCCGTGTTGTCAGAAACATGATAGGTTCCTTAGTTTTCGTGTAGCATGCCTCCAAAGATATGTGTTTAGAAACTGCAATTTTTTTTTGCTTCACCAAAAAGCCCATTTTCCATAAAAAGTGATTTTTTTCAAAAAAGTAAATGACCCCTCTAATTAATCGACTAGATCACCAGAATCTTCCCGTGTTGTCAGAAATATGATAGGTTCCTTAGTTTTCATGTAGCATGCCTCCAAAGATACATGTTTAGAAATTGCAATTTTTTTTGCTTCACCAAAAAGCCCATTTTCCGTAAAAAGTGATTTTTTTCAAAAAAAGTAAATGACCCCTCTAATTAATCGACTCGATCACCTGAACCTTCCCCTGTTGTCAGAAACATGATAGGTTCCTTAGTTTTCGCGTAGCATGCCTCCAAAGATACATGTTTAGAAATTGCAATTTTTTTTTGCTTCACCAAAAAGCCCATTTTCCGTAAAAAGTGAATTTTTTCAAAAAAAGTAAATTACCCCTCTAATTAATCGACTCGATCACCAGAACCTTCCCCAGTTGTCAGAAACATGATAGGTTCCTTAGGTTTTGAGTAGCATGCCTCCAAAGATACATGTTTAGAAATTGCAATTTTTTTTTGCTTCATCAAAAAGCCCATTTTCCGTAAAAAGTGATTTTTTTTTAAAAAAAAGTAAATGACCCCTCTAATTAATCTACTAGATCACCAGAACCTTCCCGTGTTGTCAGAAACATGATAGGTTCCTTAGTTTTCGTGTAGCATGCCTCCAAAGATATGTGTTTAGAAACTGCAATTTTTTTTGCTTCACCAAAAAGCCCATTTTCCGTAAAAAGTGATTTTTTTCAAAAAAAGTAAATGACTCCTCTAATTAATCGACTAGATCACCAGAACCTTACCCAGTTGTCAGAAACATGATAGGTTCCTTAGTTTTCACGTAGCATGCCTCCAAAGATACATGTTTAGAAATTGCAATTTTTTTGTGCTTCACCAAAAAGCCCATTTTCCGTAAGAAGTGATTTTTTTCAAAAAACAGTAAATGACCCCTCTAATTAATTGACTAGATCACCAGAACCTTCCCCAGTTGTCAGAAACATGATAGTTCCCTTAGTTTTCGCATAGCATGCCTCCAAAGATACATGTTTAGAAATTGCAATTTTTTTTTGCTTCACCAAAAAGCCCATTTTCCGTAAAAAGTGATTTTTTTCAAAAAAAGTAAATTACCCCTCTAATTAATCGACTCGATCACCAGAACCTTCCCCAGTTGTCAGAAACATGATAGGTTCCTTAGTTTTCGAGTAGCATGCCTCCAAAGATATGTGTTTAGAAACTGCAATTTTTTTTGCTTCACCAAAAAGCCCATTTTCCGTAAAAAGTGATTTTTAAAAAAAAAAGTAAATGACTCCTCTAATTAATCGACTAGATCACCAGAACCTTCCCCTGTTGTCAGAAACATGATAGGTTCCTTAGTTTTCGTGTAGCATGCCTCCAAAGATATGTGTTTAGAAACTGCAATTTTTTTTGCTTCAACAAAAAGCCCATATTCCGTAAAAAGTGATTTTTAAAAAAAAAAGTAAATGACCACTCTAATTAATCGACTAGATCACCAGAACCTTACCCAGTTGTCAGAAACATGATAGGTTCCTTAGTTTTCACGTAGCATGCCTCCAAAGATACATGTTTAGAAATTGCAATTTTTTTGTGCTTCACCAAAAAGCCCATTTTCCGTAAGAAGTGATTTTTTTCAAAAAACAGTAAATGACCCCTCTAATTAATTGACTAGATCACCAGAACCTTCCCCAGTTGTCAGAAACATGATAGTTCCCTTAGTTTTCGCATAGCATGCCTCCAAAGATACATGTTTAGAAATTGCAATTTTTTTTTGCTTCACCAAAAAGCCCATTTTCCGTAAAAAGTGATTTTTTTCAAAAAAAGTAAATTACCCCTCTAATTAATCGACTCGATCACCAGAACCTTCCCCAGTTGTCAGAAACATGATAGGTTCCTTAGTTTTCGAGTAGCATGCCTCCAAAGATATGTGTTTAGAAACTGCAATTTTTTTTGCTTCACCAAAAAGCCCATTTTCCGTAAAAAGTGATTTTTAAAAAAAAAAGTAAATGACTCCTCTAATTAATCGACTAGATCACCAGAACCTTCCCCTGTTGTCAGAAACATGATAGGTTCCTTAGTTTTCGTGTAGCATGCCTCCAAAGATATGTGTTTAGAAACTGCAATTTTTTTTGCTTCAACAAAAAGCCCATATTCCGTAAAAAGTGATTTTTAAAAAAAAAAGTAAATGACCACTCTAATTAATCGACTAGATAACCAGAACCTTCCACAGTTGTCAAAAACATGATAGGTTCCTTAGTTTTCGAGTAGCATGCCTCCAAAGATACATTTTTAGAAATTGCAATTTTTTTTTGCTTCACCAAAAAGCCCATTTTCCATAAAAAGTGATTTTTTTCAAAAAAGTAAATGACCCCTCTAATTAATCGACTAGATCACCAGAACCTTCCCGTGTTTTCAGAAACATGATAGGTTCTTAGTTTTCGAGTAGCATGCCTCCAAAGATACTTGTTTAGAAATTGCAATTTGTTTTTGCTTCACCAAAAAGCACATTTTCCGTAAAAAGTGATTTTTTTCAAAAAAAGTAAATTACCCCTCTAATTAATCGACTCGATCACCAGAACCTTCCCCAGTTGTCAGAAACATGATAGGTTCCTTAGTTTTCGAGTAGCATGCCTCCAAAGATATGTGTTTAGAAACTGCAATTTTTTTTGCTTCACCAAAAAGCCCATTTTCCGTAAAAAGTGATTTTTAAAAAAAAAAGTAAATGACTCCTCTAATTAATCGACTAGATCACCAGAACCTTCCCCTGTTGTCAGAAACATGATAGGTTCCTTAGTTTTCGTGTAGCATGCCTCCAAAGATATGTGTTTAGAAACTGCAATTTTTTTTGCTTCAACAAAAAGCCCATATTCCGTAAAAAGTGATTTTTAAAAAAAAAAGTAAATGACCACTCTAATTAATCGACTAGATAACCAGAACCTTCCACAGTTGTCAAAAACATGATAGGTTCCTTAGTTTTCGAGTAGCATGCCTCCAAAGATACATTTTTAGAAATTGCAATTTTTTTTTGCTTCACCAAAAAGCCCATTTTCCATAAAAAGTGATTTTTTTCAAAAAAGTAAATGACCCCTCTAATTAATCGACTAGATCACCAGAACCTTCCCGTGTTTTCAGAAACATGATAGGTTCTTAGTTTTCGAGTAGCATGCCTCCAAAGATACTTGTTTAGAAATTGCAATTTGTTTTTGCTTCACCAAAAAGCACATTTTCCGTAAAAAGTGATTTTTAAAAAAAAAAGTAAATGACCACTCTAATTAATCGACTAGATAACCAGAACCTTCCACAGTTGTCAAAAACATGATAGGTTCCTTAGTTTTCGCATAGCATGCCTCCAAAGATACATGTTTAGAAATTGCAATTTTTTTTTGCTTCACCAAAAAGCCCATTTTCCGTAAGAAGTGATTTTTTTCAAAAAAAGTAAATGACCCCTCTAATTAATCGACTCGATCACCAGAACCTTCCACAGTTGTCAGAAACATGATAGGTTCCTTAGTTTTCGTGTAGCATGCCTCCAAAGATATGTGTTTAGAAACTGCAATTTTTTTTGCTTCACCAAAAAGCCCATTTTCCGTAAAAAGTGATTTTTTAAAAAAAAAGTAAATGTCCACTCTAATTGATCGACTAGATCACCAGAACCTTCCCCAGTTGTCAGAAACATGATAGGTTCCTTAGTTTTCGAGTAGCATGCCTCCAAAGATAAATGTTTAGAAATTGCAATTTTTTTTTGCTTCACCAAAAAGCCCATTTTCCATAAAAAGTGATTTTTTTCAAAAAAAGTAAATGACCCCTCTAATTAATCGACTAGATCACCAGAACCTTTCCCTGTTGTCAGAAATATGATAGGTTCCTTAGTTTTCATGTAGCATGCCTCCAAAGATACATGTTTAGAAATTGCCATTTTTTTTGCTTCACCAAAAAGCCCATTTTCCGTAAAAAGTGATTTTTTTCAAAAAAAGTAAATGACCCCTCTAATTAATCGACTCGATCACCAGAACCTTACTCAGTTGTCAGAAACATTATAGGTTCCTTAGTTTTCACGTAGCATGCCTCCAAAGATACATGTTTAGAAATTGCAATTTTTTTTTGCTTCACCAAAAAGCCCATTTTCCGTAAAAAGTGAATTTTTTCAAAAAAAGTAAATTACCCCTCTAATTAATCGACTCGATCACCAGAACCTTCCCCAGTTGTCAGAAACATGATAGGTTCCTTAGGTTTCGAGTAGCATGCCTCCAAAGATACATGTTTAGAAATTGCAATTTTTTTTTGCTTCATCAAAAAGCCCATTTTCCGTAAAAAGTGATTTTTTTTAAAAAAAGTAAATGACCCCTCTATTTAATCTACTAGATCACCAGAACCTTCCCGTGTTGTCAGAAACATGATAGGTTCCTTAGTTTTCGTGTAGCATGCCTCCAAAGATATGTGTTTAGAAACTGCAATTTTTTTTGCTTCACCAAAAAGCCCATTTTCCGTAAAAAGTGATTTTTTTCAAAAAAAGTAAATGACTCCTCTAATTAATCGACTAGATCACCAGAACCTTACCCAGTTGTCAGAAACATGATAGGTTCCTTAGTTTTCACGTAGCATGCCTCCAAAGATACATGTTTAGAAATTGCAATTTTTTTGTGCTTCACCAAAAAGCCCATTTTCCATAAGAAGTGATTTTTTTCAAAAAACAGTAAATGACCCCTCTAATTAATTGACTAGATCACCAGAACCTTCCCCAGTTGTCAGAAACATGATAGTTCCCTTAGTTTTCGCATAGCATGCCTCCAAAGATACATGTTTAGAAATTGCAATTTTTTTTTGCTTCACCAAAAAGACCATTTTCCATAAGAAGTGATTTTTTTCAAAAAACAGTAAATGACCCCTCTAATTAATTGACTAGATCACCAGAACCTTCCCCTGTTGTCAGAAACATGATAGGTTCCTTAGTTTTCACGTAGCATGCCTCCAAAGATACATGTTTAGAAATTGCAATTTTTTTTTGCTTCACCAAAAAGCCCATTTTCCGTAAAAAGTGATTTTTTTCAAAAAAAGTAAATGACCTCTCTAATTAATCGACTAGATCACCAGAACCTTCTCCAGTTGTCAGAAACATGATAGGTCCCTTAGTTTTCGCATAGAATGCCTCCAAAGATACATGTTTAGAAATTGCAATTTTTTTTTGCTTCACCAAAAAGCCCATTTTCCGTAAAAAGTGATTTTTTTTAAAAAAAAGTAAATGTCCACTCTAATTGATCGACTAGATCACCAGAACCTTCCCCAGTTGTCAGAAACATGATAGGTTCCTTAGTTTTCGAGTAGCATGCCTCCAAAGATACATGTTTAGAAATTGCCATTTTTTTTGCTTCACCAAAAAGCCCATTTTCCGTAAAAAGTGATTTTTTTCAAAAAAAGTAAATGACCCCTCTAATTAATCGACTCGATCACCAGAACCTTCCCCTGTTGTCAGAAACATGATAGGTTCCTTAGTTTTCGCGTAGCATGCCTCCAAAGATACATGTTTAGAAATTGCAATTTTTTTTTGCTTCACCAAAAAGCCCATTTTCCGTAAAAAGTGATTTTTTTAAAAAAAAGTAAATGACCCCTCTAATTAATCGACTAGATCACCAGAACCTTCCCGTGTTGTCAGAAACATGATAGGTTCCTTAGTTTTCGTGTAGCATGCCTCCAAAGATATGTGTTTAGAAACTGCAATTTTTTTTTGCTTCACCAAAAAGCCCATTTTCCATAAAAAGTGATTTTTTTCAAAAAAGTAAATGACCCCTCTAATTAATCGACTAGATCACCAGAATCTTCCAGTGTTGTCAGAAATATGATAGGTTCCTTAGTTTTTATGTAGCATGCCTCCAAAGATACATGTTTAGAAATTGCAATTTTTTTTGCTTCACCAAAAAGCCCATTTTCCGTAAAAAGTGATTTTTTTCAAAAAAAGTAAATGACCCCTCTAATTAATCGACTCGATCACCTGAACCTTCCCCTGTTGTCAGAAACATGATAGGTTCCTTAGTTTTCGCGTAGCATGCCTCCAAAGATACATGTTTAGAAATTGCAATTTTTTTTTGCTTCACCAAAAAGCCCATTTTCCGTAAAAAGTGAATTTTTTCAAAAAAAGTAAATTACCCCTCTAATTAATCGACTCGATCACCAGAACCTTCCCCAGTTGTCAGAAACATGATAGGTTCCTTAGGTTTTGAGTAGCATGCCTCCAAAGATACATGTTTAGAAATTGCAATTTTTTTTTGCTTCATCAAAAAGCCCATTTTCCGTAAAAAGTGATTTTTTTTAAAAAAAGTAAATGACCCCTCTAATTAATCTACTAGATCACCAGAACCTTCCCCAGTTGTCAGAAACATGATAGTTCCCTTAGTTTTCGCATAGCATGCCTCCAAAGATACATGTTTAGAAATTGCAATTTTTTTTTGCTTCACCAAAAAGCCCATTTTCCGTAAAAAGTGATTTTTTTCAAAAAAAGTAAATTACCCCTCTAATTAATCGACTCGATCACCAGAACCTTCCCCAGTTGTCAGAAACATGATAGGTTCCTTAGTTTTCGCGTAGCATGCCTCCAAAGATACATGTTTAGAAATTGCAATTTTTTTTTGCTTCATCAAAAAGCCCATTTTCCGTAAAAAGTGATTTTTTTAAAAAAAAGTAAATGACCCCTCTAATTAATCTACTAGATCACCAGAACCTTCCCGTGTTGTCAGAAACATGATAGGTTCCTTAGTTTTCGTGTAGCATGCCTCCAAAGATATGTGTTTAGAAACTGCAATTTTTTTTGCTTCACCAAAAAGCCCATTTTCCGTAAAAAGTGATTTTTTTCAAAAAAAGTAAATGACTCCTCTAATTAATCGACTAGATCAACAGAACCTTACCCAGTTGTCAGAAACATGATAGGTTCCTTAGTTTTCACGTAGCATGCCTCCAAAGATACATGTTTAGAAATTGCAATTTTTTTGTGCTTCACCAAAAAGCCCATTTTCCGTAAGAAGTGATTTTTTTCAAAAAACAGTAAATGACCCCTCTAATTAATCGACTAGATAACCAGAACCTTCCACAGTTGTCAAAAACATGATAGGTTCCTTAGTTTTCGCATAGCATGCCTCCAAAGATACATGTTTAGAAATTGCAATTTTTTTTTGCTTCACCAAAAAGCCCATTTTCCGTAAAAAGTGATTTTTTTCAAAAAAAGTAAATTACCCCTCTAATTAATCGACTCGATCACCAGAACCTTCCCCAGTTGTCAGAAAAATGATAGGTTCCTTAGTTTTCGAGTAGCATGCCTCCAAAGATACATGTTTAGAAACTGCAATTTTTTTTGCTTCACCAAAAAGCCCATTTTCCGTAAAAAGTGATTTTTAAAAAAAAAAGTAAATGACTCCTCTAATTAATCGACTAGATCACCAGAACCTTCCCCTGTTGTCAGAAACATGATAGGTTCCTTAGTTTTCGTGTAGCATGCCTCCAAAGATATGTGTTTAGAAACTGCAATTTTTTTTGCTTCACCAAAAAGCCCATATTCCGTAAAAAGTGATTTTTAAAAAAAAAAGTAAATGACCCCTCTAATTAATCGACTCGATCACCAGAACCTTCCCCTGTTGTCAGAAACATGATAGGTTCCTTAGTTTTCCCGTAGCATGCCTCCAAAGATACATGTTTAGAAATTGCAATTTTTTTTTGCTTCACCAAAAAGCCCATTTTCCGTAAAAAGTGATTTTTTAAAAAAAAAGTAAATGACCCCTCTAATTAATCGACTAGATCACCAGAACCTTCCCGTGTTGTCAGAAACATGATAGGTTCCTTAGTTTTCGTGTAGCATGCCTCCAAAGATATGTGTTTAGAAACTGCATTTTTTTTTGCTTCACCAAAAAGCCCATTTTCCATAAAAAGTGATTTTTTTCAAAAAAGTAAATGACCCCTCTAATTAATCGACTAGATCACCAGAATCTTCACGTGTTGTCAGAAACATGATAGGTTCCTTAGTTTTCGTGTAGCATGCCTCCAAAGATGTGTGTTTAGAAACTGCAATTTTTTTTGCTTCACCAAAAAGCCCATTTTCCGTAAAAAGTGATTTTTTTCAAAAAACAGTAAATGACCCCTCTAATTAATCGACTAGATCACCAGAACCTTCCCCAGTTGTCAGAAACATGATAGGTCCCTTAGTTTTCGCAGAGCATGCCTCCAAAGATACATGTTTAGAAATTGCAATTTTTTTTTGCTTCACCAAAAAGCCCATTTTCCGTAAAAAGTGATTTTTTTCAAAAAACAGTAAATGACCCCTCTAATTAATCGACTCGATCACCAGAACCTTACTCAGTTGTCAGAAACATGATAGGTTCCTTAGTTTTCGTGTAGCATGCCTCCAAAGATATGTGTTTAGAAACTGCAATTTTTTTTTGCTTCACCAAAAAGCCCATTTTCCATAAAAAGTGATTTTTTTCAAAAAAAGTAAATGACCCCTCTAATTAATCGACTCGATCACCAGAACCTTCCCCTGTTGTCAGAAACATGATAGGTTCCTTAGTTTTCGCGTAGCATGCCTCCAAAGATACATGTTTAGAAATTGCAATTTTTTTTTGCTTCACCAAAAAGCCCATTTTCCGTAAAAAGTGATTTTTTAAAAAAAAAGTAAATGACCCCTCTAATTAATCGACTAGATCACCAGAATCTTCCCGTGTTGTCAGAAATATGATAGGTTCCTTAGTTTTCACGTAGCATGCCTCCAAAGATACATGTTTAGAAATTGCAATTTTTTTTTGCTTCACCAAAAAGCCCATTTTCCGTAAAAAGTGATTTTTTTCAAAAAACAGTAAATGACCCCTCTAATTAATCGACTCGATCACCAGAACCTTACTCAGTTGTCAGAAACATGATAGGTTCCTTAGTTTTCACGTAGCATGCCTCCAAAGATACATGTTTAGAAATTGCAATTTTTTTTTGCTTCACCAAAAAGACCATTTTCCGTAAGAAGTGATTTTTTTCAAAAAACAGTAAATGACCCCTCTAATTAATTGACTAGATCACCAGAACCTTCCCCTGTTGTCAGAAACATGATAGGTTCCTTAGTTTTCACGTAGCATGCCTCCAAAGATACATGTTTAGAAATTGCAATTTTTTTTTGCTTCACCAAAAAGCCCATTTTCCGTAAATAGTGATTTTTTTCAAAAAAAGTAAATTACCTCTCTAATTAATCGACTAGATCACCAGAACCTTCTCCAGTTGTCAGAAACATGATAGGTCCCTTAGTTTTCGCATAGAATGCCTCCAAAGATACATGTTTAGAAATTGCAATTTTTCTTTGCTTCACCAAAAAGCCCATTTTCCGTAAGAAGTGATTTTTTTCAAAAAACAGTAAATGACCCCTCTAATTAATTGACTAGATCACCAGAACCTTCCCCTGTTGTCAGAAACATGATAGGTTCCTTAGTTTTCGAGTAGCATGCCTCCAAAGATACATGTTTAGAAATTGCCATTTTTTTTGCTTCACCAAAAAGCCCATTTTCCGTAAAAAGTGATTTTTTTCAAAAAAAGTAAATGACCCCTCTAATTAATCGACTCGATCACCAGAACCTTCCCCTGTTGTCAGAAACATGATAGGTTCCTTAGTTTTCGCGTAGCATGCCTCCAAAGATACATGTTTAGAAATTGCAATTTTTTTTTGCTTCACCAAAAAGCCCATTTTCCGTAAAAAGTGATTTTTTTAAAAAAAAGTAAATGACCCCTCTAATTAATCGACTAGATCACCAGAACCTTCCCGTGTTGTCAGAAACATGATAGGTTCCTTAGTTTTCGTGTAGCATGCCTCCAAAGATATGTGTTTAGAAACTGCAATTTTTTTTTGCTTCACCAAAAAGCCCATTTTCCATAAAAAGTGATTTTTTTCAAAAAAGTAAATGACCCCTCTAATTAATCGACTAGATCACCAGAATCTTCCCGTGTTGTCAGAAATATGATAGGTTCCTTAGTTTTCATGTAGCATGCCTCCAAAGATACATGTTTAGAAATTGCAATTTTTTTTGCTTCACCAAAAAGCCCATTTTCCGTAAAAAGTGATTTTTTTCAAAAAAAGTAAATGACCCCTCTAATTAATCGACTCGATCACCAGAACCTTCCCCTGTTGTCAGAAACATGATAGGTTCCTTAGTTTTCGCGTAGCATGCCTCCAAAGATACATGTTTAGAAATTGCAATTTTTTTTTGCTTCACCAAAAAGCCCATTTTCCGTAAAAAGTGATTTTTTAAAAAAAAAGTAAATGACCCCTCTAATTAATCGACTAGATCACCAGAATCTTCCCGTGTTGTCAGAAATATGATAGGTTCCTTAGTTTTCACGTAGCATGCCTCCAAAGATACATGTTTAGAAATTGCAATTTTTTTTTGCTTCACCAAAAAGCCCATTTTCCGTAAAAAGTGATTTTTTTCAAAAAACAGTAAATGACCCCTCTAATTAATCGACTCGATCACCAGAACCTTACTCAGTTGTCAGAAACATGATAGGTTCCTTAGTTTTCACGTAGCATGCCTCCAAAGATACATGTTTAGAAATTGCAATTTTTTTTTTGCTTCACCAAAAAGACCATTTTCCGTAAGAAGTGATTTTTTTCAAAAAACAGTAAATGACCCCTCTAATTAATTGACTAGATCACCAGAACCTTCCCCTGTTGTCAGAAACATGATAGGTTCCTTAGTTTTCACGTAGCATGCCTCCAAAGATACATGTTTAGAAATTGCAATTTTTCTTTGCTTCACCAAAAAGCCCATTTTCCGTAAATAGTGATTTTTTTCAAAAAAAGTAAATTACCTCTCTAATTAATCGACTAGATCACCAGAACCTTCTCCAGTTGTCAGAAACATGATAGGTCCCTTAGTTTTCGCATAGAATGCCTCCAAAGATACATGTTTAGAAATTGCAATTTTTCTTTGCTTCACCAAAAAGCCCATTTTCCGTAAAAAGTGATTTTTTTCAAAAAAAGTAAATTACCCCTCTAATTAATCGACTCGATCACCAGAACCTTCCACAGTTGTCAGAAACATGATAGGTTCCTTAGTTTTCGTGTAGCATGCCTCCAAAGATATGTGTTTAGAAACTGCAATTTTTTTTGCTTCACCAAAAAGCCCATTTTCCGTAAAAAGTGATTTTTTTTAAAAAAAGTAAATGTCCACTCTAATTGATCGACTAGATCACCAGAATCTTCCAGTGTTGTCAGAAATATGATAGGTTCCTTAGTTTTTATGTAGCATGCCTCCAAAGATACATGTTTAGAAATTGCAATTTTTTTTGCTTCACCAAAAAGCCCATTTTCCGTAAAAAGTGATTTTTTTCAAAAAAAGTAAATGACCCCTCTAATTAATCGACTCGATCACCTGAACCTTCCCCTGTTGTCAGAAACATGATAGGTTCCTTAGTTTTCGCGTAGCATGCCTCCAAAGATACATGTTTAGAAATTGCAATTTTTTTTTGCTTCACCAAAAAGCCCATTTTCCGTAAAAAGTGAATTTTTTCAAAAAAAGTAAATTACCCCTCTAATTAATCGACTCGATCACCAGAACCTTCCCCAGTTGTCAGAAACATGATAGGTTCCTTAGGTTTTGAGTAGCATGCCTCCAAAGATACATGTTTAGAAATTGCAATTTTTTTTTGCTTCATCAAAAAGCCCATTTTCCGTAAAAAGTGATTTTTTTTAAAAAAAGTAAATGACCCCTCTAATTAATCTACTAGATCACCAGAACCTTCCCCAGTTGTCAGAAACATGATAGTTCCCTTAGTTTTCGCATAGCATGCCTCCAAAGATACATGTTTAGAAATTGCAATTTTTTTTTGCTTCACCAAAAAGCCCATTTTCCGTAAAAAGTGATTTTTTTCAAAAAAAGTAAATTACCCCTCTAATTAATCGACTCGATCACCAGAACCTTCCCCAGTTGTCAGAAACATGATAGGTTCCTTAGTTTTCGCGTAGCATGCCTCCAAAGATACATGTTTAGAAATTGCAATTTTTTTTTGCTTCATCAAAAAGCCCATTTTCCGTAAAAAGTGATTTTTTTAAAAAAAAGTAAATGACCCCTCTAATTAATCTACTAGATCACCAGAACCTTCCCGTGTTGTCAGAAACATGATAGGTTCCTTAGTTTTCGTGTAGCATGCCTCCAAAGATATGTGTTTAGAAACTGCAATTTTTTTTGCTTCACCAAAAAGCCCATTTTCCGTAAAAAGTGATTTTTTTCAAAAAAAGTAAATGACTCCTCTAATTAATCGACTAGATCACCAGAACCTTACCCAGTTGTCAGAAACATGATAGGTTCCTTAGTTTTCACGTAGCATGCCTCCAAAGATACATGTTTAGAAATTGCAATTTTTTTGTGCTTCACCAAAAAGCCCATTTTCCGTAAGAAGTGATTTTTTTCAAAAAACAGTAAATGACCCCTCTAATTAATCGACTAGATAACCAGAACCTTCCACAGTTGTCAAAAACATGATAGGTTCCTTAGTTTTCGCATAGCATGCCTCCAAAGATACATGTTTAGAAATTGCAATTTTTTTTTGCTTCACCAAAAAGCCCATTTTCCGTAAAAAGTGATTTTTTTCAAAAAAAGTAAATTACCCCTCTAATTAATCGACTCGATCACCAGAACCTTCCCCAGTTGTCAGAAAAATGATAGGTTCCTTAGTTTTCGAGTAGCATGCCTCCAAAGATACATGTTTAGAAACTGCAATTTTTTTTGCTTCACCAAAAAGCCCATTTTCCGTAAAAAGTGATTTTTAAAAAAAAAAGTAAATGACTCCTCTAATTAATCGACTAGATCACCAGAACCTTCCCCTGTTGTCAGAAACATGATAGGTTCCTTAGTTTTCGTGTAGCATGCCTCCAAAGATATGTGTTTAGAAACTGCAATTTTTTTTGCTTCACCAAAAAGCCCATATTCCGTAAAAAGTGATTTTTAAAAAAAAAAGTAAATGACCCCTCTAATTAATCGACTCGATCACCAGAACCTTCCCCTGTTGTCAGAAACATGATAGGTTCCTTAGTTTTCCCGTAGCATGCCTCCAAAGATACATGTTTAGAAATTGCAATTTTTTTTTGCTTCACCAAAAAGCCCATTTTCCGTAAAAAGTGATTTTTTAAAAAAAAAGTAAATGACCCCTCTAATTAATCGACTAGATCACCAGAACCTTCCCGTGTTGTCAGAAACATGATAGGTTCCTTAGTTTTCGTGTAGCATGCCTCCAAAGATATGTGTTTAGAAACTGCATTTTTTTTTGCTTCACCAAAAAGCCCATTTTCCATAAAAAGTGATTTTTTTCAAAAAAGTAAATGACCCCTCTAATTAATCGACTAGATCACCAGAATCTTCACGTGTTGTCAGAAACATGATAGGTTCCTTAGTTTTCGTGTAGCATGCCTCCAAAGATGTGTGTTTAGAAACTGCAATTTTTTTTGCTTCACCAAAAAGCCCATTTTCCGTAAAAAGTGATTTTTTTCAAAAAACAGTAAATGACCCCTCTAATTAATCGACTAGATCACCAGAACCTTCCCCAGTTGTCAGAAACATGATAGGTCCCTTAGTTTTCGCAGAGCATGCCTCCAAAGATACATGTTTAGAAATTGCAATTTTTTTTTGCTTCACCAAAAAGCCCATTTTCCGTAAAAAGTGATTTTTTTCAAAAAACAGTAAATGACCCCTCTAATTAATCGACTCGATCACCAGAACCTTACTCAGTTGTCAGAAACATGATAGGTTCCTTAGTTTTCGTGTAGCATGCCTCCAAAGATATGTGTTTAGAAACTGCAATTTTTTTTTGCTTCACCAAAAAGCCCATTTTCCATAAAAAGTGATTTTTTTCAAAAAAAGTAAATGACCCCTCTAATTAATCGACTCGATCACCAGAACCTTCCCCTGTTGTCAGAAACATGATAGGTTCCTTAGTTTTCGCGTAGCATGCCTCCAAAGATACATGTTTAGAAATTGCAATTTTTTTTTGCTTCACCAAAAAGCCCATTTTCCGTAAAAAGTGATTTTTTAAAAAAAAAGTAAATGACCCCTCTAATTAATCGACTAGATCACCAGAATCTTCCCGTGTTGTCAGAAATATGATAGGTTCCTTAGTTTTCACGTAGCATGCCTCCAAAGATACATGTTTAGAAATTGCAATTTTTTTTTGCTTCACCAAAAAGCCCATTTTCCGTAAAAAGTGATTTTTTTCAAAAAACAGTAAATGACCCCTCTAATTAATCGACTCGATCACCAGAACCTTACTCAGTTGTCAGAAACATGATAGGTTCCTTAGTTTTCACGTAGCATGCCTCCAAAGATACATGTTTAGAAATTGCAATTTTTTTTTGCTTCACCAAAAAGACCATTTTCCGTAAGAAGTGATTTTTTTCAAAAAACAGTAAATGACCCCTCTAATTAATTGACTAGATCACCAGAACCTTCCCCTGTTGTCAGAAACATGATAGGTTCCTTAGTTTTCACGTAGCATGCCTCCAAAGATACATGTTTAGAAATTGCAATTTTTTTTTGCTTCACCAAAAAGCCCATTTTCCGTAAATAGTGATTTTTTTCAAAAAAAGTAAATTACCTCTCTAATTAATCGACTAGATCACCAGAACCTTCTCCAGTTGTCAGAAACATGATAGGTCCCTTAGTTTTCGCATAGAATGCCTCCAAAGATACATGTTTAGAAATTGCAATTTTTCTTTGCTTCACCAAAAAGCCCATTTTCCGTAAGAAGTGATTTTTTTCAAAAAACAGTAAATGACCCCTCTAATTAATTGACTAGATCACCAGAACCTTCCCCTGTTGTCAGAAACATGATAGGTTCCTTAGTTTTCGAGTAGCATGCCTCCAAAGATACATGTTTAGAAATTGCCATTTTTTTTGCTTCACCAAAAAGCCCATTTTCCGTAAAAAGTGATTTTTTTCAAAAAAAGTAAATGACCCCTCTAATTAATCGACTCGATCACCAGAACCTTCCCCTGTTGTCAGAAACATGATAGGTTCCTTAGTTTTCGCGTAGCATGCCTCCAAAGATACATGTTTAGAAATTGCAATTTTTTTTTGCTTCACCAAAAAGCCCATTTTCCGTAAAAAGTGATTTTTTTAAAAAAAAGTAAATGACCCCTCTAATTAATCGACTAGATCACCAGAACCTTCCCGTGTTGTCAGAAACATGATAGGTTCCTTAGTTTTCGTGTAGCATGCCTCCAAAGATATGTGTTTAGAAACTGCAATTTTTTTTTGCTTCACCAAAAAGCCCATTTTCCATAAAAAGTGATTTTTTTCAAAAAAGTAAATGACCCCTCTAATTAATCGACTAGATCACCAGAATCTTCCCGTGTTGTCAGAAATATGATAGGTTCCTTAGTTTTCATGTAGCATGCCTCCAAAGATACATGTTTAGAAATTGCAATTTTTTTTGCTTCACCAAAAAGCCCATTTTCCGTAAAAAGTGATTTTTTTCAAAAAAAGTAAATGACCCCTCTAATTAATCGACTCGATCACCAGAACCTTCCCCTGTTGTCAGAAACATGATAGGTTCCTTAGTTTTCGCGTAGCATGCCTCCAAAGATACATGTTTAGAAATTGCAATTTTTTTTTGCTTCACCAAAAAGCCCATTTTCCGTAAAAAGTGATTTTTTAAAAAAAAAGTAAATGACCCCTCTAATTAATCGACTAGATCACCAGAATCTTCCCGTGTTGTCAGAAATATGATAGGTTCCTTAGTTTTCACGTAGCATGCCTCCAAAGATACATGTTTAGAAATTGCAATTTTTTTTTGCTTCACCAAAAAGCCCATTTTCCGTAAAAAGTGATTTTTTTCAAAAAACAGTAAATGACCCCTCTAATTAATTGACTAGATCACCAGAACCTTCCCCTGTTGTCAGAAACATGATAGGTTCCTTAGTTTTCACGTAGCATGCCTCCAAAGATACATGTTTAGAAATTGCAATTTTTCTTTGCTTCACCAAAAAGCCCATTTTCCGTAAATAGTGATTTTTTTCAAAAAAAGTAAATTACCTCTCTAATTAATCGACTAGATCACCAGAACCTTCTCCAGTTGTCAGAAACATGATAGGTCCCTTAGTTTTCGCATAGAATGCCTCCAAAGATACATGTTTAGAAATTGCAATTTTTCTTTGCTTCACCAAAAAGCCCATTTTCCGTAAAAAGTGATTTTTTTCAAAAAAAGTAAATTACCCCTCTAATTAATCGACTCGATCACCAGAACCTTCCACAGTTGTCAGAAACATGATAGGTTCCTTAGTTTTCGTGTAGCATGCCTCCAAAGATATGTGTTTAGAAACTGCAATTTTTTTTGCTTCACCAAAAAGCCCATTTTCCGTAAAAAGTGATTTTTTTTAAAAAAAGTAAATGTCCACTCTAATTGATCGACTAGATCACCAGAACCTTCCCCAGTTGTCAGAAACATGATAGGTTCCTTAGTTTTCGAGTAGCATGCCTCCAAAGATACATGTTTAGAAATTGCCATTTTTTTTGCTTCACCAAAAACCCCATTTTCCGTAAAAAGTGATTTTTTTCAAAAAAAGTAAATGACCCCTCTAATTAATCGACTCGATCACCAGAACCTTCCCCTGTTGTCAGAAACATGATAGGTTCCTTAGTTTTCGCGTAGCATGCCTCCAAAGATACATGTTTAGAAATTGCAATTTTTTTTTGCTTCACCAAAAAGCCCATTTTCCGTAAAAAGTGATTTTTTAAAAAAAAAGTAAATGACCCCTCTAATTAATCGACTAGATCACCAGAACCTTCCCGTGTTGTCAGAAACATGATAGGTTCCTTAGTTTTCGTGTAGCATGCCTCCAAAGATATGTGTTTAAAAAACTGCAATTTTTTTTTGCTTCACCAAAAAGCCCATTTTCCGTAAAAAGTGATTTTTTTCAAAAAAAGTAAATGACCCCTCTAATTAATCGACTCGATCACCTGAACCTTCCCCTGTTGTCAGAAACATGATAGGTTCCTTAGGTTTTGAGTAGCATGCCTCCAAAGATACATGTTTAGAAATTGCAATTTTTTTTTGCTTCATCAAAAAGCCCATTTTCCGTAAAAAGTGATTTTTTTTAAAAAAAGTAAATGACCCCTCTAATTAATCTACTAGATCACCAGAACCTTCCCGTGTTGTCAGAAACATGATAGGTTCCTTAGTTTTCGTGTAGCATGCCTCCAAAGATACATGTTTAGAAACTGCAATTTTTTTTGCTTCACCAAAAAGCCCATTTTCCGTAAAAAGTGATTTTTTTCAAAAAAAGTAAATGACTCCTCTAATTAATCGACTAGATCACCAGAACCTTACCCAGTTGTCAGAAACATGATAGGTTCCTTAGTTTTCACGTAGCATGCCTCCAAAGATACATGTTTAGAAATTGCAATTTTTTTGTGCTTCACCAAAAAGCCCATTTTCCGTAAGAAGTGATTTTTTTCAAAAAACAGTAAATGACCCCTCTAATTAATTGACTAGATCACCAGAACCTTCCCCAGTTGTCAGAAACATGATAGTTCCCTTAGTTTTCGCATAGCATGCCTCCAAAGATACATGTTTAGAAATTGCAATTTTTTTTTGCTTCACCAAAAAGCCCATTTTCCGTAAAAAGTGATTTTTTTCAAAAAAAGTAAATTACCCCTCTAATTAATCGACTCGATCACCAGAACCTTCCCCAGTTGTCAGAAACATGATAGGTTCCTTAGTTTTCGAGTAGCATGCCTCCAAAGATATGTGTTTAGAAACTGCAATTTTTTTTGCTTCACCAAAAAGCCCATTTTCCGTAAAAAGTGATTTTTAAAAAAAAAAGTAAATGACTCCTCTAATTAATCGACTAGATCACCAGAACCTTCCCCTGTTGTCAGAAACATGATAGGTTCCTTAGTTTTCGTGTAGCATGCCTCCAAAGATATGTGTTTAGAAACTGCAATTTTTTTTGCTTCACCAAAAAGCCCATATTCCGTAAAAAGTGATTTTTAAAAAAAAAAGTAAATGACCACTCTAATTAATCGACTAGATAACCAGAACCTTCCACAGTTGTCAAAAACATGATAGGTTCCTTAGTTTTCGAGTAGCATGCCTCCAAAGATACATGTTTAGAAATTGCAATTTTTTTTTTGCTTCACCAAAAAGCCCATTTTCCATAAAAAGTGATTTTTTTCAAAAAAGTAAATGACCCCTCTAATTAATCGACTAGATCACCAGAACCTTCCCGTGTTGTCAGAAACATGATAGGTTCTTAGTTTTCGAGTAGCATGCCTCCAAAGATACATGTTTAGAAATTGCAAATTTTTTTTGCTTCACCAAAAAGCACATTTTCCGTAAAAAGTGATTTTTAAAAAAAAAAGTAAATGACCACTCTAATTAATCGACTAGATAACCAGAACCTTCCACAGTTGTCAAAAACATGATAGGTTCCTTAGTTTTCGCATAGCATGCCTCCAAAGATACATGTTTAGAAATTGCAATTTTTTTTTGCTTCACCAAAAAGCCCATTTTCCGTAAGAAGTGATTTTTTTCAAAAAACAGTAAATGACCCCTCTAATTAATTGACTAGATCACCAGAACCTTCCCCAGTTGTCAGAAACATGATAGGTCCCTTAGTTTTCGCATAGCATGCCTCCAAAGATACATGTTTAGAAATTGCAATTTTTTTTTGCTTCACCAAAAAGCCCATTTTCCGTAAAAAGTGATTTTTTTCAAAAAAAGTAAATTACCCCTCTAATTAATCGACTCGATCACCAGAACCTTCCCCAGTTGTCAGAAACATGATAGGTTCCTTAGGTTTCGAGTAGCATGCCTCCAAAGATACATGTTTAGAAATTGCAATTTTTTTTTGCTTCACCAAAAAGCCCATTTTCCGTAAAAAGTGATTTTTTAAAAAAAAAGTAAATGACCCCTCTAATTAATCGACTAGATCACCAGAACCTTACTCAGTTGTCAGAAACATGATAGGTTCCTTAGTTTTCACGTAGCATGCCTCCAAAGATTCATGTTTAGAAATTGAAATCTTTTTTTGCTTCACCAAAAAGCCCATTTTCCGTAAAAAGTTATTTTTTTCAAAAAAAGTAAATGACCCCTCTAATTAATCGACTCGATCACCAGAACCTTCCCCTGTTGTCAGAAACATGATAGGTTACTTAGTTTTTGCGTAGCATGCCTCCAAAGATACGTGTTTAGAAATTGAAATTTTTTTTTGCTTCACCAAAAAGCCCATTTTCCGTAAAAAGTGATTTTTTTCAAAAAAAGTAAATGACCCCTCTAATTAATCGACTCGATCACCAGAACCTTCCCGTGTTGTCAGAAACATGATAGGTTCCTTAGTTTTCGTGTAGCATGCCTCCAAAGATATGTGTTTAGAAACTGCAATTTTTTTTGCTTCACCAAAAAGCCCATTTTCCGTAAAAAGTGATTTTTTTCAAAAAAAGTAAATGACTCCTCTAATTAATCGACTAGATCACCAGAACCTTACCCAGTTGTCAGAAACATGATAGGTTCCTTAGTTTTCACGTAGCATGCCTCCAAAGATACATGTTTAGAAATTGCAATTTTTTTGTGCTTCACCAAAAAGCCCATTTTCCGTAAGAAGTGATTTTTTTCAAAAAACAGTAAATGACCCCTCTAATTAATTGACTAGATCACCAGAACCTTCCCCAGTTGTCAGAAACATGATAGTTCCCTTAGTTTTCGCATAGCATGCCTCCAAAGATACATGTTTAGAAATTGCAATTTTTTTTTGCTTCACCAAAAAGCCCATTTTCCGTAAAAAGTGATTTTTTTCAAAAAAAGTAAATTACCCCTCTAATTAATCGACTCGATCACCAGAACCTTCCCCAGTTGTCAGAAACATGATAGGTTCCTTAATTTTCGAGTAGCATGCCTCCAAAGATATGTGTTTAGAAACTGCAATTTTTTTTGCTTCACCAAAAAGCCCATTTTCCGTAAAAAGTGATTTTTAAAAAAAAAAGTAAATGACTCCTCTAATTAATCGACTAGATCACCAGAACCTTCCCCTGTTGTCAGAAACATGATAGGTTCCTTAGTTTTCGTGTAGCATGCCTCCAAAGATATGTGTTTAGAAATTGCAATTTTTTTTGCTTCACCAAAAAGCCCATATTCCGTAAAAAGTGATTTTTAAAAAAAAAAGTAAATGACCACTCTAATTAATCGACTAGATAACCAGAACCTTCCACAGTTGTCAAAAACATGATAGGTTCCTTAGTTTTCGAGTAGCATGCCTCCAAAGATACATGTTTAGAAATTGCAATTTTTTTTTGCTTCACCAAAAAGCCCATTTTCCGTAAAAAGTGATTTTTTTAAAAAAAAAGTAAATGACCCCTCTAATTAATCGACTAGATCACCAGAACCTTACTCAGTTGTCAGAAACATGATAGGTTCCTTAGTTTTCACGTAGCATGCCTCCAAAGATACATGTTTAGAAATTGATATCTTTTTTTGCTTCACCAAAAAGCCCATTTTCCGTAAAAAGTTATTTTTTTCAAAAAAAGTAAATGACCCCTCTAATTAATCGACTCGATCACCAGAACCTTCCCCTGTTGTCAGAAACATGATAGGTTACTTAGTTTTTGCGTAGCATGCCTCCAAAGATACGTGTTTAGAAATTGAAATTTTTTTTTGCTTCACCAAAAAGCCCATTTTCCGTAAAAAGTGATTTTTTTCAAAAAAAGTAAATGACCCCTCTAATTAATCGACTCGATCACCAGAACCTTTCCCTGTTGTCAGAAATATGATAGGTTCCTTAGTTTTCATGTAGCATGCCTCCAAAGATACATGTTTAGAAATTGCCATTTTTTTTGCTTCACCAAAAAGCCCATTTTCCGTAAAAAGTGATTTTTTTCAAAAAAAGTAAATGACCCCTCTAATTAATCGACTCGATCACCAGAACCTTCCACAGTTGTCAGAAACATGATAGGTTCCTTAGTTTTCGTGTAGCATGCCTCCAAAGATATGTGTTTAGAAACTGCAATTTTTTTTGCTTCACCAAAAAGCCCATTTTCCGTAAAAAGGGATTTTTTAAAAAAAAAGTAAATGTCCACTCTAATTGATCGACTAGATCACCAGAACCTTCCCCAGTTGTCAGAAACATGATAGGTTCCTTAGTTTTCGAGTAGCATGCCTCCAAAGATAAATGTTTAGAAATTGCAATTTTTTTTTGCTTCACCAAAAAGCCCATTTTCCATAAAAAGTGATTTTTTTCAAAAAAAGTAAATGACCCCTCTAATTAATCGACTAGATCACCAGAACCTTCCCCTGTTGTCAGAAACATGATAGGTTCCTTAGTTTTCACGTAGCATGCCTCCAAAGATACATGTTTAGAAATTGCAATTTTTTTTTGCTTCACCAAAAAGCCCATTTTCCGTAAAAAGTGATTTTTTTCAAAAAAAGTAAATGACCTCTCTAATTAATCGACTAGATCACCAGAACCTTCTCCAGTTGTCAGAAACATGATAGGTCCCTTAGTTTTCGCATAGAATGCCTCCAAAGATACATGTTTAGAAATTGCAATTTTTTTTTGCTTCACCAAAAAGCCCATTTTCCGTAAAAAGTGATTTTTTTAAAAAAAAGTAAATGTCCACTCTAATTGATCGACTAGATCACCAGAACCTTCCCCAGTTGTCAGAAACATGATAGGTTCCTTAGTTTTCGAGTAGCATGCCTCCAAAGATACATGTTTAGAAATTGCCATTTTTTTTGCTTCACCAAAAAGCCCATTTTCCGTAAAAAGTGATTTTTTTCAAAAAAAGTAAATGACCCCTCTAATTAATCGACTCGATCACCAGAACCTTCCCCTGTTGTCAGAAACATGATAGGTTCCTTAGTTTTCGCGTAGCATGCCTCCAAAGATACATGTTTAGAAATTGCAAATTTTTTTTGCTTCACCAAAAAGCACATTTTCCGTAAAAAGTGATTTTTTTCAAAAAAAGTAAATGACCCCTCTCATTAATCGACTAGATCACTAGAACCTTTCCCTGTTGTCAGAAATATGATAGGTTCCTTAGTTTTCATATAGCATGCCTCCAAAGATACATGTTTAGAAATTGCAATTTTTTTTGCTTCACCAAAAAGCCCATTTTCCATAAAAAGTGATTTTTTTCAAAAAAAGTAAATGACCCCTCTAATTAATTGACTCGATCACCAGAACCTTCCCCTGTTGTCAGAAACATGATAGGTTCCTTAGTTTTCACGTAGCATGCCTCCAAAGATACATGTTTAGAAATTGCAATTTTTTTGTGCTTCACCAAAAAGCCCATTTTCCGTAAGAAGTGATTTTTTTCAAAAAACAGTAAATGACCCCTCTAATTAATTGACTAGATCACCAGAACCTTCCCCAGTTGTCAGAAACATGATAGGTCCCTTAGTTTTCGCATAGCATGCCTCCAAAGATACATGTTTAGAAATTGCAATTTTTTTTTGCTTCACCAAAAAGCCCATTTTCCGTAAAAAGTAATTTTTTTCAAAAAAAGTAAATTACCCCTCTAATTAATCGACTCGATCACCAGAACCTTCCCCAGTTGTCAGAAACATGATAGGTTCCTTAGTTTTCGAGTAGCATGCCTCCAAAGATACATGTTTAGAAATTGCAATTTTTTTTTGCTTCACCAAAAAGCCCATTTTCCGTAAAAAGTGATTTTTTTAAAAAAAAGTAAATGACCCCTCTAATTAATCGACTAGATCACCAGAACCTTACTCAGTTGTCAGAAACATTATAGGTTCCTTAGTTTTCGTGTAGCATGCCTCCAAAGATACATGTTTAGAAATTGCAATTTTTTTTTGCTTCACCAAAAAGCCCATTTTCCGTAAAAAGTGAATTTTTTCAAAAAAAGTAAATTACCCCTCTAATTAATCGACTCGATCACCAGAACCTTCCCCAGTTGTCAGAAACATGATAGGTTCCTTAGGTTTCGAGTAGCATGCCTCCAAAGATACATGTTTAGAAATTGCAATTTTTTTTTGCTTCATCAAAAAGCCCATTTTCCGTAAAAAGTGATTTTTTTTAAAAAAAGTAAATGACCCCTCTATTTAATCTACTAGATCACCAGAACCTTCCCGTGTTGTCAGAAACATGATAGGTTCCTTAGTTTTCGTGTAGCATGCCTCCAAAGATATGTGTTTAGAAACTGCAATTTTTTTTGCTTCACCAAAAAGCCCATTTTCCGTAAAAAGTGATTTTTTTCAAAAAAAGTAAATGACTCCTCTAATTAATCGACTAGATCACCAGAACCTTACCCAGTTGTCAGAAACATGATAGGTTCATTAGTTTTCACGTAGCATGCCTCCAAAGATACATGTTTAGAAATTGCAATTTTTTTGTGCTTCACCAAAAAGCCCATTTTCCGTAAGAAGTGATTTTTTTCAAAAAACAGTAAATGACCCCTCTAATTAATTGACTAGATCACCAGAACCTTCCCCAGTTGTCAGAAACATGATAGTTCCCTTAGTTTTCGCATAGCATGCCTCCAAAGATACATGTTTAGAAATTGCAATTTTTTTTTGCTTCACCAAAAAGACCATTTTCCATAAGAAGTGATTTTTTTCAAAAAACAGTAAATGACCCCTCTAATTAATTGACTAGATCACCAGAACCTTCCCCTGTTGTCAGAAACATGATAGGTTCCTTAGTTTTCACGTAGCATGCCTCCAAAGATACATGTTTAGAAATTGCAATTTTTTTTTGCTTCACCAGAAAAGCCCATTTTCCGTAAAAAGTGATTTTTTTCAAAAAAAGTAAATGACCTCTCTAATTAATCGACTAGATCACCAGAACCTTCTCCAGTTGTCAGAAACATGATAGGTCCCTTAGTTTTCGCATAGAATGCCTCCAAAGATACATGTTTAGAAATTGCAATTTTTTTTTGCTTCACCAAAAAGCCCATTTTCCGTAAAAAGTGATTTTTTTCAAAAAAAGTAAATGACCTCTCTAATTAATCGACTAGATCACCAGAACCTTCTCCAGTTGTCAGAAACATGATAGGTCCCTTAGTTTTCGCATAGAATGCCTCCAAAGATACATGTTTAGAAATTGCAATTTTTTTTTGCTTCACCAAAAAGACCATTTTCCATAAGAAGTGATTTTTTTCAAAAAACAGTAAATGACCCCTCTAATTAATTGACTAGATCACCAGAACCTTCCCCTGTTGTCAGAAACATGATAGGTTCCTTAGTTTTCACGTAGCATGCCTCCAAAGATACATGTTTAGAAATTGCAATTTTTTTTTGCTTCACCAAAAAGCCCATTTTCCGTAAAAAGTGATTTTTTTCAAAAAAAGTAAATGACCTCTCTAATTAATCGACTAGATCACCAGAACCTTCTCCAGTTGTCAGAAACATGATAGGTCCCTTAGTTTTCGCATAGAATGCCTCCAAAGATACATGTTTAGAAATTGCAATTTTTTTTTGCTTCACCAAAAAGCCCATTTTCCGTAAAAAGTGATTTTTTTAAAAAAAAGTAAATGTCCACTCTAATTGATCGACTAGATCACCAGAACCTTCCCCAGTTGTCAGAAACATGATAGGTTCCTTAGTTTTCGAGTAGCATGCCTCCAAAGATACATGTTTAGAAATTGCCATTTTTTTTGCTTCACCAAAAAGCCCATTTTCCGTAAAAAGTGATTTTTTTCAAAAAAAGTAAATGACCCCTCTAATTAATCGACTCGATCACCAGAACCTTCCCCTGTTGTCAGAAACATGATAGGTTCCTTAGTTTTCGTGTAGCATGCCTCCAAAGATATGTGTTTAGAAACTGCAATTTTTTTTGCTTCACCAAAAAGCCCATTTTCGGTTAAAAAGTGATTTTTTTCAAAAAAAGTAAATGACTCCTCTAATTAATCGACTAGATCACCAGAACCTTACCCAGTTGTCAGAAACATGATAGGTTCCTTAGTTTTCACGTAGCATGCCTCCAAAGATACATGTTTAGAAATTGCAATTTTTTTGTGCTTCACCAAAAAGCCCATTTTCCATAAGAAGTGATTTTTTTCAAAAAACAGTAAATGACCCCTCTAATTAATTGACTAGATCACCAGAACCTTCCCCAGTTGTCAGAAACATGATAGTTCCCTTAGTTTTCGCATAGCATGCCTCCAAAGATACATGTTTAGAAATTGCAATTTTTTTTTGCTTCACCAAAAAGTCCATTTTCCATAAGAAGTGATTTTTTTCAAAAAACAGTAAATGACCCCTCTAATTAATTGACTAGATCACCAGAACCTTCCCCTGTTGTCAGAAACATGATAGGTTCCTTAGTTTTCACGTAGCATGCCTCCAAAGATACATGTTTAGAAATTGCAATTTTTTTTTGCTTCACCAAAAAGCCCATTTTCCGTAAAAAGTGATTTTTTTCAAAAAAAGTAAATGACCTCTCTAATTAATCGACTAGATCACCAGAACCTTCTCCAGTTGTCAGAAACATGATAGGTCCCTTAGTTTTCGCATAGAATGCCTCCAAAGATACATGTTTAGAAATTGCAATTTTTTTTTGCTTCACCAAAAAGCCCATTTTCCGTAAAAAGTGATTTTTTAAAAAAAAAGTAAATGTCCACTCTAATTGATCGACTAGATCACCAGAACCTTCCCCAGTTGTCAGAAACATGATAGGTTCCTTAGTTTTCGAGTAGCATGCCTCCAAAGATACATGTTTAGAAATTGCCATTTTTTTTGCTTCACCAAAAAGCCCATTTTCCGTAAAAAGTGATTTTTTTCAAAAAAAGTAAATGACCCCTCTAATTAATCGACTCGATCACCAGAACCTTCCCCTGTTGTCAGAAACATGATAGGTTCCTTAGTTTTCGCGTAGCATGCCTCCAAAGATACATGTTTAGAAATTGCAATTTTTTTTTGCTTCACCAAAAAGCCCATTTTCCGTAAAAAGTGATTTTTTTAAAAAAAAGTAAATGACCCCTCTAATTAATCGACTAGATCACCAGAACCTTCCCGTGTTGTCAGAAACATGATAGGTTCCTTAGTTTTCGTGTAGCATGCCTCCAAAGATATGTGTTTAGAAACTGCAATTTTTTTTTGCTTCACCAAAAAGCCCATTTTCCATAAAAAGTGATTTTTTTCAAAAAAGTAAATGACCCCTCTAATTAATCGACTAGATCACCAGAATCTTCCCGTGTTGTCAGAAATATGATAGGTTCCTTAGTTTTCATGTAGCATGCCTCCAAAGATACATGTTTAGAAATTGCAATTTTTTTTGCTTCACCAAAAAGCCCATTTTCCGTAAAAAGTGATTTTTTTCAAAAAAAGTAAATGACCCCTCTAATTAATCGACTCGATCACCTGAACCTTCCCCTGTTGTCAGAAACATGATAGGTTCCTTAGTTTTCGCGTAGCATGCCTCCAAAGATACATGTTTAGAAATTGCAATTTTTTTTTGCTTCACCAAAAAGCCCATTTTCCGTAAAAAGTGAATTTTTTCAAAAAAAGTAAATTACCCCTCTAATTAATCGACTCGATCACCAGAACCTTCCCCAGTTGTCAGAAACATGATAGGTTCCTTAGGTTTTGAGTAGCATGCCTCCAAAGATACATGTTTAGAAATTGCAATTTTTTTTTGCTTCATCAAAAAGCCCATTTTCCGTAAAAAGTGATTTTTTTTTTAAAAAAAGTAAATGACCCCTCTAATTAATCTACTAGATCACCAGAACCTTCCCGTGTTGTCAGAAACATGATAGGTTCCTTAGTTTTCGTGTAGCATGCCTCCAAAGATACATGTTTAGAAATTGCAATTTTTTTTTGCTTCACCAAAAAGCCCATTTTCCGTAAAAAGTGATTTTTTTCAAAAAAAGTAAATGACCTCTCTAATTAATCGACTAGATCACCAGAACCTTCTCCAGTTGTCAGAAACATGATAGGTCCCTTAGTTTTCGCATAGAATGCCTCCAAAGATACATGTTTAGAAATTGCAATTTTTTTTTGCTTCACCAAAAAGCCCATTTTCCGTAAAAAGTGATTTTTTAAAAAAAAAGTAAATGTCCACTCTAATTGATCGACTAGATCACCAGAACCTTCCCCAGTTGTCAGAAACATGATAGGTTCCTTAGTTTTCGAGTAGCATGCCTCCAAAGATACATGTTTAGAAATTGCCATTTTTTTTGCTTCACCAAAAAGCCCATTTTCCGTAAAAAGTGATTTTTTTCAAAAAAAGTAAATGACCCCTCTAATTAATCGACTCGATCACCAGAACCTTCCCCTGTTGTCAGAAACATGATAGGTTCCTTAGTTTTCGCGTAGCATGCCTCCAAAGATACATGTTTAGAAATTGCAATTTTTTTTTGCTTCACCAAAAAGCCCATTTTCCGTAAAAAGTGATTTTTTTAAAAAAAAGTAAATGACCCCTCTAATTAATCGACTAGATCACCAGAACCTTCCCGTGTTGTCAGAAACATGATAGGTTCCTTAGTTTTCGTGTAGCATGCCTCCAAAGATATGTGTTTAGAAACTGCAATTTTTTTTTGCTTCACCAAAAAGCCCATTTTCCATAAAAAGTGATTTTTTTCAAAAAAGTAAATGACCCCTCTAATTAATCGACTAGATCACCAGAATCTTCCCGTGTTGTCAGAAATATGATAGGTTCCTTAGTTTTCATGTAGCATGCCTCCAAAGATACATGTTTAGAAATTGCAATTTTTTTTGCTTCACCAAAAAGCCCATTTTCCGTAAAAAGTGATTTTTTTCAAAAAAAGTAAATGACCCCTCTAATTAATCGACTCGATCACCTGAACCTTCCCCTGTTGTCAGAAACATGATAGGTTCCTTAGTTTTCGCGTAGCATGCCTCCAAAGATACATGTTTAGAAATTGCAATTTTTTTTTTGCTTCACCAAAAAGCCCATTTTCCGTAAAAAGTGAATTTTTTCAAAAAAAGTAAATTACCCCTCTAATTAATCGACTCGATCACCAGAACCTTCCCCAGTTGTCAGAAACATGATAGGTTCCTTAGGTTTTGAGTAGCATGCCTCCAAAGATACATGTTTAGAAATTGCAATTTTTTTTTGCTTCACCAAAAAGCCCATTTTCCGTAAAAAGTGATTTTTTTTTTAAAAAAAGTAAATGACCCCTCTAATTAATCTACTAGATCACCAGAACCTTCCCGTGTTGTCAGAAACATGATAGGTTCCTTAGTTTTCGTGTAGCATGCCTCCAAAGATATGTGTTTAGAAACTGCAATTTTTTTTGCTTCACCAAAAAGCCCATTTTCCGTAAAAAGTGATTTTTTTCAAAAAAAGTAAATGACTCCTCTAATTAATCGACTAGATCACCAGAACCTTACCCAGTTGTCAGAAACATGATAGGTTCCTTAGTTTTCACGTAGCATGCCTCCAAAGATACATGTTTAGAAATTGCAATTTTTTTGTGCTTCACCAAAAAGCCCATTTTCCGTAAGAAGTGATTTTTTTCAAAAAACAGTAAATGACCCCTCTAATTAATTGACTAGATCACCAGAACCTTCCCCAGTTGTCAGAAACATGATAGTTCCCTTAGTTTTCGCATAGCATGCCTCCAAAGATACATGTTTAGAAATTGCAATTTTTTTTTGCTTCACCAAAAAGCCCATTTTCCGTAAAAAGTGATTTTTTTCAAAAAAAGTAAATTACCCCTCTAATTAATCGACTCGATCACCAGAACCTTCCCCAGTTGTCAGAAACATGATAGGTTCCTTAGTTTTCGAGTAGCATGCCTCCAAAGATATGTGTTTAGAAACTGCAATTTTTTTTGCTTCACCAAAAAGCCCATTTTCCGTAAAAAGTGATTTTTAAAAAAAAAAGTAAATGACTCCTCTAATTAATCGACTAGATCACCAGAACCTTCCCCTGTTGTCAGAAACATGATAGGTTCCTTAGTTTTCGTGTAGCATGCCTCCAAAGATATGTGTTTAGAAACTGCAATTTTTTTTGCTTCAACAAAAAGCCCATATTCCGTAAAAAGTGATTTTTAAAAAAAAAAGTAAATGTCCACTCTAATTAATCGACTAGATAACCAGAACCTTCCACAGTTGTCAAAAACATGATAGGTTCCTTAGTTTTCGAGTAGCATGCCTCCAAAGATACATGTTTAGAAATTGCAATTTTTTTTTGCTTCACCAAAAAGCACATTTTCCGTAAAAAGTGATTTTTAAAAAAAAAAGTAAATGACCACTCTAATTAATCGACTAGATAACCAGAACCTTCCACAGTTGTCAAAAACATGATAGGTTCCTTAGTTTTCGCATAGCATGCCTCCAAAGATACATGTTTAGAAATTGCAATTTTTTTTTGCTTCACCAAAAAGCCCATTTTCCGTAAGAAGTGATTTTTTTCAAAAAAAGTAAATGACCCCTCTAATTAATCGACTCGATCACCAGAACCTTCCACAGTTGTCAGAAACATGATAGGTTCCTTAGTTTTCGTGTAGCATGCCTCCAAAGATATGTGTTTAGAAACTGCAATTTTTTTTGCTTCACCAAAAAGCCCATTTTCCATAAAAAGTGATTTTTTAAAAAAAAAGTAAATGTCCACTCTAATTGATCGACTAGATCACCAGAACCTTCCCCAGTTGTCAGAAACATGATAGGTTCCTTAGTTTTCGAGTAGCATGCCTCCAAAGATAAATGTTTAGAAATTGCAATTTTTTTTGCTTCACCAAAAAGCCCATTTTCCATAAAAAGTGATTTTTTTCAAAAAAAGTAAATGACCCCTCTAATTAATCGACTAGATCACCAGAACCTTTCCCTGTTGTCAGAAATATGATAGGTTCCTTAGTTTTCATGTAGCATGCCTCCAAAGATACATGTTTAGAAATTGCCATTTTTTTTGCTTCACCAAAAAGCCCATTTTCCGTAAAAAGTGATTTTTTTTAAAAAAAGTAAATGTCCACTCTAATTGATCGACTAGATCACCAGAACCTTCCCCAGTTGTCAGAAACATGATAGGTTAATTAGTTTTCGAGTAGCATGCCTCCAAAGATACATGTTTAGAAATTGCCATTTTTTTTGCTTCACCAAAAAGCCCATTTTCCGTAAAAAGTGATTTTTTTCAAAAAAAGTAAATGACCCCTCTAATTAATCGACTCGATCACCAGAACCTTCCCCTATTGTCAGAAACATGATAGGTTCCTTAGTTTTCGCGTAGCATGCCTCCAAAGATACATGTTTAGAAATTGCAATTTTTTTTTGCTTCACCAAAAAGCCCATTTTCCGTAAAAAGTGATTTTTTAAAAAAAAAGTAAATGACCCCTCTAATTAATCGACTAGATCACCAGAACCTTCCCGTGTTGTCAGAAACATGATAGGTTCCTTAGTTTTCGTGTAGCATGCCTCCAAAGATATGTGTTTAGAAACTGCAATTTTTTTTTGCTTCACCAAAAAGCCCATTTTCCATAAAAAGTGATTTTTTTCAAAAAAAGTAAATGACCCCTCTAATTAATCGACTAGATCACCAGAATCTTCACGTGTTGTCAGAAACATGATAGGTTCCTTAGTTTTCGTGTAGCATGCCTCCAAAGATGTGTGTTTAGAAACTGCAATTTTTTTTGCTTCACAAAAAAGCCCATTTTCCGTAAAAAGTGATTTTTTTCAAAAAACAGTAAATGACCCCTCTAATTAATCGACTAGATCACCAGAACCTTCCCCAGTTGTCAGAAACATGATAGGTCCCTTAGTTTTCGCATAGCATGCCTCCAAAGATACATGTTTAGAAATTGCAATTTTTTTTTGCTTCATCAAAAAGTCCATTTTCCGTAAAAAGTGATTTTTTTTTAAAAAAAAGTAAATGACCCCTCTAATTAATCTACTAGATCACCAGAACCTTCCCGTGTTGTCAGAAACATGATAGGTTCCTTAGTTTTCGTGTAGCATGCCTCCAAAGATATGTGTTTAGAAACTGCAATTTTTTTTGCTTCACCAAAAAGCCCATTTTCCGTAAAAAGTGATTTTTTTCAAAAAAAGTAAATGACTCCTCTAATTAATCGACTAGATCACCAGAACCTTACCCAGTTGTCAGAAACATGATAGGTTCCTTAGTTTTCACGTAGCATGCCTCCAAAGATACATGTTTAGAAATTGCAATTTTTTTGTGCTTCACCAAAAAGCCCATTTTCCGTAAGAAGTGATTTTTTTCAAAAAACAGTAAATGACCCCTCTAATTAATTGACTAGATCACCAGAACCTTCCCCAGTTGTCAGAAACATGATAGTTCCCTTAGTTTTCGCATAGCATGCCTCCAAAGATACATGTTTAGAAATTGCAATTTTTTTTTGCTTCACCAAAAAGCCCATTTTCCGTAAAAAGTGATTTTTTTCAAAAAAAGTAAATTACCCCTCTAATTAATCGACTCGATCACCAGAACCTTCCCCAGTTGTCAGAAACATGATAGGTTCCTTAGTTTTCGAGTAGCATGCCTCCAAAGATATGTGTTTAGAAACTGCAATTTTTTTTGCTTCACCAAAAAGCCCATTTTCCGTAAAAAGTGATTTTTAAAAAAAAAAGTAAATGACTCCTCTAATTAATCGACTAGATCACCAGAACCTTCCCCTGTTGTCAGAAACATGATAGGTTCCTTAGTTTTCGTGTAGCATGCCTCCAAAGATATGTGTTTAGAAACTGCAATTTTTTTTGCTTCAACAAAAAGCCCATATTCCGTAAAAAGTGATTTTTAAAAAAAAAAGTAAATGACCACTCTAATTAATCGACTAGATAACCAGAACCTTCCACAGTTGTCAAAAACATGATAGGTTCCTTAGTTTTCGAGTAGCATGCCTCCAAAGATACATGTTTAGAAATTGCAATTTTTTTTTGCTTCACCAAAAAGCACATTTTCCGTAAAAAGTGATTTTTAAAAAAAAAAGTAAATGACCACTCTAATTAATCGACTAGATAACCAGAACCTTCCACAGTTGTCAAAAACATGATAGGTTCCTTAGTTTTCGCATAGCATGCCTCCAAAGATACATGTTTAGAAATTGCAATTTTTTTTTGCTTCACCAAAAAGCCCATTTTCCGTAAGAAGTGATTTTTTTCAAAAAAAGTAAATGACCCCTCTAATTAATCGACTCGATCACCAGAACCTTCCACAGTTGTCAGAAACATGATAGGTTCCTTAGTTTTCGTGTAGCATGCCTCCAAAGATATGTGTTTAGAAACTGCAATTTTTTTTGCTTCACCAAAAAGCCCATTTTCCATAAAAAGTGATTTTTTAAAAAAAAAGTAAATGTCCACTCTAATTGATCGACTAGATCACCAGAACCTTCCCCAGTTGTCAGAAACATGATAGGTTCCTTAGTTTTCGAGTAGCATGCCTCCAAAGATAAATGTTTAGAAATTGCAATTTTTTTTTGCTTCACCAAAAAGCCCATTTTCCATAAAAAGTGATTTTTTTCAAAAAAAGTAAATGACCCCTCTAATTAATCGACTAGATCACCAGAACCTTTCCCTGTTGTCAGAAATATGATAGGTTCCTTAGTTTTCATGTAGCATGCCTCCAAAGATACATGTTTAGAAATTGCCATTTTTTTTGCTTCACCAAAAAGCCCATTTTCCGTAAAAAGTGATTTTTTTCAAAAAAAGTAAATGACCCCTCTAATTAATCGACTCGATCACCAGAACCTTCCCCTGTTGTCAGAAACATGATAGGTTCCTTAGTTTTCGCGTAGCATGCCTCCAAAGATACATGTTTAGAAATTGCAATTTTTTTTTGCTTCACCAAAAAGCCCATTTTCCGTAAAAAGTGATTTTTTTTAAAAAAAGTAAATGTCCACTCTAATTGATCGACTAGATCACCAGAACCTTCCCCAGTTGTCAGAAACATGATAGGTTAATTAGTTTTCGAGTAGCATGCCTCCAAAGATACATGTTTAGAAATTGCCATTTTTTTTGCTTCACCAAAAAGCCCATTTTCCGTAAAAAGTGATTTTTTTCAAAAAAAGTAAATGACCCCTCTAATTAATCGACTCGATCACCAGAACCTTCCCCTATTGTCAGAAACATGATAGGTTCCTTAGTTTTCGCGTAGCATGCCTCCAAAGATACATGTTTAGAAATTGCAATTTTTTTTTGCTTCACCAAAAAGCCCATTTTCCGTAAAAAGTGATTTTTTAAAAAAAAAGTAAATGACCCCTCTAATTAATCGACTAGATCACCAGAACCTTCCCGTGTTGTCAGAAACATGATAGGTTCCTTAGTTTTCGTGTAGCATGCCTCCAAAGATATGTGTTTAGAAACTGCAATTATTTTTTGCTTCACCAAAAAGCCCATTTTCCATAAAAAGTGATTTTTTTCAAAAAAAGTAAATGACCCCTCTAATTAATCGACTAGATCACCAGAATCTTCACGTGTTGTCAGAAACATGATAGGTTCCTTAGTTTTCGTGTAGCATGCCTCCAAAGATGTGTGTTTAGAAACTGCAATTTTTTTTGCTTCACCAAAAAGCCCATTTTCCGTAAAAAGTGATTTTTTTCAAAAAACAGTAAATGACCCCTCTAATTAATCGACTAGATCACCAGAACCTTCCCCAGTTGTCAGAAACATGATAGGTCCCTTAGTTTTCGCATAGCATGCCTCCAAAGATACATGTTTAGAAATTGCAATTTTTTTTTGCTTCACCAAAAAGCCCATTTTCCATAAAAAGTGATTTTTTTCAAAAAAAGTAAATGACCCCTCTAATTAATCGACTAGATCACCAGAACCTTCCCGTGTTGTCAGAAACATGATAGGTTCCTTAGTTTTCGTGTAGCATGCCTCCAAAGATATGTGTTTAGAAACTGCAATTTTTTTTTGCTTCACCAAAAAGCCCATTTTCCATAAAAAGTGATTTTTTTCAAAAAAGTAAATGACCCCTCTAATTAATCGACTAGATCACCAGAATCTTCCCGTGTTGTCAGAAACATGATAGGTTCCTTAGTTTTCGTGTAGCATGCCTCCAAAGATGTGTGTTTAGAAACTGCAATTTTTTTTGCTTCACCAAAAAGCCCATTTTCCGTAAAAAGTGATTTTTTTCAAAAAAAGTAAATGACCCCTCTAATTAATCGACTAGATCACCAGAACCTTTCCCTGTTGTCAGAAATATGATAAGTTCCTTAGTTTTCATGTAGCATGCCTCCAAAGATACATGTTTAGAAATTGCAATTTTTTTTGCTTCACCAAAAAGCCCATTTTCCGTAAAAAGTGATTTTTTTCAAAAAAAGTAAATGACCCCTCTAATTAATCGACTCGATCACCTGAACCTTCCCCTGTTGTCAGAAACATGATAGGTTCCTTAGTTTTCGCATAGCATGCCTCCAAAGATACATGTTTAGAAATTGCAATTTTTTTTTGCTTCACCAAAAAGCCCATTTTCCGTAAAAAGTAATTTTTTTCAAAAAAAGTAAATTACCCCTCTAATTAATCGACTCGATCACCAGAACCTTCCCCAGTTGTCAGAAACATGATAGGTTCCTTAGTTTTCGAGTAGCATGCCTCCAAAGATACATGTTTAGAAACTGCAATTTTTTTTGCTTCACCAAAAAGCCCATTTTCCGTAAAAAGTGATTTTTTTCAAAAAAAGTAAATGACTCCTCTAATTAATCGACTAGATCACCAGAACCTTACCCAGTTGTCAGAAACATGATAGGTTCCTTAGTTTTCACGTAGCATGCCTCCAAAGATACATGTTTAGAAATTGCAATTTTTTTGTGCTTCACCAAAAAGCCCATTTTCCGTAAGAAGTGATTTTTTTCAAAAAACAGTAAATGACCCCTCTAATTAATTGACTAGATCACCAGAACCTTCCCCAGTTGTCAGAAACATGATAGTTCCCTTAGTTTTCGCATAGCATGCCTCCAAAGATACATGTTTAGAAATTGCAATTTTTTTTTGCTTCACCAAAAAGACCATTTTCCATAAGAAGTGATTTTTTTCAAAAAACAGTAAATGACCCCTCTAATTAATTGACTAGATCACCAGAACCTTCCCCTGTTGTCAGAAACATGATAGGTTCCTTAGTTTTCACGTAGCATGCCTCCAAAGATACATGTTTAGAAATTGCAATTTTTTTTTGCTTCACCAAAAAGCCCATTTTCCGTAAAAAGTGATTTTTTTCAAAAAAAGTAAATGACCTCTCTAATTAATCGACTAGATCACCAGAACCTTCTCCAGTTGTCAGAAACATGATAGGTCCCTTAGTTTTCGCATAGAATGCCTCCAAAGATACATGTTTAGAAATTGCAATTTTTTTTTGCTTCACCAAAAAGCCCATTTTCCGTAAAAAGTGATTTTTTAAAAAAAAAGTAAATGTCCACTCTAATTGATCGACTAGATCACCAGAACCTTCCCCAGTTGTCAGAAACATGATAGGTTCCTTAGTTTTCGAGTAGCATGCCTCCAAAGATACATGTTTAGAAATTGCCATTTTTTTTGCTTCACCAAAAAGCCCATTTTCCGTAAAAAGTGATTTTTTTCAAAAAAAGTAAATGACCCCTCTAATTAATCGACTCGATCACCAGAACCTTCCCCTGTTGTCAGAAACATGATAGGTTCCTTAGTTTTCGCATAGCATGCCTCCAAAGATACATGTTTAGAAATTGCAATTTTTTTTTGCTTCACCAAAAAGCCCATTTTCCGTAAAAAGTAATTTTTTTCAAAAAAAGTAAATTACCCCTCTAATTAATCGACTCGATCACCAGAACCTTCCCCAGTTGTCAGAAACATGATAGGTTCCTTAGTTTTCGAGTAGCATGCCTCCAAAGATACATGTTTAGAAACTGCAATTTTTTTTGCTTCACCAAAAAGCCCATTTTCCGTAAAAAGTGATTTTTTTCAAAAAAAGTAAATGACTCCTCTAATTAATCGACTAGATCACCAGAACCTTACCCAGTTGTCAGAAACATGATAGGTTCCTTAGTTTTCACGTAGCATGCCTCCAAAGATACATGTTTAGAAATTGCAATTTTTTTGTGCTTCACCAAAAAGCCCATTTTCCGTAAGAAGTGATTTTTTTCAAAAAACAGTAAATGACCCCTCTAATTAATTGACTAGATCACCAGAACCTTCCCCAGTTGTCAGAAACATGATAGTTCCCTTAGTTTTCGCATAGCATGCCTCCAAAGATACATGTTTAGAAATTGCAATTTTTTTTTGCTTCACCAAAAAGACCATTTTCCATAAGAAGTGATTTTTTTCAAAAAACAGTAAATGACCCCTCTAATTAATTGACTAGATCACCAGAACCTTCCCCTGTTGTCAGAAACATGATAGGTTCCTTAGTTTTCACGTAGCATGCCTCCAAAGATACATGTTTAGAAATTGCAATTTTTTTTTGCTTCACCAAAAAGCCCATTTTCCGTAAAAAGTGATTTTTTTCAAAAAAAGTAAATGACCTCTCTAATTAATCGACTAGATCACCAGAACCTTCTCCAGTTGTCAGAAACATGATAGGTCCCTTAGTTTTCGCATAGAATGCCTCCAAAGATACATGTTTAGAAATTGCAATTTTTTTTTGCTTCACCAAAAAGCCCATTTTCCGTAAAAAGTGATTTTTTAAAAAAAAAGTAAATGTCCACTCTAATTGATCGACTAGATCACCAGAACCTTCCCCAGTTGTCAGAAACATGATAGGTTCCTTAGTTTTCGAGTAGCATGCCTCCAAAGATACATGTTTAGAAATTGCCATTTTTTTTGCTTCACCAAAAAGCCCATTTTCCGTAAAAAGTGATTTTTTTCAAAAAAAGTAAATGACCCCTCTAATTAATCGACTCGATCACCAGAACCTTCCCCTGTTGTCAGAAACATGATAGGTTCCTTAGTTTTCGCGTAGCATGCCTCCAAAGATACATGTTTAGAAATTGCAATTTTTTTTTGCTTCACCAAAAAGCCCATTTTCCGTAAAAAGTGATTTTTTTAAAAAAAAGTAAATGACCCCTCTAATTAATCGACTAGATCACCAGAACCTTCCCGTGTTGTCAGAAACATGATAGGTTCCTTAGTTTTCGTGTAGCATGCCTCCAAAGATATGTGTTTAGAAACTGCAATTTTTTTTTGCTTCACCAAAAAGCCCATTTTCCATAAAAAGTGATTTTTTTCAAAAAAGTAAATGACCCCTCTAATTAATCGACTAGATCACCAGAATCTTCCCGTGTTGTCAGAAATATGATAGGTTCCTTAGTTTTTATGTAGCATGCCTCCAAAGATACATGTTTAGAAATTGCAATTTTTTTTGCTTCACCAAAAAGCCCATTTTCCGTAAAAAGTGATTTTTTTCAAAAAAAGTAAATGACCCCTCTAATTAATCGACTCGATCACCTGAACCTTCCCCTGTTGTCAGAAACATGATAGGTTCCTTAGTTTTCGCGTAGCATGCCTCCAAAGATACATGTTTAGAAATTGCAATTTTTTTTTGCTTCACCAAAAAGCCCATTTTCCGTAAAAAGTGAATTTTTTCAAAAAAAGTAAATTACCCCTCTAATTAATCGACTCGATCACCAGAACCTTCCCCAGTTGTCAGAAACATGATAGGTTCCTTAGGTTTTGAGTAGCATGCCTCCAAAGATACATGTTTAGAAATTGCAATTTTTTTTTGCTTCATCAAAAAGCCCATTTTCCGTAAAAAGTGATTTTTTTAAAAAAAAGTAAATGACCCCTCTAATTAATCTACTAGATCACCAGAACCTTCCCCAGTTGTCAGAAACATGATAGTTCCCTTAGTTTTCGCATAGCATGCCTCCAAAGATACATGTTTAGAAATTGCAATTTTTTTTTGCTTCACCAAAAAGCCCATTTTCCGTAAAAAGTGATTTTTTTCAAAAAAAGTAAATTACCCCTCTAATTAATCGACTCGATCACCAGAACCTTCCCCAGTTGTCAGAAACATGATAGGTTCCTTAGTTTTCGAGTAGCATGCCTCCAAAGATATGTGTTTAGAAACTGCAATTTTTTTTGCTTCACCAAAAAGCCCATTTTCCGTAAAAAGTGATTTTTAAAAAAAAAAGTAAATGACTCCTCTAATTAATCGACTAGATCACCAGAACCTTCCCCTGTTGTCAGAAACATGATAGGTTCCTTAGTTTTCGTGTAGCATGCCTCCAAAGATATGTGTTTAGAAACTGCAATTTTTTTTGCTTCACCAAAAAGCCCATATTCCGTAAAAAGTGATTTTTAAAAAAAAAAGTAAATGACCACTCTAATTAATCGACTAGATAACCAGAACCTTCCACAGTTGTCAAAAACATGATAGGTTCCTTAGTTTTCGAGTAGCATGCCTCCAAAGATACATTTTTAGAAATTGCAATTTTTTTTTGCTTCACCAAAAAGCCCATTTTCCATAAAAAGTGATTTTTTTCAAAAAAAGTAAATGACCCCTCTAATTAATCGACTCGATCACCAGAACCTTCCCCTGTTGTCAGAAACATGATAGGTTCCTTAGTTTTCGCGTAGCATGCCTCCAAAGATACATGTTTAGAAATTGCAATTTTTTTTTGCTTCACCAAAAAGCCCATTTTCCGTAAAAAGTGATTTTTTTAAAAAAAGTAAATGACCCCTCTAATTAATCGACTCGATCACCAGAACCTTCCACAGTTGTCAGAAACATGATAGGTTCCTTAGTTTTCGAGTAGCATGCCTTCAAAGATATGTGTTTAGAAACTGCATTTTTTTTTGCTTCACCAAAAAGCCCATTTTCCATAAAAAGTGATTTTTTTCAAAAAAGTAAATGACCCCTCTAATTAATCGACTAGATCACCAGAATCTTCACGTGTTGTCAGAAACATGATAGGTTCCTTAGTTTTCGTGTAGCATGCCTCCAAAGATGTGTGTTTAGAAACTGCAATTTTTTTTGCTTCACCAAAAAGCCCATTTTCCGTAAAAAGTGATTTTTTTCAAAAAACAGTAAATGACCCCTCTAATTAATCGACTAGATCACCAGAACCTTCCCCAGTTGTCAGAAACAAGATAGGTCCCTTAGTTTTCGCATAGCATGCCTCCAAAGATACATGTTTAGAAACTGCAATTTTTTTTGCTTCACCAAAAAGCCCATTTTCCGTAAAAAGTGAATTTTTTCAAAAAAAGTAAATTACCCCTCTAATTAATCGACTCGATCACCAGAACCTTCCCCAGTTGTCAGAAACATGATAGTTCCCTTAGTTTTCGCATAGCATGCCTCCAAAGATACATGTTTAGAAATTGCAATTTTTTTTTGCTTCACCAAAAAGCCCATTTTCCGTAAAAAGTGATTTTTTTCAAAAAAAGTAAATTACCCCTCTAATTAATCGACTCGATCACCAGAACCTTCCCCAGTTGTCAGAAACATGATAGGTTCCTTAGTTTTCGAGTAGCATGCCTCCAAAGATATGTGTTTAGAAACTGCAATTTTTTTTGCTTCACCAAAAAGCCCATTTTCCGTAAAAAGTGATTTTTAAAAAAAAAAGTAAATGACTCCTCTAATTAATCGACTAGATCACCAGAACCTTCCCCAGTTGTCAGAAACATGATAGTTCCCTTAGTTTTCGCATAGCATGCCTCCAAAGATACATGTTTAGAAATTGCAATTTTTTTTTGCTTCACCAAAAAGCCCATTTTTCGTAAAAAGTGATTTTTAAAAAAAAAAGTAAATGACTCCTCTAATTAATCGACTAGATCACCAGAACCTTCCCCTGTTGTCAGAAACATGATAGGTTCCTTAGTTTTCGTGTAGCATGCCTCCAAAGATATGTGTTTAGAAACTGCAATTTTTTTTGCTTCACCAAAAAGCCCATATTCCGTAAAAAGTGATTTTTAAAAAAAAAAGTAAATGACCACTCTAATTAATCGACTAGATAACCAGAACCTTCCACAGTTGTCAAAAACATGATAGGTTCCTTAGTTTTCGAGTAGCATGCCTCCAAAGATACATGTTTAGAAATTGCAATTTTTTTTTGCTTCACCAAAAAGCCCATTTTCCATAAAAAATGATTTTTTTCAAAAAAGTAAATGACCCCTCTAATTAATCGACTAGATCACCAGAACCTTCCCGTGTTGTCAGAAACATGATAGGTTCTTAGTTTTCGAGTAGCATGCCTCCAAAGATACATGTTTAGAAATTGCAAATTTTTTTTGCTTCACCAAAAAGCACATTTTCCGTAAAAAGTGATTTTTTTCAAAAAAAGTAAATGACCCCTCTCATTAATCGACTAGATCACTAGAACCTTTCCCTGTTGTCAGAAATATGATAGGTTCCTTAGTTTTCATATAGCATGCCTCCAAAGATACATGTTTAGAAATTGCAATTTTTTTTGCTTCACCAAAAAGCCCATTTTCCATAAAAAGTGATTTTTTTCAAAAAAAGTAAATGACCCCTCTAATTAATTGACTCGATCACCAGAACCTTCCCCTGTTGTCAGAAACATGATAGGTTCCTTAGTTTTCACGTAGCATGCCTCCAAAGATACATGTTTAGTAATTGCAATTTTTTTGTGCTTCACCAAAAAGCCCATTTTCCGTAAGAAGTGATTTTTTTCAAAAAACAGTAAATGACCCCTCTAATTAATTGACTAGATCACCAGAACCTTCCCCAGTTGTCAGAAACATGATAGGTCCCTTAGTTTTCGCATAGCATGCCTCCAAAGATACATGTTTAGAAATTGCAATTTTTTTTTGCTTCACCAAAAAGCCCATTTTCCGTAAAAAGTAATTTTTTTCAAAAAAAGTAAATTTCCCCTCTAATTAATCGACTCGATCACCAGAACCTTCCCCAGTTGTCAGAAACATGATAGGTTCCTTAGTTTTCGAGTAGCATGCCTCCAAAGATACATGTTTAGAAATTGCAATTTTTTTTTGCTTCACCAAAAAGCCCATTTTCCGTAAAAAGTGATTTTTTTAAAAAAAAGTAAATGACCCCTCTAATTAATCGACTAGATCACCAGAACCTTACTCAGTTGTCAGAAACATTATAGGTTCCTTAGTTTTCACGTAGCATGCCTCCAAAGATACATGTTTAGAAATTGCAATTTTTTTTTGCTTCACCAAAAAGCCCATTTTCCGTAAAAAGTGAATTTTTTCAAAAAAAGTAAATGACCCCTCTAATTAATCGACTAGATCACCAGAACCTTACTCAGTTGTCAGAAACATTATAGGTTCCTTAGTTTTCACGTAGCATGCCTCCAAAGATACATGTTTAGAAATTGCAATTTTTTTTTGCTTCACCAAAAAGACCATTTTCCGTAAAAAGTGATTTTTTAAAAAAAAAGTAAATGACACCTTTAATTAATCGACTAGATCACCAGAACCTTCCCGTGTTGTCAGAAACATGATAGGTTCCTTAGTTTTTGTGTAGCATGCCTCCAAAGATATGTGTTTAGAAACTGCAATTTTTTTTGCTTCACCAAAAAGCCCATTTTCCATAAAAAGTGATTTTCTTCAAAAAAGTAAATGACCCCTCTAATTAATCGACTAGATCACCAGAATCTTCCCGTGTTGTCAGAAACATGATAGGTTCCTTAGTTTTCGTGTAGCATGCCTCCAAAGATGTGTGTTTAGAAACTGCAATTTTTTTTGCTTCACCAAAAAGCCCATTTTCCGTAAAAAGTGAATTTTTTCAAAAAAAGTAAATTACCCCTCTAATTAATCGACTCGATCACCAGAACCTTCCCCAGTTGTCAGAAACATGATAGTTCCCTTAGTTTTCGCATAGCATGCCTCCAAAGATACATGTTTAGAAATTGCAATTTTTTTTTGCTTCACCAAAAAGCCCATTTTCCGTAAAAAGTGATTTTTTTCAAAAAAAGTAAATTACCCCTCTAATTAATCGACTCGATCACCAGAACCTTCCCCAGTTGTCAGAAACATGATAGGTTCCTTAGTTTTCGAGTAGCATGCCTCCAAAGATATGTGTTTAGAAATTGCAATTTTTTTTGCTTCACCAAAAAGCCCATTTTCCGTAAAAAGTGATTTTTAAAAAAAAAAGTAAATGACTCCTCTAATTAATCGACTAGATCACCAGAACCTTCCCCAGTTGTCAGAAACATGATAGTTCCCTTAGTTTTCGCATAGCATGCCTCCAAAGATACATGTTTAGAAATTGCAATTTTTTTTTGCTTCACCAAAAAGCCCATTTTTCGTAAAAAGTGATTTTTAAAAAAAAAAGTAAATGACTCCTCTAATTAATCGACTAGATCACCAGAACCTTCCCCTGTTGTCAGAAACATGATAGGTTCCTTAGTTTTCGTGTAGCATGCCTCCAAAGATATGTGTTTAGAAACTGCAATTTTTTTTGCTTCACCAAAAAGCCCATATTCCGTAAAAAGTGATTTTTAAAAAAAAAAGTAAATGACCACTCTAATTAATCGACTAGATAACCAGAACCTTCCACAGTTGTCAAAAACATGATAGGTTCCTTAGTTTTCGAGTAGCATGCCTCCAAAGATACATGTTTAGAAATTGCAATTTTTTTTTGCTTCACCAAAAAGCCCATTTTCCATAAAAAATTATTTTTTTCAAAAAAGTAAATGACCCCTCTAATTAATCGACTAGATCACCAGAACCTTCCCGTGTTGTCAGAAACATGATAGGTTCTTAGTTTTCGAGTAGCATGCCTCCAAAGATACATGTTTAGAAATTGCAAATTTTTTTTGCTTCACCAAAAAGCACATTTTCCGTAAAAAGTGATTTTTTTCAAAAAAAGTAAATGACCCCTCTCATTAATCGACTAGATCACTAGAACCTTTCCCTGTTGTCAGAAATATGATAGGTTCCTTAGTTTTCATATAGCATGCCTCCAAAGATACATGTTTAGAAATTGCAATTTTTTTTGCTTCACCAAAAAGCCCATTTTCCATAAAAAGTGATTTTTTTCAAAAAAAGTAAATGACCCCTCTAATTAATTGACTCGATCACCAGAACCTTCCCCTGTTGTCAGAAACATGATAGGTTCCTTAGTTTTCACGTAGCATGCCTCCAAAGATACATGTTTAGAAATTGCAATTTTTTTGTGCTTCACCAAAAAGCCCATTTTCCGTAAGAAGTGATTTTTTTCAAAAAACAGTAAATGACCCCTCTAATTAATTGACTAGATCACCAGAACCTTCCCCAGTTGTCAGAAACATGATAGGTCCCTTAGTTTTCGCATAGCATGCCTCCAAAGATACATGTTTAGAAATTGCAATTTTTTTTTGCTTCACCAAAAAGCCCATTTTCCGTAAAAAGTAATTTTTTTCAAAAAAAGTAAATTACCCCTCTAATTAATCGACTCGATCACCAGAACCTTCCCCAGTTGTCAGAAACATGATAGGTTCCTTAGTTTTCGAGTAGCATGCCTCCAAAGATACATGTTTAGAAATTGCAATTTTTTTTTGCTTCACCAAAAAGCCCATTTTCCGTAAAAAGTGATTTTTTTAAAAAAAAGTAAATGACCCCTCTAATTAATCGACTAGATCACCAGAACCTTACTCAGTTGTCAGAAACATTATAGGTTCCTTAGTTTTCACGTAGCATGCCTCCAAAGATACATGTTTAGAAATTGCAATTTTTTTTTGCTTCACCAAAAAGCCCATTTTCCGTAAAAAGTGAATTTTTTCAAAAAAAGTAAATTACCCCTCTAATTAATCGACTCGATCACCAGAACCTTCCCCAGTTGTCAGAAACATGATAGGTTCCTTAGGTTTCGAGTAGCATGCCTCCAAAGATACATGTTTAGAAATTGCAATTTTTTTTTGCTTCATCAAAAAGCCCATTTTCCGTAAAAAGTGATTTTTTTTAAAAAAAGTAAATGACCCCTCTATTTAATCTACTAGATCACCAGAACCTTCCCGTGTTGTCAGAAACATGATAGGTTCCTTAGTTTTCGTGTAGCATGCCTCCAAAGATATGTGTTTAGAAACTGCAATTTTTTTTGCTTCACCAAAAAGCCCATTTTCCGTAAAAAGTGATTTTTTTCATAAAAAGTAAATGACTCCTCTAATTAATCGACTAGATCACCAGAACCTTACCCAGTTGTCAGAAACATGATAGGTTCCTTAGTTTTCACGTAGCATGCCTCCAAAGATACATGTTTAGAAATTGCAATTTTTTTGTGCTTCACCAAAAAGCCCATTTTCCGTAAGAAGTGATTTTTTTCAAAAAACAGTAAATGACCCCTCTAATTAATTGACTAGATCACCAGAACCTTCCCCAGTTGTCAGAAACATGATAGTTCCCTTAGTTTTCGCATAGCATGCCTCCAAAGATACATGTTTAGAAATTGCAATTTTTTTTTGCTTCACCAAAAAGACCATTTTCCATAAGAAGTGATTTTTTTCAAAAAACAGTAAATGACCCCTCTAATTAATTGACTAGATCACCAGAACCTTCCCCTGTTGTCAGAAACATGATAGGTTCCTTAGTTTTCACGTAGCATGCCTCCAAAGATACATGTTTAGAAATTGCAATTTTTTTTTGCTTCACCAGAAAAGCCCATTTTCCGTAAAAAGTGATTTTTTTCAAAAAAAGTAAATGACCTGTCTAATTAATCGACTAGATCACCAGAACCTTCTCCAGTTGTCAGAAACATGATAGGTCCCTTAGTTTTCGCATAGAATGCCTCCAAAGATACATGTTTAGAAATTGCAATTTTTTTTTGCTTCACCAAAAAGCCCATTTTCCGCAAAAAGTGATTTTTTTCAAAAAAAGTAAATGACCTCTCTAATTAATCGACTAGATCACCAGAACCTTCTCCAGTTGTCAGAAACATGATAGGTCCCTTAGTTTTCGCATAGAATGCCTCCAAAGATACATGTTTAGAAATTGCAATTTTTTTTTGCTTCACCAAAAAGACCATTTTCCATAAGAAGTGATTTTTTTCAAAAAACAGTAAATGACCCCTCTAATTAATTGACTAGATCACCAGAACCTTCCCCTGTTGTCAGAAACATGATAGGTTCCTTAGTTTTCACGTAGCATGCCTCCAAAGATACATGTTTAGAAATTGCAATTTTTTTTTGCTTCACCAAAAAGCCCATTTTCCGTAAAAAGTGATTTTTTTCAAAAAAAGTAAATGACCTCTCTAATTAATCGACTAGATCACCAGAACCTTCTCCAGTTGTCAGAAACATGATAGGTCCCTTAGTTTTCGCATAGAATGCCTCCAAAGATACATGTTTAGAAATTGCAATTTTTTTTTGCTTCACCAAAAAGCCCATTTTCCGTAAAAAGTGATTTTTTTAAAAAAAAGTAAATGTCCACTCTAATTGATCGACTAGATCACCAGAACCTTCCCCAGTTGTCAGAAACATGATAGGTTCCTTAGTTTTCGAGTAGCATGCCTCCAAAGATACATGTTTAGAAATTGCCATTTTTTTTGCTTCACCAAAAAGCCCATTTTCCGTAAAAAGTGATTTTTTTCAAAAAAAGTAAATGACCCCTCTAATTAATCGACTCGATCACCAGAACCTTCCCCTGTTGTCAGAAACATGATAGGTTCCTTAGTTTTCGTGTAGCATGCCTCCAAAGATATGTGTTTAGAAACTGCAATTTTTTTTTGCTTCACCAAAAAGCCCATTTTCCGTAAAAAGTGTTTTTTTTTAAAAAAAGTAAATGACCCCTCTAATTAATCGACTAGATCACCAGAACCTTCCCGTGTTGTCAGAAACATGATAGGTTCCTTAGTTTTCGTGTAGCATGCCTCCAAAGATATGTGTTTAGAAACTGCAATTTTTTTTTGCTTCACCAAAAAGCCCATTTTCCATAAAAAGTGATTTTTTTCAAAAAAGTAAATGACCCCTCTAATTAATCGACTAGATCACCAGAATCTTCCCGTGTTGTCAGAAATATGATAGGTTCCTTAGTTTTCATGTAGCATGCCTCCAAAGATACATGTTTAGAAATTGCAATTTTTTTTGCTTCACCAAAAAGCCCATTTTCCGTAAAAAGTGATTTTTTTCAAAAAAAGTAAATGACCCCTCTAATTAATCGACTCGATCACCTGAACCTTCCCCTGTTGTCAGAAACATGATAGGTTCCTTAGTTTTCGCGTAGCATGCCTCCAAAGATACATGTTTAGAAATTGCAATTTTTTTTTGCTTCACCAAAAAGCCCATTTTCCGTAAAAAGTGAATTTTTTCAAAAAAAGTAAATTACCCCTCTAATTAATCGACTCGATCACCAGAACCTTCCCCAGTTGTCAGAAACATGATAGGTTCCTTAGGTTTTGAGTAGCATGCCTCCAAAGATACATGTTTAGAAATTGCAATTTTTTTTTGCTTCATCAAAAAGCCCATTTTCCGTAAAAAGTGATTTTTTTTTAAAAAAAAGTAAATGACCCCTCTAATTAATCTACTAGATCACCAGAACCTTCCCGTGTTGTCAGAAACATGATAGGTTCCTTAGTTTTCGTGTAGCATGCCTCCAAAGATATGTGTTTAGAAACTGCAATTTTTTTTGCTTCACCAAAAAGCCCATTTTCCGTAAAAAGTGATTTTTTTCAAAAAAAGTAAATGACTCCTCTAATTAATCGACTAGATCACCAGAACCTTACCCAGTTGTCAGAAACATGATAGGTTCCTTAGTTTTCACGTAGCATGCCTCCAAAGATACATGTTTAGAAATTGCAATTTTTTTGTGCTTCACCAAAAAGCCCATTTTCCGTAAGAAGTGATTTTTTTCAAAAAACAGTAAATGACCCCTCTAATTAATTGACTAGATCACCAGAACCTTCCCCAGTTGTCAGAAACATGATAGTTCCCTTAGTTTTCGCATAGCATGCCTCCAAAGATACATGTTTAGAAATTGCAATTTTTTTTTGCTTCACCAAAAAGCCCATTTTCCGTAAAAAGTGATTTTTTTCAAAAAAAGTAAATTACCCCTCTAATTAATCGACTCGATCACCAGAACCTTCCCCAGTTGTCAGAAACATGATAGGTTCCTTAGTTTTCGAGTAGCATGCCTCCAAAGATATGTGTTTAGAAACTGCAATTTTTTTTGCTTCACCAAAAAGCCCATTTTCCGTAAAAAGTGATTTTTAAAAAAAAAAGTAAATGACTCCTCTAATTAATCGACTAGATCACCAGAACCTTCCCCTGTTGTCAGAAACATGATAGGTTCCTTAGTTTTCGTGTAGCATGCCTCCAAAGATATGTGTTTAGAAACTGCAATTTTTTTTGCTTCAACAAAAAGCCCATATTCCGTAAAAAGTGATTTTTAAAAAAAAAAGTAAATGACCACTCTAATTAATCGACTAGATAACCAGAACCTTCCACAGTTGTCAAAAACATGATAGGTTCCTTAGTTTTCGAGTAGCATGCCTCCAAAGATACATTTTTAGAAATTGCAATTTTTTTTTGCTTCACCAAAAAGCCCATTTTCCATAAAAAGTGATTTTTTTCAAAAAAGTAAATGACCCCTCTAATTAATCGACTAGATCACCAGAACCTTCCCGTGTTTTCAGAAACATGATAGGTTCTTAGTTTTCGAGTAGCATGCCTCCAAAGATACTTGTTTAGAAATTGCAATTTGTTTTTGCTTCACCAAAAAGCACATTTTCCGTAAAAAGTGATTTTTAAAAAAAAAAGTAAATGACCACTCTAATTAATCGACTAGATAACCAGAACCTTCCACAGTTGTCAAAAACATGATAGGTTCCTTAGTTTTCGCATAGCATGCCTCCAAAGATACATGTTTAGAAATTGCAATTTTTTTTTGCTTCACCAAAAAGCCCATTTTCCGTAAGAAGTGATTTTTTTCAAAAAAAGTAAATGACCCCTCTAATTAATCGACTCGATCACCAGAACCTTCCACAGTTGTCAGAAACATGATAGGTTCCTTAGTTTTCGTGTAGCATGCCTCCAAAGATATGTGTTTAGAAACTGCAATTTTTTTTGCTTCACCAAAAAGCCCATTTTCCGTAAAAAGTGATTTTTTAAAAAAAAAGTAAATGTCCACTCTAATTGATCGACTAGATCACCAGAACCTTCCCCAGTTGTCAGAAACATGATAGGTTCCTTAGTTTTCGAGTAGCATGCCTCCAAAGATAAATGTTTAGAAATTGCAATTTTTTTTTGCTTCACCAAAAAGCCCATTTTCCATAAAAAGTGATTTTTTTCAAAAAAAGTAAATGACCCCTCTAATTAATCGACTAGATCACCAGAACCTTTCCCTGTTGTCAGAAATATGATAGGTTCCTTAGTTTTCATGTAGCATGCCTCCAAAGATACATGTTTAGAAATTGCCATTTTTTTTGCTTCACCAAAAAGCCCATTTTCCGTAAAAAGTGATTTTTTTCAAAAAAAGTAAATGACCCCTCTAATTAATCGACTCGATCACCAGAACCTTACTCAGTTGTCAGAAACATTATAGGTTCCTTAGTTTTCACGTAGCATGCCTCCAAAGATACATGTTTAGAAATTGCAATTTTTTTTTGCTTCACCAAAAAGCCCATTTTCCGTAAAAAGTGAATTTTTTCAAAAAAAGTAAATTACCCCTCTAATTAATCGACTCGATCACCAGAACCTTCCCCAGTTGTCAGAAACATGATAGGTTCCTTAGGTTTCGAGTAGCATGCCTCCAAAGATACATGTTTAGAAATTGCAATTTTTTTTTGCTTCATCAAAAAGCCCATTTTCCGTAAAAAGTGATTTTTTTTAAAAAAAGTAAATGACCCCTCTATTTAATCTACTAGATCACCAGAACCTTCCCGTGTTGTCAGAAACATGATAGGTTCCTTAGTTTTCGTGTAGCATGCCTCCAAAGATATGTGTTTAGAAACTGCAATTTTTTTTGCTTCACCAAAAAGCCCATTTTCCGTAAAAAGTGATTTTTTTCAAAAAAAGTAAATGACTCCTCTAATTAATCGACTAGATCACCAGAACCTTACCCAGTTGTCAGAAACATGATAGGTTCCTTAGTTTTCACGTAGCATGCCTCCAAAGATACATGTTTAGAAATTGCAATTTTTTTGTGCTTCACCAAAAAGCCCATTTTCCATAAGAAGTGATTTTTTTCAAAAAACAGTAAATGACCCCTCTAATTAATTGACTAGATCACCAGAACCTTCCCCAGTTGTCAGAAACATGATAGTTCCCTTAGTTTTCGCATAGCATGCCTCCAAAGATACATGTTTAGAAATTGCAATTTTTTTTTGCTTCACCAAAAAGACCATTTTCCATAAGAAGTGATTTTTTTCAAAAAACAGTAAATGACCCCTCTAATTAATTGACTAGATCACCAGAACCTTCCCCTGTTGTCAGAAACATGATAGGTTCCTTAGTTTTCACGTAGCATGCCTCCAAAGATACATGTTTAGAAATTGCAATTTTTTTTTGCTTCACCAAAAAGCCCATTTTCCGTAAAAAGTGATTTTTTTCAAAAAAAGTAAATGACCTCTCTAATTAATCGACTAGATCACCAGAACCTTCTCCAGTTGTCAGAAACATGATAGGTCCCTTAGTTTTCGCATAGAATGCCTCCAAAGATACATGTTTAGAAATTGCAATTTTTTTTTGCTTCACCAAAAAGCCCATTTTCCGTAAAAAGTGATTTTTTTAAAAAAAAGTAAATGTCCACTCTAATTGATCGACTAGATCACCAGAACCTTCCCCAGTTGTCAGAAACATGATAGGTTCCTTAGTTTTCGAGTAGCATGCCTCCAAAGATACATGTTTAGAAATTGCCATTTTTTTTGCTTCACCAAAAAGCCCATTTTCCGTAAAAAGTGATTTTTTTCAAAAAAAGTAAATGACCCCTCTAATTAATCGACTCGATCACCAGAACCTTCCCCTGTTGTCAGAAACATGATAGGTTCCTTAGTTTTCGCGTAGCATGCCTCCAAAGATACATGTTTAGAAATTGCAATTTTTTTTTGCTTCACCAAAAAGCCCATTTTCCGTAAAAAGTGATTTTTTTAAAAAAAAGTAAATGACCCCTCTAATTAATCGACTAGATCACCAGAACCTTCCCGTGTTGTCAGAAACATGATAGGTTCCTTAGTTTTCGTGTAGCATGCCTCCAAAGATATGTGTTTAGAAACTGCAATTTTTTTTTGCTTCACCAAAAAGCCCATTTTCCATAAAAAGTGATTTTTTTCAAAAAAGTAAATGAACCCTCTAATTAATCGACTAGATCACCAGAATCTTCCCGTGTTGTCAGAAATATGATAGGTTCCTTAGTTTTCATGTAGCATGCCTCCAAAGATACATGTTTAGAAATTGCAATTTTTTTTGCTTCACCAAAAAGCCCATTTTCCGTAAAAAGTGAATTTTTTCAAAAAAAGTAAATTACCCCTCTAATTAATCGACTCGATCACCAGAACCTTCCCCAGTTGTCAGAAACATGATAGGTTCCTTAGGTTTCGAGTAGCATGCCTCCAAAGATACATGTTTAGAAATTGCAATTTTTTTTTTGCTTCATCAAAAAGCCCATTTTCCGTAAAAAGTGATTTTTTTTAAAAAAAGTAAATGACCCCTCTATTTAATCTACTAGATCACCAGAACCTTCCCGTGTTGTCAGAAACATGATAGGTTCCTTAGTTTTCGTGTAGCATGCCTCCAAAGATATGTGTTTAGAAACTGCAATTTTTTTTGCTTCACCAAAAAGCCCATTTTCCGTAAAAAGTGATTTTTTTCAAAAAAAGTAAATGACTCCTCTAATTAATCGACTAGATCACCAGAACCTTACCCAGTTGTCAGAAACATGATAGGTTCCTTAGTTTTCACGTAGCATGCCTCCAAAGATACATGTTTAGAAATTGCAATTTTTTTGTGCTTCACCAAAAAGCCCATTTTCCATAAGAAGTGATTTTTTTCAAAAAACAGTAAATGACCCCTCTAATTAATTGACTAGATCACCAGAACCTTCCCCAGTTGTCAGAAACATGATAGTTCCCTTAGTTTTCGCATAGCATGCCTCCAAAGATACATGTTTAGAAATTGCAATTTTTTTTTGCTTCACCAAAAAGCCCATTTTCCGTAAGAAGTGATTTTTTTCAAAAAACAGTAAATGACCCCTCTAATTAATTGACTAGATCACCAGAACCTTCCCCAGTTGTCAGAAACATGATAGTTCCCTTAGTTTTCGCATAGCATGCCTCCAAAGATACATGTTTAGAAATTGCAATTTTTTTTTGCTTCACCAAAAAGACCATTTTCCATAAGAAGTGATTTTTTTCAAAAAACAGTAAATGACCCCTCTAATTAATTGACTAGATCACCAGAACCTTCCCCTGTTGTCAGAAACATGATAGGTTCCTTAGTTTTCACGTAGCATGCCTCCAAAGATACATGTTTAGAAATTGCAATTTTTTTTTGCTTCACCAAAAAGCCCATTTTCCGTAAAAAGTGATTTTTTTCAAAAAAAGTAAATGACCTCTCTAATTAATCGACTAGATCACCAGAACCTTCTCCAGTTGTCAGAAACATGATAGGTCCCTTAGTTTTCGCATAGAATGCCTCCAAAGATACATGTTTAGAAATTGCAATTTTTTTTTGCTTCACCAAAAAGCCCATTTTCCGTAAAAAGTGATTTTTTAAAAAAAAAGTAAATGTCCACTCTAATTGATCGACTAGATCACCAGAACCTTCCCCAGTTGTCAGAAACATGATAGGTTCCTTAGTTTTCGAGTAGCATGCCTCCAAAGATACATGTTTAGAAATTGCCATTTTTTTTGCTTCACCAAAAAGCCCATTTTCCGTAAAAAGTGATTTTTTTCAAAAAAAGTAAATGACCCCTCTAATTAATCGACTCGATCACCAGAACCTTCCCCTGTTGTCAGAAACATGATAGGTTCCTTAGTTTTCGCGTAGCATGCCTCCAAAGATACATGTTTAGAAATTGCAATTTTTTTTTGCTTCACCAAAAAGCCCATTTTCCGTAAAAAGTGATTTTTTTAAAAAAAAGTAAATGACCCCTCTAATTAATCGACTAGATCACCAGAACCTTCCCGTGTTGTCAGAAACATGATAGGTTCCTTAGTTTTCGTGTAGCATGCCTCCAAAGATATGTGTTTAGAAACTGCAATTTTTTTTTGCTTCACCAAAAAGCCCATTTTCCATAAAAAGTGATTTTTTTCAAAAAAGTAAATGACCCCTCTAATTAATCGACTAGATCACCAGAATCTTCCCGTGTTGTCAGAAATATGATAGGTTCCTTAGTTTTTATGTAGCATGCCTCCAAAGATACATGTTTAGAAATTGCAATTTTTTTTGCTTCACCAAAAAGCCCATTTTCCGTAAAAAGTGATTTTTTTCAAAAAAAGTAAATGACCCCTCTAATTAATCGACTCGATCACCTGAACCTTCCCCTGTTGTCAGAAACATGATAGGTTCCTTAGTTTTCGCGTAGCATGCCTCCAAAGATACATGTTTAGAAATTGCAATTTTTTTTTGCTTCACCAAAAAGCCCATTTTCCGTAAAAAGTGAATTTTTTCAAAAAAAGTAAATTACCCCTCTAATTAATCGACTCGATCACCAGAACCTTCCCCAGTTGTCAGAAACATGATAGGTTCCTTAGGTTTTGAGTAGCATGCCTCCAAAGATACATGTTTAGAAATTGCAATTTTTTTTTGCTTCATCAAAAAGCCCATTTTCCGTAAAAAGTGATTTTTTTAAAAAAAAGTAAATGACCCCTCTAATTAATCTACTAGATCACCAGAACCTTCCCCAGTTGTCAGAAACATGATAGTTCCCTTAGTTTTCGCATAGCATGCCTCCAAAGATACATGTTTAGAAATTGCAATTTTTTTTTGCTTCACCAAAAAGCCCATTTTCCGTAAAAAGTGATTTTTTTCAAAAAAAGTAAATTACCCCTCTAATTAATCGACTCGATCACCAGAACCTTCCCCAGTTGTCAGAAACATGATAGGTTCCTTAGTTTTCGAGTAGCATGCCTCCAAAGATATGTGTTTAGAAACTGCAATTTTTTTTGCTTCACCAAAAAGCCCATTTTCCGTAAAAAGTGATTTTTAAAAAAAAAAGTAAATGACTCCTCTAATTAATCGACTAGATCACCAGAACCTTCCCCTGTTGTCAGAAACATGATAGGTTCCTTAGTTTTCGTGTAGCATGCCTCCAAAGATATGTGTTTAGAAACTGCAATTTTTTTTGCTTCACCAAAAAGCCCATATTCCGTAAAAAGTGATTTTTAAAAAAAAAAGTAAATGACCACTCTAATTAATCGACTAGATAACCAGAACCTTCCACAGTTGTCAAAAACATGATAGGTTCCTTAGTTTTCGAGTAGCATGCCTCCAAAGATACATTTTTAGAAATTGCAATTTTTTTTTGCTTCACCAAAAAGCCCATTTTCCATAAAAAGTGATTTTTTTCAAAAAAAGTAAATGACCTCTCTAATTAATCGACTCGATCACCAGAACCTTCCCCTGTTGTCAGAAACATGATAGGTTCCTTAGTTTTCGCGTAGCATGCCTCCAAAGATACATGTTTAGAAATTGCAATTTTTTTTTGCTTCACCAAAAAGTCCATTTTCCGTAAAAAGTGATTTTTTTAAAAAAAGTAAATGACCCCTCTAATTAATCGACTCGATCACCAGAACCTTCCACAGTTGTCAGAAACATGATAGGTTCCTTAGTTTTCGAGTAGCATGCCTTCAAAGATATGTGTTTAGAAACTGCATTTTTTTTTGCTTCACCAAAAAGCCCATTTTCCATAAAAAGTGATTTTTTTCAAAAAAGTAAATGACCCCTCTAATTAATCGACTAGATCACCAGAATCTTCACGTGTTGTCAGAAACATGATAGGTTCCTTAGTTTTCGTGTAGCATGCCTCCAAAGATGTGTGTTTAGAAACTGCAATTTTTTTTGCTTCACCAAAAAGCCCATTTTCCGTAAAAAGTGATTTTTTTCAAAAAACAGTAAATGACCCCTCTAATTAATCGACTAGATCACCAGAACCTTCCCCAGTTGTCAGAAACAAGATAGGTCCCTTAGTTTTCGCATAGCATGCCTCCAAAGATACATGTTTAGAAACTGCAATTTTTTTTGCTTCACCAAAAAGCCCATTTTCCGTAAAAAGTGAATTTTTTCAAAAAAAGTAAATTACCCCTCTAATTAATCGACTCGATCACCAGAACCTTCCCCAGTTGTCAGAAACATGATAGTTCCCTTAGTTTTCGCATAGCATGCCTCCAAAGATACATGTTTAGAAATTGCAATTTTTTTTTGCTTCACCAAAAAGCAAATTTTCCGTAAAAAGTGATTTTTTTTCAAAAAAAGTAAATTACCCCTCTAATTAATCGACTCGATCACCAGAACCTTCCCCAGTTGTCAGAAACATGATAGGTTCCTTAGTTTTCGAGTAGCATGCCTCCAAAGATATGTGTTTAGAAACTGCAATTTTTTTTGCTTCACCAAAAAGCCCATTTTCCGTAAAAAGTGATTTTTTTCAAAAAACAGTAAATGACCCCTCTAATTAATCGACTAGATCACCAGAACCTTCCCCAGTTGTCAGAAACAAGATAGGTCCCTTAGTTTTCGCATAGCATGCCTCCAAAGATACATGTTTAGAAACTGCAATTTTTTTTGCTTCACCAAAAAGCCCATTTTCCGTAAAAAGTGAATTTTTTCAAAAAAAGTAAATTACCCCTCTAATTAATCGACTCGATCACCAGAACCTTCCCCAGTTGTCAGAAACATGATAGTTCCCTTAGTTTTCGCATAGCATGCCTCCAAAGATACATGTTTAGAAATTGCAATTTTTTTTTGCTTCACCAAAAAGCCCATTTTCCGTAAAAAGTGATTTTTTTCAAAAAAAGTAAATTACCCCTCTAATTAATCGACTCGATCACCAGAACCTTCCCCAGTTGTCAGAAACATGATAGGTTCCTTAGTTTTCGAGTAGCATGCCTCCAAAGATATGTGTTTAGAAACTGCAATTTTTTTTGCTTCACCAAAAAGCCCATTTTCCGTAAAAAGTGATTTTTAAAAAAAAAAGTAAATGACTCCTCTAATTAATCGACTAGATCACCAGAACCTTCCCCAGTTGTCAGAAACATGATAGTTCCCTTAGTTTTCGCATAGCATGCCTCCAAAGATACATGTTTAGAAATTGCAATTTTTTTTTGCTTCACCAAAAAGCCCATTTTTCGTAAAAAGTGATTTTTAAAAAAAAAAGTAAATGACTCCTCTAATTAATCGACTAGATCACCAGAACCTTCCCCTGTTGTCAGAAACATGATAGGTTCCTTAGTTTTCGCGTAGCATGCCTCCAAAGATACATGTTTAGAAATTGCAATTTTTTTTTGCTTCACCAAAAAGCCCATTTTCCGTAAAAAGTGAATTTTTTCAAAAAAAGTAAATTACCCCTCTAATTAATCGACTCGATCACCAGAACCTTCCCCAGTTGTCAGAAACATGATAGGTTCCTTAGTTTTCGAGTAGCATGCCTCCAAAGATATGTGTTTAGAAACTGCAATTTTTTTTGCTTCACCAAAAAGCCCATATTCCGTAAAAAGTGATTTATAAAAAAAAAAGTAAATGACCACTCTAATTAATCGACTAGATAACCAGAACCTTCCACAGTTGTCAAAAACATGATAGGTTCCTTAGTTTTCGAGTAGCATGCCTCCAAAGATACATGTTTAGAAATTGCAATTTTTTTTTGCTTCACCAAAAAGCCCATTTTCCATAAAAAATGATTTTTTTCAAAAAAGTAAATGACCCCTCTAATTAATCGACTAGATCACCAGAACCTTCCCGTGTTGTCAGAAACATGATAGGTTCTTAGTTTTCGAGTAGCATGCCTCCAAAGATACATGTTTAGAAATTGCAAATTTTTTTTGCTTCACCAAAAAGCACATTTTCCGTAAAAAGTGATTTTTTTCAAAAAAAGTAAATGACCCCTCTCATTAATCGACTAGATCACTAGAACCTTTCCCTGTTGTCAGAAATATGATAGGTTCCTTAGTTTTCATATAGCATGCCTCCAAAGATACATGTTTAGAAATTGCAATTTTTTTTGCTTCACCAAAAAGCCCATTTTCCATAAAAAGTGATTTTTTTCAAAAAAAGTAAATGACCCCTCTAATTAATTGACTCGATCACCAGAACCTTCCCCTGTTGTCAGAAACATGATAGGTTCCTTAGTTTTCACGTAGCATGCCTCCAAAGATACATGTTTAGAAATTGCAATTTTTTTGTGCTTCACCAAAAAGCCCATTTTCCGTAAGAAGTGATTTTTTTCAAAAAACAGTAAATGACCCCTCTAATTAATTGACTAGATCACCAGAACCTTCCCCAGTTGTCAGAAACATGATAGGTCCCTTAGTTTTCACATAGCATGCCTCCAAAGATACATGTTTAGAAATTGCAATTTTTTTTTGCTTCACCAAAAAGCCCATTTTCCGTAAAAAGTAATTTTTTTCAAAAAAAGTAAATTACCCCTCTAATTAATCGACTCGATCACCAGAACCTTCCCCAGTTGTCAGAAACATGATAGGTTCCTTAGTTTTCGAGTAGCATGCCTCCAAAGATACATGTTTAGAAATTGCAATTTTTTTTTGCTTCACCAAAAAGCCCATTTTCCGTAAAAAGTGATTTTTTTAAAAAAAAGTAAATGACCCCTCTAATTAATCGACTAGATCACCAGAACCTTACTCAGTTGTCAGAAACATTATAGGTTCCTTAGTTTTCACGTAGCATGCCTCCAAAGATACATGTTTAGAAATTGCAATTTTTTTTTGCTTCACCAAAAAGCCCATTTTCCGTAAAAAGTGAATTTTTTCAAAAAAAGTAAATGACCCCTCTAATTAATCGACTAGATCACCAGAACCTTACTCAGTTGTCAGAAACATTATAGGTTCCTTAGTTTTCACGTAGCATGCCTCCAAAGATACATGTTTAGAAATTGCAATTTTTTTTTGCTTCACCAAAAAGACCATTTTCCGTAAAAAGTGATTTTTTAAAAAAAAAGTAAATGACACCTTTAATTAATCGACTAGATCACCAGAACCTTCCCGTGTTGTCAGAAACATGATAGGTTCCTTAGTTTTTGTGTAGCATGCCTCCAAAGATATGTGTTTAGAAACTGCAATTTTTTTTGCTTCACCAAAAAGCCCATTTTCCATAAAAAGTGATTTTTTTCAAAAAAGTAAATGACCCCTCTAATTAATCGACTAGATCACCAGAATCTTCCCGTGTTGTCAGAAACATGATAGGTTCCTTAGTTTTCGTGTAGCATGCCTCCAAAGATGTGTGTTTAGAAACTGCAATTTTTTTTGCTTCACCAAAAAGCCCATTTTCCGTAAAAAGTGAATTTTTTCAAAAAAAGTAAATTACCCCTCTAATTAATCGACTCGATCACCAGAACCTTCCCCAGTTGTCAGAAACATGATAGTTCCCTTAGTTTTCGCATAGCATGCCTCCAAAGATACATGTTTAGAAATTGCAATTTTTTTTTGCTTCACCAAAAAGCCCATTTTCCGTAAAAAGTGATTTTTTTCAAAAAAAGTAAATTACCCCTCTAATTAATCGACTCGATCACCAGAACCTTCCCCAGTTGTCAGAAACATGATAGGTTCCTTAGTTTTCGAGTAGCATGCCTCCAAAGATATGTGTTTAGAAATTGCAATTTTTTTTGCTTCACCAAAAAGCCCATTTTCCGTAAAAAGTGATTTTTAAAAAAAAAAGTAAATGACTCCTCTAATTAATCGACTAGATCACCAGAACCTTCCCCAGTTGTCAGAAACATGATAGTTCCCTTAGTTTTCGCATAGCATGCCTCCAAAGATACATGTTTAGAAATTGCAATTTTTTTTTGCTTCACCAAAAAGCCCATTTTTCGTAAAAAGTGATTTTTAAAAAAAAAAGTAAATGACTCCTCTAATTAATCGACTAGATCACCAGAACCTTCCCCTGTTGTCAGAAACATGATAGGTTCCTTAGTTTTCGTGTAGCATGCCTCCAAAGATATGTGTTTAGAAACTGCAATTTTTTTTGCTTCACCAAAAAGCCCATATTCCGTAAAAAGTGATTTTTAAAAAAAAAAGTAAATGACCACTCTAATTAATCGACTAGATAACCAGAACCTTCCACAGTTGTCAAAAACATGATAGGTTCCTTAGTTTTCGAGTAGCATGCCTCCAAAGATACATGTTTAGAAATTGCAATTTTTTTTTGCTTCACCAAAAAGCCCATTTTCCATAAAAAATTATTTTTTTCAAAAAAGTAAATGACCCCTCTAATTAATCGACTAGATCACCAGAACCTTCCCGTGTTGTCAGAAACATGATAGGTTCTTAGTTTTCGAGTAGCATGCCTCCAAAGATACATGTTTAGAAATTGCAAATTTTTTTTGCTTCACCAAAAAGCACATTTTCCGTAAAAAGTGATTTTTTTCAAAAAAAGTAAATGACCCCTCTCATTAATCGACTAGATCACTAGAACCTTTCCCTGTTGTCAGAAATATGATAGGTTCCTTAGTTTTCATATAGCATGCCTCCAAAGATACATGTTTAGAAATTGCAATTTTTTTTGCTTCACCAAAAAGCCCATTTTCCATAAAAAGTGATTTTTTTCAAAAAAAGTAAATGACCCCTCTAATTAATTGACTCGATCACCAGAACCTTCCCCTGTTGTCAGAAACATGATAGGTTCCTTAGTTTTCACGTAGCATGCCTCCAAAGATACATGTTTAGAAATTGCAATTTTTTTGTGCTTCACCAAAAAGCCCATTTTCCGTAAGAAGTGATTTTTTTCAAAAAACAGTAAATGACCCCTCTAATTAATTGACTAGATCACCAGAACCTTCCCCAGTTGTCAGAAACATGATAGGTCCCTTAGTTTTCGCATAGCATGCCTCCAAAGATACATGTTTAGAAATTGCAATTTTTTTTTGCTTCACCAAAAAGCCCATTTTCCGTAAAAAGTAATTTTTTTCAAAAAAAGTAAATTACCCCTCTAATTAATCGACTCGATCACCAGAACCTTCCCCAGTTGTCAGAAACATGATAGGTTCCTTAGTTTTCGAGTAGCATGCCTCCAAAGATACATGTTTAGAAATTGCAATTTTTTTTTGCTTCACCAAAAAGCCCATTTTCCGTAAAAAGTGATTTTTTTAAAAAAAAGTAAATGACCCCTCTAATTAATCGACTAGATCACCAGAACCTTACTCAGTTGTCAGAAACATTATAGGTTCCTTAGTTTTCACGTAGCATGCCTCCAAAGATACATGTTTAGAAATTGCAATTTTTTTTTGCTTCACCAAAAAGCCCATTTTCCGTAAAAAGTGAATTTTTTCAAAAAAAGTAAATTACCCCTCTAATTAATCGACTCGATCACCAGAACCTTCCCCAGTTGTCAGAAACATGATAGGTTCCTTAGGTTTCGAGTAGCATGCCTCCAAAGATACATGTTTAGAAATTGCAATTTTTTTTTGCTTCATCAAAAAGCCCATTTTCCGTAAAAAGTGATTTTTTTTAAAAAAAGTAAATGACCCCTCTATTTAATCTACTAGATCACCAGAACCTTCCCGTGTTGTCAGAAACATGATAGGTTCCTTAGTTTTCGTGTAGCATGCCTCCAAAGATATGTGTTTAGAAACTGCAATTTTTTTTGCTTCACCAAAAAGCCCATTTTCCGTAAAAAGTGATTTTTTTCAAAAAAAGTAAATGACTCCTCTAATTAATCGACTAGATCACCAGAACCTTACCCAGTTGTCAGAAACATGATAGGTTCCTTAGTTTTCACGTAGCATGCCTCCAAAGATACATGTTTAGAAATTGCAATTTTTTTGTGCTTCACCAAAAAGCCCATTTTCCGTAAGAAGTGATTTTTTTCAAAAAACAGTAAATGACCCCTCTAATTAATTGACTAGATCACCAGAACCTTCCCCAGTTGTCAGAAACATGATAGTTCCCTTAGTTTTCGCATAGCATGCCTCCAAAGATACATGTTTAGAAATTGCAATTTTTTTTTGCTTCACCAAAAAGACCATTTTCCATAAGAAGTGATTTTTTTCAAAAAACAGTAAATGACCCCTCTAATTAATTGACTAGATCACCAGAACCTTCCCCTGTTGTCAGAAACATGATAGGTTCCTTAGTTTTCACGTAGCATGCCTCCAAAGATACATGTTTAGAAATTGCAATTTTTTTTTGCTTCACCAGAAAAGCCCATTTTCCGTAAAAAGTGATTTTTTTCAAAAAAAGTAAATGACCTGTCTAATTAATCGACTAGATCACCAGAACCTTCTCCAGTTGTCAGAAACATGATAGGTCCCTTAGTTTTCGCATAGAATGCCTCCAAAGATACATGTTTAGAAATTGCAATTTTTTTTTGCTTCACCAAAAAGCCCATTTTCCGCAAAAAGTGATTTTTTTCAAAAAAAGTAAATGACCTCTCTAATTAATCGACTAGATCACCAGAACCTTCTCCAGTTGTCAGAAACATGATAGGTCCCTTAGTTTTCGCATAGAATGCCTCCAAAGATACATGTTTAGAAATTGCAATTTTTTTTTGCTTCACCAAAAAGACCATTTTCCATAAGAAGTGATTTTTTTCAAAAAACAGTAAATGACCCCTCTAATTAATTGACTAGATCACCAGAACCTTCCCCTGTTGTCAGAAACATGATAGGTTCCTTAGTTTTCACGTAGCATGCCTCCAAAGATACATGTTTAGAAATTGCAATTTTTTTTTGCTTCACCAAAAAGCCCATTTTCCGTAAAAAGTGATTTTTTTCAAAAAAAGTAAATGACCTCTCTAATTAATCGACTAGATCACCAGAACCTTCTCCAGTTGTCAGAAACATGATAGGTCCCTTAGTTTTCGCATAGAATGCCTCCAAAGATACATGTTTAGAAATTGCAATTTTTTTTTGCTTCACCAAAAAGCCCATTTTCCGTAAAAAGTGATTTTTTTAAAAAAAAGTAAATGTCCACTCTAATTGATCGACTAGATCACCAGAACCTTCCCCAGTTGTCAGAAACATGATAGGTTCCTTAGTTTTCGAGTAGCATGCCTCCAAAGATACATGTTTAGAAATTGCCATTTTTTTTGCTTCACCAAAAAGCCCATTTTCCGTAAAAAGTGATTTTTTTCAAAAAAAGTAAATGACCCCTCTAATTAATCGACTCGATCACCAGAACCTTCCCCTGTTGTCAGAAACATGATAGGTTCCTTAGTTTTCGTGTAGCATGCCTCCAAAGATATGTGTTTAGAAACTGCAATTTTTTTTTGCTTCACCAAAAAGCCCATTTTCCGTAAAAAGTGTTTTTTTTTAAAAAAAGTAAATGACCCCTCTAATTAATCGACTAGATCACCAGAACCTTCCCGTGTTGTCAGAAACATGATAGGTTCCTTAGTTTTCGTGTAGCATGCCTCCAAAGATATGTGTTTAGAAACTGCAATTTTTTTTTGCTTCACCAAAAAGCCCATTTTCCATAAAAAGTGATTTTTTTCAAAAAAGTAAATGACCCCTCTAATTAATCGACTAGATCACCAGAATCTTCCCGTGTTGTCAGAAATATGATAGGTTCCTTAGTTTTCATGTAGCATGCCTCCAAAGATACATGTTTAGAAATTGCAATTTTTTTTGCTTCACCAAAAAGCCCATTTTCCGTAAAAAGTGATTTTTTTCAAAAAAAGTAAATGACCCCTCTAATTAATCGACTCGATCACCTGAACCTTCCCCTGTTGTCAGAAACATGATAGGTTCCTTAGTTTTCGCGTAGCATGCCTCCAAAGATACATGTTTAGAAATTGCAATTTTTTTTTGCTTCACCAAAAAGCCCATTTTCCGTAAAAAGTGAATTTTTTCAAAAAAAGTAAATTACCCCTCTAATTAATCGACTCGATCACCAGAACCTTCCCCAGTTGTCAGAAACATGATAGGTTCCTTAGGTTTTGAGTAGCATGCCTCCAAAGATACATGTTTAGAAATTGCAATTTTTTTTTGCTTCATCAAAAAGCCCATTTTCCGTAAAAAGTGATTTTTTTTTAAAAAAAAGTAAATGACCCCTCTAATTAATCTACTAGATCACCAGAACCTTCCCGTGTTGTCAGAAACATGATAGGTTCCTTAGTTTTCGTGTAGCATGCCTCCAAAGATATGTGTTTAGAAACTGCAATTTTTTTTGCTTCACCAAAAAGCCCATTTTCCGTAAAAAGTGATTTTTTTCAAAAAAAGTAAATGACTCCTCTAATTAATCGACTAGATCACCAGAACCTTACCCAGTTGTCAGAAACATGATAGGTTCCTTAGTTTTCACGTAGCATGCCTCCAAAGATACATGTTTAGAAATTGCAATTTTTTTGTGCTTCACCAAAAAGCCCATTTTCCGTAAGAAGTGATTTTTTTCAAAAAACAGTAAATGACCCCTCTAATTAATTGACTAGATCACCAGAACCTTCCCCAGTTGTCAGAAACATGATAGTTCCCTTAGTTTTCGCATAGCATGCCTCCAAAGATACATGTTTAGAAATTGCAATTTTTTTTTGCTTCACCAAAAAGCCCATTTTCCGTAAAAAGTGATTTTTTTCAAAAAAAGTAAATTACCCCTCTAATTAATCGACTCGATCACCAGAACCTTCCCCAGTTGTCAGAAACATGATAGGTTCCTTAGTTTTCGAGTAGCATGCCTCCAAAGATATGTGTTTAGAAACTGCAATTTTTTTTGCTTCACCAAAAAGCCCATTTTCCGTAAAAAGTGATTTTTAAAAAAAAAAGTAAATGACTCCTCTAATTAATCGACTAGATCACCAGAACCTTCCCCTGTTGTCAGAAACATGATAGGTTCCTTAGTTTTCGTGTAGCATGCCTCCAAAGATATGTGTTTAGAAACTGCAATTTTTTTTGCTTCAACAAAAAGCCCATATTCCGTAAAAAGTGATTTTTAAAAAAAAAAGTAAATGACCACTCTAATTAATCGACTAGATAACCAGAACCTTCCACAGTTGTCAAAAACATGATAGGTTCCTTAGTTTTCGAGTAGCATGCCTCCAAAGATACATTTTTAGAAATTGCAATTTTTTTTTGCTTCACCAAAAAGCCCATTTTCCATAAAAAGTGATTTTTTTCAAAAAAGTAAATGACCCCTCTAATTAATCGACTAGATCACCAGAACCTTCCCGTGTTTTCAGAAACATGATAGGTTCTTAGTTTTCGAGTAGCATGCCTCCAAAGATACTTGTTTAGAAATTGCAATTTGTTTTTGCTTCACCAAAAAGCACATTTTCCGTAAAAAGTGATTTTTAAAAAAAAAAGTAAATGACCACTCTAATTAATCGACTAGATAACCAGAACCTTCCACAGTTGTCAAAAACATGATAGGTTCCTTAGTTTTCGCATAGCATGCCTCCAAAGATACATGTTTAGAAATTGCAATTTTTTTTTGCTTCACCAAAAAGCCCATTTTCCGTAAGAAGTGATTTTTTTCAAAAAAAGTAAATGACCCCTCTAATTAATCGACTCGATCACCAGAACCTTCCACAGTTGTCAGAAACATGATAGGTTCCTTAGTTTTCGTGTAGCATGCCTTCAAAGATATGTGTTTAGAAACTGCAATTTTTTTTGCTTCACCAAAAAGCCCATTTTCCGTAAAAAGTGATTTTTTAAAAAAAAAGTAAATGTCCACTCTAATTGATCGACTAGATCACCAGAACCTTCCCCAGTTGTCAGAAACATGATAGGTTCCTTAGTTTTCGAGTAGCATGCCTCCAAAGATAAATGTTTAGAAATTGCAATTTTTTTTTGCTTCACCAAAAAGCCCATTTTCCATAAAAAGTGATTTTTTTCAAAAAAAGTAAATGACCCCTCTAATTAATCGACTAGATCACCAGAACCTTTCCCTGTTGTCAGAAATATGATAGGTTCCTTAGTTTTCATGTAGCATGCCTCCAAAGATACATGTTTAGAAATTGCCATTTTTTTTGCTTCACCAAAAAGCCCATTTTCCGTAAAAAGTGATTTTTTTCAAAAAAAGTAAATGACCCCTCTAATTAATCGACTCGATCACCAGAACCTTACTCAGTTGTCAGAAACATTATAGGTTCCTTAGTTTTCACGTAGCATGCCTCCAAAGATACATGTTTAGAAATTGCAATTTTTTTTTGCTTCACCAAAAAGCCCATTTTCCGTAAAAAGTGAATTTTTTCAAAAAAAGTAAATTACCCCTCTAATTAATCGACTCGATCACCAGAACCTTCCCCAGTTGTCAGAAACATGATAGGTTCCTTAGGTTTCGAGTAGCATGCCTCCAAAGATACATGTTTAGAAATTGCAATTTTTTTTTGCTTCATCAAAAAGCCCATTTTCCGTAAAAAGTGATTTTTTTTAAAAAAAGTAAATGACCCCTCTATTTAATCTACTAGATCACCAGAACCTTCCCGTGTTGTCAGAAACATGATAGGTTCCTTAGTTTTCGTGTAGCATGCCTCCAAAGATATGTGTTTAGAAACTGCAATTTTTTTTGCTTCACCAAAAAGCCCATTTTCCGTAAAAAGTGATTTTTTTCAAAAAAAGTAAATGACTCCTCTAATTAATCGACTAGATCACCAGAACCTTACCCAGTTGTCAGAAACATGATAGGTTCCTTAGTTTTCACGTAGCATGCCTCCAAAGATACATGTTTAGAAATTGCAATTTTTTTGTGCTTCACCAAAAAGCCCATTTTCCATAAGAAGTGATTTTTTTCAAAAAACAGTAAATGACCCCTCTAATTAATTGACTAGATCACCAGAACCTTCCCCAGTTGTCAGAAACATGATAGTTCCCTTAGTTTTCGCATAGCATGCCTCCAAAGATACATGTTTAGAAATTGCAATTTTTTTTTGCTTCACCAAAAAGACCATTTTCCATAAGAAGTGATTTTTTTCAAAAAACAGTAAATGACCCCTCTAATTAATTGACTAGATCACCAGAACCTTCCCCTGTTGTCAGAAACATGATAGGTTCCTTAGTTTTCACGTAGCATGCCTCCAAAGATACATGTTTAGAAATTGCAATTTTTTTTTGCTTCACCAAAAAGCCCATTTTCCGTAAAAAGTGATTTTTTTCAAAAAAAGTAAATGACCTCTCTAATTAATCGACTAGATCACCAGAACCTTCTCCAGTTGTCAGAAACATGATAGGTCCCTTAGTTTTCGCATAGAATGCCTCCAAAGATACATGTTTAGAAATTGCAATTTTTTTTTGCTTCACCAAAAAGCCCATTTTCCGTAAAAAGTGATTTTTTTAAAAAAAAGTAAATGTCCACTCTAATTGATCGACTAGATCACCAGAACCTTCCCCAGTTGTCAGAAACATGATAGGTTCCTTAGTTTTCGAGTAGCATGCCTCCAAAGATACATGTTTAGAAATTGCCATTTTTTTTGCTTCACCAAAAAGCCCATTTTCCGTAAAAAGTGATTTTTTTCAAAAAAAGTAAATGACCCCTCTAATTAATCGACTCGATCACCAGAACCTTCCCCTGTTGTCAGAAACATGATAGGTTCCTTAGTTTTCGCGTAGCATGCCTCCAAAGATACATGTTTAGAAATTGCAATTTTTTTTTGCTTCACCAAAAAGCCCATTTTCCGTAAAAAGTGATTTTTTTAAAAAAAAGTAAATGACCCCTCTAATTAATCGACTAGATCACCAGAACCTTCCCGTGTTGTCAGAAACATGATAGGTTCCTTAGTTTTCGTGTAGCATGCCTCCAAAGATATGTGTTTAGAAACTGCAATTTTTTTTTGCTTCACCAAAAAGCCCATTTTCCATAAAAAGTGATTTTTTTCAAAAAAGTAAATGACCCCTCTAATTAATCGACTAGATCACCAGAATCTTCCCGTGTTGTCAGAAATATGATAGGTTCCTTAGTTTTCATGTAGCATGCCTCCAAAGATACATGTTTAGAAATTGCAATTTTTTTTGCTTCACCAAAAAGCCCATTTTCCGTAAAAAGTGAATTTTTTCAAAAAAAGTAAATTACCCCTCTAATTAATCGACTCGATCACCAGAACCTTCCCCAGTTGTCAGAAACATGATAGGTTCCTTAGGTTTCGAGTAGCATGCCTCCAAAGATACATGTTTAGAAATTGCAATTTTTTTTTGCTTCATCAAAAAGCCCATTTTCCGTAAAAAGTGATTTTTTTTAAAAAAAGTAAATGACCCCTCTATTTAATCTACTAGATCACCAGAACCTTCCCGTGTTGTCAGAAACATGATAGGTTCCTTAGTTTTCGTGTAGCATGCCTCCAAAGATATGTGTTTAGAAACTGCAATTTTTTTTGCTTCACCAAAAAGCCCATTTTCCGTAAAAAGTGATTTTTTTCAAAAAAAGTAAATGACTCCTCTAATTAATCGACTAGATCACCAGAACCTTACCCAGTTGTCAGAAACATGATAGGTTCCTTAGTTTTCACGTAGCATGCCTCCAAAGATACATGTTTAGAAATTGCAATTTTTTTGTGCTTCACCAAAAAGCCCATTTTCCATAAGAAGTGATTTTTTTCAAAAAACAGTAAATGACCCCTCTAATTAATTGACTAGATCACCAGAACCTTCCCCAGTTGTCAGAAACATGATAGTTCCCTTAGTTTTCGCATAGCATGCCTCCAAAGATACATGTTTAGAAATTGCAATTTTTTTTTGCTTCACCAAAAAGACCATTTTCCATAAGAAGTGATTTTTTTCAAAAAACAGTAAATGACCCCTCTAATTAATTGACTAGATCACCAGAACCTTCCCCTGTTGTCAGAAACATGATAGGTTCCTTAGTTTTCACGTAGCATGCCTCCAAAGATACATGTTTAGAAATTGCAATTTTTTTTTGCTTCACCAAAAAGCCCATTTTCCGTAAAAAGTGATTTTTTTCAAAAAAAGTAAATGACCTCTCTAATTAATCGACTAGATCACCAGAACCTTCTCCAGTTGTCAGAAACATGATAGGTCCCTTAGTTTTCGTGTAGCATGCCTCCAAAGATATGTGTTTAGAAACTGCAATTTTTTTTGCTTCACCAAAAAGCCCATTTTCCGTAAAAAGTGATTTTTAAAAAAAAAAGTAAATGACTCCTCTAATTAATCGACTAGATCACCAGAACCTTCCCCTGTTGTCAGAAACATGATAGGTTCCTTAGTTTTCGTGTAGCATGCCTCCAAAGATATGTGTTTAGAAACTGCAATTTTTTTTGCTTCACCAAAAAGCCCATATTCCGTAAAAAGTGATTTTTAAAAAAAAAAGTAAATGACCACTCTAATTAATCGACTAGATAACCAGAACCTTCCACAGTTGTCAAAAACATGATAGGTTCCTTAGTTTTCGAGTAGCATGCCTCCAAAGATACATGTTTAGAAATTGCAATTTTTTTTTGCTTCACCAAAAAGCCCATTTTCCATAAAAAGTGATTTTTTTCAAAAAAGTAAATGACCCCTCTAATTAATCGACTAGATCACCAGAACCTTCCCGTGTTGTCAGAAACATGATAGGTTCTTAGTTTTCGAGTAGCATGCCTCCAAAGATACATGTTTAGAAATTGCAAATTTTTTTTGCTTCACCAAAAAGCACATTTTCCGTAAAAAGTGATTTTTAAAAAAAAAAGTAAATGACCACTCTAATTAATCGACTAGATAACCAGAACCTTCCACAGTTGTCAAAAACATGATAGGTTCCTTAGTTTTCGCATAGCATGCCTCCAAAGATACATGTTTAGAAATTGCAATTTTTTTTTGCTTCACCAAAAAGCCCATTTTCCGTAAGAAGTGATTTTTTTCAAAAAACAGTAAATGACCCCTCTAATTAATTGACTAGATCACCAGAACCTTCCCCAGTTGTCAGAAACATGATAGGTCCCTTAGTTTTCGCATAGCATGCCTCCAAAGATACATGTTTAGAAATTGCAATTTTTTTTTGCTTCACCAAAAAGCCCATTTTCCGTAAAAAGTGATTTTTTTCAAAAAAAGTAAATTACCCCTCTAATTAATCGACTCGATCACCAGAACCTTCCCCAGTTGTCAGAAACATGATAGGTTCCTTAGGTTTCGAGTAGCATGCCTCCAAAGATACATGTTTAGAAATTGCAATTTTTTTTTGCTTCACCAAAAAGCCCATTTTCCGTAAAAAGTGATTTTTAAAAAAAAAAAGTAAATGACCCCTCTAATTAATCGACTAGATCACCAGAACCTTACTCAGTTGTCAGAAACATGATAGGTTCCTTAGTTTTCACGTAGCATGCCTCCAAAGATTCATGTTTAGAAATTGAAATCTTTTTTTGCTTCACCAAAAAGCCCATTTTCCGTAAAAAGTTATTTTTTTCAAAAAAAGTAAATGACCCCTCTAATTAATCGACTCGATCACCAGAACCTTCCCCTGTTGTCAGAAACATGATAGGTTACTTAGTTTTTGCGTAGCATGCCTCCAAAGATACGTGTTTAGAAATTGAAATTTTTTTTTGCTTCACCAAAAAGCCCATTTTCCGTAAAAAGTGATTTTTTTCAAAAAAAGTAAATGACCCCTCTAATTAATCGACTCGATCACCAGAACCTTCCCGTGTTGTCAGAAACATGATAGGTTCCTTAGTTTTCGTGTAGCATGCCTCCAAAGATATGTGTTTAGAAACTGCAATTTTTTTTGCTTCACCAAAAAGCCCATTTTCCGTAAAAAGTGATTTTTTTCAAAAAAAGTAAATGACTCCTCTAATTAATCGACTAGATCACCAGAACCTTACCCAGTTGTCAGAAACATGATAGGTTCCTTAGTTTTCACGTAGCATGCCTCCAAAGATACATGTTTAGAAATTGCAATTTTTTTGTGCTTCACCAAAAAGCCCATTTTCCGTAAGAAGTGATTTTTTTCAAAAAACAGTAAATGACCCCTCTAATTAATTGACTAGATCACCAGAACCTTCCCCAGTTGTCAAAAACATGATAGGTTCCTTAGTTTTCGAGTAGCATGCCTCCAAAGATACATGTTTAGAAATTGCAATTTTTTTTTGCTTCACCAAAAAGCCCATTTTCCATAAAAAGTGATTTTTTTCAAAAAAGTAAATGACCCCTCTAATTAATCGACTCGATCACCAGAACCTTCCCCAGTTGTCAGAAACATGATAGGTCCCTTAGTTTTCGCATAGCATGCCTCCAAAGATACATGTTTAGAAATTGCAATTTTTTTTTGCTTCACCAAAAAGCCCATTTTCCGTAAAAAGTGATTTTTTTCAAAAAAAGTAAATTACCCCTCTAATTAATCGACTCGATCACCAGAACCTTCCCCAGTTGTCAGAAACATGATAGGTTCCTTAGGTTTCGAGTAGCATGCCTCCAAAGATACATGTTTAGAAATTGCAATTTTTTTTTGCTTCACCAAAAAGCCCATTTTCCGTAAAAAGTGATTTTTTTAAAAAAAAGTAAATGACCCCTCTAATTAATCGACTAGATCACCAGAACCTTACTCAGTTGTCAGAAACATGATAGGTTCCTTAGTTTTCACGTAGCATGCCTCCAAAGATTCATGTTTAGAAATTGAAATCTTTTTTTGCTTCACCAAAAAGCCCATTTTCCGTAAAAAGTTATTTTTTTCAAAAAAAGTAAATGACCCCTCTAATTAATCGACTCGATCACCAGAACCTTCCCCTGTTGTCAGAAACATGATAGGTTACTTAGTTTTTGCGTAGCATGCCTCCAAAGATACGTGTTTAGAAATTGAAATTTTTTTTTGCTTCACCAAAAAGCCCATTTTCCGTAAAAAGTGATTTTTTTCAAAAAAAGTAAATGACCCCTCTAATTAATCGACTCGATCACCAGAACCTTCCCGTGTTGTCAGAAACATGATAGGTTCCTTAGTTTTCGTGTAGCATGCCTCCAAAGATATGTGTTTAGAAACTGCAATTTTTTTTGCTTCACCAAAAAGCCCATTTTCCGTAAAAAGTGATTTTTTTCAAAAAAAGTAAATGACTCCTCTAATTAATCGACTAGATCACCAGAACCTTACCCAGTTGTCAGAAACATGATAGGTTCCTTAGTTTTCACGTAGCATGCCTCCAAAGATACATGTTTAGAAATTGCAATTTTTTTGTGCTTCACCAAAAAGCCCATTTTCCGTAAGAAGTGATTTTTTTCAAAAAACAGTAAATGACCCCTCTAATTAATTGACTAGATCACCAGAACCTTCCCCAGTTGTCAGAAACATGATAGTTCCCTTAGTTTTCGCATAGCATGCCTCCAAAGATACATGTTTAGAAATTGCAATTTTTTTTTGCTTCACCAAAAAGACCATTTTCCATAAGAAGTGATTTTTTTCAAAAAACAGTAAATGACCCCTCTAATTAATTGACTAGATCACCAGAACCTTCCCCTGTTGTCAGAAACATGATAGGTTCCTTAGTTTTCACGTAGCATGCCTCCAAAGATACATGTTTAGAAATTGCAATTTTTTTTTGCTTCACCAAAAAGCCCATTTTCCGTAAAAAGTGATTTTTTTCAAAAAAAGTAAATGACCTCTCTAATTAATCGACTAGATCACCAGAACCTTCTCCAGTTGTCAGAAACATGATAGGTCCCTTAGTTTTCGCATAGAATGCCTCCAAAGATACATGTTTAGAAATTGCAATTTTTTTTTGCTTCACCAAAAAGCCCATTTTCCGTAAAAAGTGATTTTTTTAAAAAAAAGTAAATGTCCACTCTAATTGATCGACTAGATCACCAGAACCTTCCCCAGTTGTCAGAAACATGATAGGTTCCTTAGTTTTCGAGTAGCATGCCTCCAAAGATACATGTTTAGAAATTGCCATTTTTTTTGCTTCACCAAAAAGCCCATTTTCCGTAAAAAGTGATTTTTTTCAAAAAAAGTAAATGACCCCTCTAATTAATCGACTCGATCACCAGAACCTTCCCCTGTTGTCAGAAACATGATAGGTTCCTTAGTTTTCGCGTAGCATGCCTCCAAAGATACATGTTTAGAAATTGCAATTTTTTTTTGCTTCACCAAAAAGCCCATTTTCCGTAAAAAGTGATTTTTTTAAAAAAAAGTAAATGACCCCTCTAATTAATCGACTAGATCACCAGAACCTTCCCGTGTTGTCAGAAACATGATAGGTTCCTTAGTTTTCGTGTAGCATGCCTCCAAAGATATGTGTTTAGAAACTGCAATTTTTTTTTGCTTCACCAAAAAGCCCATTTTCCATAAAAAGTGATTTTTTTCAAAAAAGTAAATGACCCCTCTAATTAATCGACTAGATCACCAGAATCTTCCCGTGTTGTCAGAAATATGATAGGTTCCTTAGTTTTCATGTAGCATGCCTCCAAAGATACATGTTTAGAAATTGCAATTTTTTTTGCTTCACCAAAAAGCCCATTTTCCGTAAAAAGTGATTTTTTTCAAAAAAAGTAAATTACCCCTCTAATTAATCGACTCGATCACCAGAACCTTCCCCAGTTGTCAGAAACATGATAGGTTCCTTAGTTTTCGAGTAGCATGCCTCCAAAGATATGTGTTTAGAAACTGCAATTTTTTTTGCTTCACCAAAAAGCCCATTTTCCGTAAAAAGTGATTTTTAAAAAAAAAAGTAAATGACTCCTCTAATTAATCGACTAGATCACCAGAACCTTCCCCAGTTGTCAGAAACATGATAGTTCCCTTAGTTTTCGCATAGCATGCCTCCAAAGATACATGTTTAGAAATTGCAATTTTTTTTTGCTTCACCAAAAAGCCCATTTTTCGTAAAAAGTGATTTTTAAAAAAAAAAGTAAATGACTCCTCTAATTAATCGACTAGATCACCAGAACCTTCCCCTGTTGTCAGAAACATGATAGGTTCCTTAGTTTTCGCGTAGCATGCCTCCAAAGATACATGTTTAGAAATTGCAATTTTTTTTTGCTTCACCAAAAAGCCCATTTTCCGTAAAAAGTGAATTTTTTCAAAAAAAGTAAATTACCCCTCTAATTAATCGACTCGATCACCAGAACCTTCCCCAGTTGTCAGAAACATGATAGGTTCCTTAGGTTTTGAGTAGCATGCCTCCAAAGATACATGTTTAGAAATTGCAATTTTTTTTTGCTTCATCAAAAAGCCCATTTTCCGTAAAAAGTGATTTTTTTAAAAAAAAGTAAATGACCCCTCTAATTAATCTACTAGATCACCAGAACCTTCCCCAGTTGTCAGAAACATGATAGTTCCCTTAGTTTTCGCATAGCATGCCTCCAAAGATACATGTTTAGAAATTGCAATTTTTTTTTGCTTCACCAAAAAGCCCATTTTCCGTAAAAAGTGATTTTTTTCAAAAAAAGTAAATTACCCCTCTAATTAATCGACTCGATCACCAGAACCTTCCCCAGTTGTCAGAAACATGATAGGTTCCTTAGTTTTCGAGTAGCATGCCTCCAAAGATATGTGTTTAGAAACTGCAATTTTTTTTGCTTCACCAAAAAGCCCATTTTCCGTAAAAAGTGATTTTTAAAAAAAAAAGTAAATGACTCCTCTAATTAATCGACTAGATCACCAGAACCTTCCCCTGTTGTCAGAAACATGATAGGTTCCTTAGTTTTCGTGTAGCATGCCTCCAAAGATATGTGTTTAGAAACTGCAATTTTTTTTGCTTCACCAAAAAGCCCATATTCCGTAAAAAGTGATTTTTAAAAAAAAAAGTAAATGACCACTCTAATTAATCGACTAGATAACCAGAACCTTCCACAGTTGTCAAAAACATGATAGGTTCCTTAGTTTTCGAGTAGCATGCCTCCAAAGATACATTTTTAGAAATTGCAATTTTTTTTTGCTTCACCAAAAAGCCCATTTTCCATAAAAAGTGATTTTTTTCAAAAAAAGTAAATGACCTCTCTAATTAATCGACTCGATCACCAGAACCTTCCCCTGTTGTCAGAAACATGATAGGTTCCTTAGTTTTCGCGTAGCATGCCTCCAAAGATACATGTTTAGAAATTGCAATTTTTTTTTGCTTCACCAAAAAGCCCATTTTCCGTAAAAAGTGATTTTTTTAAAAAAAGTAAATGACCCCTCTAATTAATCGACTCGATCACCAGAACCTTCCACAGTTGTCAGAAACATGATAGGTTCCTTAGTTTTCGAGTAGCATGCCTTCAAAGATATGTGTTTAGAAACTGCATTTTTTTTTGCTTCACCAAAAAGCCCATTTTCCATAAAAAGTGATTTTTTTCAAAAAAGTAAATGACCCCTCTAATTAATCGACTAGATCACCAGAATCTTCACGTGTTGTCAGAAACATGATAGGTTCCTTAGTTTTCGTGTAGCATGCCTCCAAAGATGTGTGTTTAGAAACTGCAATTTTTTTTGCTTCACCAAAAAGCCCATTTTCCGTAAAAAGTGATTTTTTTCAAAAAACAGTAAATGACCCCTCTAATTAATCGACTAGATCACCAGAACCTTCCCCAGTTGTCAGAAACAAGATAGGTCCCTTAGTTTTCGCATAGCATGCCTCCAAAGATACATGTTTAGAAACTGCAATTTTTTTTGCTTCACCAAAAAGCCCATTTTCCGTAAAAAGTGAATTTTTTCAAAAAAAGTAAATTACCCCTCTAATTAATCGACTCGATCACCAGAACCTTCCCCAGTTGTCAGAAACATGATAGTTCCCTTAGTTTTCGCATAGCATGCCTCCAAAGATACATGTTTAGAAATTGCAATTTTTTTTTGCTTCACCAAAAAGCAAATTTTCCGTAAAAAGTGATTTTTTTCAAAAAAAGTAAATTACCCCTCTAATTAATCGACTCGATCACCAGAACCTTCCCCAGTTGTCAGAAACATGATAGGTTCCTTAGTTTTCGAGTAGCATGCCTCCAAAGATATGTGTTTAGAAACTGCAATTTTTTTTGCTTCACCAAAAAGCCCATTTTCCGTAAAAAGTGATTTTTTTCAAAAAACAGTAAATGACCCCTCTAATTAATCGACTAGATCACCAGAACCTTCCCCAGTTGTCAGAAACAAGATAGGTCCCTTAGTTTTCGCATAGCATGCCTCCAAAGATACATGTTTAGAAACTGCAATTTTTTTTGCTTCACCAAAAAGCCCATTTTCCGTAAAAAGTGAATTTTTTCAAAAAAAGTAAATTACCCCTCTAATTAATCGACTCGATCACCAGAACCTTCCCCAGTTGTCAGAAACATGATAGTTCCCTTAGTTTTCGCATAGCATGCCTCCAAAGATACATGTTTAGAAATTGCAATTTTTTTTTGCTTCACCAAAAAGCCCATTTTCCGTAAAAAGTGATTTTTTTCAAAAAAAGTAAATTACCCCTCTAATTAATCGACTCGATCACCAGAACCTTCCCCAGTTGTCAGAAACATGATAGGTTCCTTAGTTTTCGAGTAGCATGCCTCCAAAGATATGTGTTTAGAAACTGCAATTTTTTTTGCTTCACCAAAAAGCCCATTTTCCGTAAAAAGTGATTTTTAAAAAAAAAAGTAAATGACTCCTCTAATTAATCGACTAGATCACCAGAACCTTCCCCAGTTGTCAGAAACATGATAGTTCCCTTAGTTTTCGCATAGCATGCCTCCAAAGATACATGTTTAGAAATTGCAATTTTTTTTTGCTTCACCAAAAAGCCCATTTTTCGTAAAAAGTGATTTTTAAAAAAAAAAGTAAATGACTCCTCTAATTAATCGACTAGATCACCAGAACCTTCCCCTGTTGTCAGAAACATGATAGGTTCCTTAGTTTTCGTGTAGCATGCCTCCAAAGATATGTGTTTAGAAACTGCAATTTTTTTTGCTTCACCAAAAAGCCCATATTCCGTAAAAAGTGATTTATAAAAAAAAAAGTAAATGACCACTCTAATTAATCGACTAGATAACCAGAACTTTCCACAGTTGTCAAAAACATGATAGGTTCCTTAGTTTTCGAGTAGCATGCCTCCAAAGATACATGTTTAGAAATTGCAATTTTTTTTTGCTTCACCAAAAAGCCCATTTTCCATAAAAAATGATTTTTTTCAAAAAAGTAAATGACCCCTCTAATTAATCGACTAGATCACCAGAACCTTCCCGTGTTGTCAGAAACATGATAGGTTCTTAGTTTTCGAGTAGCATGCCTCCAAAGATACATGTTTAGAAATTGCAAATTTTTTTTGCTTCACCAAAAAGCACATTTTCCGTAAAAAGTGATTTTTTTCAAAAAAAGTAAATGACCCCTCTCATTAATCGACTAGATCACTAGAACCTTTCCCTGTTGTCAGAAATATGATAGGTTCCTTAGTTTTCATATAGCATGCCTCCAAAGATACATGTTTAGAAATTGCAATTTTTTTTGCTTCACCAAAAAGCCCATTTTCCATAAAAAGTGATTTTTTTCAAAAAAAGTAAATGACCCCTCTAATTAATTGACTCGATCACCAGAACCTTCCCCTGTTGTCAGAAACATGATAGGTTCCTTAGTTTTCACGTAGCATGCCTCCAAAGATACATGTTTAGAAATTGCAATTTTTTTGTGCTTCACCAAAAAGCCCATTTTCCGTAAGAAGTGATTTTTTTCAAAAAACAGTAAATGACCCCTCTAATTAATTGACTAGATCACCAGAACCTTCCCCAGTTGTCAGAAACATGATAGGTCCCTTAGTTTTCGCATAGCATGCCTCCAAAGATACATGTTTAGAAATTGCAATTTTTTTTTGCTTCACCAAAAAGCCCATTTTCCGTAAAAAGTAATTTTTTTCAAAAAAAGTAAATTACCCCTCTAATTAATCGACTCGATCACCAGAACCTTCCCCAGTTGTCAGAAACATGATAGGTTCCTTAGTTTTCGAGTAGCATGCCTCCAAAGATACATGTTTAGAAATTGCAATTTTTTTTTGCTTCACCAAAAAGCCCATTTTCCGTAAAAAGTGATTTTTTTAAAAAAAAGTAAATGACCCCTCTAATTAATCGACTAGATCACCAGAACCTTACTCAGTTGTCAGAAACATTATAGGTTCCTTAGTTTTCACGTAGCATGCCTCCAAAGATACATGTTTAGAAATTGCAATTTTTTTTTGCTTCACCAAAAAGCCCATTTTCCGTAAAAAGTGAATTTTTTCAAAAAAAGTAAATGACCCCTCTAATTAATCGACTAGATCACCAGAACCTTACTCAGTTGTCAGAAACATTATAGGTTCCTTAGTTTTCACGTAGCATGCCTCCAAAGATACATGTTTAGAAATTGCAATTTTTTTTTGCTTCACCAAAAAGACCATTTTCCGTAAAAAGTGATTTTTTAAAAAAAAAGTAAATGACACCTTTAATTAATCGACTAGATCACCAGAACCTTCCCGTGTTGTCAGAAACATGATAGGTTCCTTAGTTTTTGTGTAGCATGCCTCCAAAGATATGTGTTTAGAAACTGCAATTTTTTTTGCTTCACCAAAAAGCCCATTTTCCATAAAAAGTGATTTTTTTCAAAAAAGTAAATGACCCCTCTAATTAATCGACTAGATCACCAGAATCTTCCCGTGTTGTCAGAAACATGATAGGTTCCTTAGTTTTCGTGTAGCATGCCTCCAAAGATGTGTGTTTAGAAACTGCAATTTTTTTTGCTTCACCAAAAAGCCCATTTTCCGTAAAAAGTGAATTTTTTCAAAAAAAGTAAATTACCCCTCTAATTAATCGACTCGATCACCAGAACCTTCCCCAGTTGTCAGAAACATGATAGTTCCCTTAGTTTTCGCATAGCATGCCTCCAAAGATACATGTTTAGAAATTGCAATTTTTTTTTGCTTCACCAAAAAGCCCATTTTCCGTAAAAAGTGATTTTTTTCAAAAAAAGTAAATTACCCCTCTAATTAATCGACTCGATCACCAGAACCTTCCCCAGTTGTCAGAAACATGATAGGTTCCTTAGTTTTCGAGTAGCATGCCTCCAAAGATATGTGTTTAGAAATTGCAATTTTTTTTGCTTCACCAAAAAGCCCATTTTCCGTAAAAAGTGATTTTTAAAAAAAAAAGTAAATGACTCCTCTAATTAATCGACTAGATCACCAGAACCTTCCCCAGTTGTCAGAAACATGATAGTTCCCTTAGTTTTCGCATAGCATGCCTCCAAAGATACATGTTTAGAAATTGCAATTTTTTTTTGCTTCACCAAAAAGCCCATTTTTCGTAAAAAGTGATTTTTAAAAAAAAAAGTAAATGACTCCTCTAATTAATCGACTAGATCACCAGAACCTTCCCCTGTTGTCAGAAACATGATAGGTTCCTTAGTTTTCGTGTAGCATGCCTCCAAAGATATGTGTTTAGAAACTGCAATTTTTTTTGCTTCACCAAAAAGCCCATATTCCGTAAAAAGTGATTTTTAAAAAAAAAAGTAAATGACCACTCTAATTAATCGACTAGATAACCAGAACCTTCCACAGTTGTCAAAAACATGATAGGTTCCTTAGTTTTCGAGTAGCATGCCTCCAAAGATACATGTTTAGAAATTGCAATTTTTTTTTGCTTCACCAAAAAGCCCATTTTCCATAAAAAATTATTTTTTTCAAAAAAGTAAATGACCCCTCTAATTAATCGACTAGATCACCAGAACCTTCCCGTGTTGTCAGAAACATGATAGGTTCTTAGTTTTCGAGTAGCATGCCTCCAAAGATACATGTTTAGAAATTGCAAATTTTTTTTGCTTCACCAAAAAGCACATTTTCCGTAAAAAGTGATTTTTTTCAAAAAAAGTAAATGACCCCTCTCATTAATCGACTAGATCACTAGAACCTTTCCCTGTTGTCAGAAATATGATAGGTTCCTTAGTTTTCATATAGCATGCCTCCAAAGATACATGTTTAGAAATTGCAATTTTTTTTGCTTCACCAAAAAGCCCATTTTCCATAAAAAGTGATTTTTTTCAAAAAAAGTAAATGACCCCTCTAATTAATTGACTCGATCACCAGAACCTTCCCCTGTTGTCAGAAACATGATAGGTTCCTTAGTTTTCACGTAGCATGCCTCCAAAGATACATGTTTAGAAATTGCAATTTTTTTGTGCTTCACCAAAAAGCCCATTTTCCGTAAGAAGTGATTTTTTTCAAAAAACAGTAAATGACCCCTCTAATTAATTGACTAGATCACCAGAACCTTCCCCAGTTGTCAGAAACATGATAGGTCCCTTAGTTTTCGCATAGCATGCCTCCAAAGATACATGTTTAGAAATTGCAATTTTTTTTTGCTTCACCAAAAAGCCCATTTTCCGTAAAAAGTAATTTTTTTCAAAAAAAGTAAATTACCCCTCTAATTAATCGACTCGATCACCAGAACCTTCCCCAGTTGTCAGAAACATGATAGGTTCCTTAGTTTTCGAGTAGCATGCCTCCAAAGATACATGTTTAGAAATTGCAATTTTTTTTTGCTTCACCAAAAAGCCCATTTTCCGTAAAAAGTGATTTTTTTAAAAAAAAGTAAATGACCCCTCTAATTAATCGACTAGATCACCAGAACCTTACTCAGTTGTCAGAAACATTATAGGTTCCTTAGTTTTCACGTAGCATGCCTCCAAAGATACATGTTTAGAAATTGCAATTTTTTTTTGCTTCACCAAAAAGCCCATTTTCCGTAAAAAGTGAATTTTTTCAAAAAAAGTAAATTACCCCTCTAATTAATCGACTCGATCACCAGAACCTTCCCCAGTTGTCAGAAACATGATAGGTTCCTTAGGTTTCGAGTAGCATGCCTCCAAAGATACATGTTTAGAAATTGCAATTTTTTTTTGCTTCATCAAAAAGCCCATTTTCCGTAAAAAGTGATTTTTTTTAAAAAAAGTAAATGACCCCTCTATTTAATCTACTAGATCACCAGAACCTTCCCGTGTTGTCAGAAACATGATAGGTTCCTTAGTTTTCGTGTAGCATGCCTCCAAAGATATGTGTTTAGAAACTGCAATTTTTTTTGCTTCACCAAAAAGCCCATTTTCCGTAAAAAGTGATTTTTTTCAAAAAAAGTAAATGACTCCTCTAATTAATCGACTAGATCACCAGAACCTTACCCAGTTGTCAGAAACATGATAGGTTCCTTAGTTTTCACGTAGCATGCCTCCAAAGATACATGTTTAGAAATTGCAATTTTTTTGTGCTTCACCAAAAAGCCCATTTTCCGTAAGAAGTGATTTTTTTCAAAAAACAGTAAATGACCCCTCTAATTAATTGACTAGATCACCAGAACCTTCCCCAGTTGTCAGAAACATGATAGTTCCCTTAGTTTTCGCATAGCATGCCTCCAAAGATACATGTTTAGAAATTGCAATTTTTTTTTGCTTCACCAAAAAGACCATTTTCCATAAGAAGTGATTTTTTTCAAAAAACAGTAAATGACCCCTCTAATTAATTGACTAGATCACCAGAACCTTCCCCTGTTGTCAGAAACATGATAGGTTCCTTAGTTTTCACGTAGCATGCCTCCAAAGATACATGTTTAGAAATTGCAATTTTTTTTTGCTTCACCAGAAAAGCCCATTTTCCGTAAAAAGTGATTTTTTTCAAAAAAAGTAAATGACCTGTCTAATTAATCGACTAGATCACCAGAACCTTCTCCAGTTGTCAGAAACATGATAGGTCCCTTAGTTTTCGCATAGAATGCCTCCAAAGATACATGTTTAGAAATTGCAATTTTTTTTTGCTTCACCAAAAAGCCCATTTTCCGCAAAAAGTGATTTTTTTCAAAAAAAGTAAATGACCTCTCTAATTAATCGACTAGATCACCAGAACCTTCTCCAGTTGTCAGAAACATGATAGGTCCCTTAGTTTTCGCATAGAATGCCTCCAAAGATACATGTTTAGAAATTGCAATTTTTTTTTGCTTCACCAAAAAGACCATTTTCCATAAGAAGTGATTTTTTTCAAAAAACAGTAAATGACCCCTCTAATTAATTGACTAGATCACCAGAACCTTCCCCTGTTGTCAGAAACATGATAGGTTCCTTAGTTTTCACGTAGCATGCCTCCAAAGATACATGTTTAGAAATTGCAATTTTTTTTTGCTTCACCAAAAAGCCCATTTTCCGTAAAAAGTGATTTTTTTCAAAAAAAGTAAATGACCTCTCTAATTAATCGACTAGATCACCAGAACCTTCTCCAGTTGTCAGAAACATGATAGGTCCCTTAGTTTTCGCATAGAATGCCTCCAAAGATACATGTTTAGAAATTGCAATTTTTTTTTGCTTCACCAAAAAGCCCATTTTCCGTAAAAAGTGATTTTTTTAAAAAAAAGTAAATGTCCACTCTAATTGATCGACTAGATCACCAGAACCTTCCCCAGTTGTCAGAAACATGATAGGTTCCTTAGTTTTCGAGTAGCATGCCTCCAAAGATACATGTTTAGAAATTGCCATTTTTTTTGCTTCACCAAAAAGCCCATTTTCCGTAAAAAGTGATTTTTTTCAAAAAAAGTAAATGACCCCTCTAATTAATCGACTCGATCACCAGAACCTTCCCCTGTTGTCAGAAACATGATAGGTTCCTTAGTTTTCGTGTAGCATGCCTCCAAAGATATGTGTTTAGAAACTGCAATTTTTTTTTGCTTCACCAAAAAGCCCATTTTCCGTAAAAAGTGTTTTTTTTTAAAAAAAGTAAATGACCCCTCTAATTAATCGACTAGATCACCAGAACCTTCCCGTGTTGTCAGAAACATGATAGGTTCCTTAGTTTTCGTGTAGCATGCCTCCAAAGATATGTGTTTAGAAACTGCAATTTTTTTTTGCTTCACCAAAAAGCCCATTTTCCATAAAAAGTGATTTTTTTCAAAAAAGTAAATGACCCCTCTAATTAATCGACTAGATCACCAGAATCTTCCCGTGTTGTCAGAAATATGATAGGTTCCTTAGTTTTCATGTAGCATGCCTCCAAAGATACATGTTTAGAAATTGCAATTTTTTTTGCTTCACCAAAAAGCCCATTTTCCGTAAAAAGTGATTTTTTTCAAAAAAAGTAAATGACCCCTCTAATTAATCGACTCGATCACCTGAACCTTCCCCTGTTGTCAGAAACATGATAGGTTCCTTAGTTTTCGCGTAGCATGCCTCCAAAGATACATGTTTAGAAATTGCAATTTTTTTTTGCTTCACCAAAAAGCCCATTTTCCGTAAAAAGTGAATTTTTTCAAAAAAAGTAAATTACCCCTCTAATTAATCGACTCGATCACCAGAACCTTCCCCAGTTGTCAGAAACATGATAGGTTCCTTAGGTTTTGAGTAGCATGCCTCCAAAGATACATGTTTAGAAATTGCAATTTTTTTTTGCTTCATCAAAAAGCCCATTTTCCGTAAAAAGTGATTTTTTTTTAAAAAAAAGTAAATGACCCCTCTAATTAATCTACTAGATCACCAGAACCTTCCCGTGTTGTCAGAAACATGATAGGTTCCTTAGTTTTCGTGTAGCATGCCTCCAAAGATATGTGTTTAGAAACTGCAATTTTTTTTGCTTCACCAAAAAGCCCATTTTCCGTAAAAAGTGATTTTTTTCAAAAAAAGTAAATGACTCCTCTAATTAATCGACTAGATCACCAGAACCTTACCCAGTTGTCAGAAACATGATAGGTTCCTTAGTTTTCACGTAGCATGCCTCCAAAGATACATGTTTAGAAATTGCAATTTTTTTGTGCTTCACCAAAAAGCCCATTTTCCGTAAGAAGTGATTTTTTTCAAAAAACAGTAAATGACCCCTCTAATTAATTGACTAGATCACCAGAACCTTCCCCAGTTGTCAGAAACATGATAGTTCCCTTAGTTTTCGCATAGCATGCCTCCAAAGATACATGTTTAGAAATTGCAATTTTTTTTTGCTTCACCAAAAAGCCCATTTTCCGTAAAAAGTGATTTTTTTCAAAAAAAGTAAATTACCCCTCTAATTAATCGACTCGATCACCAGAACCTTCCCCAGTTGTCAGAAACATGATAGGTTCCTTAGTTTTCGAGTAGCATGCCTCCAAAGATATGTGTTTAGAAACTGCAATTTTTTTTGCTTCACCAAAAAGCCCATTTTCCGTAAAAAGTGATTTTTAAAAAAAAAAGTAAATGACTCCTCTAATTAATCGACTAGATCACCAGAACCTTCCCCTGTTGTCAGAAACATGATAGGTTCCTTAGTTTTCGTGTAGCATGCCTCCAAAGATATGTGTTTAGAAACTGCAATTTTTTTTGCTTCAACAAAAAGCCCATATTCCGTAAAAAGTGATTTTTAAAAAAAAAAGTAAATGACCACTCTAATTAATCGACTAGATAACCAGAACCTTCCACAGTTGTCAAAAACATGATAGGTTCCTTAGTTTTCGAGTAGCATGCCTCCAAAGATACATTTTTAGAAATTGCAATTTTTTTTTGCTTCACCAAAAAGCCCATTTTCCATAAAAAGTGATTTTTTTCAAAAAAGTAAATGACCCCTCTAATTAATCGACTAGATCACCAGAACCTTCCCGTGTTTTCAGAAACATGATAGGTTCTTAGTTTTCGAGTAGCATGCCTCCAAAGATACTTGTTTAGAAATTGCAATTTGTTTTTGCTTCACCAAAAAGCACATTTTCCGTAAAAAGTGATTTTTAAAAAAAAAAGTAAATGACCACTCTAATTAATCGACTAGATAACCAGAACCTTCCACAGTTGTCAAAAACATGATAGGTTCCTTAGTTTTCGCATAGCATGCCTCCAAAGATACATGTTTAGAAATTGCAATTTTTTTTTGCTTCACCAAAAAGCCCATTTTCCGTAAGAAGTGATTTTTTTCAAAAAAAGTAAATGACCCCTCTAATTAATCGACTCGATCACCAGAACCTTCCACAGTTGTCAGAAACATGATAGGTTCCTTAGTTTTCGTGTAGCATGCCTTCAAAGATATGTGTTTAGAAACTGCAATTTTTTTTGCTTCACCAAAAAGCCCATTTTCCGTAAAAAGTGATTTTTTAAAAGAAAAGTAAATGTCCACTCTAATTGATCGACTAGATCACCAGAACCTTCCCCAGTTGTCAGAAACATGATAGGTTCCTTAGTTTTCGAGTAGCATGCCTCCAAAGATAAATGTTTAGAAATTGCAATTTTTTTTTGCTTCACCAAAAAGCCCATTTTCCATAAAAAGTGATTTTTTTCAAAAAAAGTAAATGACCCCTCTAATTAATCGACTAGATCACCAGAACCTTTCCCTGTTGTCAGAAATATGATAGGTTCCTTAGTTTTCATGTAGCATGCCTCCAAAGATACATGTTTAGAAATTGCCATTTTTTTTGCTTCACCAAAAAGCCCATTTTCCGTAAAAAGTGATTTTTTTCAAAAAAAGTAAATGACCCCTCTAATTAATCGACTCGATCACCAGAACCTTACTCAGTTGTCAGAAACATTATAGGTTCCTTAGTTTTCACGTAGCATGCCTCCAAAGATACATGTTTAGAAATTGCAATTTTTTTTTGCTTCACCAAAAAGCCCATTTTCCGTAAAAAGTGAATTTTTTCAAAAAAAGTAAATTACCCCTCTAATTAATCGACTCGATCACCAGAACCTTCCCCAGTTGTCAGAAACATGATAGGTTCCTTAGGTTTCGAGTAGCATGCCTCCAAAGATACATGTTTAGAAATTGCAATTTTTTTTTGCTTCATCAAAAAGCCCATTTTCCGTAAAAAGTGATTTTTTTTAAAAAAAGTAAATGACCCCTCTATTTAATCTACTAGATCACCAGAACCTTCCCGTGTTGTCAGAAACATGATAGGTTCCTTAGTTTTCGTGTAGCATGCCTCCAAAGATATGTGTTTAGAAACTGCAATTTTTTTTGCTTCACCAAAAAGCCCATTTTCCGTAAAAAGTGATTTTTTTCAAAAAAAGTAAATGACTCCTCTAATTAATCGACTAGATCACCAGAACCTTACCCAGTTGTCAGAAACATGATAGGTTCCTTAGTTTTCACGTAGCATGCCTCCAAAGATACATGTTTAGAAATTGCAATTTTTTTGTGCTTCACCAAAAAGCCCATTTTCCATAAGAAGTGATTTTTTTCAAAAAACAGTAAATGACCCCTCTAATTAATTGACTAGATCACCAGAACCTTCCCCAGTTGTCAGAAACATGATAGTTCCCTTAGTTTTCGCATAGCATGCCTCCAAAGATACATGTTTAGAAATTGCAATTTTTTTTTGCTTCACCAAAAAGACCATTTTCCATAAGAAGTGATTTTTTTCAAAAAACAGTAAATGACCCCTCTAATTAATTGACTAGATCACCAGAACCTTCCCCTGTTGTCAGAAACATGATAGGTTCCTTAGTTTTCACGTAGCATGCCTCCAAAGATACATGTTTAGAAATTGCAATTTTTTTTTGCTTCACCAAAAAGCCCATTTTCCGTAAAAAGTGATTTTTTTCAAAAAAAGTAAATGACCTCTCTAATTAATCGACTAGATCACCAGAACCTTCTCCAGTTGTCAGAAACATGATAGGTCCCTTAGTTTTCGCATAGAATGCCTCCAAAGATACATGTTTAGAAATTGCAATTTTTTTTTGCTTCACCAAAAAGCCCATTTTCCGTAAAAAGTGATTTTTTTAAAAAAAAGTAAATGTCCACTCTAATTGATCGACTAGATCACCAGAACCTTCCCCAGTTGTCAGAAACATGATAGGTTCCTTAGTTTTCGAGTAGCATGCCTCCAAAGATACATGTTTAGAAATTGCCATTTTTTTTGCTTCACCAAAAAGCCCATTTTCCGTAAAAAGTGATTTTTTTCAAAAAAAGTAAATGACCCCTCTAATTAATCGACTCGATCACCAGAACCTTCCCCTGTTGTCAGAAACATGATAGGTTCCTTAGTTTTCGCGTAGCATGCCTCCAAAGATACATGTTTAGAAATTGCAATTTTTTTTTGCTTCACCAAAAAGCCCATTTTCCGTAAAAAGTGATTTTTTTAAAAAAAAGTAAATGACCCCTCTAATTAATCGACTAGATCACCAGAACCTTCCCGTGTTGTCAGAAACATGATAGGTTCCTTAGTTTTCGTGTAGCATGCCTCCAAAGATATGTGTTTAGAAACTGCAATTTTTTTTTGCTTCACCAAAAAGCCCATTTTCCATAAAAAGTGATTTTTTTCAAAAAAGTAAATGACCCCTCTAATTAATCGACTAGATCACCAGAATCTTCCCGTGTTGTCAGAAATATGATAGGTTCCTTAGTTTTCATGTAGCATGCCTCCAAAGATACATGTTTAGAAATTGCAATTTTTTTTGCTTCACCAAAAAGCCCATTTTCCGTAAAAAGTGAATTTTTTCAAAAAAAGTAAATTACCCCTCTAATTAATCGACTCGATCACCAGAACCTTCCCCAGTTGTCAGAAACATGATAGGTTCCTTAGGTTTCGAGTAGCATGCCTCCAAAGATACATGTTTAGAAATTGCAATTTTTTTTTGCTTCATCAAAAAGCCCATTTTCCGTAAAAAGTGATTTTTTTTAAAAAAAGTAAATGACCCCTCTATTTAATCTACTAGATCACCAGAACCTTCCCGTGTTGTCAGAAACATGATAGGTTCCTTAGTTTTCGTGTAGCATGCCTCCAAAGATATGTGTTTAGAAACTGCAATTTTTTTTGCTTCACCAAAAAGCCCATTTTCCGTAAAAAGTGATTTTTTTCAAAAAAAGTAAATGACTCCTCTAATTAATCGACTAGATCACCAGAACCTTACCCAGTTGTCAGAAACATGATAGGTTCCTTAGTTTTCACGTAGCATGCCTCCAAAGATACATGTTTAGAAATTGCAATTTTTTTGTGCTTCACCAAAAAGCCCATTTTCCATAAGAAGTGATTTTTTTCAAAAAACAGTAAATGACCCCTCTAATTAATTGACTAGATCACCAGAACCTTCCCCAGTTGTCAGAAACATGATAGTTCCCTTAGTTTTCGCATAGCATGCCTCCAAAGATACATGTTTAGAAATTGCAATTTTTTTTTGCTTCACCAAAAAGACCATTTTCCATAAGAAGTGATTTTTTTCAAAAAACAGTAAATGACCCCTCTAATTAATTGACTAGATCACCAGAACCTTCCCCTGTTGTCAGAAACATGATAGGTTCCTTAGTTTTCACGTAGCATGCCTCCAAAGATACATGTTTAGAAATTGCAATTTTTTTTTGCTTCACCAAAAAGCCCATTTTCCGTAAAAAGTGATTTTTTTCAAAAAAAGTAAATGACCTCTCTAATTAATCGACTAGATCACCAGAACCTTCTCCAGTTGTCAGAAACATGATAGGTCCCTTAGTTTTCGTGTAGCATGCCTCCAAAGATATGTGTTTAGAAACTGCAATTTTTTTTGCTTCACCAAAAAGCCCATTTTCCGTAAAAAGTGATTTTTAAAAAAAAAAGTAAATGACTCCTCTAATTAATCGACTAGATCACCAGAACCTTCCCCTGTTGTCAGAAACATGATAGGTTCCTTAGTTTTCGTGTAGCATGCCTCCAAAGATATGTGTTTAGAAACTGCAATTTTTTTTGCTTCACCAAAAAGCCCATATTCCGTAAAAAGTGATTTTTAAAAAAAAAAGTAAATGACCACTCTAATTAATCGACTAGATAACCAGAACCTTCCACAGTTGTCAAAAACATGATAGGTTCCTTAGTTTTCGAGTAGCATGCCTCCAAAGATACATGTTTAGAAATTGCAATTTTTTTTTGCTTCACCAAAAAGCCCATTTTCCATAAAAAGTGATTTTTTTCAAAAAAGTAAATGACCCCTCTAATTAATCGACTAGATCACCAGAACCTTCCCGTGTTGTCAGAAACATGATAGGTTCTTAGTTTTCGAGTAGCATGCCTCCAAAGATACATGTTTAGAAATTGCAAATTTTTTTTGCTTCACCAAAAAGCACATTTTCCGTAAAAAGTGATTTTTAAAAAAAAAAGTAAATGACCACTCTAATTAATCGACTAGATAACCAGAACCTTCCACAGTTGTCAAAAACATGATAGGTTCCTTAGTTTTCGCATAGCATGCCTCCAAAGATACATGTTTAGAAATTGCAATTTTTTTTTGCTTCACCAAAAAGCCCATTTTCCGTAAGAAGTGATTTTTTTCAAAAAACAGTAAATGACCCCTCTAATTAATCGACTCGATCACCAGAACCTTCCCGTGTTGTCAGAAATATGATAGGTTCCTTAGTTTTCATGTAGCATGCCTCCAAAGATACATGTTTAGAAATTGCAATTTTTTTTGCTTCACCAAAAAGCCCATTTTCCGTAAAAAGTGAATTTTTTCAAAAAAAGTAAATTACCCCTCTAATTAATTGACTAGATCACCAGAACCTTCCCCAGTTGTCAGAAACATGATAGGTCCCTTAGTTTTCGCATAGCATGCCTCCAAAGATACATGTTTAGAAATTGCAATTTTTTTTTGCTTCACCAAAAAGCCCATTTTCCGTAAAAAGTGATTTTTTTCAAAAAAAGTAAATTACCCCTCTAATTAATCGACTCGATCACCAGAACCTTCCCCAGTTGTCAGAAACATGATAGGTTCCTTAGGTTTCGAGTAGCATGCCTCCAAAGATACATGTTTAGAAATTGCAATTTTTTTTTGCTTCACCAAAAAGCCCATTTTCCGTAAAAAGTGATTTTTAAAAAAAAAAAGTAAATGACCCCTCTAATTAATCGACTAGATCACCAGAACCTTACTCAGTTGTCAGAAACATGATAGGTTCCTTAGTTTTCACGTAGCATGCCTCCAAAGATTCATGTTTAGAAATTGAAATCTTTTTTTGCTTCACCAAAAAGCCCATTTTCCGTAAAAAGTTATTTTTTTCAAAAAAAGTAAATGACCCCTCTAATTAATCGACTCGATCACCAGAACCTTCCCCTGTTGTCAGAAACATGATAGGTTACTTAGTTTTTGCGTAGCATGCCTCCAAAGATACGTGTTTAGAAATTGAAATTTTTTTTTGCTTCACCAAAAAGCCCATTTTCCGTAAAAAGTGATTTTTTTCAAAAAAAGTAAATGACCCCTCTAATTAATCGACTCGATCACCAGAACCTTCCCGTGTTGTCAGAAACATGATAGGTTCCTTAGTTTTCGTGTAGCATGCCTCCAAAGATATGTGTTTAGAAACTGCAATTTTTTTTGCTTCACCAAAAAGCCCATTTTCCGTAAAAAGTGATTTTTTTCAAAAAAAGTAAATGACTCCTCTAATTAATCGACTAGATCACCAGAACCTTACCCAGTTGTCAGAAACATGATAGGTTCCTTAGTTTTCACGTAGCATGCCTCCAAAGATACATGTTTAGAAATTGCAATTTTTTTGTGCTTCACCAAAAAGCCCATTTTCCGTAAGAAGTGATTTTTTTCAAAAAACAGTAAATGACCCCTCTAATTAATTGACTAGATCACCAGAACCTTCCCCAGTTGTCAAAAACATGATAGGTTCCTTAGTTTTCGAGTAGCATGCCTCCAAAGATACATGTTTAGAAATTGCAATTTTTTTTTGCTTCACCAAAAAGCCCATTTTCCATAAAAAGTGATTTTTTTCAAAAAAGTAAATGACCCCTCTAATTAATCGACTCGATCACCAGAACCTTCCCCAGTTGTCAGAAACATGATAGGTCCCTTAGTTTTCGCATAGCATGCCTCCAAAGATACATGTTTAGAAATTGCAATTTTTTTTTGCTTCACCAAAAAGCCCATTTTCCGTAAAAAGTGATTTTTTTCAAAAAAAGTAAATTACCCCTCTAATTAATCGACTCGATCACCAGAACCTTCCCCAGTTGTCAGAAACATGATAGGTTCCTTAGGTTTCGAGTAGCATGCCTCCAAAGATACATGTTTAGAAATTGCAATTTTTTTTTGCTTCACCAAAAAGCCCATTTTCCGTAAAAAGTGATTTTTTTAAAAAAAAGTAAATGACCCCTCTAATTAATCGACTAGATCACCAGAACCTTACTCAGTTGTCAGAAACATGATAGGTTCCTTAGTTTTCACGTAGCATGCCTCCAAAGATTCATGTTTAGAAATTGAAATCTTTTTTTGCTTCACCAAAAAGCCCATTTTCCGTAAAAAGTTATTTTTTTCAAAAAAAGTAAATGACCCCTCTAATTAATCGACTCGATCACCAGAACCTTCCCCTGTTGTCAGAAACATGATAGGTTACTTAGTTTTTGCGTAGCATGCCTCCAAAGATACGTGTTTAGAAATTGAAATTTTTTTTTGCTTCACCAAAAAGCCCATTTTCCGTAAAAAGTGATTTTTTTCAAAAAAAGTAAATGACCCCTCTAATTAATCGACTCGATCACCAGAACCTTCCCGTGTTGTCAGAAACATGATAGGTTCCTTAGTTTTCGTGTAGCATGCCTCCAAAGATATGTGTTTAGAAACTGCAATTTTTTTTGCTTCACCAAAAAGCCCATTTTCCGTAAAAAGTGATTTTTTTCAAAAAAAGTAAATGACTCCTCTAATTAATCGACTAGATCACCAGAACCTTACCCAGTTGTCAGAAACATGATAGGTTCCTTAGTTTTCACGTAGCATGCCTCCAAAGATACATGTTTAGAAATTGCAATTTTTTTGTGCTTCACCAAAAAGCCCATTTTCCGTAAGAAGTGATTTTTTTCAAAAAACAGTAAATGACCCCTCTAATTAATTGACTAGATCACCAGAACCTTCCCCAGTTGTCAGAAACATGATAGTTCCCTTAGTTTTCGCATAGCATGCCTCCAAAGATACATGTTTAGAAATTGCAATTTTTTTTTGCTTCACCAAAAAGCCCATTTTCCGTAAAAAGTGATTTTTTTCAAAAAAAGTAAATTACCCCTCTAATTAATCGACTCGATCACCAGAACCTTCCCCAGTTGTCAGAAACATGATAGGTTCCTTAGTTTTCGAGTAGCATGCCTCCAAAGATATGTGTTTAGAAACTGCAATTTTTTTTGCTTCACCAAAAAGCCCATTTTCCGTAAAAAGTGATTTTTAAAAAAAAAAGTAAATGACTCCTCTAATTAATCGACTAGATCACCAGAACCTTCCCCTGTTGTCAGAAACATGATAGGTTCCTTAGTTTTCGTGTAGCATGCCTCCAAAGATATGTGTTTAGAAACTGCAATTTTTTTTGCTTCACCAAAAAGCCCATTTTCCGTAAAAAGTGATTTTTTAAAAAAAAAGTAAATGTCCACTCTAATTGATCGACTAGATCACCAGAACCTTCCCCAGTTGTCAGAAACATGATAGGTTCCTTAGTTTTCGAGTAGCATGCCTCCAAAGATAAATGTTTAGAAATTGCAATTTTTTTTTGCTTCACCAAAAAGCCCATTTTCCGTAAAAAGTGATTTTTTTAAAAAAAAGTAAATGACCCCTCTAATTAATCGACTAGATCACCAGAACCTTACTCAGTTGTCAGAAACATGATAGGTTCCTTAGTTTTCACGTAGCATGCCTCCAAAGATACATGTTTAGAAATTGAAATCTTTTTTTGCTTCACCAAAAAGCCCATTTTCCGTAAAAAGTTATTTTTTTCAAAAAAAGTAAATGACCCCTCTAATTAATCGACTCGATCACCAGAACCTTCCCCTGTTGTCAGAAACATGATAGGTTACTTAGTTTTTGCGTAGCATGCCTCCAAAGATACGTGTTTAGAAATTGAAATTTTTTTTTGCTTCACCAAAAAGCCCATTTTCCGTAAAAAGTGATTTTTTTCAAAAAAAGTAAATGACCCCTCTAATTAATCGACTCGATCACCAGAACCTTCCACAGTCGTCAGAAACATGATAGGTTCCTTAGTTTTCGTGTAGCATGCCTCCAAAGATATGTGTTTAGAAACTGCAATTTTTTTTGCTTCACCAAAAAGCCCATTTTCCGTAAAAAGTGATTTTTTAAAAAAAAAGTAAATGTCCACTCTAATTGATCGACTAGATCACCAGAACCTTCCCCAGTTGTCAGAAACATGATAGGTTCCTTAGTTTTCGAGTAGCATGCCTCCAAAGATAAATGTTTAGAAATTGCAATTTTTTTTTGCTTCACCAAAAAGCCCATTTTCCATAAAAAGTGATTTTTTTCAAAAAAAGTAAATGACCCCTCTAATTAATCGACTAGATCACCAGAACCTTTCCCTGTTGTCAGAAATATGATAGGTTCCTTAGGTTTCGAGTAGCATGCCTCCAAAGATAAATGTTTAGAAATTGCAATTTTTTTTTGCTTCACCAAAAAGCCCATTTTCCATAAAAAGTGATTTTTTTCAAAAAAAGTAAATGACCCCTCTAATTAATCGACTCGATCACCAGAACCTTCCACAGTCGTCAGAAACATGATAGGTTCCTTAGGTTTCGAGTAGTATGCCTCCAAAGATACATGTTTAGAAATTGCAATTTTTTTTTGCTTCACCAAAAAGCCCATTTTCCGTAAAAAGTGATTTTTTAAAAAAAAAGTAAATGACCCCTCTAATTAATCGACTAGATCACCAGAACCTTACTCAGTTGTCAGAAACATGATAGGTTCCTTAGTTTTCACGTAGCATGCCTCCAAAGATACATGTTTAGAAATTGAAATCTTTTTTTGCTTCACCAAAAAGCCCATTTTCCGTAAAAAGTTATTTTTTTCAAAAAAAGTAAATGACCCCTCTAATTAATCGACTCGATCACCAGAACCTTCCCCTGTTGTCAGAAACATGATAGGTTACTTAGTTTTTGCGTAGCATGCCTCCAAAGATACGTGTTTAGAAATTGAAATTTTTTTTTGCTTCACCAAAAAGCCCATTTTCCGTAAAAAGTGATTTTTTTCAAAAAAAGTAAATGACCCCTCTAATTAATCGACTCGATCACCAGAACCTTCCACAGTCGTCAGAAACATGATAGGTTCCTTAGTTTTCGTGTAGCATGCCTCCAAAGATATGTGTTTAGAAACTGCAATTTTTTTTGCTTCACCAAAAAGCCCATTTTCCGTAAAAAGTGATTTTTTAAAAAAAAAGTAAATGTCCACTCTAATTGATCGACTAGATCACCAGAACCTTCCCCAGTTGTCAGAAACATGATAGGTTCCTTAGTTTTCGAGTAGCATGCCTCCAAAGATACATGTTTAGAAATTGCAATTTTTTTTTGCTTCACCAAAAAGCCCATTTTCCATAAAAAGTGATTTTTTTCAAAAAAAGTAAATGACCCCTCTAATTAATCAACTAGATCACCAGAACCTTTCCCTGTTGTCAGAAATATGATAGGTTCCTTAGGTTTCGAGTAGCATGCCTCCAAAGATAAATGTTTAGAAATTGCAATTTTTTTTTGCTTCACCAAAAAGCCCATTTTCCATAAAAAGTGATTTTTTTCAAAAAAAGTAAATGACCCCTCTAATTAATCGACTCGATCACCAGAACCTTCCACAGTCGTCAGAAACATGATAGGTTCCTTAGGTTTCGAGTAGCATGCCTCCAAAGATACATGTTTAGAAATTGCAATTTTTTTTTGCTTCACCAAAAAGCCCATTTTCCGTAAAAAGTGATTTTTTTAAAAAAAAGTAAATGACCCCTCTAATTAATCGACTAGATCACCAGAACCTTACTCAGTTGTCAGAAACATGATAGGTTCCTTAGTTTTCACGTAGCATGCCTCCAAAGATTCATGTTTAGAAATTGAAATCTTTTTTTGCTTCACCAAAAAGCCCATTTTCCGTAAAAAGTTATTTTTTTCAAAAAAAGTAAATGACCCCTCTAATTAATCGACTCGATCACCAGAACCTTCCCCTGTTGTCAGAAACATGATAGGTTACTTAGTTTTTGCGTAGCATGCCTCCAAAGATACGTGTTTAGAAATTGAAATTTTTTTTTGCTTCACCAAAAAGCCCATTTTCCGTAAAAAGTGATTTTTTTCAAAAAAAGTAAATGACCCCTCTAATTAATCGACTCGATCACCAGAACCTTCCCGTGTTGTCAGAAACATGATAGGTTCCTTAGTTTTCGTGTAGCATGCCTCCAAAGATATGTGTTTAGAAACTGCAATTTTTTTTGCTTCACCAAAAAGCCCATTTTCCGTAAAAAGTGATTTTTTTCAAAAAAAGTAAATGACTCCTCTAATTAATCGACTAGATCACCAGAACCTTACCCAGTTGTCAGAAACATGATAGGTTCCTTAGTTTTCACGTAGCATGCCTCCAAAGATACATGTTTAGAAATTGCAATTTTTTTGTGCTTCACCAAAAAGCCCATTTTCCGTAAGAAGTGATTTTTTTCAAAAAACAGTAAATGACCCCTCTAATTAATTGACTAGATCACCAGAACCTTCCCCAGTTGTCAGAAACATGATAGTTCCCTTAGTTTTCGCATAGCATGCCTCCAAAGATACATGTTTAGAAATTGCAATTTTTTTTTGCTTCACCAAAAAGCCCATTTTCCGTAAAAAGTGATTTTTTTCAAAAAAAGTAAATTACCCCTCTAATTAATCGACTCGATCACCAGAACCTTCCCCAGTTGTCAGAAACATGATAGGTTCCTTAGTTTTCGAGTAGCATGCCACCAAAGATATGTGTTTAGAAACTGCAATTTTTTTTGCTTCACCAAAAAGCCCATTTTCCGTAAAAAGTGATTTTTAAAAAAAAAAGTAAATGACTCCTCTAATTAATCGACTAGATCACCAGAACCTTCCCCTGTTGTCAGAAACATGATAGGTTCCTTAGTTTTCGTGTAGCATGCCTCCAAAGATACATGTTTAGAAATTGAAATCTTTTTTTGCTTCACCAAAAAGCCCATTTTCCGTAAAAAGTTATTTTTTTCAAAAAAAGTAAATGACCCCTCTAATTAATCGACTCGATCACCAGAACCTTCCCCTGTTGTCAGAAACATGATAGGTTACTTAGTTTTTGCGTAGCATGCCTCCAAAGATACGTGTTTAGAAATTGAAATTTTTTTTTGCTTCACCAAAAAGCCCATTTTCCGTAAAAAGTGATTTTTTTCAAAAAAAGTAAATGACCCCTCTAATTAATCGACTCGATCACCAGAACCTTCCACAGTCGTCAGAAACATGATAGGTTCCTTAGTTTTCGTGTAGCATGCCTCCAAAGATATGTGTTTAGAAACTGCAATTTTTTTTGCTTCACCAAAAAGCCCATTTTCCGTAAAAAGTGATTTTTTAAAAAAAAAGTAAATGTCCACTCTAATTGATCGACTAGATCACCAGAACCTTCCCCAGTTGTCAGAAACATGATAGGTTCCTTAGTTTTCGAGTAGCATGCCTCCAAAGATAAATGTTTAGAAATTGCAATTTTTTTTTGCTTCACCAAAAAGCCCATTTTCCGTAAAAAGTGATTTTTTTCAAAAAAAGTAAATGACCCCTCTAATTAATCGACTCGATCACCAGAACCTTCCCCTGTTGTCAGAAACATGATAGGTTCCTTAGTTTTCGCGTAGCATGCCTCCAAAGATACATGTTTAGAAATTGCAATTTTTTTTTGCTTCACCAAAAAGCCCATTTTCCGTAAAAAGTGATTTTTTTAAAAAAAAGTAAATGTCCACTCTAATTGATCGACTAGATCACCAGAACCTTCCCCAGTTGTCAGAAACATGATAGGTTAATTAGTTTTCGAGTAGCATGCCTCCAAAGATACATGTTTAGAAATTGCCATTTTTTTTGCTTCACCAAAAAGCCCATTTTCCGTAAAAAGTGATTTTTTTCAAAAAAAGTAAATGACCCCTCTAATTAATCGACTCGATCACCAGAACCTTCCCCTATTGTCAGAAACATGATAGGTTCCTTAGTTTTCGCGTAGCATGCCTCCAAAGATACATGTTTAGAAATTGCAATTTTTTTTTGCTTCACCAAAAAGCCCATTTTCCGTAAAAAGTGATTTTTTAAAAAAAAAGTAAATGACCCCTCTAATTAATCGACTAGATCACCAGAACCTTCCCGTGTTGTCAGAAACATGATAGGTTCCTTAGTTTTCGTGTAGCATGCCTCCAAAGATATGTGTTTAGAAACTGCAATTTTTTTTTGCTTCACCAAAAAGCCCATTTTCCATAAAAAGTGATTTTTTTCAAAAAAAGTAAATGACCCCTCTAATTAATCGACTAGATCACCAGAATCTTCACGTGTTGTCAGAAACATGATAGGTTCCTTAGTTTTCGTGTAGCATGCCTCCAAAGATGTGTGTTTAGAAACTGCAATTTTTTTTGCTTCACCAAAAAGCCCATTTTCCGTAAAAAGTGATTTTTTTCAAAAAACAGTAAATGACCCCTCTAATTAATCGACTAGATCACCAGAACCTTCCCCAGTTGTCAGAAACATGATAGGTCCCTTAGTTTTCGCATAGCATGCCTCCAAAGATAAATGTTTAGAAATTGCAATTTTTTTTTGCTTCACCAAAAAGCCCATTTTCCATAAAAAGTGATTTTTTTCAAAAAAAGTAAATGACCCCTCTAATTAATCGACTAGATCACCAGAACCTTCCCGTGTTGTCAGAAACATGATAGGTTCCTTAGTTTTCGTGTAGCATGCCTCCAAAGATATGTGTTTAGAAACTGCAATTTTTTTTTGCTTCACCAAAAAGCCCATTTTCCATAAAAAGTGATTTTTTTCAAAAAAGTAAATGACCCCTCTAATTAATCGACTAGATCACCAGAATCTTCCCGTGTTGTCAGAAACATGATAGGTTCCTTAGTTTTCGTGTAGCATGCCTCCAAAGATGTGTGTTTAGAAACTGCAATTTTTTTTGCTTCACCAAAAAGCCCATTTTCCGTAAAAAGTGATTTTTTTCAAAAAAAGTAAATGACCCCTCTAATTAATCGACTAGATCACCAGAACCTTTCCCTGTTGTCAGAAATATGATAAGTTCCTTAGTTTTCATGTAGCATGCCTCCAAAGATACATGTTTAGAAATTGCAATTTTTTTTGCTTCACCAAAAAGCCCATTTTCCGTAAAAAGTGAATTTTTTCAAAAAAAGTAAATTACCCCTCTAATTAATCGACTCGATCACCAGAACCTTCCCCAGTTGTCAGAAACATGATAGTTCCCTTAGTTTTCGCATAGCATGCCTCCAAAGATACATGTTTAGAAATTGCAATTTTTTTTTGCTTCACCAAAAAGCCCATTTTCCGTAAAAAGTGATTTTTTTCAAAAAAAGTAAATTACCCCTCTAATTAATCGACTCGATCACCAGAACCTTCCCCAGTTGTCAGAAACATGATAGGTTCCTTAGTTTTCGAGTAGCATGCCTCCAAAGATATGTGTTTAGAAACTGCAATTTTTTTTGCTTCACCAAAAAGCCCATTTTCCGTAAAAAGTGATTTTTAAAAAAAAAAGTAAATGACTCCTCTAATTAATCGACTAGATCACCAGAACCTTCCCCAGTTGTCAGAAACATGATAGTTCCCTTAGTTTTCGCATAGAATGCCTCCAAAGATACATGTTTAGAAATTGCAATTTTTTTTTGCTTCACCAAAAAGCCCATTTTCCGTAAAAAGTGATTTTTTTAAAAAAAATTAAATTACCCCTCTAATTAATCGACTCGATCACCAGAACCTTCCGCAGTTGTCAGAAACATGATAGGTTCCTTAGTTTTCGAGTAGCATGCCTCCAAAGATACATGTTTAGAAATTGCAATTTTTTTTTGCTTCACCAAAAAGCCCATTTTCCGTAAAAAGTGATTTTTTTCAAAAAAAGTAAATGACCCCTCTAATTAATCGACTCGATCACCAGAACCTTCCCCTGTTGTCAGAAACATGATAGGTTCCTTAGTTTTCGTGTAGCATGCCTCCAAAGATGTGTGTTTAGAAACTGCAATTTTTTTGTGCTTCACCAAAAAGCCCATTTTCCGTAAAAAGTGATTTTTTTCAAAAAAAGTAAATGACCCCTCTAATTAATCGACTCGATCACCAGAACCTTCCCCAGTTGTCAGAAACATGATAGGTTCCTTAGTTTTCGAGTAGCATGCCTCCAAAGATATGTGTTTAGAAACTGCAATTTTTTTTGCTTCACCAAAAAGCCCATTTTCCGTAAAAAGTGATTTTTAAAAAAAAAAGTAAATGACTCCTCTAATTAATCGACTAGATCACCAGAACCTTCCCCTGTTGTCAGAAACATGATAGGTTCCTTAGTTTTCGTGTAGCATGCCTCCAAAGATATGTGTTTAGAAACTGCAATTTTTTTTGCTTCAACAAAAAGCCCATATTCCGTAAAAAGTGATTTTTAAAAAAAAAAGTAAATGACCACTCTAATTAATCGACTAGATAACCAGAACCTTCCACAGTTGTCAAAAACATGATAGGTTCATTAGTTTTCGAGTAGCATGCCTCCAAAGATACATTTTTAGAAATTGCAATTTTTTTTTGCTTCACCAAAAAGCCCATTTTCCATAAAAAGTGATTTTTTTCAAAAAAGTAAATGACCCCTCTAATTAATTGACTAGATCACCAGAACCTTCCCGTGTTGTCAGAAACATGATAGGTTCTTAGTTTTCGAGTAGCATGCCTCCAAAGATATGTGTTTAGAAACTGCAATTTTTTTTGCTTCACCAAAAAGCCCATTTTCCGTAAAAAGTGATTTTTAAAAAAAAAAGTAAATGACTCCTCTAATTAATCGACTAGATCACCAGAACCTTCCCCTGTTGTCAGAAACATGATAGGTTCCTTAGTTTTCGTGTAGCATGCCTCCAAAGATATGTGTTTAGAAACTGCAATTTTTTTTTGCTTCACCAAAAAGCCCATTTTCCGTAAAAAGTGATTTTTAAAAAAAAAAGTAAATGACCACTCTAATTAATCGACTAGATAACCAGAACCTTCCACAGTTGTCAAAAACATGATAGGTTCCTTAGTTTTCGCATAGCATGCCTCCAAAGATACATGTTTCGAAATTGCAATTTTTTTTTGCTTCACCAAAAAGCCCATTTTCCGTAAGAAGTGATTTTTTTCAAAAAACAGTAAATGACCCCTCTAATTAATTGACTAGATCACCAGAACCTTCCCCAGTTGTCAGAAACATGATAGGTCCCTTAGTTTTCGCATAGCATGCCTCCAAAGATACATGTTTAGAAATTGCAATTTTTTTTTGCTTCACCAAAAAGCCCATTTTCCGTAAAAAGTGATTTTTTTCAAAAAAAGTAAATTACCCCTCTAATTAATCGACTCGATCACCAGAACCTTCCCCAGTTGTCAGAAACATGATAGGTTCCTTAGGTTTCGAGTAGCATGCCTCCAAAGATACATGTTTAGAAATTGCAATTTTTTTTTGCTTCACCAAAAAGCCCATTTTCCGTAAAAAGTGATTTTTTTAAAAAAAAGTAAATGACCCCTCTAATTAATCGACTAGATCACCAGAACCTTACTCAGTTGTCAGAAACATGATAGGTTCCTTAGTTTTCACGTAGCATGCCTCCAAAGATACATGTTTAGAAATTGAAATCTTTTTTTGCTTCACCAAAAAGCCCATTTTCCGTAAAAAGTTATTTTTTTCAAAAAAAGTAAATGACCCCTCTAATTAATCGACTCGATCACCAGAACCTTCCACAGTTGTCAGAAACATGATAGGTTCCTTAGTTTTCGTGTAGCATGCCTCCAAAGATATGTGTTTAGAAACTGCAATTTTTTTTGCTTCACCAAAAAGCCCATTTTCCGTAAAAAGTGATTTTTGAAAAAAAAAGTAAATGTCGACTCTAATTGATCGACTAGATCACCAGAACCTTCCCCAGTTGTCAGAAACATGATAGGTTCCTTAGTTTTCGAGTAGCATGCCTCCAAAGATAAATGTTTAGAAATTGCAATTTTTTTTTGCTTCACCAAAAAGCCCATTTTCCATAAAAAGTGATTTTTTTCAAAAAAAGTAAATGACCCCTCTAATTAATCGACTAGATCACCAGAACCTTTCCCTGTTGTCAGAAATATGATAGGTTCCTTAGTTTTCATGTAGCATGCCTCCAAAGATACATGTTTAGAAATTGCCATTTTTTTTGCTTCACCAAAAAGCCCATTTTCCGTAAAAAGTGATTTTTTTCAAAAAAAGTAAATGACCCCTCTAATTAATCGACTCGATCACCAGAACCTTCCCCTGTTGTCAGAAACATGATAGGTTCCTTAGTTTTCGCGTAGCATGCCTCCACAGATACATGTTTAGAAATTGCAATTTTTTTTTGCTTCACCAAAAAGCCCATTTTCCGTAAAAAGTGATTTTTTTAAAAAAAAGTAAATGACCCCTCTAATTAGTCGACTCGATCACCAGAATCTTCACGTGTTGTCAGAAACATGATAGGTTCCTTAGTTTTCGTGTAGCATGCCTCCAAAGATGTGTGTTTAGAAACTGCAATTTTTTTTGCTTCACCAAAAAGCCCATTTTCCGTAAAAAGTGATTTTTTTCAAAAAACAGTAAATGACCCCTCTAATTAATCGACTAGATCACCAGAACCTTCCCCAGTTGTCAGAAACATGATAGGTCCCTTAGTTTTCGCATAGCATGCCTCCAAAGATACATGTTTAGAAATTGCAATTTTTTTTTGCTTCACCAAAAAGCCCATTTTCCATAAAAAGTGATTTTTTTCAAAAAAAGTAAATGACCCCTCTAATTAATCGACTAGATCACCAGAACCTTTCCCTGTTGTCAGAAATATGATAGGTTCCTTAGTTTTCATGTAGCATGACTCCAAAGATACATGTTTAGAAATTGCCATTTTTTTTGCTTCACCAAAAAGACCATTTTCCGTAAAAAGTGATTTTTTTCAAAAAAAGTAAATGACCCCTCTAATTAATCGACTCGATCACCAGAACCTTCCCCTGTTGTCAGAAACATGATAGGTTCCTTAGTTTTCGCGTAGCATGCCTCCAAAGATACATGTTTAGAAATTGCAATTTTTTTTTGCTTCACCAAAAAGCCCATTTTCCGTAAAAAGTGATTTTTTAAAAAAAAAGTAAATGACACCTTTAATTAATCGACTAGATCACCAGAACCTTCCCGTGTTGTCAGAAACATGATAGGTTCCTTAGTTTTTGTGTAGCATGCCTCCAAAGATATGTGTTTAGAAACTGCAATTTTTTTTGCTTCACCAAAAAGCCCATTTTCCATAAAAAGTGATTTTTTTCAAAAAAGTAAATGACCCCTCTAATTAATCGACTAGATCACCAGAATCTTCCCGTGTTGTCAGAAACATGATAGGTTCCTTAGTTTTCATGTAGCATGCCTCCAAAGATACATGTTTAGAAATTGAAATTTTTTTTGCTTCACCAAAAAGCCCATTTTCCGTAAAAAGTGATTTTTTTCAAAAAAAGTAAATGACCCCTCTAATTAATCGACTCGATCACCTGAACCTTCCCCTGTTGTCAGAAACATGATAGGTTCCTTAGTTTTCGCGTAGCATGCCTCCAAAGATACATGTTTAGAAATTGCAATTTTTTTTTGCTTCACCAAAAAGCCCATTTTCCGTAAAAAGTGAATTTTTTCAAAAAAAGTAAATTACCCCTCTAATTAATCGACTCGATCACCAGAACCTTTCCCAGTTGTCAGAAACATGATAGGTTCCTTAGGTTTCGAGTAGCATGCCTCCAAAGATACATGTTTAGAAATTGCAATTTTTTTTTGCTTCATCAAAAAGCCCATTTTCCGTAAAAAGTGATTTTTTAAAAAAAAAAGTAAATGACCCCTCTAATTAATCTACTAGATCACCAGAACCTTCCCGTGTTGTCAGAAACATGATAGGTTCCTTAGTTTTCGTGTAGCATGCCTCCAAAGATATGTGTTTAGAAACTGCAATTTTTTTTGCTTCACCAAAAAGCCCATTTTCCGTAAAAAGTGATTTTTTTCAAAAAAAGTAAATGACTCCTCTAATTAATCGACTAGATCACCAGAACCTTACCCAGTTGTCAGAAACATGATAGGTTCCTTAGTTTTCACGTAGCATGCCTCCAAAGATACATGTTTAGAAATTGCAATTTTTTTGTGCTTCACCAAAAAGCCCATTTTCCGTAAGAAGTGATTTTTTTCAAAAAACAGTAAATGACCCCTCTAATTAATTGACTAGATCACCAGAACCTTCCCCAGTTGTCATAAACATGATAGTTCCCTTAGTTTTCGCATAGCATGCCTCCAAAGATACATGTTTAGAAATTGCAATTTTTTTTTGCTTCACCAAAAAGCCCATTTTCCGTAAAAAGTGATTTTTTTCAAAAAAAGTAAATTACCCCTCTAATTAATCGACTCGATCACCAGAACCTTCCCCAGTTGTCAGAAAAATGATAGGTTCCTTAGTTTTCGAGTAGCATGCCTCCAAAGATACATGTTTAGAAACTGCAATTTTTTTTGCTTCACCAAAAAGCCCATATTCCGTAAAAAGTGATTTTTAAAAAAAAAAGTAAATGACCCCTCTAATTAATCGACTCGATCACCAGAACCTTCCCCTGTTGTCAGAAACATGATAGGTTCCTTAGTTTTCGCGTAGCATGCCTCCAAAGATACATGTTTAGAAATTGCAATTTTTTTTTGCTTCACCAAAAAGCCCATTTTCCGTAAAAAGTGATTTTTTAAAAAAAAAGTAAATGACCCCTCTAATTAATCGACTAGATCACCAGAACCTTCCCGTGTTGTCAGAAACATGATAGGTTCCTTAGTTTTCGTGTAGCATGCCTCCAAAGATATGTGTTTAGAAACTGCATTTTTTTTTGCTTCACCAAAAAGCCCATTTTCCATAAAAAGTGATTTTTTTCAAAAAAGTAAATGACCCCTCTAATTAATAAACTAGATCACCAGAATCTTCACGTGTTGTCAGAAACATGATAGGTTCCTTAGTTTTCGTGTAGCATGCCTCCAAAGATGTGTGTTTAGAAACTGCAATTTTTTTTGCTTCACCAAAAAGCCCATTTTCCGTAAAAAGTGATTTTTTTCAAAAAACAGTAAATGACCCCTCTAATTAATCGACTAGATCACCAGAACCTTCCCCAGTTGTCAGAAACATGATAGGTCCCTTAGTTTTCGCATAGCATGCCTCCAAAGATACATGTTTAGAAATTGCAATTTTTTTTTGCTTCACCAAAAAGCCCATTTTCCGTAAAAAGTGATTTTATTCAAAAAAAGTAAATTACCCCTCTAATTAATCGACTCGATCACCAGAACCTTCCCAGTTGTCAGAAACATGATAGGTTCCTTAGTTTTCGAGTAGCATGCCTCCAAAGATACATGTTTAGAAATTGCAATTTTTTTTTGCTTCACCAAAAAGCCCATTTTCCGTAAAAAGTGATTTTTAAAAAAAAAAGTAAATGACCTCTCTAATTAATCGACTAGATCACCAGAACCTTACTCAGTTGTCAGAAACATGATAGGTTCCTTAGTTTTCACGTAGCATGCCTCCAAAGATACATGTTTAGAAATTGCAATTTTTTTTTGCTTCACCAAAAAGCCCATTTTCCGTAAAAAGTGATTTTTTTCAAAAAACAGTAAATGACCCCTCTAATTAATCGACTCGATCACCAGAACCTTACTCAGTTGTCAGAAACATGATAGGTTCCTTAGTTTTCACGTAGCATGCCTCCAAAGATACATGTTTAGAAAGTGCAATTTTTTTTTGCTTCACCAAAAAGACCATTTTCCGTAAGAAGTGATTTTTTTCAAAAAACAGTAAATGACCCCTCTAATTAATTGACTAGATCACCAGAACCTTCCCCTGTTGTCAGAAACATGATAGGTTCCTTAGTTTTCACGTAGCATGCCTCCAAATATACATGTTTAGAAATTGCAATTTTTTTTTGCTTCACCAAAAAGCCCATTTTCCGTAAAAAGTGATTTTTTTCAAAAAAAGTAAATGACCTCTCTAATTAATCGACTAGATCACCAGAACCTTCTCCAGTTGTCAGAAACATGATAGGTCCCTTAGTTTTCGCATAGAATGCCTCCAAAGATACATGTTTAGAAATTGCATTTTTTCTTTGCTTCACCAAAAAGCCCATTTTCCGTAAAAAGTGATTTTTTTCAAAAAAAGTAAATTACCCCTCTAATTAATCGACTAGATCACCAGAACCTTCCTGTGTTGTCAGAAACATGATAGGTTCCTTAGTTTTCGTGTAGCATGCCTCCAAAGATATGTGTTTAGAAACTGCAATTTTTTTTGCTTCACCAAAAAGCCCATTTTCCGTAAAAAGTGATTTTTTTTAAAAAAAGTAAATGTCCACTCTAATTGATCGACTAGATCACCAGAACCTTCCCCAGTTGTCAGAAACATGATAGGTTCCTTAGTTTTCGCGTAGCATGCCTCCAAAGATACATGTTTAGAAATTGCAATTTTTTTTTGCTTCACCAAAAAGCCCATTTTCCGTAAAAAGTGATTTTTTAAAAAAAAAGTAAATGACCCCTCTAATTAATCGACTAGATCACCAGAACCTTCCCGTGTTGTCAGAAACATGATAGGTTCCTTAGTTTTCGTGTAGCATGCCTCCAAAGATATGTGTTTAGAAAATGCAATTTTTTTTTGCTTCACCAAAAAGCCCATTTTCCATAAAAAGTGATTTTTTTCAAAAAAGTAAATGACCCCTCTAATTAATCGACTAGATCACCAGAATCTTCCCGTGTTGTCAGAAATATGATAGGTTCCTTAGTTTTCATGTAGCATGCCTCCAAAGATACATGTTTAGAAATTGCAATTTTTTTTGCTTCACCAAAAAGCCCATTTTCCGTAAAAAGTGATTTTTTTCAAAAAAAGTAAATGACCCCTCTAATTAATCGACTCGATCACCTGAACCTTCCCCTGTTGTCAGAAACATGATAGGTTCCTTAGTTTTCGCGTAGCATGCCTCCAAAGATACATGTTTAGAAATTGCAATTTTTTTTTGCTTCACCAAAAAGCCCATTTTCCGTAAAAAGTGAATTTTTTCAAAAAAAGTAAATTACCCCTCTAATTAATCGACTCGATCACCAGAACTTTCCCCAGTTGTCAGAAACATGATAGGTTCCTTAGGTTTTGAGTAGCATGCCTCCAAAGATACATGTTTAGAAATTGCAATTTTTTTTTGCTTCATCAAAAAGCCCATTTTCCGTAAAAAGTGATTTTTTTTTAAAAAAGTAAATGACCCCTCTAATTAATCTACTAGATCACCAGAACCTTCCCGTGTTGTCAGAAACATGATAGGTTCCTTAGTTTTCGTGTAGCATGCCTCCAAAGATATGTGTTTAGAAACTGCAATTTTTTTTGCTTCACCAAAAAGCCCATTTTCCGTAAAAAGTGATTTTTTTCAAAAAAAGTAAATGACTCCTCTAATTAATCGACTAGATCACCAGAACCTTACCCAGTTGTCAGAAACATGATAGGTTCCTTAGTTTTCACGTAGCATGCCTCCAAAGATACATGTTTAGAAATTGCAATTTTTTTGTGCTTCACCAAAAAGCCCATTTTCCGTAAGAAGTGATTTTTTTCAAAAAACAGTAAATGACCCCTCTAATTAATTGACTAGATCACCAGAACCTTCCCCAGTTGTCAGAAACATGATAGTTCCCTTAGTTTTCGCATAGCATGCCTCCAAAGATACATGTTTAGAAATTGCAATTTTTTTGTGCTTCACCAAAAAGCCCATTTTCCGTAAGAAGTGATTTTTTTCAAAAAACAGTAAATGACCCCTCTAATTAATCGACTCGATCACCAGAACCTTCCCCAGTTGTCAGAAACATGATAGGTTCCTTAGTTTTCGAGTAGCATGCCTCCAAAGATATGTGTTTAGAAACTGCAATTTTTTTTGCTTCACCAAAAAGCCCATTTTCCGTAAAAAGTGATTTTTAAAAAAAAAAGTAAATGACTCCTCTAATTAATCGACTAGATCACCAGAACCTTCCCCTGTTGTCAGAAACATGATAGGTTCCTTAGTTTTCGTGTAGCATGCCTCCAAAGATATGTGTTTAGAAACTGCAATTTTTTTTGCTTCACCAAAAAGCCCATATTCCGTAAAAAGTGATTTTTAAAAAAAAAAGTAAATGACCACTCTAATTAATCGACTAGATAACCAGAACCTTCCACAGTTGTCAAAAACATGATAGGTTCCTTAGTTTTCGAGTAGCATGCCTCCAAAGATACATGTTTAGAAATTGCAATTTTTTTTTGCTTCACCAAAAAGCCCATTTTCCGTAAAAAGTGATTTTTTTCAAAAAAAGTAAATTACCCCTCTAATTAATCGACTCGATCACCAGAACCTTCCCCAGTTGTCAGAAACATGATAAGTTCCTTAGGTTTCGAGTAGCATGCCTCCAAAGATACATGTTTAGAAATTGCAATTTTTTTTTGCTTCACCAAAAAGCCCATTTTCCGTAAAAAGTGATTTTTTAAAAAAAAAGTAAATGACCCCTCTAATTAATCGACTAGATCACCAGAACCTTACTCAGTTGTCAGAAACATGATAGGTTCCTTAGTTTTCACGTAGCATGCCTCCAAATATTCATGTTTAGAAATTGAAATCTTTTTTTGCTTCACCAAAAAGCCCATTTTCCGTAAAAAGTTATTTTTTTCAAAAAAAGTAAATGACCCCTCTAATTAATCGACTCGATCACCAGAACCTTCCCCTGTTGTCAGAAACATGATAGGTTACTTAGTTTTTGCGTAGCATGCCTCCAAAGATACGTGTTTAGAAATTGAAATTTTTTTTTGCTTCACCAAAAAGCCCATTTTCCGTAAAAAGTGATTTTTTTCAAAAAAAGTAAATGACCCCTCTAATTAATCGACTCGATCACCAGAACCTTCCCGTGTTGTCAGAAACATGATAGGTTCCTTAGTTTTCGTTTAGCATGCCTCCAAAGATATGTGTTTAGAAACTGCAATTTTTTTTGCTTCACCAAAAAGCCCATTTTCCGTAAAAAGTGATTTTTTTCAAAAAAAGTAAATGACTCCTCTAATTAATCGACTAGATCACCAGAACCTTACCCAGTTGTCAGAAACATGATAGGTTCCTTAGTTTTCACGTAGCATGCCTCCAAAGATACATGTTTAGAAATTGCAATTTTTTTGTGCTTCACCAAAAAGCCCATTTTCCGTAAGAAGTGATTTTTTTCAAAAAACAGTAAATGACCCCTCTAATTAATTGACTAGATCACCAGAACCTTCCCCAGTTGTCAAAAACATGATAGGTTCCTTAGTTTTCGAGTAGCATGCCTCCAAAGATACATGTTTAGAAATTGCAATTTTTTTTTGCTTCACCAAAAAGCCCATTTTCCATAAAAAGTGATTTTTTTCAAAAAAGTAAATGACCCCTCTAATTAATCGACTCGATCACCAGAACCTTCCCCAGTTGTCAGAAACATGATAGGTCCCTTAGTTTTCGCATAGCATGCCTCCAAAGATACATGTTTAGAAATTGCAATTTTTTTTTGCTTCACCAAAAAGCCCATTTTCCGTAAAAAGTGATTTTTTTCAAAAAAAGTAAATTACCCCTCTAATTAATCGACTCGATCACCAGAACCTTCCCCAGTTGTCAGAAACATGATAGGTTCCTTAGGTTTCGAGTAGCATGCCTCCAAAGATACATGTTTAGAAATTGCAATTTTTTTTTGCTTCACCAAAAAGCCCATTTTCCGTAAAAAGTGATTTTTTTAAAAAAAAGTAAATGACCCCTCTAATTAATCGACTAGATCACCAGAACCTTACTCAGTTGTCAGAAACATGATAGGTTCCTTAGTTTTCACGTAGCATGCCTCCAAAGATTCATGTTTAGAAATTGAAATCTTTTTTTGCTTCACCAAAAAGCCCATTTTCCGTAAAAAGTTATTTTTTTCAAAAAAAGTAAATGACCCCTCTAATTAATCGACTCGATCACCAGAACCTTCCCCTGTTGTCAGAAACATGATAGGTTACTTAGTTTTTGCGTAGCATGCCTCCAAAGATACGTGTTTAGAAATTGAAATTTTTTTTTGCTTCACCAAAAAGCCCATTTTCCGTAAAAAGTGATTTTTTTCAAAAAAAGTAAATGACCCCTCTAATTAATCGACTCGATCACCAGAACCTTCCCGTGTTGTCAGAAACATGATAGGTTCCTTAGTTTTCGTGTAGCATGCCTCCAAAGATATGTGTTTAGAAACTGCAATTTTTTTTGCTTCACCAAAAAGCCCATTTTCCGTAAAAAGTGATTTTTTTCAAAAAAAGTAAATGACTCCTCTAATTAATCGACTAGATCACCAGAACCTTCCCCTGTTGTCAGAAACATGATAGGTTCCTTAGTTTTCGTGTAGCATGCCTCCAAAGATATGTGTTTAGAAATTGCAATTTTTTTTGCTTCACCAAAAAGCCCATATTCCGTAAAAAGTGATTTTTAAAAAAAAAAGTAAATGACCACTCTAATTAATCGACTAGATAACCAGAACCTTCCACAGTTGTCAAAAACATGATAGGTTCCTTAGTTTTCGAGTAGCATGCCTCCAAAGATACATGTTTAGAAATTGCAATTTTTTTTTGCTTCACCAAAAAGCCCATTTTCCATAAAAAGTGATTTTTTTCAAAAAAGTAAATGACCCCTCTAATTAATCGACTAGATCACCAGAACTTTACCCGTGTTGTCAGAAACATGATAGGTTCTTAGTTTTCGAGTAGCATGCCTCCAAAGATACATGTTTAGAAATTGCAAATTTTTTTTGCTTCACCAAAAAGCACATTTTCCGTAAAAAGTGATTTTTAAAAAAAAAAGTAAATGACCACTCTAATTAATCGACTAGATAACCAGAACCTTCCACAGTTGTCAAAAACATGATAGGTTCCTTAGTTTTCGCATAGCATGCCTCCAAAGATACATGTTTAGAAATTGCAATTTTTTTTTGCTTCACCAAAAAGCCCATTTTCCGTAAGAAGTGATTTTTTTCAAAAAACAGTAAATGACCCCTCTAATTAATTGACTAGATCACCAGAACCTTCCCCAGTTGTCAGAAACATGATAGGTCCCTTAGTTTTCGCATAGCATGCCTCCAAAGATACATGTTTAGAAATTGCAATTTTTTTTTGCTTCACCAAAAAGCCCATTTTCCGTAAAAAGTGATTTTTTTCAAAAAAAGTAAATTACCCCTCTAATTAATCGACTCGATCACCAGAACCTTCCCCAGTTGTCAGAAACATGGTAGGTTCCTTAGTTTTCACGTAGCATGCCTCCAAAGATACATGTTTAGAAATTGAAATCTTTTTTTGCTTCACCAAAAAGCCCATTTTCCGTAAAAAGTTATTTTTTTCAAAAAAAGTAAATGACCATTCTAATTAATCGACTCGATCACCAGAACCTTCCCCTGTTGTCAGAAACATGATAGGTTACTTAGTTTTTGCGTAGCATGCCTCCAAAGATACGTGTTTAAAAATTGAAATTTTTTTTTGCTTCACCAAAAAGCCCATTTTCCGTAAAAAGTGATTTTTTTCAAAAAAAGTAAATGACCCCTCTAATTAATCGACTCGATCACCAGAACCTTCCACAGTCGTCAGAAACATGATAGGTTCCTTAGTTTTCGTGTAGCATGCCTCCAAAGATATGTGTTTAGAAACTGCAATTTTTTTTGCTTCACCAAAAAGCCCATTTTCCGTAAAAAGTGATTTTTTTAAAAAAAAGTAAATGTCCACTCTAATTGATCGACTAGATCACCAGAACCTTCCCCAGTTGTCAGAAACATGATAGGTCCCTTAGTTTTCGCATAGAATGCCTCCAAAGATACATGTTTAGAAATTGCAATTTTTTTTTGCTTCACCAAAAAGCCCATTTTCCGTAAGAAGTGATTTTTTTCAAAAAACAGTAAATGACCCCTCTAATTAATTGACTAGATCACCAGAACCTTCCCCTGTTGTCAGAAACATGATAGGTTCCTTAGTTTTCGAGTAGCATGCCTCCAAAGATACATGTTTAGAAATTGCCATTTTTTTTGCTTCACCAAAAAGCCCATTTTCCGTAAAAAGTGATTTTTTTCAAAAAAAGTAAATGACCCCTCTAATTAATCGACTCGATCACCAGAACCTTCCCCTGTTGTCAGAAACATGATAGGTTCCTTAGTTTTCGCGTAGCATGCCTCCAAAGATACATGTTTAGAAATTGCAATTTTTTTTTGCTTCACCAAAAAGCCCATTTTCCGTAAAAAGTGATTTTTTAAAAAAAAAGTAAATGACCCCTCTAATTAATCGACTCGATCACCAGAACCTTCCACAGTTGTCAGAAACATGATAGGTTCCTTAGTTTTCGAGTAGCATGCCTTCAAAGATATGTGTTTAGAAACTGCATTTTTTTTTGCTTCACCAAAAAGCCCATTTTCCATAAAAAGTGATTTTTTTCAAAAAAGTAAATGACCCCTCTAATTAATCGACTAGATCACCAGAATCTTCACGTGTTGTCAGAAACATGATAGGTTCCTTAGTTTTCGTGTAGCATGCCTCCAAAGATGTGTGTTTAGAAACTGCAATTTTTTTTGCTTCACCAAAAAGCCCATTTTCCGTAAAAAGTGATTTTTTTCAAAAAACAGTAAATGACCCCTCTAATTAATCGACTAGATCACCAGAACCTTCCCCAGTTGTCAGAAACATGATAGGTCCCTTAGTTTTCGCATAGCATGCCTCCAAAGATACATGTTTAGAAATTGCAATTTTTTTTTGCTTCACCAAAAAGCCCATTTTCCATAAAAAGTGATTTTTTTCAAAAAAAGTAAATGACCCCTCTAATTAATCGACTAGATCACCAGAACCTTTCCCTGTTGTCAGAAATATGATAGGTTCCTTAGTTTTCATGTAGCATGACTCCAAAGATACATGTTTAGAAATTGCAATTTTTTTTGCTTCACCAAAAAGACCATTTTCCGTAAAAAGTGATTTTTTTCAAAAAAAGTAAATGACCCCTCTAATTAATCGACTCGATCACCAGAACCTTCCCCTGTTGTCAGAAACATGATAGGTTCCTTAGTTTTCGCGTAGCATGCCTCCAAAGATACATGTTTAGAAATTGCAATTTTTTTTTGCTTCACCAAAAAGCCCATTTTCCGTAAAAAGTGATTTTTTAAAAAAAAAGTAAATGACACCTTTAATTAATCGACTAGATCACCAGAACCTTCCCGTGTTGTCAGAAACATGATAGGTTCCTTAGTTTTTGTGTAGCATGCCTCCAAAGATATGTGTTTAGAAACTGCAATTTTTTTTGCTTCACCAAAAAGCCCATTTTCCATAAAAAGTGATTTTTTTCAAAAAAGTAAATGACCCCTCTAATTAATCGACTAGATCACCAGAATCTTCCCGTGTTGTCAGAAACATGATAGGTTCCTTAGTTTTCGTGTAGCATGCCTCCAAAGATGTGTGTTTAGAAACTGCAATTTTTTTTGCTTCACCAAAAAGCCCATTTTCCGTAAAAAGTGAATTTTTTCAAAAAAAGTAAATTACCCCTCTAATCAATCGACTCGATCACCAGAACCTTCCCCAGTTGTCAGAAACATGATAGTTCCCTTAGTTTTCGCATAGCATGCCTCCAAAGATACATGTTTAGAAATTGCAATTTTTTTTTGCTTCACCAAAAAGCCCATTTTCCGTAAAAAGTGATTTTTTTCAAAAAAAGTAAATTACCCCTCTAATTAATCGACTCGATCACCAGAACCTTCCCCAGTTGTCAGAAACATGATAGGTTCCTTAGTTTTCGAGTAGCATGCCTCCAAAGATATGTGTTTAGAAACTGCAATTTTTTTTGCTTCACCAAAAAGCCCATTTTCCGTAAAAAGTGATTTTTTAAAAAAAAAAGTAAATGACTCCTCTAATTAATCGACTAGATCACCAGAACCTTCACCAGTTGTCAGAAACATGATAGTTCCCTTAGTTTTCGCATAGCATGCCTCCAAAGATACATGTTTAGAAATTGCAATTTTTTTTTGCTTCACCAAAAAGCCCAATTTCCGTAAAAAGTGATTTTTAAAAGAAAAAAAAAATGACTCCTCTAATTAATCGACTAGATCACCAGAACCTTCCCCTGTTGTCAGAAACATGATAGGTTCCTTAGTTTTCGTGTAGCATGCCTCCAAAGATATGTGTTTAGAAACTGCAATTTTTTTTGCTTCACCAAAAAGCCCATATTCCGTAAAAAGTGATTTTTAAAAAAAAAAGTAAATGACCACTCTAATTAATCGACTAGATAACCAGAACCTTCCACAGTTGTCAAAAACATGATAGGTTCCTTAGTTTTCGAGTAGCATGCCTCCAAAGATACATGTTTAGAAATTGCAATTTTTTTTTGCTTCACCAAAATGCCCATTTTCCATAAAAAATGATTTTTTTCAAAAAAGTAAATGACCCCTCTAATTAATCGACTAGATCACCAGAACCTTCCCGTGTTGTCAGAAACATGATAGGTTCTTAGTTTTCGAGTAGCATGCCTCCAAAGATACATGTTTAGAAATTGCACATTTTTTTTGCTTCACCAAAAAGCACATTTTCCGTAAAAAGTGATTTTTTTCAAAAAAAGTAAATGACCCCTCTCATTAATCGACTAGATCACTAGAACCTTTCCCTGTTGTCAGAAATATGTTAGGTTCCTTAGTTTTCATATAGCATGCCTCCAAAGATACATGTTTAGAAATTGCAATTTTTTTGTGCTTCACCAAAAAGCCCATTTTCCGTAAGAAGTGATTTTTTTCAAAAAACAGTAAATGACCCCTCTAATTAATTGACTAGATCACCAGAACCTTCCCCAGTTGTCAGAAACATGATAGGTCCCTTAGTTTTCGCATAGCATGCCTCCAAAGATACATGTTTAGAAATTGCAATTTTTTTTTGCTTCACCAAAAAGCCCATTTTCCGTAAAAAGTAATTTTTTTCAAAAAAAGTAAATTACCCCTCTAATTAATCGACTCGATCACCAGAACCTTCCCCAGTTGTCAGAAACATGATAGGTTCCTTAGTTTTCGAGTAGCATGCCTCCAAAGATACATGTTTAGAAATTGCAATTTTTTTTTGCTTCACCAAAAAGCCCATTTTCCGTAAAAAGTGATTTTTTTAAAAAAAAGTAAATGACCCCTCTAATTAATCGACTAGATCACCAGAACCTTACTCAGTTGTCAGAAACATTATAGGTTCCTTAGTTTTCACGTAGCATGCCTCCAAAGATACATGTTTAGAAATTGCCATTTTTTTTTGCTTCACCAAAAAGCCCATTTTCCGTAAAAAGTGAATTTTTTCAAAAAAAGTAAATTACCCCTCTAATTAATCGACTCGATCACCAGAACCTTCCCCAGTTGTCAGAAACATGATAGGTTCCTTAGGTTTCGAGTAGCATGCCTCCAAAGATACATGTTTAGAAATTGCAATTTTTTTTTGCTTCATCAAAAAGCCCATTTTCCGTAAAAAGTGATTTTTTTTAAAAAAAGTAAATGACCCCTCTATTTAATCTACTAGATCACCAGAACCTTCCCGTGTTGTCAGAAACATGATAGGTTCCTTAGTTTTCGTGTAGCATGCCTCCAAAGATATGTGTTTAGAAACTGCAATTTTTTTTGCTTCACCAAAAAGCCCATTTTCCGTAAAAAGTGATTTTTTTCAAAAAAAGTAAATGACTCCTCTAATTAATCGACTAGATCACCAGAACCTTACCCAGTTGTCAGAAACATGATAGGTTCCTTAGTTTTCACGTAGCATGCCTCCAAAGATACATGTTTAGAAATTGCAATTTTTTTGTGCTTCACCAAAAAGCCCATTTTCCGTAAGAAGTGATTTTTTTCAAAAAACAGTAAATGACCCCTCTAATTAATTGACTAGATCACCAGAACCTTCCCCAGTTGTCAGAAACATGATAGTTCCCTTAGTTTTCGCATAGCATGCCTCCAAAGATACATGTTTAGAAATTGCAATTTTTTTTTGCTTCACCAAAAAGACCATTTTCCATAAGAAGTGATTTTTTTCAAAAAACAGTAAATGACCCCTCTAATTAATTGACTAGATCACCAGAACCTTCCCCTGTTGTCAGAAACATGATAGGTTCCTTAGTTTTCACGTAGCATGCCTCCAAAGATACATGTTTAGAAATTGCAATTTTTTTTTGCTTCACCAAAAAGCCCATTTTCCGTAAAAAGTGATTTTTTTCAAAAAAAGTAAATGACCTCTCTAATTAATCGACTAGATCACCAGAACCTTCTCCAGTTGTCAGAAACATGATAGGTCCCTTAGTTTTCGCATAGAATGCCTCCAAAGATACATGTTTAGAAATTGCAATTTTTTTTTGCTTCACCAAAAAGCCCATTTTCCGTAAAAAGTGATTTTTTTAAAAAAAAGTAAATGTCCACTCTAATTGATCGACTAGATCACCAGAACCTTCCCCAGTTGTCAGAAACATGATAGGTTCCTTAGTTTTCGAGTAGCATGCCTCCAAAGATACATGTTTAGAAATTGCCATTTTTTTTGCTTCACCAAAAAGCCCATTTTCCGTAAAAAGTGATTTTTTTCAAAAAAAGTAAATGACCCCTCTAATTAATCGACTCGATCACCAGAACCTTCCCCTGTTGTCAGAAACATGATAGGTTCCTTAGTTTTCGCGTAGCATGCCTCCAAAGATACATGTTTAGAAATTGCAATTTTTTTTTGCTTCACCAAAAAGCCCATTTTCCGTAAAAAGTGATTTTTTTAAAAAAAAGTAAATGACCCCTCTAATTAATCGACTAGATCACCAGAACCTTCCCGTGTTGTCAGAAACATGATAGGTTCCTTAGTTTTCGTGTAGCATGCCTCCAAAGATATGTGTTTAGAAACTGCAATTTTTTTTTGCTTCACCAAAAAGCCCATTTTCCATAAAAAGTGATTTTTTTCAAAAAAGTAAATGACCCCTCTAATTAATCGACTAGATCACCAGAATCTTCCCGTGTTGTCAGAAATATGATAGGTTCCTTAGTTTTCATGTAGCATGCCTCCAAAGATACATGTTTAGAAATTGCAATTTTTTTTGCTTCACCAAAAAGCCCATTTTCCGTAAAAAGTGATTTTTTTCAAAAAAAGTAAATGACCCCTCTAATTAATCGACTCGATCACCTGAACCTTCCCCTGTTGTCAGAAACATGATAGGTTCCTTAGTTTTCGCGTAGCATGCCTCCAAAGATACATGTTTAGAAATTGCAATTTTTTTTTGCTTCACCAAAAAGCCCATTTTCCGTAAAAAGTGAATTTTTTCAAAAAAAGTAAATTACCCCTCTAATTAATCGACTCGATCACCAGAACCTTCCCCAGTTGTCAGAAACATGATAGGTTCCTTAGGTTTTGAGTAGCATGCCTCCAAAGATACATGTTTAGAAATTGGAATTTTTTTTTGCTTCATCAAAAAGCCCATTTTCCGTAAAAAGTGATTTTTTTTTAAAAAAGTAAATGACCCCTCTAATTAATCTACTAGATCACCAGAACCTTCCCGTGTTGTCAGAAACATGATAGGTTCCTTAGTTTTCGTGTAGCATGCCTCCAAAGATATGTGTTTAGAAACTGCAATTTTTTTTGCTTCACCAAAAAGCCCATTTTCCGTAAAAAGTGATTTTTTTCAAAAAAAGTAAATGACTCCTCTAATTAATCGACTAGATCACCAGAACCTTACCCAGTTGTCAGAAACATGATAGGTTCCTTAGTTTTCACGTAGCATGCCTCCAAAGATACATGTTTAGAAATTGCAATTTTTTTGTGCTTCACCAAAAAGCCCATTTTCCGTAAGAAGTGATTTTTTTCAAAAAACAGTAAATGACCCCTCTAATTAATTGACTAGATCACCAGAACCTTCCCCAGTTGTCAGAAACATGATAGTTCCCTTAGTTTTCGCATAGCATGCCTCCAAAGATACATGTTTAGAAATTGCAATTTTTTTTTGCTTCACCAAAAAGACCATTTTCCATAAGAAGTGATTTTTTTCAAAAAACAGTAAATGACCCCTCTAATTAATTGACTAGATCACCAGAACCTTCCCCTGTTGTCAGAAACATGATAGGTTCCTTAGTTTTCACGTAGCATGCCTCCAAAGATACATGTTTAGAAATTGCAATTTTTTTTTGCTTCACCAAAAAGCCCATTTTCCGTAAAAAGTGATTTTTTTCAAAAAAAGTAAATGACCTCTCTAATTAATCGACTAGATCACCAGAACCTTCTCCAGTTGTCAGAAACATGATAGGTCCCTTAGTTTTCGCATAGAATGCCTCCAAAGATACATGTTTAGAAATTGCAATTTTTTTTTGCTTCACCAAAAAGCCCATTTTCCGTAAAAAGTGATTTTTTTAAAAAAAAGTAAATGTCCACTCTAATTGATCGACTAGATCACCAGAACCTTCCCCAGTTGTCAGAAACATGATAGGTTCCTTAGTTTTCGAGTAGCATGCCTCCAAAGATACATGTTTAGAAATTGCCATTTTTTTTGCTTCACCAAAAAGCCCATTTTCCGTAAAAAGTGATTTTTTTCAAAAAAAGTAAATGACCCCTCTAATTAATCGACTCGATCACCAGAACCTTCCCCTGTTGTCAGAAACATGATAGGTTCCTTAGTTTTCGCGTAGCATGCCTCCAAAGATACATGTTTAGAAATTGCAATTTTTTTTTGCTTCACCAAAAAGCCCATTTTCCGTAAAAAGTGATTTTTTTAAAAAAAAGTAAATGACCCCTCTAATTAATCGACTAGATCACCAGAACCTTCCCGTGTTGTCAGAAACATGATAGGTTCCTTAGTTTTCGTGTAGCATGCCTCCAAAGATATGTGTTTAGAAACTGCAATTTTTTTTTGCTTCACCAAAAAGCCCATTTTCCATAAAAAGTGATTTTTTTCAAAAAAGTAAATGACCCCTCTAATTAATCGACTAGATCACCAGAATCTTCCCGTGTTGTCAGAAATATGATAGGTTCCTTAGTTTTCATGTAGCATGCCTCCAAAGATACATGTTTAGAAATTGCAATTTTTTTTGCTTCACCAAAAAGCCCATTTTCCGTAAAAAGTGATTTTTTTCAAAAAAAGTAAATGACCCCTCTAATTAATCGACTCGATCACCTGAACCTTCCCCTGTTGTCAGAAACATGATAGGTTCCTTAGTTTTCGCGTAGCATGCCTCCAAAGATACATGTTTAGAAATTGCAATTTTTTTTTGCTTCACCAAAAAGCCCATTTTCCGTAAAAAGTGAATTTTTTCAAAAAAAGTAAATTACCCCTCTAATTAATCGACTCGATCACCAGAACCTTCCCCAGTTGTCAGAAACATGATAGGTTCCTTAGGTTTTGAGTAGCATGCCTCCAAAGATACATGTTTAGAAATTGGAATTTTTTTTTGCTTCATCAAAAAGCCCATTTTCCGTAAAAAGTGATTTTTTTTTAAAAAAGTAAATGACCCCTCTAATTAATCTACTAGATCACCAGAACCTTCCCGTGTTGTCAGAAACATGATAGGTTCCTTAGTTTTCGTGTAGCATGCCTCCAAAGATATGTGTTTAGAAACTGCAATTTTTTTTGCTTCACCAAAAAGCCCATTTTCCGTAAAAAGTGATTTTTTTCAAAAAAAGTAAATGACTCCTCTAATTAATCGACTAGATCACCAGAACCTTACCCAGTTGTCAGAAACATGATAGGTTCCATAGTTTTCACGTAACATGCCTCCAAAGATACATGTTTAGAAATTGCAATTTTTTTGTGCTTCACCAAAAAGCCCATTTTCCGTAAGAAGTGATTTTTTTCAAAAAACAGTAAATGACCCCTCTAATTAATTGACTAGATCACCAGAACCTTCCCCAGTTGTCAGAAACATGATAGTTCCCTTAGTTTTCGCATAGCATGCCTCCAAAGATACATGTTTAGAAATTGCAATTTTTTTTTGCTTCACCAAAAAGCCCATTTTCCGTAAAAAGTGATTTTTTTCAAAAAAAGTAAATTACCCCTCTAATTAATCGACTCGATCACCAGAACCTTCCCCAGTTGTCAGAAACATGATAGGTTCCTTAGTTTTCGAGTAGCATGCCTCCAAAGATATGTGTTTAGAAACTGCAATTTTTTTTGCTTCACCAAAAAGCCCATTTTCCGTAAAAAGTGATTTTTTAAAAAAAAAGTAAATGACTCCTCTAATTAATCGACTAGATCACCAGAACCTTCCCCTGTTGTCAGAAACATGATAGGGTCCTTAGTTTTCGTGTAGCATGCCTCCAAAGATATGTGTTTAGAAACTGCAATTTTTTTTGCTTCACCAAAAAGCCCATATTCCGTAAAAAGTGATTTTTAAAAAAAAAAGTAAATGACCACTCTAATTAATCGACTAGATAACCAGAACCTTCCACAGTTGTCAAAAACATGATAGGTTCCTTAGTTTTCGAGTAGCATGCCTCCAAAGATACATTTTTAGAAATTGCAATTTTTTTTTGCTTCACCAAAAAGCCCATTTTCCATAAAAAGTGATTTTTTTCAAAAAAGTAAATGACCCCTCTAATTAATCGACTAGATCACCAGAACCTTCCCGTGTTGTCAGAAACATGATAGGTTCTTAGTTTTCGAGTAGCATGCCTCCAAAGATACATGTTTAGAAATTGCAAATTTTTTTTGCTTCACCAAAAAGCACATTTTCCGTAAAAAGTGATTTTTAAAAAAAAAAGTAAATGACCACTCTAATTAATCGACTAGATAACCAGAACCTTCCACAGTTGTCAAAAACATGATAGGTTCCTTAGTTTTCGCATAGCATGCCTCCAAAGATACATGTTTAGAAATTGCAATTTTTTTTTGCTTCACCAAAAAGCCCATTTTCCGTAAGAAGTGATTTTTTTCAAAAAACAGTAAATGACCCCTCTAATTAATCGACTAGATCACCAGAACCTTCCCCAGTTGTCAGAAACATGATAGGTCCCTTAGTTTTCGCATAGCATGCCTCCAAAGATACAAGTTTAGAAATTGCAATTTTTTTTTGCTTCACCAAAAAGCCCATTTTCCATAAAAAGTGATTTTTTTCAAAAAAAGTAAATGACCCCTCTAATTAATCGACTAGATCACCAGAACCTTTCCCTGTTGTCAGAAATATGATAGGTTCCTTAGTTTTCATGTAGCATGACTCCAAAGATACATGTTTAGAAATTGCCATTTTTTTTGCTTCACCAAAAAGACCATTTTCCGTAAAAAGTGATTTTTTTCAAAAAAAGTAAATGACCCCTCTAATTAATCGACTCGATCACCAGAACCTTCCCGTGTTGTCAGAAACATGATAGGTTCCTTAGTTTTTGTGTAGCATGCCTCCAAAGATATGTGTTTAGAAACTGCAATTTTTTTTGCTTCACCAAAAAGCCCATTTTCCATAAAAAGTGATTTTTTTCAAAAAAGTAAATGACCCCTCTAATTAATCGACTAGATCACCAGAATCTTCCCGTGTTGTCAGAAACATGATAGGTTCCTTAGTTTTCGTGTAGCATGCCTCCAAAGATGTGTGTTTAGAAACTGCAATTTTTTTTGCTTCACCAAAAAGCCCATTTTCCGTAAAAAGTGAATTTTTTCAAAAAAAGTAAATTACCCCTCTAATTAATCGACTCGATCACCAGAACCTTCCCCAGTTGTCAGAAACATGATAGTTCCCTTAGTTTTCGCATAGCATGCCTCCAAAGATACATGTTTAGAAATTGCAATTTTTTTTTGCTTCACCAAAAAGCCCATTTTCCGTAAAAAGTGATTTTTTTCAAAAAAAGTAAATTACCCCTCTAATTAATCGACTCGATCACCAGAACCTTCCCCAGTTGTCAGAAACATGATAGGTTCCTTAGTTTTCGAGTAGCATGCCTCCAAAGATATGTGTTTAGAAACTGCAATTTTTTTTGCTTCACCAAAAAGCCCATTTTCCGTAAAAAGTGATTTTTAAAAAAAAAAGTAAATGACTCCTCTAATTAATCGACTAGATCACCAGAACCTTCCCCAGTTGTCAGAAACATGATAGTTCCCTTAGTTTTCGCATAGCATGCCTCCAAAGATACATGTTTAGAAATTGCAATTTTTTTTTGCTTCACCAAAAAGCCCATTTTCCGTAAAAAGTGATTTTTAAAAAAAAAAGTAAATGACTCCTCTAATTAATCGACTAGATCACCAGAACCTTCCCCTGTTGTCAGAAACATGATAGGTTCCTTAGTTTTCGCGTAGCATGCCTCCAAAGATACATGTTTAGAAATTGCAATATTTTTTTGTTTCACCAAAAAGCCCATTTTCCGTAAAAAGTGATTTTTTAAAAAAAAAGTAAATGACACCTTTAATTAATCGACTAGATCACCAGAACCTTCCCGTGTTGTCAGAAACATGATAGGTTCCTTAGTTTTTGTGTAGCATGCCTCCAAAGATATGTGTTTAGAAACTGCAATTTTTTTTGCTTCACCAAAAAGCCCATTTTCCATAAAAAGTGATTTTTTTCAAAAAAGTAAATGACCCCTCTAATTAATCGACTAGATCACCAGAATCTTCCCGTGTTGTCAGAAACATGATAGGTTCCTTAGTTTTCACGTAGCATGCCTCCAAAGATACATGTTTAGAAATTGCAATTTTTTTGTGCTTCACCAAAAAGCCCATTTTCCGTAAGAAGTGATTTTTTTCAAAAAACAGTAAATGACCCCTCTAATTAATTGACTAGATCACCAGAACCTTCCCCAGTTGTCAGAAACATGATAGTTCCCTTAGTTTTCGCATAGCATGCCTCCAAAGATACATGTTTAGAAATTGCAATATTTTTTTGTTTCACCAAAAAGCCCATTTTCCGTAAAAAGTGATTTTTTAAAAAAAAAGTAAATGACACCTTTAATTAATCGACTAGATCACCAGAACCTTCCCGTGTTGTCAGAAACATGATAGGTTCCTTAGTTTTTGTGTAGCATGCCTCCAAAGATATGTGTTTAGAAACTGCAATTTTTTTTGCTTCACCAAAAAGCCCATTTTCCGTAAAAAGTGATTTTTTTCAAAAAAAGTAAATGACTCCTCTAATTAATCGACTAGATCACCAGAACCTTACCCAGTTGTCAGAAACATGATAGGTTCCTTAGTTTTCACGTAGCATGCCTCCAAAGATACATGTTTAGAAATTGCAATTTTTTTGTGCTTCACCAAAAAGCCCATTTTCCGTAAGAAGTGATTTTTTTCAAAAAACAGTAAATGACCCCTCTAATTAATTGACTAGATCACCAGAACCTTCCCCAGTTGTCAGAAACATGATAGTTCCCTTAGTTTTCGCATAGCATGCCTCCAAAGATACATGTTTAGAAATTGCAATTTTTTTTTGCTTCACCAAAAAGACCATTTTCCATAAGAAGTGATTTTTTTCAAAAAACAGTAAATGACCCCTCTAATTAATTGACTAGATCACCAGAACCTTCCCCTGTTGTCAGAAACATGATAGGTTCCTTAGTTTTCACGTAGCATGCCTCCAAAGATACATGTTTAGAAATTGCAATTTTTTTTTGCTTCACCAAAAAGCCCATTTTCCGTAAAAAGTGATTTTTTTCAAAAAAAGTAAATGACCTCTCTAATTAATCGACTAGATCACCAGAACCTTCTCCAGTTGTCAGAAACATGATAGGTCCCTTAGTTTTCGCATAGAATGCCTCCAAAGATACATGTTTAGAAATTGCAATTTTTTTTTGCTTCACCAAAAAGCCCATTTTCCGTAAAAAGTGATTTTTTTAAAAAAAAGTAAATGTCCACTCTAATTGATCGACTAGATCACCAGAACCTTCCCCAGTTGTCAGAAACATGATAGGTTCCTTAGTTTTCGAGTAGCATGCCTCCAAAGATACATGTTTAGAAATTGCCATTTTTTTTGCTTCACCAAAAAGCCCATTTTCCGTAAAAAGTGATTTTTTTCAAAAAAAGTAAATGACCCCTCTAATTAATCGACTCGATCACCAGAACCTTCCCCTGTTGTCAGAAACATGATAGGTTCCTTAGTTTTCGCGTAGCATGCCTCCAAAGATACATGTTTAGAAATTGCAATTTTTTTTTGCTTCACCAAAAAGCCCATTTTCCGTAAAAAGTGATTTTTTTAAAAAAAAGTAAATGACCCCTCTAATTAATCGACTAGATCACCAGAACCTTCCCGTGTTGTCAGAAACATGATAGGTTCCTTAGTTTTCGTGTAGCATGCCTCCAAAGATATGTGTTTAGAAACTGCAATTTTTTTTTGCTTCACCAAAAAGCCCATTTTCCATAAAAAGTGATTTTTTTCAAAAAAGTAAATGACCCCTCTAATTAATCGACTAGATCACCAGAATCTTCCCGTGTTGTCAGAAATATGATAGGTTCCTTAGTTTTCATGTAGCATGCCTCCAAAGATACATGTTTAGAAATTGCAATTTTTTTTGCTTCACCAAAAAGCCCATTTTCCGTAAAAAGTGATTTTTTTCAAAAAAAGTAAATGACCCCTCTAATTAATCGACTCGATCACCTGAACCTTCCCCTGTTGTCAGAAACATGATAGGTTCCTTAGTTTTCGCGTAGCATGCCTCCAAAGATACATGTTTAGAAATTGCAATTTTTTTTTGCTTCACCAAAAAGCCCATTTTCCGTAAAAAGTGAATTTTTTCAAAAAAAGTAAATTACCCCTCTAATTAATCGACTCGATCACCAGAACCTTCCCCAGTTGTCAGAAACATGATAGGTTCCTTAGGTTTTGAGTAGCATGCCTCCAAAGATACATGTTTAGAAATTGGAATTTTTTTTTGCTTCATCAAAAAGCCCATTTTCCGTAAAAAGTGATTTTTTTTTAAAAAAGTAAATGACCCCTCTAATTAATCTACTAGATCACCAGAACCTTCCCGTGTTGTCAGAAACATGATAGGTTCCTTAGTTTTCGTGTAGCATGCCTCCAAAGATATGTGTTTAGAAACTGCAATTTTTTTTGCTTCACCAAAAAGCCCATTTTCCGTAAAAAGTGATTTTTTTCAAAAAAAGTAAATGACTCCTCTAATTAATCGACTAGATCACCAGAACCTTACCCAGTTGTCAGAAACATGATAGGTTCCATAGTTTTCACGTAACATGCCTCCAAAGATACATGTTTAGAAATTGCAATTTTTTTGTGCTTCACCAAAAAGCCCATTTTCCGTAAGAAGTGATTTTTTTCAAAAAACAGTAAATGACCCCTCTAATTAATTGACTAGATCACCAGAACCTTCCCCAGTTGTCAGAAACATGATAGTTCCCTTAGTTTTCGCATAGCATGCCTCCAAAGATACATGTTTAGAAATTGCAATTTTTTTTTGCTTCACCAAAAAGCCCATTTTCCGTAAAAAGTGATTTTTTTCAAAAAAAGTAAATTACCCCTCTAATTAATCGACTCGATCACCAGAACCTTCCCCAGTTGTCAGAAACATGATAGGTTCCTTAGTTTTCGAGTAGCATGCCTCCAAAGATATGTGTTTAGAAACTGCAATTTTTTTTGCTTCACCAAAAAGCCCATTTTCCGTAAAAAGTGATTTTTTAAAAAAAAAGTAAATGACTCCTCTAATTAATCGACTAGATCACCAGAACCTTCCCCTGTTGTCAGAAACATGATAGGGTCCTTAGTTTTCGTGTAGCATGCCTCCAAAGATATGTGTTTAGAAACTGCAATTTTTTTTGCTTCACCAAAAAGCCCATATTCCGTAAAAAGTGATTTTTAAAAAAAAAAGTAAATGACCACTCTAATTAATCGACTAGATAACCAGAACCTTCCACAGTTGTCAAAAACATGATAGGTTCCTTAGTTTTCGAGTAGCATGCCTCCAAAGATACATTTTTAGAAATTGCAATTTTTTTTTGCTTCACCAAAAAGCCCATTTTCCATAAAAAGTGATTTTTTTCAAAAAAGTAAATGACCCCTCTAATTAATCGACTAGATCACCAGAACCTTCCCGTGTTGTCAGAAACATGATAGGTTCTTAGTTTTCGAGTAGCATGCCTCCAAAGATACATGTTTAGAAATTGCAAATTTTTTTTGCTTCACCAAAAAGCACATTTTCCGTAAAAAGTGATTTTTAAAAAAAAAAGTAAATGACCACTCTAATTAATCGACTAGATAACCAGAACCTTCCACAGTTGTCAAAAACATGATAGGTTCCTTAGTTTTCGCATAGCATGCCTCCAAAGATACATGTTTAGAAATTGCAATTTTTTTTTGCTTCACCAAAAAGCCCATTTTCCGTAAGAAGTGATTTTTTTCAAAAAACAGTAAATGACCCCTCTAATTAATCGACTAGATCACCAGAACCTTCCCCAGTTGTCAGAAACATGATAGGTCCCTTAGTTTTCGCATAGCATGCCTCCAAAGATACAAGTTTAGAAATTGCAATTTTTTTTTGCTTCACCAAAAAGCCCATTTTCCATAAAAAGTGATTTTTTTCAAAAAAAGTAAATGACCCCTCTAATTAATCGACTAGATCACCAGAACCTTTCCCTGTTGTCAGAAATATGATAGGTTCCTTAGTTTTCATGTAGCATGACTCCAAAGATACATGTTTAGAAATTGCCATTTTTTTTGCTTCACCAAAAAGACCATTTTCCGTAAAAAGTGATTTTTTTCAAAAAAAGTAAATGACCCCTCTAATTAATCGACTCGATCACCAGAACCTTCCCGTGTTGTCAGAAACATGATAGGTTCCTTAGTTTTTGTGTAGCATGCCTCCAAAGATATGTGTTTAGAAACTGCAATTTTTTTTGCTTCACCAAAAAGCCCATTTTCCATAAAAAGTGATTTTTTTCAAAAAAGTAAATGACCCCTCTAATTAATCGACTAGATCACCAGAATCTTCCCGTGTTGTCAGAAACATGATAGGTTCCTTAGTTTTCGTGTAGCATGCCTCCAAAGATGTGTGTTTAGAAACTGCAATTTTTTTTGCTTCACCAAAAAGCCCATTTTCCGTAAAAAGTGAATTTTTTAAAAAAAAGTAAATTACCCCTCTAATTAATCGACTCGATCACCAGAACCTTCCCCAGTTGTCAGAAACATGATAGTTCCCTTAGTTTTCGCATAGCATGCCTCCAAAGATACATGTTTAGAAATTGCAATTTTTTTTTGCTTCACCAAAAAGCCCATTTTCCGTAAAAAGTGATTTTTTTCAAAAAAAGTAAATTACCCCTCTAATTAATCGACTCGATCACCAGAACCTTCCCCAGTTGTCAGAAACATGATAGGTTCCTTAGTTTTCGAGTAGCATGCCTCCAAAGATATGTGTTTAGAAACTGCAATTTTTTTTGCTTCACCAAAAAGCCCATTTTCCGTAAAAAGTGATTTTTAAAAAAAAAAGTAAATGACTCCTCTAATTAATCGACTAGATCACCAGAACCTTCCCCAGTTGTCAGAAACATGATAGTTCCCTTAGTTTTCGCATAGCATGCCTCCAAAGATACATGTTTAGAAATTGCAATTTTTTTTTGCTTCACCAAAAAGCCCATTTTCCGTAAAAAGTGATTTTTAAAAAAAAAAGTAAATGACTCCTCTAATTAATCGACTAGATCACCAGAACCTTCCCCTGTTGTCAGAAACATGATAGGTTCCTTAGTTTTCGCGTAGCATGCCTCCAAAGATACATGTTTAGAAATTGCAATATTTTTTTGTTTCACCAAAAAGCGCATTTTCCGTAAAAAGTGATTTTTTAAAAAAAAAGTAAATGACACCTTTAATTAATCGACTAGATCACCAGAACCTTCCCGTGTTGTCAGAAACATGATAGGTTCCTTAGTTTTTGTGTAGCATGCCTCCAAAGATATGTGTTTAGAAACTGCAATTTTTTTTGCTTCACCAAAAAGCCCATTTTCCATAAAAAGTGATTTTTTTCAAAAAAGTAAATGACCCCTCTAATTAATCGACTAGATCACCAGAATCTTCCCGTGTTGTCAGAAACATGATAGGTTCCTTAGTTTTCGTGTAGCATGCCTCCAAAGATGTGTGTTTAGAAACTGCAATTTTTTTTGCTTCACCAAAAAGCCCATTTTCCGAAAAAAGTGAATTTTTTCAAAAAAAGTAAATTACCCCTCTAATTAATCGACTCGATCACCAGAACCTTCCCCAGTTGTCAGAAACATGATAGTTCCCTTAGTTTTCGCATAGCATGCCTCCAAAGATACATGTTTAGAAATTGCAATTTTTTTTTGCTTCACCAAAAAGCCCATTTTCCGTAAAAAGTGATTTTTTTCAAAAAAAGTAAATTACCCCTCTAATTAATCGACTCGATCACCAGAACCTTCCCCAGTTGTCAGAAACATGATAGGTTCCTTAGTTTTCGAGTAGCATGCCTCCAAAGATATGTGTTTAGAAACTGCAATTTTTTTTGCTTCACCAAAAAGCCCATTTTCCGTAAAAAGTGATTTTTTAAAAAAAAAGTAAATGACTCCTCTAATTAATCGACTAGATCACCAGAACCTTCCCCTGTTGTCAGAAACATGATAGGGTCCTTAGTTTTCGTGTAGCATGCCTCCAAAGATATGTGTTTAGAAACTGCAATTTTTTTTGCTTCACCAAAAAGCCCATATTCCGTAAAAAGTGATTTTTAAAAAAAAAAGTAAATGACCACTCTAATTAATCGACTAGATAACCAGAACCTTCCACAGTTGTCAAAAACATGATAGGTTCCTTAGTTTTCGAGTAGCATGCCTCCAAAGATACATTTTTAGAAATTGCAATTTTTTTTTGCTTCACCAAAAAGCCCATTTTCCATAAAAAGTGATTTTTTTCAAAAAAGTAAATGACCCCTCTAATTAATCGACTAGATCACCAGAACCTTCCCGTGTTGTCAGAAACATGATAGGTTCTTAGTTTTCGAGTAGCATGCCTCCAAAGATACATGTTTAGAAATTGCAAATTTTTTTTGCTTCACCAAAAAGCACATTTTCCGTAAAAAGTGATTTTTAAAAAAAAAAGTAAATGACCACTCTAATTAATCGACTAGATAACCAGAACCTTCCACAGTTGTCAAAAACATGATAGGTTCCTTAGTTTTCGCATAGCATGCCTCCAAAGATACATGTTTAGAAATTGCAATTTTTTTTTGCTTCACCAAAAAGCCCATTTTCCGTAAGAAGTGATTTTTTTCAAAAAACAGTAAATGACCCCTCTAATTAATCGACTAGATCACCAGAACCTTCCCCAGTTGTCAGAAACATGATAGGTCCCTTAGTTTTCGCATAGCATGCCTCCAAAGATACAAGTTTAGAAATTGCAATTTTTTTTTGCTTCACCAAAAAGCCCATTTTCCATAAAAAGTGATTTTTTTCAAAAAAAGTAAATGACCCCTCTAATTAATCGACTCGATCACCAGAACCTTCCCCTGTTGTCAGAAACATGATAGGTTCCTTAGTTTTCGCGTAGCATGCCTCCAAAGATACATGTTTAGAAATTGCAATTTTTTTTTGCTTCACCAAAAAGCCCATTTTCCGTAAAAAGTGATTTTTAAAAAAAAAAGTAAATGACTCCTCTAATTAATCGACTAGATCACCAGAACCTTCCCCTGTTGTCAGAAACATGATAGGTTCCTTAGTTTTCGTGTAGCATGCCTCCAAAGATATGTGTTTAGAAACTGCAATTTTTTTTGCTTCACCAAAAAGCCCATATTCCGTAAAAAGTGATTTTTAAAAAAAAAAGTAAATGACCACTCTAATTAATCGACTAGATAACCAGAACCTTCCACAGTTGTCAAAAACATGATAGGTTCCTTAGTTTTCGAGTAGCATGCCTCCAAAGATACATGTTTAGAAATTGCAATTTTTTTTTGCTTCACCAAAAAGCCCATTTTCCATAAAAAATGATTTTTTTCAAAAAAGTAAATGACCCCTCTAATTAATCGACTAGATCACCAGAACCTTCCCGTGTTGTCAGAAACATGATAGGTTCTTAGTTTTCGAGTAGCATGCCTCCAAAGATACATGTTTAGAAATTGCAAATTTTTTTTGCTTCACCAAAAAGCACATTTTCCGTAAAAAGTGATTTTTTTCAAAAAAAGTAAATGACCCCTCTCATTAATCGACTAGATCACCAGAACCTTCCCGTGTTGTCAGAAACATGATAGGTTCTTAGTTTTCGAGTAGCATGCCTCCAAAGATACATGTTTAGAAATTGCAAATTTTTTTTGCTTCACCAAAAAGCACATTTTCCGTAAAAAGTGATTTTTTTCAAAAAAAGGAAATGACCCCTCTAATTAATCGACTAGATCACCAGAACCTTCCCGTGTTGTCAGAAACATGATAGGTTCTTAGTTTTCGAGTAGCATGCCTCCAAAGATACATGTTTAGAAATTGCAAATTTTTTTTGCTTCACCAAAAAGCACATTTTCCGTAAAAAGTGATTTTTTTCAAAAAAAGTAAATGACCCCTCTAATTAATCGACTCGATCACCAGAACCTTCCCCTGTTGTCAGAAACATGATAGGTTCCTTAGTTTTCACGTAGCATGCCTCCAAAGATACATGTTTAGAAATTGCAATTTTTTTGTGCTTCACCAAAAAGCCCATTTTCCGTAAAAAGTAATTTTTTTCAAAAAAAGTAAATTACCCCTCTAATTAATCGACTCGATCACCAGAACCTTCCCCAGTTGTCAGAAACATGATAGGTTCCTTAGTTTTCGAGTAGCATGCCTCCAAAGATACATGTTTAGAAACTGCAATTTTTTTTTGCTTCACCAAAAAGCACATTTTCCGTAAAAAGTGATTTTTTTAAAAAAAAGTAAATGACCCCTCTAATTAATCGACTAGATCACCAGAACCTTACTCAGTTGTCAGAAACATTATAGGTTCCTTAGTTTTCACGTAGCATGCCTCCAAAGATACATGTTTAGAAATTGCAATTTTTTTTTGCTTCACCAAAAAGCCCATTTTCCGTAAAAAGTGAATTTTTTCAAAAAAAGTAAATTACCCCTCTAATTAATCGACTCGATCACCAGAACCTTCCCCAGTTGTCAGAAACATGATAGGTTCCTTAGTTTTCGAGTAGCATGCCTCCAAAGATACATGTTTAGAAATTGCAATTTTTTTTTGCTTCATCAAAAAGCCCATTTTCCGTAAAAAGTGATTTTTTTTAAAAAAAGTAAATGACCCCTCTAATTAATCTACTAGATCACCAGAACCTTCCCGTGTTGTCAGAAACATGATAGGTTCCTTAGTTTTCGTGTAGCATGCCTCCAAAGATATGTGTTTAGAAACTGCAATTTTTTTTGCTTCACCAAAAAGCCCATTTTCCGTAAAAAGTGATTTTTTTCAAAAAAAGTATATGACTCCTCTAATTAATCGACTAGATCACCAGAACCTTACCCAGTTGTCAGAAACATGATAGGTTCCTTAGTTTTCACGTAGCATGCCTCCAAAGATACATGTTTAGAAGTTGCAATTTTTTTTTGCTTCACCAAAAAGCCCATTTTCCGTAAAAAGTGATTTTTTAAAAAAAAAGTAAATGACTCCTCTAATTAATCGACTAGATCACCAGAAACTTCCCCAGTTGTCAGAAACATGATAGTTCCCTTAGTTTTCGCATAGCATGCCTCCAAAGATACATGTTTAGAAATTGCAATTTTTTTTTGCTTCACCAAAAAGCCCATTTTCCGTAAAAAGTGATTTTTAAAAAAAAAAGTAAATGACTCCTCTAATTAATCGACTAGATCACCAGAACCTTCCCCTGTTGTCAGAAACATGATAGGTTCCTTAGTTTTCGTGTAGCATGCCTCCAAAGATATGTGTTTAGAAACTGCAATTTTTTTTGCTTCACCAAAAAGCCCATATTCCGTAAAAAGTGATTTTTAAAAAAAAAAGTAAATGACCACTCTAATTAATCGACTAGATAACCAGAACCTTCCACAGTTGTCAAAAACATGATAGGTTCCTTAGTTTTCGAGTAGCATGCCTCCAAAGATACATGTTTAGAAATTGCAATTTTTTATTGCTTCACCAAAAAGCCCATTTTCCATAAAAAATGATTTTTTTCAAAAAAGTAAATGACCCCTCTAATTAATCGACTAGATCACCAGAACCTTCCCGTGTTGTCAGAAACATGATAGGTTCTTAGTTTTCGAGTAGCATGCCTCCAAAGATACATGTTTAGAAATTGCAAATTTTTTTTGCTTCACCAAAAAGCACATTTTCCGTAAAAAGTGATTTTTTTCAAAAAAAGTAAATGACCCCTCTCATTAATCGACTAGATCACTAGAACCTTTCCCTGTTGTCAGAAATATGATAGGTTCCTTAGTTTTCATATAGCATGCCTCCAAAGATACATGTTTAGAAATTGCAATTTTTTTTGCTTCACCAAAAAGCCCATTTTCCATAAAAAGTGATTTTTTTCAAAAAAAGTAAATGACCCCTCTAATTAATTGACTCGATCACCAGAACCTTCCCCTGTTGTCAGAAACATGATAGGTTCCTTAGTTTTCACGTAGCATGCCTCCAAAGATACATGTTTAGAAATGGCAATTTTTTTGTGCTTCACCAAAAAGCCCATTTTCCGTAAGAAGTGATTTTTTTCAAAAAACAGTAAATGACCCCTCTAATTAATTGACTAGATCACCAGAACCTTCCCCAGTTGTCAGAAACATGATAGGTCCCTTAGTTTTCGCATAGCATGCCTCCAAAGATACATGTTTAGAAATTGCAATTTTTTTTTGCTTCACCAAAAAGCCCATTTTCCGTAAAAAGTAATTTTTTTCAAAAAAAGTAAATTACCCCTCTAATTAATCGACTCGATCACCAGAACCTTCCCCAGTTGTCAGAAACATGATAGGTTCCTTAGTTTTCGAGTAGCATGCCTCCAAAGATACATGTTTAGAAATTGCAATTTTTTTTTGCTTCACCAAAAAGCCCATTTTCCGTAAAAAGTGATTTTTTTTAAAAAAAGTAAATGACCCCTCTAATTAATCGACTAGATCACCAGAACCTTACTCAGTTGTCAGAAACATTATAGGTTCCTTAGTTTTCACGTAGCATGCCTCCAAAGATACATGTTTAGAAATTGCAATTTTTTTTTGCTTCACCAAAAAGCCCATTTTCCGTAAAAAGTGAATTTTTTCAAAAAAAGTAAATTACCCCTCTAATTAATCGACTCGATCACCAGAACCTTCCCCAGTTGTCAGAAACATGATAGGTTCCTTAGGTTTCGAGTAGCATGCCTCCAAAGATACATGTTTAGAAATTGCAATTTTTTTTTGCTTCATCAAAAAGCCCATTTTCCGTAAAAAGTGATTTTTTTTAAAAAAAGTAAATGACCCCTCTATTTAATCTACTAGATCACCAGAACCTTCCCGTGTTGTCAGAAACATGATAGGTTCCTTAGTTTTCGTGTAGCATGCCTCCAAAGATATGTGTTTAGAAACTGCAATTTTTTTTGCTTCACCAAAAAGCCCATTTTCCGTAAAAAGTGATTTTTTTCAAAAAAAGTAAATGACTCCTCTAATTAATCGACTAGATCACCAGAACCTTACCCAGTTGTCAGAAACATGATAGGTTCCTTAGTTTTCACGTAGCATGCCTCCAAAGATACATGTTTAGAAATTGCAATTTTTTTGTGCTTCACCAAAAAGCCCATTTTCCGTAAGAAGTGATTTTTTTCAAAAAACAGTAAATGACCCCTCTAATTAATTGACTAGATCACCAGAACCTTCCCCAGTTGTCAGAAACATGATAGTTCCCTTAGTTTTCGCATAGCATGCCTCCAAAGATACATGTTTAGAAATTGCAATTTTTTTTTGCTTCACCAAAAAGACCATTTTCCATAAGAAGTGATTTTTTTCAAAAAACAGTAAATGACCCCTCTAATTAATTGACTAGATCACCAGAACCTTCCCCTGTTGTCAGAAACATGATAGGTTCCTTAGTTTTCACGTAGCATGCCTCCAAAGATACATGTTTAGAAATTGCAATTTTTTTTTGCTTCACCAAAAAGCCCATTTTCCGTAAAAAGTGATTTTTTTCAAAAAAAGTAAATGACCTCTCTAATTAATCGACTAGATCACCAGAACCTTCTCCAGTTGTCAGAAACATGATAGGTCCCTTAGTTTTCGCATAGAATGCCTCCAAAGATACATGTTTAGAAATTGCAATTTTTATTTGCTTCACCAAAAAGCCCATTTTCCATAAAAAGTGATTTTTTTAAAAAAAAGTAAATGTCCACTCTAATTGATCGACTAGATCACCAGAACCTTTCCCAGTTGTCAGAAACATGATAGGTTCCTTAGTTTTCGAGTAGCATGCCTCCAAAGATACATGTTTAGAAATTGCCATTTTTTTTGCTTCACCAAAAAGCCCATTTTCCGTAAAAAGTGATTTTTTTCAAAAAAAGTAAATGACCCCTCTAATTAATCGACTCGATCACCAGAACCTTCCCCTGTTGTCAGAAACATGATAGGTTCCTTAGTTTTCGCGTAGCATGCCTCCAAAGATACATGTTTAGAAATTGCAATTTTTTTTTGCTTCACCAAAAAGCCCATTTTCCGTAAAAAGTGATTTTTTAAAAAAAAAGTAAATGACCCCTCTAATTAATCGACTAGATCACCAGAACCTTCCCGTGTTGTCAGAAATATGATAGGTTCCTTAGTTTTCATGTAGCATGCCTCCAAAGATACATGTTTAGAAATTGCAATTTTTTTTGCTTCACCAAACAGCCCATTTTCCGTAAAAAGTGATTTTTTTCAAAAAAAGTAAATGACCCCTCTAATTAATCGACTCGATCACCTGAACCTTCCCCTGTTGTCAGAAACATGATAGGTTCCTTAGTTTTCGCGTAGCATGCCTCCAAAGATACATGTTTAGAAATTGCAATTTTTTTTTTGCTTCACCAAAAAGCCCATTTTCCGTAAAAAGTGAATTTTTTCAAAAAAAGTAAATTACCCCTCTAATTAATCGACTCGATCACCAGAACCTTCCCCAGTTGTCAGAAACATGATAGGTTCCTTAGGTTTTGAGTAGCATGCCTCCAAAGATACATGTTTAGAAATTGCAATTTTTTTTTGCTTCATCAAAAAGCCCATTTTCCGTAAAAAGTGATTTTTTTTAAAAAAAAGTAAATGACCCCTCTAATTAATCTACTAGATCACCAGAACCTTCCCGTGTTGTCAGAAACATGATAGGTTCCTTAGTTTTCGTGTAGCATGCCTCCAAAGATATGTGTTTAGAAACTGCAATTTTTTTTGCTTCACCAAAAAGCCCATTTTCCGTAAAAAGTGATTTTTTTCAAAAAAAGTAAATGACTCCTCTAATTAATCGACTAGATCACCAGAACCTTACCCAGTTGTCAGAAACATGATAGGTTCCTTAGTTTTCACGTAGCATGCCTCCAAAGATACATGTTTAGAAATTGCAATTTTTTTGTGCTTCACCAAAAAGCCCATTTTCCGTAAGAAGTGATTTTTTTCAAAAAACAGTAAATGACCCCTCTAATTAATTGACTAGATCACCAGAACCTTCCCCAGTGGTCAGAAACATGATAGTTCCCTTAGTTTTCGCATAGCATGCCTCCAAAGATACATGTTTAGAAATTGCAATTTTTTTTTGCTTCACCAAAAAGCCCATTTTCCGTAAAAAGTGATTTTTTTCAAAAAAAGTAAATTACCCCTCTAATTAATCGACTCGATCACCAGAACCTTCCCCAGTTGTCAGAAACATGATAGGTTCCTTAGTTTTCGAGTAGCATGCCTCCAAAGATATGTGTTTAGAAACTGCAATTTTTTTTGCTTCACCAAAAAGCCCATTTTCCGTAAAAAGTGATTTTTAAAAAAAAAAGTAAATGACTCCTCTAATTAATCGACTAGATCACCAGAACCTTCCCCTGTTGTCAGAAACATGATAGGTTCCTTAGTTTTCGTGTAGCATGCCTCCAAAGATATGTGTTTAGAAACTGCAATTTTTTTTGCTTCACCAAAAAGCCCATTTTCCGTAAAAAGTGATTTTTTTCAAAAAAAGTAAATTACCCCTCTAATTAATCGACTCGATCACCAGAACCTTCCCCAGTTGTCAGAAACATGATAGGTTCCTTAGGTTTCGAGTAGCATGCCTCCAAAGATACATGTTTAGAAATTGCAATTTTTTTTTGCTTCACCAAAAAGCCCATTTTCCGTAAAAAGTGATTTTTTAAAAAAAAAGTAAATGACCCCTCTAATTAATCGACTAGATCACCAGAACCTTACTCAGTTGTCAGAAACATGATAGGTTCCTTAGTTTTCACGTAGCATGCCTCCAAAGATACATGTTTAGAAATTGAAATCTTTTTTTGCTTCACCAAAAAGCCCATTTTCCGTAAAAAGTTATTTATTTCAAAAAAAGTAAATGACCCCTCTAATTAATCGACTCGATCACCAGAACCTTCCCCTGTTGTCAGAAACATGATAGGTTACTTAGTTTTTGCGTAGCATGCCTCCAAAGATAAATGTTTAGAAATTGCAATTTTTTTTTGCTTCACCAAAAAGCCCATTTTCCATAAAAAGTGATTTTTTTCAAAAAAAGTAAATGACCCCTCTAATTAATCGACTCGATCACCAGAACCTTCCCCTGTTGTCAGAAACATGATAGGTTCCTTAGTTTTCGCGTAGCATGCCTCCAAAGATACATGTTTAGAAATTGCAATTTTTTTTGCTTCACCAAAAAGCCCATTTTCCGTAAAAAGTGATTTTTTTAAAAAAAAGTAAATGACCCCTCTAATTAATCGACTCGATCACCAGAACCTTCCACAGTTGTCAGAAACATGATAGGTTCCTTAGTTTTCGAGTAGCATGCCTCCAAAGATATGTGTTTAGAAACTGCATTTTTTTTTGCTTCACCAAAAAGCCCATTTTCCATAAAAAGTGATTTTTTTCAAAAAAGTAAATGACCCCTCTAATTAATCGACTAGATCACCAGAATCTTCACGTGTTGTCAGAAACATGATAGGTTCCTTAGTTTTCGTGTAGCATGCCTCCAAAGATGTGTGTTTAGAAACTGCAATTTTTTTTGCTTCACCAAAAAGCCCATTTTCCGTAAAAAGTGATTTTTTTCAAAAAACAGTAAATGACCCCTCTAATTAATCGACTCGATCACCTGAACCTTCCCCTGTTGTCAGAAACATGATAGGTTCCTTAGTTTTCGCGTAGCATGCCTCCAAAGATACATGTTTAGAAATTGCAATTTTTTTTTGCTTCACCAAAAAGCCCATTTTCCGTAAAAAGTGATTTTTTTCAAAAAAAGTAAATGACTCCTCTAATTAATCGACTAGATCACCAGAACCTTACCCAGTTGTCAGAAACATGATAGGTTCCTTAGGTTTTGAGTAGCATGCCTCCAAAGATACATGTTTAGAAATTGCAATTTTTTTTTGCTTCATCAAAAAGCCCATTTTCCGTAAAAAGTGATTTTTTTAAAAAAAAGTAAATGACCCCTCTAATTAATCTACTAGATCACCAGAACCTTCCCGTGTTGTCAGAAACATGATAGGTTCCTTAGTTTTCGTGTAGCATGCCTCCAAAGATATGTGTTTAGAAACTGCAATTTTTTTTGCTTCACCAAAAAGCCCATTTTCCGTAAAAAGTGATTTTTTTCAAAAAAAGTAAATGACTCCTCTAATTAATCGACTAGATCACCAGAACCTTACCCAGTTGTCAGAAACATGATAGGTTCCTTAGTTTTCACGTAGCATGCCTCCAAAGATACATGTTTAGAAATTGCAATTTTTTTTTGCTTCACCAAAAAGCCCATTTTCCGTAAAAAGTGATTTTTTTCAAAAAAAGTAAATTACCCCTCTAATTAATCGACTCGATCACCAGAACCTTCCCCAGTTGTCAGAAACATGATAGGTTCCTTAGTTTTCGAGTAGCATGCCTCCAAAGATATGTGTTTAGAAACTGCAATTTTTTTTGCTTCACCAAAAAGCCCATTTTCCGTAAAAAGTGATTTTTAAAAAAAAAAGTAAATGACTCCTCTAATTAATCGACTAGATCACCAGAACCTTCCCCTGTTGTCAGAAACATGATAGGTTCCTTAGTTTTCGTGTAGCATGCCTCCAAAGATATGTGTTTAGAAACTGCAATTTTTTTTGCTTCACCAAAAAGCCCATTTTCCGTAAAAAGTGATTTTTTTCAAAAAAAGTAAATTACCCCTCTAATTAATCGACTCGATCACCAGAACCTTCCCCAGTTGTCAGAAACATGATAGGTTCCTTAGGTTTCGAGTAGCATGCCTCCAAAGATACATGTTTAGAAATTGCAATTTTTTTTTGCTTCACCAAAAAGCCCATTTTCCGTAAAAAGTGATTTTTTAAAAAAAAAGTAAATGACCCCTCTAATTAATCGACTAGATCACCAGAACCTTACTCAGTTGTCAGAAACATGATAGGTTCCTTAGTTTTCACGTAGCATGCCTCCAAAGATACATGTTTAGAAATTGAAATCTTTTTTTGCTTCACCAAAAAGCCCATTTTCCGTAAAAAGTTATTTTTTTCAAAAAAAGTAAATGACCCCTCTAATTAATCGACTCGATCACCAGAACCTTCCCCTGTTGTCAGAAACATGATAGGTTACTTAGTTTTTGCGTAGCATGCCTCCAAAGATAAATGTTTAGAAATTGCAATTTTTTTTTGCTTCACCAAAAAGCCCATTTTCCATAAAAAGTGATTTTTTTCAAAAAAAGTAAATGACCCCTCTAATTAATCGACTCGATCACCAGAACCTTCCCCTGTTGTCAGAAACATGATAGGTTCCTTAGTTTTCGCGTAGCATGCCTCCAAAGATACATGTTTAGAAATTGCAATTTTTTTTGCTTCACCAAAAAGCCCATTTTCCGTAAAAAGTGATTTTTTTAAAAAAAAGTAAATGACCCCTCTAATTAATCGACTCGATCACCAGAACCTTCCACAGTTGTCAGAAACATGATAGGTTCCTTAGTTTTCGAGTAGCATGCCTCCAAAGATATGTGTTTAGAAACTGCATTTTTTTTTGCTTCACCAAAAAGCCCATTTTCCATAAAAAGTGATTTTTTTCAAAAAAGTAAATGACCCCTCTAATTAATCGACAAGATCACCAGAACCTTTCCCTGTTGTCAGAAATATGATAGGTTCCTTAGTTTTCATGTAGCATGACTCCAAAGATACATGTTTAGAAATTGCCATTTTTTTTGCTTCACCAAAAAGATCATTTTCCGTAAAAAGTGATTTTTTTCAAAAAAAGTAAATGACCCCTCTAATTAATCGACTCGATCACCAGAACCTTCCCCTGTTGTCAGAAACATGATAGGTTCCTTAGTTTTCGCGTAGCATGCCTCCAAAGATACATGTTTAGAAATTGCAATTTTTTTTTGCTTCACCAAAAAGCCCATTTTCCGTAAAAAGTGATTTTTTTAAAAAAAAGTAAATGACACCTTTAATTAATCGACTAGATCACCAGAACCTTCCCGTGTTGTCAGAAACATGATAGGTTCCTTAGTTTTTGTGTAGCATGCCTCCAAAGATATGTGTTTAGAAACTGCAATTTTTTTTGCTTCACCAAAAAGCCCATTTTCCATAAAAAGTGATTTTTTTCAAAAAAGTAAATGACCCCTCTAATTAATCGACTAGATCACCAGAATCTTCCCGTGTTGTCAGAAACATGATAGGTTCCTTAGTTTTCGTGTAGCATGCCTCCAAAGATGTGTGTTTAGAAACTGCAATTTTTTTTGCTTCACCAAAAAGCCCATTTTCCGTAAAAAGTGAATTTTTTCAAAAAAAGTAAATTACCCCTCTAATTAATCGACTCGATCACCAGAACCTTCCCCAGTTGTCAGAAACATGATAGTTCCCTTAGTTTTCGCATAGCATGCCTCCAAAGATACATGTTTAGAAATTGCAATTTTTTTTTGCTTCACCAAAAAGCCCATTTTCCGTAAAAAGTGATTTTTTTCAAAAAAAGTAAATTACCCCTCTAATTAATCGACTCGATCACCAGAACCTTCCCCAGTTGTCAGAAACATGATAGGTTCCTTAGTTTTCGAGTAGCATGCCTCCAAAGATATGTGTTTAGAAACTGCATTTTTTTTTGCTTCACCAAAAAGCCCATTTTCCATAAAAAGTGATTTTTTTCAAAAAAGTAAATGACCCCTCTAATTAATCGACTAGATCACCAGAATCTTCACGTGTTGTCAGAAACATGATAGGTTCCTTAGTTTTCGTGTAGCATGCCTCCAAAGATGTGTGTTTAGAAACTGCAATTTTTTTTGCTTCACCAAAAAGCCCATTTTCCGTAAAAAGTGATTTTTTTCAAAAAACAGTAAATGACCCCTCTAATTAATCGACAAGATCACCAGAACCTTCCCCAGTTGTCAGAAACATGATAGGTCCCTTAGTTTTCGCATAGCATGCCTCCAAAGATACATGTTTAGAAATTGCAATTTTTTTTTGCTTCACCAAAAAGCCCATTTTCCATAAAAAGTGATTTTTTTCAAAAAAAGTAAATGACCCCTCTAATTAATCGACTAGATCACCAGAACCTTTCCCTGTTGTCAGAAATATGATAGGTTCCTTAGTTTTCATGTAGCATGACTCCAAAGATACATGTTTAGAAATTGCCATTTTTTTTGCTTCACCAAAAAGACCATTTTCCGTAAAAAGTGATTTTTTTCAAAAAAAGTAAATGACCCCTCTAATTAATCGACTCGATCACCAGAACCTTCCCGTGTTGTCAGAAACATGATAGGTTCCTTAGTTTTTGTGTAGCATGCCTCCAAAGATATGTGTTTAGAAACTGCAATTTTTTTTGCTTCACCAAAAAGCCCATTTTCCATAAAAAGTGATTTTTTTCAAAAAAGTAAATGACCCCTCTAATTAATCGACTAGATCACCAGAATCTTCCCGTGTTGTCAGAAACATGATAGGTTCCTTAGTTTTCGTGTAGCATGCCTCCAAAGATGTGTGTTTAGAAACTGCAATTTTTTTTGCTTCACCAAAAAGCCCATTTTCCGTAAAAAGTGAATTTTTTCAAAAAAAGTAAATTACCCCTCTAATTAATCGACTCGATCACCAGAACCTTCCCCAGTTGTCAGAAACATGATAGTTCCCTTAGTTTTCGCATAGCATGCCTCCAAAGATACATGTTTAGAAATTGCAATTTTTTTTTGCTTCACCAAAAAGCCCATTTTCCGTAAAAAGTGATTTTTTTCAAAAAAAGTAAATTACCCCTCTAATTAATCGACTCGATCACCAGAACCTTCCCCAGTTGTCAGAAACATGATAGGTTCCTTAGTTTTCGAGTAGCATGCCTCCAAAGATATGTGTTTAGAAACTGCAATTTTTTTTGCTTCACCAAAAAGCCCATTTTCCGTAAAAAGTGATTTTTAAAAAAAAAAGTAAATGACTCCTCTAATTAATCGACTAGATCACCAGAACCTTCCCCAGTTGTCAGAAACATGATAGTTCCCTTAGTTTTCGCATAGCATGCCTCCAAAGATACATGTTTAGAAATTGCAATTTTTTTTTGCTTCACCAAAAAGCCCATTTTCCGTAAAAAGTGATTTTTAAAAAAAAAAGTAAATGACTCCTCTAATTAATCGACTAGATCACCAGAACCTTCCCCTGTTGTCAGAAACATGATAGGTTCCTTAGTTTTCGCGTAGCATGCCTCCAAAGATACATGTTTAGAAATTGCAATATTTTTTTGTTTCACCAAAAAGCCCATTTTCCGTAAAAAGTGATTTTTTTAAAAAAAAGTAAATGACACCTTTAATTAATCGACTAGATCACCAGAACCTTCCCGTGTTGTCAGAAACATGATAGGTTCCTTAGTTTTTGTGTAGCATGCCTCCAAAGATATGTGTTTAGAAACTGCAATTTTTTTTGCTTCACCAAAAAGCCCATTTTCCATAAAAAGTGATTTTTTTCAAAAAAGTAAATGACCCCTCTAATTAATCGACTAGATCACCAGAATCTTCCCGTGTTGTCAGAAACATGATAGGTTCCTTAGTTTTCGTGTAGCATGCCTCCAAAGATGTGTGTTTAGAAACTGCAATTTTTTTTGCTTCACCAAAAAGCCCATTTTCCGAAAAAAGTGAATTTTTTCAAAAAAAGTAAATTACCCCTCTAATTAATCGACTCGATCACCAGAACCTTCCCCAGTTGTCAGAAACATGATAGTTCCCTTAGTTTTCGCATAGCATGCCTCCAAAGATACATGTTTAGAAATTGCAATTTTTTTTTGCTTCACCAAAAAGCCCATTTTCCGTAAAAAGTGATTTTTTTCAAAAAAAGTAAATTACCCCTCTAATTAATCGACTCGATCACCAGAACCTTCCCCAGTTGTCAGAAACATGATAGGTTCCTTATTTTTCGAGTAGCATGCCTCCAAAGATATGTGTTTAGAAACTGCAATTTTTTTTGCTTCATCAAAAAGCCCATTTTCCGTAAAAAGTGATTTTTAAAAAAAAAAGTAAATGACTCCTCTAATTAATCGACTAGATCACCAGAACCTTCCCCAGTTGTCAGAAACATGATAGTTCCCTTAGTTTTCGCATAGCATGCCTCCAAAGATACATGTTTAGAAATTGCAATTTTTTTTTGCTTCACCAAAAAGCCCATTTTCCGTAAAAAGTGATTTTTAAAAAAAAAAGTAAATGACTCCTCTAATTAATCGACTAGATCACCAGAACCTTCCCCTGTTGTCAGAAACATGATAGGTTCCTTAGTTTTCGTGTAGCATGCCTCCAAAGATATGTGTTTAGAAACTGCAATTTTTTTTGCTTCACCAAAAAGCCCATATTCCGTAAAAAGTGATTTTTAAAAAAAAAAGTAAATGACCACTCTAATTAATCGACTAGATAACCAGAACCTTCCACAGTTGTCAAAAACATGATAGGTTCCTTAGTTTTCGAGTAGCATGCCTCCAAAGATACATGTTTAGAAATTGCAATTTTTTTTTGCTTCACCAAAAAGCCCATTTTCCATAAAAAATGATTTTTTTCAAAAAAGTAAATGACCCCTCTAATTAATCGACTAGATCACCAGAACCTTCCCGTGTTGTCAGAAACATGATAGGTTCTTAGTTTTCGAGTAGCATGCCTCCAAAGATACATGTTTAGAAATTGCAAATTTTTTTTGCTTCACCAAAAAGCACATTTTCCGTAAAAAGTGATTTTTTTCAAAAAAAGTAAATGACCCCTCTCATTAATCAACTAGATCACCAGAACCTTCCCGTGTTGTCAGAAACATGATAGGTTCTTAGTTTTCGAGTAGCATGCCTCCAAAGATACATGTTTAGAAATTGCAAATTTTTTTTGCTTCACCAAAAAGCACATTTTCCGTAAAAAGTGATTTTTTTCAAAAAAAGGAAATGACCCCTCTAATTAATCGACTAGATCACCAGAACCTTCCCGTGTTGTCAGAAACATGATAGGTTCTTAGTTTTCGAGTAGCATGCCTCCAAAGATACATGTTTAGAAATTGCAAATTTTTTTTGCTTCACCAAAAAGCCCATTTTCCGTAAGAAGTGATTTTTTTCAAAAAAAGTAAATGACCCCTCTAATTAATCGACTCGATCACCAGAACCTTCCCCTGTTGTCAGAAACATGATAGGTTCCTTAGTTTTCACGTAGCATGCCTCCAAAGATACATGTTTAGAAATTGCAATTTTTTTGTGCTTCACCAAAAAGCCCATTTTCCGTAAGAAGTGATTTTTTTCAAAAAACAGTAAATGACCCCTCTAATTAATTGACTAGATCACCAGAACCTTCCCCAGTTGTCAGAAACATGATAGGTCCCTTAGTTTTCGCATAGCATGCCTCCAAAGATACATGTTTAGAAATTGCAATTTTTTTTTGCTTCACCAAAAAGCCCATTTTCCGTAAAAAGTAATTTTTTTCAAAAAAAGTAAATTACCCCTCTAATTAATCGACTAGATCACCAGAACCTTACTCAGTTGTCAGAAACATTATAGGTTCCTTAGTTTTCACGTAGCATGCCTCCAAAGATACATGTTTAGAAATTGCAATTTTTTTTTGCTTCACCAAAAAGCCCATTTTCCGTAAAAAGTGAATTTTTTCAAAAAAAGTAAATTACCCCTCTAATTAATCGACTCGATCACCAGAACCTTCCCCAGTTGTCAGAAACATGATAGGTTCCTTAGGTTTCGAGTAGCATGCCTCCAAAGATACATGTTTAGAAATTGCAATTTTTTTTTGCTTCATCAAAAAGCCCATTTTCCGTAAAAAGTGATTTTTTTTAAAAAAAGTAAATGACCCCTCTAATTAATCTACTAGATCACCAGAACCTTCCCGTGTTGTCAGAAACATGATAGGTTCCTTAGTTTTCGTGTAGCATGCCTCCAAAGATATGTGTTTAGAAACTGCAATTTTTTTTGCTTCACCAAAAAGCCCATTTTCCGTAAAAAGTGATTTTTTTCAAAAAAAGTAAATGACTCCTCTAATTAATCGACTAGATCACCAGAACCTTACCCAGTTGTCAGAAACATGATAGGTTCCTTAGTTTTCACGTAGCATGCCTCCAAAGATACATGTTTAGAAGTTGCAATTTTTTTTTGCTTCACCAAAAAGCCCATTTTCCGTAAAAAGTGATTTTTAAAAAAAAAAGTAAATGACTCCTCTCATTAATCGACTAGATCACTAGAACCTTTCCCTGTTGTCAGAAATATGATAGGTTCCTTAGTTTTCATATAGCATGCCTCCAAAGATACATGTTTAGAAATTGCAATTTTTTTTGCTTCACCAAAAAGCCCATTTTCCATAAAAAGTGATTTTTTTCAAAAAAAGTAAATGACCCCTCTAATTAATTGACTCGATCACCAGAACCTTCCCCTGTTGTCAGAAACATGATAGGTTCCTTAGTTTTCACGTAGCATGCCTCCAAAGATACATGTTTAGAAATGGCAATTTTTTTGTGCTTCACCAAAAAGCCCATTTTCCGTAAGAAGTGATTTTTTTCAAAAAACAGTAAATGACCCCTCTAATTAATTGACTAGATCACCAGAACCTTCCCCAGTTGTCAGAAACATGATAGGTCCCTTAGTTTTCGCATAGCATGCCTCCAAAGATACATGTTTAGAAATTGCAATTTTTTTTTGCTTCACCAAAAAGCCCATTTTCCGTAAAAAGTAATTTTTTTCAAAAAAAGTAAATTACCCCTCTAATTAATCGACTCGATCACCAGAACCTTCCCCAGTTGTCAGAAACATGATAGGTTCCTTAGTTTTCGAGTAGCATGCCTCCAAAGATACATGTTTAGAAATTGCAATTTTTTTTTGCTTCACCAAAAAGCCCATTTTCCGTAAAAAGTGATTTTTTTTTAAAAAAGTAAATGACCCCTCTAATTAATCGACTAGATCACCAGAACCTTACTCAGTTGTCAGAAACATTATAGGTTCCTTAGTTTTCACGTAGCATGCCTCCAAAGATACATGTTTAGAAATTGCAATTTTTTTTTGCTTCACCAAAAAGCCCATTTTCCGTAAAAAGTGAATTTTTTCAAAAAAAGTAAATTACCCCTCTAATTAATCGACTCGATCACCAGAACCTTCCCCAGTTGTCAGAAACATGATAGGTTCCTTAGGTTTCGAGTAGCATGCCTCCAAAGATACATGTTTAGAAATTGCAATTTTTTTTTGCTTCATCAAAAAGCCCATTTTCCGTAAAAAGTGATTTTTTTTAAAAAAAGTAAATGACCCCTCTATTTAATCTACTAGATCACCAGAACCTTCCCGTGTTGTCAGAAACATGATAGGTTCCTTAGTTTTCGTGTAGCATGCCTCCAAAGATATGTGTTTAGAAACTGCAATTTTTTTTGCTTCACCAAAAAGCCCATTTTCCGTAAAAAGTGATTTTTTTCAAAAAAAGTAAATGACTCCTCTAATTAATCGACTAGATCACCAGAACCTTACCCAGTTGTCAGAAACATGATAGGTTCCTTAGTTTTCACGTAGCATGCCTCCAAAGATACATGTTTAGAAATTGCAATTTTTTTGTGCTTCACCAAAAAGCCCATTTTCCGTAAGAAGTGATTTTTTTCAAAAAACAGTAAATGACCCCTCTAATTAATTGACTAGATCACCAGAACCTTCCCCAGTTGTCAGAAACATGATAGTTCCCTTAGTTTTCGCATAGCATGCCTCCAAAGATACATGTTTAGAAATTGCAATTTTTTTTTGCTTCACCAAAAAGACCATTTTCCATAAGAAGTGATTTTTTTCAAAAAACAGTAAATGACCCCTCTAATTAATTGACTAGATCACCAGAACCTTCCCCTGTTGTCAGAAACATGATAGGTTCCTTAGTTTTCACGTAGCATGCCTCCAAAGATACATGTTTAGAAATTGCAATTTTTTTTTGCTTCACCAAAAAGCCCATTTTCCGTAAAAAGTGATTTTTTTCAAAAAAAGTAAATGACCTCTCTAATTAATCGACTAGATCACCAGAACCTTCTCCAGTTGTCAGAAACATGATAGGTCCCTTAGTTTTCGCATAGAATGCCTCCAAAGATACATGTTTAGAAATTGCAATTTTTATTTGCTTCACCAAAAAGCCCATTTTCCATAAAAAGTGATTTTTTTAAAAAAAAGTAAATGTCCACTCTAATTGATCGACTAGATCACCAGAACCTTTCCCAGTTGTCAGAAACATGATAGGTTCCTTAGTTTTCGAGTAGCATGCCTCCAAAGATACATGTTTAGAAATTGCCATTTTTTTTGCTTCACCAAAAAGCCCATTTTCCGTAAAAAGTGATTTTTTTCAAAAAAAGTAAATGACCCCTCTAATTAATCGACTCGATCACCAGAACCTTCCCCTGTTGTCAGAAACATGATAGGTTCCTTAGTTTTCGCGTAGCATGCCTCCAAAGATACATGTTTAGAAATTGCAATTTTTTTTTGCTTCACCAAAAAGCCCATTTTCCGTAAAAAGTGATTTTTTAAAAAAAAAGTAAATGACCCCTCTAATTAATCGACTAGATCACCAGAACCTTCCCGTGTTGTCAGAAATATGATAGGTTCCTTAGTTTTCATGTAGCATGCCTCCAAAGATACATGTTTAGAAATTGCAATTTTTTTTGCTTCACCAAACAGCCCATTTTCCGTAAAAAGTGTTTTTTTTTCAAAAAAAGTAAATGACCCCTCTAATTAATCGACTCGATCACCTGAACCTTCCCCTGTTGTCAGAAACATGATAGGTTCCTTAGTTTTCGCGTAGCATGCCTCCAAAGATACATGTTTAGAAATTGCAATTTTTTTTTTGCTTCACCAAAAAGCCCATTTTCCGTAAAAAGTGAATTTTTTCAAAAAAAGTAAATTACCCCTCTAATTAATCGACTCGATCACCAGAACCTTCCCCAGTTGTCAGAAACATGATAGGTTCCTTAGGTTTTGAGTAGCATGCCTCCAAAGATACATGTTTAGAAATTGCAATTTTTTTTTGCTTCATCAAAAAGCCCATTTTCCGTAAAAAGTGATTTTTTTTAAAAAAAAGTAAATGACCCCTCTAATTAATCTACTAGATCACCAGAACCTTCCCGTGTTGTCAGAAACATGATAGGTTCCTTAGTTTTCGTGTAGCATGCCTCCAAAGATATGTGTTTAGAAACTGCAATTTTTTTTGCTTCACCAAAAAGCCCATTTTCCGTAAAAAGTGATTTTTTTCAAAAAAAGTAAATGACTCCTCTAATTAATCGACTAGATCACCAGAACCTTACCCAGTTGTCAGAAACATGATAGGTTCCTTAGTTTTCACGTAGCATGCCTCCAAAGATACATGTTTAGAAATTGCAATTTTTTTGTGCTTCACCAAAAAGCCCATTTTCCGTAAGAAGTGATTTTTTTCAAAAAACAGTAAATGACCCCTCTAATTAATTGACTAGATCACCAGAACCTTCCCCAGTGGTCAGAAACATGATAGTTCCCTTAGTTTTCGCATAGCATGCCTCCAAAGATACATGTTTAGAAATTGCAATTTTTTTTTGCTTCACCAAAAAGCCCATTTTCCGTAAAAAGTGATTTTTTTCAAAAAAAGTAAATTACCCCTCTAATTAATCGACTCGATCACCAGAACCTTCCCCAGTTGTCAGAAACATGATAGGTTCCTTAGTTTTCGAGTAGCATGCCTCCAAAGATATGTGTTTAGAAACTGCAATTTTTTTTGCTTCACCAAAAAGCCCATTTTCCGTAAAAAGTGATTTTTAAAAAAAAAAGTAAATGACTCCTCTAATTAATCGACTAGATCACCAGAACCTTCCCCTGTTGTCAGAAACATGATAGGTTCCTTAGTTTTCGTGTAGCATGCCTCCAAAGATATGTGTTTAGAAACTGCAATTTTTTTTGCTTCACCAAAAAGCCCATTTTCCGTAAAAAGTGATTTTTTTCAAAAAAAGTAAATTACCCCTCTAATTAATCGACTCGATCACCAGAACCTTCCCCAGTTGTCAGAAACATGATAGGTTCCTTAGGTTTCGAGTAGCATGCCTCCAAAGATACATGTTTAGAAATTGCAATTTTTTTTTGCTTCACCAAAAAGCCCATTTTCCGTAAAAAGTGATTTTTTAAAAAAAAAGTAAATGACCCCTCTAATTAATCGACTAGATCACCAGAACCTTACTCAGTTGTCAGAAACATGATAGGTTCCTTAGTTTTCACGTAGCATGCCTCCAAAGATACATGTTTAGAAATTGAAATCTTTTTTTGCTTCACCAAAAAGCCCATTTTCCGTAAAAAGTTATTTATTTCAAAAAAAGTAAATGACCCCTCTAATTAATCGACTCGATCACCAGAACCTTCCCCTGTTGTCAGAAACATGATAGGTTACTTAGTTTTTGCGTAGCATGCCTCCAAAGATAAATGTTTAGAAATTGCAATTTTTTTTTGCTTCACCAAAAAGCCCATTTTCCATAAAAAGTGATTTTTTTCAAAAAAAGTAAATGACCCCTCTAATTAATCGACTCGATCACCAGAACCTTCCCCTGTTGTCAGAAACATGATAGGTTCCTTAGTTTTCGCGTAGCATGCCTCCAAAGATACATGTTTAGAAATTGCAATTTTTTTTGCTTCACCAAAAAGCCCATTTTCCGTAAAAAGTGATTTTTTTAAAAAAAAGTAAATGACCCCTCTAATTAATCGACTCGATCACCAGAACCTTCCACAGTTGTCAGAAACATGATAGGTTCCTTAGTTTTCGAGTAGCATGCCTCCAAAGATATGTGTTTAGAAACTGCATTTTTTTTTGCTTCACCAAAAAGCCCATTTTCCATAAAAAGTGATTTTTTTCAAAAAAGTAAATGACCCCTCTAATTAATCGACTAGATCACCAGAATCTTCACGTGTTGTCAGAAACATGATAGGTTCCTTAGTTTTCGTGTAGCATGCCTCCAAAGATGTGTGTTTAGAAACTGCAATTTTTTTTGCTTCACCAAAAAGCCCATTTTCCGTAAAAAGTGATTTTTTTCAAAAAACAGTAAATGACCCCTCTAATTAATCGACTCGATCACCTGAACCTTCCCCTGTTGTCAGAAACATGATAGGTTCCTTAGTTTTCGCGTAGCATGCCTCCAAAGATACATGTTTAGAAATTGCAATTTTTTTTTGCTTCACCAAAAAGCCCATTTTCCGTAAAAAGTGATTTTTTTCAAAAAAAGTAAATGACTCCTCTAATTAATCGACTAGATCACCAGAACCTTACCCAGTTGTCAGAAACATGATAGGTTCCTTAGGTTTTGAGTAGCATGCCTCCAAAGATACATGTTTAGAAATTGCAATTTTTTTTTGCTTCATCAAAAAGCCCATTTTCCGTAAAAAGTGATTTTTTTAAAAAAAAGTAAATGACCCCTCTAATTAATCTACTAGATCACCAGAACCTTCCCGTGTTGTCAGAAACATGATAGGTTCCTTAGTTTTCGTGTAGCATGCCTCCAAAGATATGTGTTTAGAAACTGCAATTTTTTTTGCTTCACCAAAAAGCCCATTTTCCGTAAAAAGTGATTTTTTTCAAAAAAAGTAAATGACTCCTCTAATTAATCGACTAGATCACCAGAACCTTACCCAGTTGTCAGAAACATGATAGGTTCCTTAGTTTTCACGTAGCATGCCTCCAAAGATACATGTTTAGAAATTGCAATTTTTTTGTGCTTCACCAAAAAGCCAATTTTCCGTAAGAAGTGATTTTTTTCAAAAAACAGTAAATGACCCCTCTAATTAATTGACTAGATCACCAGAACCTTCCCCAGTGGTCAGAAACATGATAGTTCCCTTAGTTTTCGCATAGCATGCCTCCAAAGATACATGTTTAGAAATTGCAATTTTTTTTTGCTTCACCAAAAAGCCCATTTTCCGTAAAAAGTGATTTTTTTCAAAAAAAGTAAATTACCCCTCTAATTAATCGACTCGATCACCAGAACCTTCCCCAGTTGTCAGAAACATGATAGGTTCCTTAGTTTTCGAGTAGCATGCCTCCAAAGATATGTGTTTAGAAACTGCAATTTTTTTTGCTTCACCAAAAAGCCCATTTTCCGTAAAAAGTGATTTTTAAAAAAAAAAGTAAATGACTCCTCTAATTAATCGACTAGATCACCAGAACCTTCCCCTGTTGTCAGAAACATGATAGGTTCCTTAGTTTTCGTGTAGCATGCCTCCAAAGATATGTGTTTAGAAACTGCAATTTTTTTTGCTTCACCAAAAAGCCCATTTTCCGTAAAAAGTGATTTTTTTCAAAAAAAGTAAATTACCCCTCTAATTAATCGACTCGATCACCAGAACCTTCCCCAGTTGTCAGAAACATGATAGGTTCCTTAGGTTTCGAGTAGCATGCCTCCAAAGATACATGTTTAGAAATTGCAATTTTTTTTTGCTTCACCAAAAAGCCCATTTTCCGTAAAAAGTGATTTTTTAAAAAAAAAGTAAATGACCCCTCTAATTAATCGACTAGATCACCAGAACCTTACTCAGTTGTCAGAAACATGATAGGTTCCTTAGTTTTCACGTAGCATGCCTCCAAAGATACATGTTTAGAAATTGAAATCTTTTTTTGCTTCACCAAAAAGCCCATTTTCCGTAAAAAGTTATTTTTTTCAAAAAAAGTAAATGACCCCTCTAATTAATCGACTCGATCACCAGAACCTTCCCCTGTTGTCAGAAACATGATAGGTTACTTAGTTTTTGCGTAGCATGCCTCCAAAGATAAATGTTTAGAAATTGCAATTTTTTTTTGCTTCACCAAAAAGCCCATTTTCCATAAAAAGTGATTTTTTTCAAAAAAAGTAAATGACCCCTCTAATTAATCGACTCGATCACCAGAACCTTCCCCTGTTGTCAGAAACATGATAGGTTCCTTAGTTTTCGCGTAGCATGCATCCAAAGATACATGTTTAGAAATTGCAATTTTTTTTGCTTCACCAAAAAGCCCATTTTCCGTAAAAAGTGATTTTTTTAAAAAAAAGTAAATGACCCCTCTAATTAATCGACTCGATCACCAGAACCTTCCACAGTTGTCAGAAACATGATAGGTTCCTTAGTTTTCGAGTAGCATGCCTCCAAAGATATGTGTTTAGAAACTGCATTTTTTTTTGCTTCACCAAAAAGCCCATTTTCCATAAAAAGTGATTTTTTTCAAAAAAGTAAATGACCCCTCTAATTAATCGACTAGATCACCAGAATCTTCACGTGTTGTCAGAAACATGATAGGTTCCTTAGTTTTCGTGTAGCATGCCTCCAAAGATGTGTGTTTAGAAACTGCAATTTTTTTTGCTTCACCAAAAAGCCCATTTTCCGTAAAAAGTGATTTTTTTCAAAAAACAGTAAATGACCCCTCTAATTAATCGACAAGATCACCAGAACCTTTCCCTGTTGTCAGAAATATGATAGGTTCCTTAGTTTTCATGTAGCATGACTCCAAAGATACATGTTTAGAAATTGCCATTTTTTTTGCTTCACCAAAAAGATCATTTTCCGTAAAAAGTGATTTTTTTCAAAAAAAGTAAATGACCCCTCTAATTAATCGACTCGATCACCAGAACCTTCCCCTGTTGTCAGAAACATGATAGGTTCCTTAGTTTTCGCGTAGCATGCCTCCAAAGATACATGTTTAGAAATTGCAATTTTTTTTTGCTTCACCAAAAAGCCCATTTTCCGTAAAAAGTGATTTTTTTAAAAAAAAGTAAATGACACCTTTAATTAATCGACTAGATCACCAGAACCTTCCCGTGTTGTCAGAAACATGATAGGTTCCTTAGTTTTTGTGTAGCATGCCTCCAAAGATATGTGTTTAGAAACTGCAATTTTTTTTGCTTCACCAAAAAGCCCATTTTCCATAAAAAGTGATTTTTTTCAAAAAAGTAAATGACCCCTCTAATTAATCGACTAGATCACCAGAATCTTCCCGTGTTGTCAGAAACATGATAGGTTCCTTAGTTTTCGTGTAGCATGCCTCCAAAGATGTGTGTTTAGAAACTGCAATTTTTTTTGCTTCACCAAAAAGCCCATTTTCCGTAAAAAGTGAATTTTTTCAAAAAAAGTAAATTACCCCTCTAATTAATCGACTCGATCACCAGAACCTTCCCCAGTTGTCAGAAACATGATAGTTCCCTTAGTTTTCGCATAGCATGCCTCCAAAGATACATGTTTAGAAATTGCAATTTTTTTTTGCTTCACCAAAAAGCCCATTTTCCGTAAAAAGTGATTTTTTTCAAAAAAAGTAAATTACCCCTCTAATTAATCGACTCGATCACCAGAACCTTCCCCAGTTGTCAGAAACATGATAGGTTCCTTAGTTTTCGAGTAGCATGCCTCCAAAGATATGTGTTTAGAAACTGCATTTTTTTTTGCTTCACCAAAAAGCCCATTTTCCATAAAAAGTGATTTTTTTCAAAAAAGTAAATGACCCCTCTAATTAATCGACTAGATCACCAGAATCTTCACGTGTTGTCAGAAACATGATAGGTTCCTTAGTTTTCGTGTAGCATGCCTCCAAAGATGTGTGTTTAGAAACTGCAATTTTTTTTGCTTCACCAAAAAGCCCATTTTCCGTAAAAAGTGATTTTTTTCAAAAAACAGTAAATGACCCCTCTAATTAATCGACAAGATCACCAGAACCTTCCCCAGTTGTCAGAAACATGATAGGTCCCTTAGTTTTCGCATAGCATGCCTCCAAAGATACATGTTTAGAAATTGCAATTTTTTTTTGCTTCACCAAAAAGCCCATTTTCCATAAAAAGTGATTTTTTTCAAAAAAAGTAAATGACCCCTCTAATTAATCGACTCGATCACCAGAACCTTCCCCTGTTGTCAGAAACATGATAGGTTCCTTAGTTTTCGCGTAGCATGCCTCCAAAGATACATGTTTAGAAATTGCAATTTTTTTTGCTTCACCAAAAAGCCCATTTTCCGTAAAAAGTGATTTTTTTAAAAAAAAGTAAATGACCCCTCTAATTAATCGACTCGATCACCAGAACCTTCCACAGTTGTCAGAAACATGATAGGTTCCTTAGTTTTCGAGTAGCATGCCTCCAAAGATATGTGTTTAGAAACTGCATTTTTTTTTGCTTCACCAAAAAGCCCATTTTCCATAAAAAGTGATTTTTTTCAAAAAAGTAAATGACCCCTCTAATTAATCGACAAGATCACCAGAACCTTTCCCTGTTGTCAGAAATATGATAGGTTCCTTAGTTTTCATGTAGCATGACTCCAAAGATACATGTTTAGAAATTGCCATTTTTTTTGCTTCACCAAAAAGATCATTTTCCGTAAAAAGTGATTTTTTTCAAAAAAAGTAAATGACCCCTCTAATTAATCGACTCGATCACCAGAACCTTCCCCTGTTGTCAGAAACATGATAGGTTCCTTAGTTTTCGCGTAGCATGCCTCCAAAGATACATGTTTAGAAATTGCAATTTTTTTTTGCTTCACCAAAAAGCCCATTTTCCGTAAAAAGTGATTTTTTTAAAAAAAAGTAAATGACACCTTTAATTAATCGACTAGATCACCAGAACCTTCCCGTGTTGTCAGAAACATGATAGGTTCCTTAGTTTTTGTGTAGCATGCCTCCAAAGATATGTGTTTAGAAACTGCAATTTTTTTTGCTTCACCAAAAAGCCCATTTTCCATAAAAAGTGATTTTTTTCAAAAAAGTAAATGACCCCTCTAATTAATCGACTAGATCACCAGAATCTTCCCGTGTTGTCAGAAACATGATAGGTTCCTTAGTTTTCGTGTAGCATGCCTCCAAAGATGTGTGTTTAGAAACTGCAATTTTTTTTGCTTCACCAAAAAGCCCATTTTCCGTAAAAAGTGAATTTTTTCAAAAAAAGTAAATTACCCCTCTAATTAATCGACTCGATCACCAGAACCTTCCCCAGTTGTCAGAAACATGATAGTTCCCTTAGTTTTCGCATAGCATGCCTCCAAAGATACATGTTTAGAAATTGCAATTTTTTTTTGCTTCACCAAAAAGCCCATTTTCCGTAAAAAGTGATTTTTTTCAAAAAAAGTAAATTACCCCTCTAATTAATCGACTCGATCACCAGAACCTTCCCCAGTTGTCAGAAACATGATAGGTTCCTTAGTTTTCGAGTAGCATGCCTCCAAAGATATGTGTTTAGAAACTGCATTTTTTTTTGCTTCACCAAAAAGCCCATTTTCCATAAAAAGTGATTTTTTTCAAAAAAGTAAATGACCCCTCTAATTAATCGACTAGATCACCAGAATCTTCACGTGTTGTCAGAAACATGATAGGTTCCTTAGTTTTCGTGTAGCATGCCTCCAAAGATGTGTGTTTAGAAACTGCAATTTTTTTTGCTTCACCAAAAAGCCCATTTTCCGTAAAAAGTGATTTTTTTCAAAAAACAGTAAATGACCCCTCTAATTAATCGACAAGATCACCAGAACCTTCCCCAGTTGTCAGAAACATGATAGGTCCCTTAGTTTTCGCATAGCATGCCTCCAAAGATACATGTTTAGAAATTGCAATTTTTTTTTGCTTCACCAAAAAGCCCATTTTCCATAAAAAGTGATTTTTTTCAAAAAAAGTAAATGACCCCTCTAATTAATCGACTAGATCACCAGAACCTTTCCCTGTTGTCAGAAATATGATAGGTTCCTTAGTTTTCATGTAGCATGACTCCAAAGATACATGTTTAGAAATTGCCATTTTTTTTGCTTCACCAAAAAGACCATTTTCCGTAAAAAGTGATTTTTTTCAAAAAAAGTAAATGACCCCTCTAATTAATCGACTCGATCACCAGAACCTTCCCGTGTTGTCAGAAACATGATAGGTTCCTTAGTTTTTGTGTAGCATGCCTCCAAAGATATGTGTTTAGAAACTGCAATTTTTTTTGCTTCACCAAAAAGCCCATTTTCCATAAAAAGTGATTTTTTTCAAAAAAGTAAATGACCCCTCTAATTAATCGACTAGATCACCAGAATCTTCCCGTGTTGTCAGAAACATGATAGGTTCCTTAGTTTTCGTGTAGCATGCCTCCAAAGATGTGTGTTTAGAAACTGCAATTTTTTTTGCTTCACCAAAAAGCCCATTTTCCGTAAAAAGTGAATTTTTTCAAAAAAAGTAAATTACCCCTCTAATTAATCGACTCGATCACCAGAACCTTCCCCAGTTGTCAGAAACATGATAGTTCCCTTAGTTTTCGCATAGCATGCCTCCAAAGATACATGTTTAGAAATTGCAATTTTTTTTTGCTTCACCAAAAAGCCCATTTTCCGTAAAAAGTGATTTTTTTCAAAAAAAGTAAATTACCCCTCTAATTAATCGACTCGATCACCAGAACCTTCCCCAGTTGTCAGAAACATGATAGTTCCCTTAGTTTTCGCATAGCATGCCTCCAAAGATACATGTTTAGAAATTGCAATTTTTTTTTGCTTCACCAAAAAGCCCATTTTCCGTAAAAAGTGATTTTTTTCAAAAAAAGTAAATTACCCCTCTAATTAATCGACTCGATCACCAGAACCTTCCCCAGTTGTCAGAAACATGATAGGTTCCTTATTTTTCGAGTAGCATGCCTCCAAAGATATGTGTTTAGAAACTGCAATTTTTTTTGCTTCATCAAAAAGCCCATTTTCCGTAAAAAGTGATTTTTAAAAAAAAAAGTAAATGACTCCTCTAATTAATCGACTAGATCACCAGAACCTTCCCCAGTTGTCAGAAACATGATAGTTCCCTTAGTTTTCGCATAGCATGCCTCCAAAGATACATGTTTAGAAATTGCAATTTTTTTTTGCTTCACCAAAAAGCCCATTTTCCGTAAAAAGTGATTTTTAAAAAAAAAAGTAAATGACTCCTCTAATTAATCGACTAGATCACCAGAACCTTCCCCTGTTGTCAGAAACATGATAGGTTCCTTAGTTTTCGTGTAGCATGCCTCCAAAGATATGTGTTTAGAAACTGCAATTTTTTTTGCTTCACCAAAAAGCCCATATTCCGTAAAAAGTGATTTTTAAAAAAAAAAGTAAATGACCACTCTAATTAATCGACTAGATAACCAGAACCTTCCACAGTTGTCAAAAACATGATAGGTTCCTTAGTTTTCGAGTAGCATGCCTCCAAAGATACATGTTTAGAAATTGCAATTTTTTTTTGCTTCACCAAAAAGCCCATTTTCCATAAAAAATGATTTTTTTCAAAAAAGTAAATGACCCCTCTAATTAATCGACTAGATCACCAGAACCTTCCCGTGTTGTCAGAAACATGATAGGTTCTTAGTTTTCGAGTAGCATGCCTCCAAAGATACATGTTTAGAAATTGCAAATTTTTTTTGCTTCACCAAAAAGCACATTTTCCGTAAAAAGTGATTTTTTTCAAAAAAAGTAAATGACCCCTCTCATTAATCAACTAGATCACCAGAACCTTCCCGTGTTGTCAGAAACATGATAGGTTCTTAGTTTTCGAGTAGCATGCCTCCAAAGATACATGTTTAGAAATTGCAAATTTTTTTTGCTTCACCAAAAAGCACATTTTCCGTAAAAAGTGATTTTTTTCAAAAAAAGGAAATGACCCCTCTAATTAATCGACTAGATCACCAGAACCTTCCCGTGTTGTCAGAAACATGATAGGTTCTTAGTTTTCGAGTAGCATGCCTCCAAAGATACATGTTTAGAAATTGCAAATTTTTTTTGCTTCACCAAAAAGCCCATTTTCCGTAAGAAGTGATTTTTTTCAAAAAAAGTAAATGACCCCTCTAATTAATCGACTCGATCACCAGAACCTTCCCCTGTTGTCAGAAACATGATAGGTTCCTTAGTTTTCACGTAGCATGCCTCCAAAGATACATGTTTAGAAATTGCAATTTTTTTGTGCTTCACCAAAAAGCCCATTTTCCGTAAGAAGTGATTTTTTTCAAAAAACAGTAAATGACCCCTCTAATTAATTGACTAGATCACCAGAACCTTCCCCAGTTGTCAGAAACATGATAGGTCCCTTAGTTTTCGCATAGCATGCCTCCAAAGATACATGTTTAGAAATTGCAATTTTTTTTTGCTTCACCAAAAAGCCCATTTTCCGTAAAAAGTAATTTTTTTCAAAAAAAGTAAATTACCCCTCTAATTAATCGACTAGATCACCAGAACCTTACTCAGTTGTCAGAAACATTATAGGTTCCTTAGTTTTCACGTAGCATGCCTCCAAAGATACATGTTTAGAAATTGCAATTTTTTTTTGCTTCACCAAAAAGCCCATTTTCCGTAAAAAGTGAATTTTTTCAAAAAAAGTAAATTACCCCTCTAATTAATCGACTCGATCACCAGAACCTTCCCCAGTTGTCAGAAACATGATAGGTTCCTTAGGTTTCGAGTAGCATGCCTCCAAAGATACATGTTTAGAAATTGCAATTTTTTTTTGCTTCATCAAAAAGCCCATTTTCCGTAAAAAGTGATTTTTTTTAAAAAAAGTAAATGACCCCTCTAATTAATCTACTAGATCACCAGAACCTTCCCGTGTTGTCAGAAACATGATAGGTTCCTTAGTTTTCGTGTAGCATGCCTCCAAAGATATGTGTTTAGAAACTGCAATTTTTTTTGCTTCACCAAAAAGCCCATTTTCCGTAAAAAGTGATTTTTTTCAAAAAAAGTAAATGACTCCTCTAATTAATCGACTAGATCACCAGAACCTTACCCAGTTGTCAGAAACATGATAGGTTCCTTAGTTTTCACGTAGCATGCCTCCAAAGATACATGTTTAGAAGTTGCAATTTTTTTTTGCTTCACCAAAAAGCCCATTTTCCGTAAAAAGTGATTTTTAAAAAAAAAAGTAAATGACTCCTCTAATTAATCGACTAGATCACCAGAACCTTCCCCTGTTGTCAGAAACATGATAGGTTCCTTAGTTTTCGTGTAGCATGCCTCCAAAGATATGTGTTTAGAAACTGCAATTTTTTTTGCTTCACCAAAAAGCCCATATTCCGTAAAAAGTGATTTTTAAAAAAAAAAGTAAATGACCACTCTAATTAATCGACTAGATAACCAGAACCTTCCACAGTTGTCAAAAACATGATAGGTTCCTTAGTTTTCGAGTAGCATGCCTCCAAAGATACATGTTTAGAAATTGCAATTTTTTATTGCTTCACCAAAAAGCCCATTTTCCATAAAAAATGATTTTTTTCAAAAAAGTAAATGACCCCTCTAATTAATCGACTAGATCACCAGAACCTTCCCGTGTTGTCAGAAACATGATAGGTTCTTAGTTTTCGAGTAGCATGCCTCCAAAGATACATGTTTAGAAATTGCAAATTTTTTTTGCTTCACCAAAAAGCACATTTTCCGTAAAAAGTGATTTTTTTCAAAAAAAGTAAATGACCCCTCTCATTAATCGACTAGATCACTAGAACCTTTCCCTGTTGTCAGAAATATGATAGGTTCCTTAGTTTTCATATAGCATGCCTCCAAAGATACATGTTTAGAAATTGCAATTTTTTTTGCTTCACCAAAAAGCCCATTTTCCATAAAAAGTGATTTTTTTCAAAAAAAGTAAATGACCCCTCTAATTAATTGACTCGATCACCAGAACCTTCCCCTGTTGTCAGAAACATGATAGGTTCCTTAGTTTTCACGTAGCATGCCTCCAAAGATACATGTTTAGAAATGGCAATTTTTTTGTGCTTCACCAAAAAGCCCATTTTCCGTAAGAAGTGATTTTTTTCAAAAAACAGTAAATGACCCCTCTAATTAATTGACTAGATCACCAGAACCTTCCCCAGTTGTCAGAAACATGATAGGTCCCTTAGTTTTCGCATAGCATGCCTCCAAAGATACATGTTTAGAAATTGCAATTTTTTTTTGCTTCACCAAAAAGCCCATTTTCCGTAAAAAGTAATTTTTTTCAAAAAAAGTAAATTACCCCTCTAATTAATCGACTCGATCACCAGAACCTTCCCCAGTTGTCAGAAACATGATAGGTTCCTTAGTTTTCGAGTAGCATGCCTCCAAAGATACATGTTTAGAAATTGCAATTTTTTTTTGCTTCACCAAAAAGCCCATTTTCCGTAAAAAGTGATTTTTTTTTAAAAAAGTAAATGACCCCTCTAATTAATCGACTAGATCACCAGAACCTTACTCAGTTGTCAGAAACATTATAGGTTCCTTAGTTTTCACGTAGCATGCCTCCAAAGATACATGTTTAGAAATTGCAATTTTTTTTTGCTTCACCAAAAAGCCCATTTTCCGTAAAAAGTGAATTTTTTCAAAAAAAGTAAATTACCCCTCTAATTAATCGACTCGATCACCAGAACCTTCCCCAGTTGTCAGAAACATGATAGGTTCCTTAGGTTTCGAGTAGCATGCCTCCAAAGATACATGTTTAGAAATTGCAATTTTTTTTTGCTTCATCAAAAAGCCCATTTTCCGTAAAAAGTGATTTTTTTTAAAAAAAGTAAATGACCCCTCTATTTAATCTACTAGATCACCAGAACCTTCCCGTGTTGTCAGAAACATGATAGGTTCCTTAGTTTTCGTGTAGCATGCCTCCAAAGATATGTGTTTAGAAACTGCAATTTTTTTTGCTTCACCAAAAAGCCCATTTTCCGTAAAAAGTGATTTTTTTCAAAAAAAGTAAATGACTCCTCTAATTAATCGACTAGATCACCAGAACCTTACCCAGTTGTCAGAAACATGATAGGTTCCTTAGTTTTCACGTAGCATGCCTCCAAAGATACATGTTTAGAAATTGCAATTTTTTTGTGCTTCACCAAAAAGCCCATTTTCCGTAAGAAGTGATTTTTTTCAAAAAACAGTAAATGACCCCTCTAATTAATTGACTAGATCACCAGAACCTTCCCCAGTTGTCAGAAACATGATAGTTCCCTTAGTTTTCGCATAGCATGCCTCCAAAGATACATGTTTAGAAATTGCAATTTTTTTTTGCTTCACCAAAAAGACCATTTTCCATAAGAAGTGATTTTTTTCAAAAAACAGTAAATGACCCCTCTAATTAATTGACTAGATCACCAGAACCTTCCCCTGTTGTCAGAAACATGATAGGTTCCTTAGTTTTCACGTAGCATGCCTCCAAAGATACATGTTTAGAAATTGCAATTTTTTTTTGCTTCACCAAAAAGCCCATTTTCCGTAAAAAGTGATTTTTTTCAAAAAAAGTAAATGACCTCTCTAATTAATCGACTAGATCACCAGAACCTTCTCCAGTTGTCAGAAACATGATAGGTCCCTTAGTTTTCGCATAGAATGCCTCCAAAGATACATGTTTAGAAATTGCAATTTTTATTTGCTTCACCAAAAAGCCCATTTTCCATAAAAAGTGATTTTTTTAAAAAAAAGTAAATGTCCACTCTAATTGATCGACTAGATCACCAGAACCTTTCCCAGTTGTCAGAAACATGATAGGTTCCTTAGTTTTCGAGTAGCATGCCTCCAAAGATACATGTTTAGAAATTGCCATTTTTTTTGCTTCACCAAAAAGCCCATTTTCCGTAAAAAGTGATTTTTTTCAAAAAAAGTAAATGACCCCTCTAATTAATCGACTCGATCACCAGAACCTTCCCCTGTTGTCAGAAACATGATAGGTTCCTTAGTTTTCGCGTAGCATGCCTCCAAAGATACATGTTTAGAAATTGCAATTTTTTTTTGCTTCACCAAAAAGCCCATTTTCCGTAAAAAGTGATTTTTTAAAAAAAAAGTAAATGACCCCTCTAATTAATCGACTAGATCACCAGAACCTTCCCGTGTTGTCAGAAATATGATAGGTTCCTTAGTTTTCATGTAGCATGCCTCCAAAGATACATGTTTAGAAATTGCAATTTTTTTTGCTTCACCAAACAGCCCATTTTCCGTAAAAAGTGATTTTTTTCAAAAAAAGTAAATGACCCCTCTAATTAATCGACTCGATCACCTGAACCTTCCCCTGTTGTCAGAAACATGATAGGTTCCTTAGTTTTCGCGTAGCATGCCTCCAAAGATACATGTTTAGAAATTGCAATTTTTTTTTTGCTTCACCAAAAAGCCCATTTTCCGTAAAAAGTGAATTTTTTCAAAAAAAGTAAATTACCCCTCTAATTAATCGACTCGATCACCAGAACCTTCCCCAGTTGTCAGAAACATGATAGGTTCCTTAGGTTTTGAGTAGCATGCCTCCAAAGATACATGTTTAGAAATTGCAATTTTTTTTTGCTTCATCAAAAAGCCCATTTTCCGTAAAAAGTGATTTTTTTTAAAAAAAAGTAAATGACCCCTCTAATTAATCTACTAGATCACCAGAACCTTCCCGTGTTGTCAGAAACATGATAGGTTCCTTAGTTTTCGTGTAGCATGCCTCCAAAGATATGTGTTTAGAAACTGCAATTTTTTTTGCTTCACCAAAAAGCCCATTTTCCGTAAAAAGTGATTTTTTTCAAAAAAAGTAAATGACTCCTCTAATTAATCGACTAGATCACCAGAACCTTACCCAGTTGTCAGAAACATGATAGGTTCCTTAGTTTTCACGTAGCATGCCTCCAAAGATACATGTTTAGAAATTGCAATTTTTTTGTGCTTCACCAAAAAGCCCATTTTCCGTAAGAAGTGATTTTTTTCAAAAAACAGTAAATGACCCCTCTAATTAATTGACTAGATCACCAGAACCTTCCCCAGTGGTCAGAAACATGATAGTTCCCTTAGTTTTCGCATAGCATGCCTCCAAAGATACATGTTTAGAAATTGCAATTTTTTTTTGCTTCACCAAAAAGCCCATTTTCCGTAAAAAGTGATTTTTTTCAAAAAAAGTAAATTACCCCTCTAATTAATCGACTCGATCACCAGAACCTTCCCCAGTTGTCAGAAACATGATAGGTTCCTTAGTTTTCGAGTAGCATGCCTCCAAAGATATGTGTTTAGAAACTGCAATTTTTTTTGCTTCACCAAAAAGCCCATTTTCCGTAAAAAGTGATTTTTAAAAAAAAAAGTAAATGACTCCTCTAATTAATCGACTAGATCACCAGAACCTTCCCCTGTTGTCAGAAACATGATAGGTTCCTTAGTTTTCGTGTAGCATGCCTCCAAAGATATGTGTTTAGAAACTGCAATTTTTTTTGCTTCACCAAAAAGCCCATTTTCCGTAAAAAGTGATTTTTTTCAAAAAAAGTAAATTACCCCTCTAATTAATCGACTCGATCACCAGAACCTTCCCCAGTTGTCAGAAACATGATAGGTTCCTTAGGTTTCGAGTAGCATGCCTCCAAAGATACATGTTTAGAAATTGCAATTTTTTTTTGCTTCACCAAAAAGCCCATTTTCCGTAAAAAGTGATTTTTTAAAAAAAAAGTAAATGACCCCTCTAATTAATCGACTAGATCACCAGAACCTTACTCAGTTGTCAGAAACATGATAGGTTCCTTAGTTTTCACGTAGCATGCCTCCAAAGATACATGTTTAGAAATTGAAATCTTTTTTTGCTTCACCAAAAAGCCCATTTTCCGTAAAAAGTTATTTATTTCAAAAAAAGTAAATGACCCCTCTAATTAATCGACTCGATCACCAGAACCTTCCCCTGTTGTCAGAAACATGATAGGTTACTTAGTTTTTGCGTAGCATGCCTCCAAAGATAAATGTTTAGAAATTGCAATTTTTTTTTGCTTCACCAAAAAGCCCATTTTCCATAAAAAGTGATTTTTTTCAAAAAAAGTAAATGACCCCTCTAATTAATCGACTCGATCACCAGAACCTTCCCCTGTTGTCAGAAACATGATAGGTTCCTTAGTTTTCGCGTAGCATGCCTCCAAAGATACATGTTTAGAAATTGCAATTTTTTTTGCTTCACCAAAAAGCCCATTTTCCGTAAAAAGTGATTTTTTTAAAAAAAAGTAAATGACCCCTCTAATTAATCGACTCGATCACCAGAACCTTCCACAGTTGTCAGAAACATGATAGGTTCCTTAGTTTTCGAGTAGCATGCCTCCAAAGATATGTGTTTAGAAACTGCATTTTTTTTTGCTTCACCAAAAAGCCCATTTTCCATAAAAAGTGATTTTTTTCAAAAAAGTAAATGACCCCTCTAATTAATCGACTAGATCACCAGAATCTTCACGTGTTGTCAGAAACATGATAGGTTCCTTAGTTTTCGTGTAGCATGCCTCCAAAGATGTGTGTTTAGAAACTGCAATTTTTTTTGCTTCACCAAAAAGCCCATTTTCCGTAAAAAGTGATTTTTTTCAAAAAACAGTAAATGACCCCTCTAATTAATCGACTCGATCACCTGAACCTTCCCCTGTTGTCAGAAACATGATAGGTTCCTTAGTTTTCGCGTAGCATGCCTCCAAAGATACATGTTTAGAAATTGCAATTTTTTTTTGCTTCACCAAAAAGCCCATTTTCCGTAAAAAGTGATTTTTTTCAAAAAAAGTAAATGACTCCTCTAATTAATCGACTAGATCACCAGAACCTTACCCAGTTGTCAGAAACATGATAGGTTCCTTAGGTTTTGAGTAGCATGCCTCCAAAGATACATGTTTAGAAATTGCAATTTTTTTTTGCTTCATCAAAAAGCCCATTTTCCGTAAAAAGTGATTTTTTTAAAAAAAAGTAAATGACCCCTCTAATTAATCTACTAGATCACCAGAACCTTCCCGTGTTGTCAGAAACATGATAGGTTCCTTAGTTTTCGTGTAGCATGCCTCCAAAGATATGTGTTTAGAAACTGCAATTTTTTTTGCTTCACCAAAAAGCCCATTTTCCGTAAAAAGTGATTTTTTTCAAAAAAAGTAAATGACTCCTCTAATTAATCGACTAGATCACCAGAACCTTACCCAGTTGTCAGAAACATGATAGGTTCCTTAGTTTTCACGTAGCATGCCTCCAAAGATACATGTTTAGAAATTGCAATTTTTTTGTGCTTCACCAAAAAGCCAATTTTCCGTAAGAAGTGATTTTTTTCAAAAAACAGTAAATGACCCCTCTAATTAATTGACTAGATCACCAGAACCTTCCCCAGTGGTCAGAAACATGATAGTTCCCTTAGTTTTCGCATAGCATGCCTCCAAAGATACATGTTTAGAAATTGCAATTTTTTTTTGCTTCACCAAAAAGCCCATTTTCCGTAAAAAGTGATTTTTTTCAAAAAAAGTAAATTACCCCTCTAATTAATCGACTCGATCACCAGAACCTTCCCCAGTTGTCAGAAACATGATAGGTTCCTTAGTTTTCGAGTAGCATGCCTCCAAAGATATGTGTTTAGAAACTGCAATTTTTTTTGCTTCACCAAAAAGCCCATTTTCCGTAAAAAGTGATTTTTAAAAAAAAAAGTAAATGACTCCTCTAATTAATCGACTAGATCACCAGAACCTTCCCCTGTTGTCAGAAACATGATAGGTTCCTTAGTTTTCGTGTAGCATGCCTCCAAAGATATGTGTTTAGAAACTGCAATTTTTTTTGCTTCACCAAAAAGCCCATTTTCCGTAAAAAGTGATTTTTTTCAAAAAAAGTAAATTACCCCTCTAATTAATCGACTCGATCACCAGAACCTTCCCCAGTTGTCAGAAACATGATAGGTTCCTTAGGTTTCGAGTAGCATGCCTCCAAAGATACATGTTTAGAAATTGCAATTTTTTTTTGCTTCACCAAAAAGCCCATTTTCCGTAAAAAGTGATTTTTTAAAAAAAAAGTAAATGACCCCTCTAATTAATCGACTAGATCACCAGAACCTTACTCAGTTGTCAGAAACATGATAGGTTCCTTAGTTTTCACGTAGCATGCCTCCAAAGATACATGTTTAGAAATTGAAATCTTTTTTTGCTTCACCAAAAAGCCCATTTTCCGTAAAAAGTTATTTTTTTCAAAAAAAGTAAATGACCCCTCTAATTAATCGACTCGATCACCAGAACCTTCCCCTGTTGTCAGAAACATGATAGGTTACTTAGTTTTTGCGTAGCATGCCTCCAAAGATAAATGTTTAGAAATTGCAATTTTTTTTTGCTTCACCAAAAAGCCCATTTTCCATAAAAAGTGATTTTTTTCAAAAAAAGTAAATGACCCCTCTAATTAATCGACTCGATCACCAGAACCTTCCCCTGTTGTCAGAAACATGATAGGTTCCTTAGTTTTCGCGTAGCATGCATCCAAAGATACATGTTTAGAAATTGCAATTTTTTTTGCTTCACCAAAAAGCCCATTTTCCGTAAAAAGTGATTTTTTTAAAAAAAAGTAAATGACCCCTCTAATTAATCGACTCGATCACCAGAACCTTCCACAGTTGTCAGAAACATGATAGGTTCCTTAGTTTTCGAGTAGCATGCCTCCAAAGATATGTGTTTAGAAACTGCATTTTTTTTTGCTTCACCAAAAAGCCCATTTTCCATAAAAAGTGATTTTTTTCAAAAAAGTAAATGACCCCTCTAATTAATCGACTAGATCACCAGAATCTTCACGTGTTGTCAGAAACATGATAGGTTCCTTAGTTTTCGTGTAGCATGCCTCCAAAGATGTGTGTTTAGAAACTGCAATTTTTTTTGCTTCACCAAAAAGCCCATTTTCCGTAAAAAGTGATTTTTTTCAAAAAACAGTAAATGACCCCTCTAATTAATCGACAAGATCACCAGAACCTTTCCCTGTTGTCAGAAATATGATAGGTTCCTTAGTTTTCATGTAGCATGACTCCAAAGATACATGTTTAGAAATTGCCATTTTTTTTGCTTCACCAAAAAGATCATTTTCCGTAAAAAGTGATTTTTTTCAAAAAAAGTAAATGACCCCTCTAATTAATCGACTCGATCACCAGAACCTTCCCCTGTTGTCAGAAACATGATAGGTTCCTTAGTTTTCGCGTAGCATGCCTCCAAAGATACATGTTTAGAAATTGCAATTTTTTTTTGCTTCACCAAAAAGCCCATTTTCCGTAAAAAGTGATTTTTTTAAAAAAAAGTAAATGACACCTTTAATTAATCGACTAGATCACCAGAACCTTCCCGTGTTGTCAGAAACATGATAGGTTCCTTAGTTTTTGTGTAGCATGCCTCCAAAGATATGTGTTTAGAAACTGCAATTTTTTTTGCTTCACCAAAAAGCCCATTTTCCATAAAAAGTGATTTTTTTCAAAAAAGTAAATGACCCCTCTAATTAATCGACTAGATCACCAGAATCTTCCCGTGTTGTCAGAAACATGATAGGTTCCTTAGTTTTCGTGTAGCATGCCTCCAAAGATGTGTGTTTAGAAACTGCAATTTTTTTTGCTTCACCAAAAAGCCCATTTTCCGTAAAAAGTGAATTTTTTCAAAAAAAGTAAATTACCCCTCTAATTAATCGACTCGATCACCAGAACCTTCCCCAGTTGTCAGAAACATGATAGTTCCCTTAGTTTTCGCATAGCATGCCTCCAAAGATACATGTTTAGAAATTGCAATTTTTTTTTGCTTCACCAAAAAGCCCATTTTCCGTAAAAAGTGATTTTTTTCAAAAAAAGTAAATTACCCCTCTAATTAATCGACTCGATCACCAGAACCTTCCCCAGTTGTCAGAAACATGATAGGTTCCTTAGTTTTCGAGTAGCATGCCTCCAAAGATATGTGTTTAGAAACTGCATTTTTTTTTGCTTCACCAAAAAGCCCATTTTCCATAAAAAGTGATTTTTTTCAAAAAAGTAAATGACCCCTCTAATTAATCGACTAGATCACCAGAATCTTCACGTGTTGTCAGAAACATGATAGGTTCCTTAGTTTTCGTGTAGCATGCCTCCAAAGATGTGTGTTTAGAAACTGCAATTTTTTTTGCTTCACCAAAAAGCCCATTTTCCGTAAAAAGTGATTTTTTTCAAAAAACAGTAAATGACCCCTCTAATTAATCGACAAGATCACCAGAACCTTCCCCAGTTGTCAGAAACATGATAGGTCCCTTAGTTTTCGCATAGCATGCCTCCAAAGATACATGTTTAGAAATTGCAATTTTTTTTTGCTTCACCAAAAAGCCCATTTTCCATAAAAAGTGATTTTTTTCAAAAAAAGTAAATGACCCCTCTAATTAATCGACTAGATCACCAGAACCTTTCCCTGTTGTCAGAAATATGATAGGTTCCTTAGTTTTCATGTAGCATGACTCCAAAGATACATGTTTAGAAATTGCCATTTTTTTTGCTTCACCAAAAAGACCATTTTCCGTAAAAAGTGATTTTTTTCAAAAAAAGTAAATGACCCCTCTAATTAATCGACTCGATCACCAGAACCTTCCCGTGTTGTCAGAAACATGATAGGTTCCTTAGTTTTTGTGTAGCATGCCTCCAAAGATATGTGTTTAGAAACTGCAATTTTTTTTGCTTCACCAAAAAGCCCATTTTCCATAAAAAGTGATTTTTTTCAAAAAAGTAAATGACCCCTCTAATTAATCGACTAGATCACCAGAATCTTCCCGTGTTGTCAGAAACATGATAGGTTCCTTAGTTTTCGTGTAGCATGCCTCCAAAGATGTGTGTTTAGAAACTGCAATTTTTTTTGCTTCACCAAAAAGCCCATTTTCCGTAAAAAGTGAATTTTTTCAAAAAAAGTAAATTACCCCTCTAATTAATCGACTCGATCACCAGAACCTTCCCCAGTTGTCAGAAACATGATAGTTCCCTTAGTTTTCGCATAGCATGCCTCCAAAGATACATGTTTAGAAATTGCAATTTTTTTTTGCTTCACCAAAAAGCCCATTTTCCGTAAAAAGTGATTTTTTTCAAAAAAAGTAAATTACCCCTCTAATTAATCGACTCGATCACCAGAACCTTCCCCAGTTGTCAGAAACATGATAGGTTCCTTAGTTTTCGAGTAGCATGCCTCCAAAGATATGTGTTTAGAAACTGCAATTTTTTTTGCTTCACCAAAAAGCCCATTTTCCGTAAAAAGTGATTTTTAAAAAAAAAAGTAAATGACTCCTCTAATTAATCGACTAGATCACCAGAACCTTCCCCAGTTGTCAGAAACATGATAGTTCCCTTAGTTTTCGCATAGCATGCCTCCAAAGATACATGTTTAGAAATTGCAATTTTTTTTTGCTTCACCAAAAAGCCCATTTTCCGTAAAAAGTGATTTTTAAAAAAAAAAGTAAATGACTCCTCTAATTAATCGACTAGATCACCAGAACCTTCCCCTGTTGTCAGAAACATGATAGGTTCCTTAGTTTTCGCGTAGCATGCCTCCAAAGATACATGTTTAGAAATTGCAATATTTTTTTGTTTCACCAAAAAGCCCATTTTCCGTAAAAAGTGATTTTTTTAAAAAAAAGTAAATGACACCTTTAATTAATCGACTAGATCACCAGAACCTTCCCGTGTTGTCAGAAACATGATAGGTTCCTTAGTTTTTGTGTAGCATGCCTCCAAAGATATGTGTTTAGAAACTGCAATTTTTTTTGCTTCACCAAAAAGCCCATTTTCCATAAAAAGTGATTTTTTTCAAAAAAGTAAATGACCCCTCTAATTAATCGACTAGATCACCAGAATCTTCCCGTGTTGTCAGAAACATGATAGGTTCCTTAGTTTTCGTGTAGCATGCCTCCAAAGATGTGTGTTTAGAAACTGCAATTTTTTTTGCTTCACCAAAAAGCCCATTTTCCGAAAAAAGTGAATTTTTTCAAAAAAAGTAAATTACCCCTCTAATTAATCGACTCGATCACCAGAACCTTCCCCAGTTGTCAGAAACATGATAGTTCCCTTAGTTTTCGCATAGCATGCCTCCAAAGATACATGTTTAGAAATTGCAATTTTTTTTTGCTTCACCAAAAAGCCCATTTTCCGTAAAAAGTGATTTTTTTCAAAAAAAGTAAATTACCCCTCTAATTAATCGACTCGATCACCAGAACCTTCCCCAGTTGTCAGAAACATGATAGGTTCCTTATTTTTCGAGTAGCATGCCTCCAAAGATGTGTGTTTAGAAACTGCAATTTTTTTTGCTTCATCAAAAAGCCCATTTTCCGTAAAAAGTGATTTTTAAAAAAAAAAGTAAATGACTCCTCTAATTAATCGACTAGATCACCAGAACCTTCCCCAGTTGTCAGAAACATGATAGTTCCCTTAGTTTTCGCATAGCATGCCTCCAAAGATACATGTTTAGAAATTGCAATTTTTTTTTGCTTCACCAAAAAGCCCATTTTCCGTAAAAAGTGATTTTTAAAAAAAAAAGTAAATGACTCCTCTAATTAATCGACTAGATCACCAGAACCTTCCCCTGTTGTCAGAAACATGATAGGTTCCTTAGTTTTCGTGTAGCATGCCTCCAAAGATATGTGTTTAGAAACTGCAATTTTTTTTGCTTCACCAAAAAGCCCATATTCCGTAAAAAGTGATTTTTAAAAAAAAAAGTAAATGACCACTCTAATTAATCGACTAGATAACCAGAACCTTCCACAGTTGTCAAAAACATGATAGGTTCCTTAGTTTTCGAGTAGCATGCCTCCAAAGATACATGTTTAGAAATTGCAATTTTTTTTTGCTTCACCAAAAAGCCCATTTTCCATAAAAAATGATTTTTTTCAAAAAAGTAAATGACCCCTCTAATTAATCGACTAGATCACCAGAACCTTCCCGTGTTGTCAGAAACATGATAGGTTCTTAGTTTTCGAGTAGCATGCCTCCAAAGATACATGTTTAGAAATTGCAAATTTTTTTTGCTTCACCAAAAAGCACATTTTCCGTAAAAAGTGATTTTTTTCAAAAAAAGTAAATGACCCCTCTCATTAATCGACTAGATCACCAGAACCTTCCCGTGTTGTCAGAAACATGATAGGTTCTTAGTTTTCGAGTAGCATGCCTCCAAAGATACATGTTTAGAAATTGCAAATTTTTTTTGCTTCACCAAAAAGCACATTTTCCGTAAAAAGTGATTTTTTTCAAAAAAAGGAAATGACCCCTCTAATTAATCGACTAGATCACCAGAACCTTCCCGTGTTGTCAGAAACATGATAGGTTCTTAGTTTTCGAGTAGCATGCCTCCAAAGATACATGTTTAGAAATTGCAAATTTTTTTTGCTTCACCAAAAAGCACATTTTCCGTAAAAAGTGATTTTTTTCAAAAAAAGTAAATGACCCCTCTAATTAATCGACTCGATCACCAGAACCTTCCCCTGTTGTCAGAAACATGATAGGTTCCTTAGTTTTCACGTAGCATGCCTCCAAAGATACATGTTTAGAAATTGCAATTTTTTTGTGCTTCACCAAAAAGCCCATTTTCCGTAAGAAGTGATTTTTTTCAAAAAACAGTAAATGACCCCTCTAATTAATTGACTAGATCACCAGAACCTTCCCCAGTTGTCAGAAACATGATAGGTCCCTTAGTTTTCGCATAGCATGCCTCCAAAGATACATGTTTAGAAATTGCAATTTTTTTTTGCTTCACCAAAAAGCCCATTTTCCGTAAAAAGTAATTTTTTTCAAAAAAAGTAAATTACCCCTCTAATTAATCGACTCGATCACCAGAACCTTCCCCAGTTGTCAGAAACATGATAGGTTCCTTAGTTTTCGAGTAGCATGCCTCCAAAGATACATGTTTAGAAACTGCAATTTTTTTTTGCTTCACCAAAAAGCACATTTTCCGTAAAAAGTGATTTTTTTAAAAAAAAGTAAATGACCCCTCTAATTAATCGACTAGATCACCAGAACCTTACTCAGTTGTCAGAAACATTATAGGTTCCTTAGTTTTCACGTAGCATGCCTCCAAAGATACATGTTTAGAAATTGCAATTTTTTTTTGCTTCACCAAAAAGCCCATTTTCCGTAAAAAGTGAATTTTTTCAAAAAAAGTAAATTACCCCTCTAATTAATCGACTCGATCACCAGAACCTTCCCCAGTTGTCAGAAACATGATAGGTTCCTTAGGTTTCGAGTAGCATGCCTCCAAAGATACATGTTTAGAAATTGCAATTTTTTTTTGCTTCATCAAAAAGCCCATTTTCCGTAAAAAGTGATTTTTTTTTTAAAAAGTAAATGACCCCTCTAATTAATCTACTAGATCACCAGAACCTTCCCGTGTTGTCAGAAACATGATAGGTTCCTTAGTTTTCGTGTAGCATGCCTCCAAAGATATGTGTTTAGAAACTGCAATTTTTTTTGCTTCACCAAAAAGCCCATTTTCCGTAAAAAGTGATTTTTTTCAAAAAAAGTAAATGACTCCTCTAATTAATCGACTAGATCACCAGAACCTTACCCAGTTGTCAGAAACATGATAGGTTCCTTAGTTTTCACGTAGCATGCCTCCAAAGATACATGTTTAGAAGTTGCAATTTTTTTTTGCTTCACCAAAAAGCCCATTTTCCGTAAAAAGTGATTTTTAAAAAAAAAAGTAAATGACTCCTCTAATTAATCGACTAGATCACCAGAACCTTCCCCTGTTGTCAGAAACATGATAGGTTCCTTAGTTTTCGTGTAGCATGCCTCCAAAGATATGTGTTTAGAAACTGCAATTTTTTTTGCTTCACCAAAAATCCCATATTCCGTAAAAAGTGATTTTTAAAAAAAAAAGTAAATGACCACTCTAATTAATCGACTAGATAACCAGAACCTTCCACAGTTGTCAAAAACATGATAGGTTCCTTAGTTTTCGAGTAGCATGCCTCCAAAGATACATGTTTAGAAATTGCAAATTTTTTTTGCTTCACCAAAAAGCACATTTTCCGTAAAAAGTGATTTTTTTCAAAAAAAGTAAATGACCCCTCTCATTAATCGACTAGATCACCAGAACCTTTCCCTGTTGTCAGAAATATGATAGGTTCCTTAGTTTTCATATAGCATGCCTCCAAAGATACATGTTTAGAAATTGCAATTTTTTTTGCTTCACCAAAAAGCCCATTTTCCATAAAAAGTGATTTTTTTCAAAAAAAGTAAATGACCCCTCTAATTAATCGACTCGATCACCAGAACCTTCCCCTGTTGTCAGAAACATGATAGGTTCCTTAGTTTTCACGTAGCATGCCTCCAAAGATACATGTTTAGAAATTGCAATTTTTTTGTGCTTCACCAAAAAGCCCATTTTCCGTTAGAAGTGATTTTTTTCAAAAAACAGTAAATGACCCCTCTAATTAATTGACTAGATCACCAGAACCTTCCCCAGTTGTCAGAAACATGATAGGTCCCTTAGTTTTCGCATAGCATGCCTCCAAAGATACATGTTTAGAAATTGCAATTTTTTTTTGCTTCACCAAAAAGCCCATTTTCCGTAATAAGTGATTTTTTTAAAAAAAAGTAAATGACCCCTCTAATTAATCGACTAGATCACCAGAACCTTACTCAGTTGTCAGAAACATTATAGGTTCCTTAGTTTTCACGTAGCATGCCTCCAAAGATACATGTTTAGAAATTGCAATTTTTTTTTGCTTCACCAAAAAGCCCATTTTCCGTAAAAAGTGAATTTTTTCAAAAAAAGTAAATTACCCCTCTAATTAATCGACTCGATCACCAGAACCTTCCCCAGTTGTCAGAAACATGATAGGTTCCTTAGGTTTCGAGTAGCATGCCTCCAAAGATACATGTTTAGAAATTGCAATTTTTTTTTGCTTCATCAAAAAGCCCATTTTCCGTAAAAAGTGATTTTTTTTAAAAAAAGTAAATGACCCCTCTAATTAATCTACTAGATCACCAGAACCTTCCCGTGTTGTCAGAAACATGATAGGTTCCTTAGTTTTCGTGTAGCATGCCTCCAAAGATATGTGTTTAGAAACTGCAATTTTTTTTGCTTCACCAAAAAGCCCATTTTCCGTAAAAAGTGATTTTTTTCAAAAAAAGTAAATGACTCCTCTAATTAATCGACTAGATCACCAGAACCTTACCCAGTTGTCAGAAACATGATAGGTTCCTTAGTTTTCACGTAGCATGCCTCCAAAGATACATGTTTAGAAATTGCAATTTTTTTGTGCTTCACCAAAAAGCCCATTTTCCGTAAGAAGTGATTTTTTTCAAAAAACAGTAAATGACCCCTCTAATTAATTGACTAGATCACCAGAACCTTCCCCAGTTGTCAGAAACATGATAGTTCCCTTAGTTTTCGCATAGCATGCCTCCAAAGATACATGTTTAGAAATTGCAATTTTTTTTGCTTCACCAAAAAGCCCATTTTCCATAAAAAGTGATTTTTTTCAAAAAAAGTAAATGACCCCTCTAATTAATCGACTCGATCACCAGAACCTTCCCCTGTTGTCAGAAACATGATAGGTTCCTTAGTTTTCACGTAGCATGCCTCCAAAGATACATGTTTAGAAATTGCAATTTTTTTGTGCTTCACCAAAAAGCCCATTTTCCGTAAGAAGTGATTTTTTTCAAAAAACAGTAAATGACCCCTCTAATTAATTGACTAGATCACCAGAACCTTCCCCAGTTGTCAGAAACATGATAGGTCCCTTAGTTTTCGCATAGCATGCCTCCAAAGATACATGTTTAGAAATTGCAATTTTTTTTTGCTTCACCAAAAAGCCCATTTTCCATAAAAAGTGATTTTTTTCGAAAAAGTAAATGACCCCTCTAATTAATCGACTAGATCACCAGAACCTTTCCCTGTTGTCAGAAATATGATAGGTTCCTTAGTTTTCATGTAGCATGCCTCCAAAGATACATGTTTCGAAATTGCCATTTTTTTTGCTTCACCAAAAAGCCCATTTTCCGTAAAAAGTGATTTTTTTCAAAAAAAGTAAATGACCCCTCTAATTAATCGACTCGATCACCAGAACCTTCCCCTGTTGTCAGAAACATGATAGGTTCCTTAGTTTTCGCGTAGCATGCCTCCAAAGATACATGTTTAGAAATTGCAATTTTTTTTTGCTTCATCAAAAAGCCCATTTTCCGTAAAAAGTGATTTTTTAAAAAAAAAGTAAATGACCCCTCTAATTAATCGACTAGATCACCAGAACCTTCCCGTATTGTCAGAAACATGATAGGTTCCTTAGTGTTCGTGTAGCATGCCTCCAAAGATATGTGTTTAGAAACTGCAATTTTTTTTTGCTTCACCAAAAAGCCCATTTTCCATAAAAAGTGATTTTTTTCAAAAAAGTTAATGACCCCTCTAATTAATCGACTAGATCACCAGAACCTTCCCCTGTTGTCAGAAACATGATAGGTTCCTTAGTTTTCGCGTAGCATGCCTCCAAAGATACATGTTTAGAAATTGCAATTTTTTTTTGCTTCACCAAAAAGCCCATTTTCCGTAAAAAGTGAATTTTTTCAAAAAAAGTAAATTACCCCTCTAATTAATCGACTCGATCACCAGAACCTTCCCCAGTTGTCAGAAACATGATAGTTCCCTTAGTTTTCGCATAGCATGCCTCCAAAGATACATGTTTAGAAATTGCAATTTTTTTTTGCTTCACCAAAAAGCCCATTTTCCGTAAAAAGTGATTTTTTTCAAAAAAAGTAAATTACCCCTCTAATTAATCGACTCGATCACCAGAACCTTCCCCAGTTGTCAGAAACATGATAGGTTCCTTAGTTTTCGAGTAGCATGCCTCCAAAGATATGTGTTTAGAAACTGCAATTTTTTTTGCTTCACCAAAAATCCCATTTTCCGTAAAAAGTGATTTTTAAAAAAAAAAGTAAATGACTCCTCTAATTAATCGACTAGATCACCAGAACCTTCCCCAGTTGTCAGAAACATGATAGTTCCCTTAGTTTTCGCATAGCATGCCTCCAAAGATACATTTTTAGAAATTGCAATTTTTTTTTGCTTCACCAAAAAGCCCATTTTCCGTAAAAAGTGATTTTTAAAAAAAAAAGTAAATGACTCCTCTAATTAATCGACTAGATCACCAGAACCTTCCCCTGTTGTCAGAAACATGATAGGTTCCTTAGTTTTCGTGTAGCATGCCACCAAAGATATGTGTTTAGAAACTGCAATTTTTTTTGCTTCACCAAAAAGCCCATATTCCGTAAAAAGTGATTTTTAAAAAAAAAAGTAAATGACCACTCTAATTAATCGACTAGATAACCAGAACCTTCCACAGTTGTCAGAAACATGATAGGTTCTTAGTTTTCGAGTAGCATGCCTCCAAAGATACATGTTTAGAAATTGCACATTTTTTTTGCTTCACCAAAAAGCACATTTTCCGTAAAAAGTGATTTTTTTCAAAAAAAGTAAATGACCCCTCTCATTAATCGACTAGATCACCAGAACCTTTCCCTGTTGTCAGAAATATGATAGGTTCCTTAGTTTTCATATAGCATGCCTCCAAAGATACATGTTTAGAAATTGCAATTTTTTTTGCTTCACCAAAAAGCCCATTTTCCGTAAGAAGTGATTTTTTTCAAAAAACAGTAAATGACCCCTCTAATTAATTGACTAGATCACCAGAACCTTCCCCAGTTGTCAGAAACATGATAGGTCCCTTAGTTTTCGCATAGCATGCCTCCAAAGATACCTGTTTAGAAATTGCAATTTTTTTTTGCTTCACCAAAAAGCCCATTTTCCGTAAAAAGTAATTTTTTTCAAAAAAAGTAAATTACCCCTCTAATTAATCGACTCGATCACCAGAACCTTCCCCAGTTGTCAGAAACATGATAGGTTCCTTAGTTTTCGAGTAGCATGCCTCCAAAGATACACGTTTAGAAATTGCAATTTTTTTTTGCTTCACCAAAAAGCCCATTTTCCGTAAAAAGTGATTTTTTTAAAAAAAAGTAAATGACCCCTCTAATTAATCGACTAGATCACCAGAACCTTACTCAGTTGTCAGAAACATTATAGGTTCCTTAGTTTTCACGTAGCATGCCTCCAAAGATACATGTTTAGAAATTGCAATTTTTTTTTGCTTCACCAAAAAGCCCATTTTCCGTAAAAAGTGAATTTTTTCAAAAAAAGTAAATTACCCCTCTAATTAATCGACTCGATCACCAGAACCTTCCGCAGTTGTCAGAAACATGATAGGTTCCTTAGGTTTCGAGTAGCATGCCTCCAAAGATACATGTTTAGAAATTGCAATTTTTTTTTGCTTCATCAAAAAGCCCATTTTCCGTAAAAAGTGATTTTTTTAAAAAAAAGTAAATGACCCCTCTAATTAATCTACTAGATCACCAGAACCTTCCCGTGTTGTCAGAAACATGATAGGTTCCTTAGTTTTCGTGTAGCATGCCTCCAAAGATATGTGTTTAGAAACTGCAATTTTTTTTGCTTCACCAAAAATCCCATTTTCCGTAAAAAGTGATTTTTAAAAAAAAAAGTAAATGACTCCTCTAATTAATCGACTAGATCACCAGAACCTTCCCCAGTTGTCAGAAACATGATAGTTCCCTTAGTTTTCGCATAGCATGCCTCCAAAGATACATTTTTAGAAATTGCAATTTTTTTTTGCTTCACCAAAAAGCCCATTTTCCGTAAAAAGTGATTTTTAAAAAAAAAAGTAAATGACTCCTCTAATTAATCGACTAGATCACCAGAACCTTCCCCTGTTGTCAGAAACATGATAGGTTCCTTAGTTTTCGTGTAGCATGCCTCTAAAGATATGTGTTTAGAAACTGCAATTTTTTTTGCTTCACCAAAAAGCCCATATTCCGTAAAAAGTGATTTTTAAAAAAAAAAGTAAATGACCACTCTAATTAATCGACTAGATAACCAGAACCTTCCACAGTTGTCAAAAACATGATAGGTTCCTTAGTTTTCGAGTAGCATGCCTCCAAAGATACATGTTTAGAAATTGCAATTTTTTTTTGCTTCACCAAAAAGCCCATTTTCCATAAAAAATGATTTTTTTCAAAAAAGTAAATGACCCCTCTAATTAATCGACTAGATCACCAGAACCTTCCCGTGTTGTCAGAAACATGATAGGTTCTTAGTTTTCGAGTAGCATGCCTCCAAAGATACATGTTTAGAAATTGCAAATTTTTTTTGCTTCACCAAAAAGCACATTTTCCGTAAAAAGTGATTTTTTTCAAAAAAAGGAAATGACCCCTCTAATTAATCGACTAGATCACCAGAACCTTCCCGTGTTGTCAGAAACATGATAGGTTCTTAGTTTTCGAGTAGCATGCCTCCAAAGATACATGTTTAGAAATTGCAAATTTTTTTTGCTTCACCAAAAAGCACATTTTCCGTAAAAAGTGATTTTTTTCAAAAAAAGTAAATGACCCCTCTAATTAATCGACTCGATCACCAGAACCTTCCCCTGTTGTCAGAAACATGATAGGTTCCTTAGTTTTCACGTAGCATGCCTCCAAAGATACATGTTTAGAAATTGCAATTTTTTTGTGCTTCACCAAAAAGCCCATTTTCCGTAAGAAGTGATTTTTTTCAAAAAACAGTAAATGACCCCTCTAATTAATTGACTAGATCACCAGAACCTTCCCCAGTTGTCAGAAACATGATAGGTCCCTTAGTTTTCGCATAGCATGCCTCCAAAGATACATGTTTAGAAATTGCAATTTTTTTTTGCTTCACCAAAAAGCCCATTTTCCGTAAAAAGTAATTTTTTTCCAAAAAAGTAAATTACCCCTCTAATTAATCGACTCGATCACCAGAACCTTCCCCAGTTGTCAGAAACATGATAGGTTCCTTAGTTTTCGAGTAGCATGCCTACAAAGATACATGTTTAGAAATTGCAATTTTTTTTTGCTTCACCAAAAAGCCCATTTTCCGTAAAAAGTGATTTTTTTAAAAAAAAGTAAATGACCCCTCTAATTAATCGACTAGATCACCAGAACCTTACTCAGTTGTCAGAAACATTATAGGTTCCTTAGTTTTCACGTAGCATGCCTCCAAAGATACATGTTTAGAAATTGCAATTTTTTTTTGCTTCACCAAAAAGCCCATTTTCCGTAAAAAGTGATTTTTTTAAAAAAAAGTAAATGACACCTTTAATTAATCGACTAGATCACCAGAACCTTCCCGTGTTGTCAGAAACATGATAGGTTCCTTAGTTTTTGTGTAGCATGCCTCCAAAGATATGTGTTTAGAAACTGCAATTTTTTTTGCTTCACCAAAAAGCCCATTTTCCATAAAAAGTGATTTTTTTCAAAAAAGTAAATGACCCCTCTAATTAATCGACTAGATCACCAGAATCTTCCCGTGTTGTCAGAAACATGATAGGTTCCTTAGTTTTCGTGTAGCATGCCTCCAAAGATGTGTGTTTAGAAACTGCAATTTTTTTTGCTTCACCAAAAAGCCCATTTTCCGTAAAAAGTGAATTTTTTCAAAAAAAGTAAATTACCCCTCTAATTAATCGACTCGATCACCAGAACCTTCCCCAGTTGTCAGAAACATGATAGTTCCCTTAGTTTTCGCATAGCATGCCTCCAAAGATACATGTTTAGAAATTGCAATTTTTTTTTGCTTCACCAAAAAGCCCATTTTCCGTAAAAAGTGATTTTTTTCAAAAAAAGTAAATTACCCCTCTAATTAATCGACTCGATCACCAGAACCTTCCCCAGTTGTCAGAAACATGATAGGTTCCTTAGTTTTCGAGTAGCATGCCTCCAAAGATATGTGTTTAGAAACTGCAATTTTTTTTGCTTCACCAAAAAGCCCATTTTCCGTAAAAAGTGATTTTTTAAAAAAAAAGTAAATGACTCCTCTAATTAATCGACTAGATCACCAGAAACTTCCCCAGTTGTCAGAAACATGATAGTTCCCTTAGTTTTCGCATAGCATGCCTCCAAAGATACATGTTTAGAAATTGCAATTTTTTTTTGCTTCACCAAAAAGCCCATTTTCCATAAAAAGTGATTTTTTTCAAAAAAAGTAAATGACCCCTCTAATTAATCGACTAGATCACCAGAACCTTTCCCTGTTGTCAGAAATATGATAGGTTCCTTAGTTTTCATGTAGCATGCCTCCAAAGATACATGTTTAGAAATTGCCATTTTTTTTGCTTCACCAAAAAGCCCATTTTCCATAAAAAGTGATTTTTTTCAAAAAAAGTAAATGACCCCTCTAATTAATCGACTCGATCACCAGAACCTTCCACAGTTGTCAGAAACATGATAGGTTCCTTAGTTTTCGAGTAGCATGCCTCCAAAGATATGTGTTTAGAAACTGCATTTTTTTTTGCTTCACCAAAAAGCCCATTTTCCATAAAAAGTGATTTTTTTCAAAAAAGTAAATGACCCCTCTAATTAATCGACTAGATCACCAGAATCTTCACGTGTTGTCAGAAAAATGATAGGTTCCTTAGTTTTCGTGTAGCATGCCTCCAAAGATGTGTGTTTAGAAACTGCAATTTTTTTTGCTTCACCAAAAAGCCCATTTTCCGTAAAAAGTGATTTTTTTCAAAAAACAGTAAATGACCCCTCTAATTAATCGACTAGATCACCAGAACCTTCCCCAGTTGTCAGAAACATGATAGGTCCCTTAGTTTTCGCATAGCATGCCTCCAAAGATACATGTTTAGAAATTGCAATTTTTTTTTGCTTCACCAAAAAGCCCATTTTCCATAAAAAGTGATTTTTTTCAAAAAAAGTAAATGACCCCTCTAATTAATCGACTAGATCACCAGAACCTTTCCCTGTTGTCAGAAATATGATAGGTTCCTTAGTTTTCATGTAGCATGACTCCAAAGATACATGTTTAGAAATTGCCATTTTTTTTGCTTCACCAAAAAGACCATTTTCCGTAAAAAGTGATTTTTTTCAAAAAACGTAAATGACCCCTCTAATTAATCGACTCGATCACCAGAACCTTCCCCTGTTGTCAGAAACATGATAGGTTCCTTAGTTTTCGCGTAGCATGCCTCCAAAGATACATGTTTAGAAATTGCAATTTTTTTTTGCTTCACCAAAAAGCCCATTTTCCGTAAAAAGTGATTTTTTTAAAAAAAAGTAAATGACACCTTTAATTAATCGACTAGATCACCAGAACCTTCCCGTGTTGTCAGAAACATGATAGGTTCCTTAGTTTTTGTGTAGCATGCCTCCAAAGATATGTGTTTAGAAACTGCAATTTTTTTTGCTTCACCAAAAAGCCCATTTTCCATAAAAAGTGATTTTTTTCAAAAAAGTAAATGACCCCTCTAATTAATCGACTAGATCACCAGAATCTTCCCGTGTTGTCAGAAACATGATAGGTTCCTTAGTTTTCGTGTAGCATGCCTCCAAAGATGTGTGTTTAGAAACTGCAATTTTTTTTGCTTCACCAAAAAGCCCATTTTCCGTAAAAAGTGAATTTTTTCAAAAAAAGTAAATTACCCCTCTAATTAATCGACTCGATCACCAGAACCTTCCCCAGTTGTCAGAAACATGATAGTTCCCTTAGTTTTCGCATAGCATGCCTCCAAAGATACATGTTTAGAAATTGCAATTTTTTTTTGCTTCACCAAAAAGCCCATTTTCCGTAAAAAGTGATTTTTTTCAAAAAAAGTAAATTACCCCTCTAATTAATCGACTCGATCACCAGAACCTTCCCCAGTTGTCAGAAACATGATAGGTTCCTTAGTTTTCGAGTAGCATGCCTCCAAAGATATGTGTTTAGAAACTGCAATTTTTTTTGCTTCACCAAAAAGCCCATTTTCCGTAAAAAGTGATTTTTAAAAAAAAAAGTAAATGACTCCTCTAATTAATCGACTAGATCACCAGAAACTTCCCCAGTTGTCAGAAACATGATAGTTCCCTTAGTTTTCGCATAGCATGCCTCCAAAGATACATGTTTAGAAATTGCAATTTTTTTTTGCTTCACCAAAAAGCCCATTTTCCGTAAAAAGTGATTTTTAAAAAAAAAAGTAAATGACTCCTCTAATTAATCGACTAGATCACCAGAACCTTCCCCTGTTGTCAGAAACATGATAGGTTCCTTAGTTTTCGTGTAGCATGCCTCCAAAGATATGTGTTTAGAAACTGCAATTTTTTTTGCTTCACCAAAAAGCCCATATTCCGTAAAAAGTGATTTTTAAAAAAAAAAGTAAATGACCACTCTAATTAATCGACTAGATAACCAGAACCTTCCACAGTTGTCAAAAACATGATAGGTTCCTTAGTTTTCGAGTAGCATGCCTCCAAAGATACATGTTTAGAAATTGCAATTTTTTTTTGCTTCACCAAAAAGCCCATTTTCCATAAAAAATGATTTTTTTCAAAAAAGTAAATGACCCCTCTAATTAATCGACTAGATCACCAGAACCTTCCCGTGTTGTCAGAAACATGATAGGTTCTTAGTTTTCGAGTAGCATGCCTCCAAAGATACATGTTTAGAAATTGCAAATTTTTTTTGCTTCACCAAAAAGCACATTTTCCGTAAAAAGTGATTTTTTTCAAAAAAAGTAAATGACCCCTCTCATTAATCGACTAGATCACTAGAACCTTTCCCTGTTGTCAGAAATATGATAGGTTCCTTAGATTTCATATAGCATGCCTCCAAAGATACATGTTTAGAAATTGCAATTTTTTTTGCTTCACCAAAAAGCCCATTTTCCATAAAAAGTGATTTTTTTCAAAAAAAGTAAATGACCCCTCTAATTAATCGACTCGATCACCAGAACCTTCCCCTGTTGTCAGAAACATGATAGGTTCCTTAGTTTTCGCGTAGCATGCCTCCAAAGATACATGTTTAGAAATTGCAATTTTTTTTTGCTTCACCAGAACCTTTCCCTGTTGTCAGAAATATGATAGGTTCCTTAGTTTTCATGTAGCATGCCTCCAAAGATACATGTTTAGAAATTGCCATTTTTTTTGCTTCACCAAAAAGCCCATTTTCCATAAAAAGTGATTTTTTTCAAAAAAAGTAAATGACCCCTCTAATTAATCGACTCGATCACCAGAACCTTCCCCTGTTGTCAGAAACATGATAGGTTCCTTAGTTTTCGCGTAGCATGCCTCCAAAGATACATGTTTAGAAATTGCAATTTTTTTTTGCTTCACCAAAAAGCCCATTTTCCGTAAAAAGTGATTTTTTAAAAAAAAAGTAAATGACCCCTCTAATTAATCGACTCGATCACCAGAACCTTCCCCAGTTGTCAGAAACATGATAGTTCCCTTAGTTTTCGCATAGCATGCCTCCAAAGATACATGTTTAGAAATTGCAATTTTTTTTTGCTTCACCAAAAAGCCCATTTTCCGTAAAAAGTGATTTTTTTCAAAAAAAGTAAATTACCCCTCTAATTAATCGACTCGATCACCAGAACCTTCCCCAGTTGTCAGAAACATGATAGGTTCCTTAGTTTTCGAGTAGCATGCCTCCAAAGATATGTGTTTAGAAACTGCAATTTTTTTTGCTTCACCAAAAAGCCCATTTTCCGTAAAAAGTGATTTTTAAAAAAAAAAGTAAATGACTCCTCTAATTAATCGACTAGATCACCAGAAACTTCCCCAGTTGTCAGAAACATGATAGTTCCCTTAGTTTTCGCATAGCATGCCTCCAAAGATACATGTTTAGAAATTGCAATTTTTTTTTGCTTCACCAAAAAGCCCATTTTCCGTAAAAAGTGATTTTTAAAAAAAAAAGTAAATGACTCCTCTAATTAATCGACTAGATCACCAGAACCTTCCCCTGTTGTCAGAAACATGATAGGTTCCTTAGTTTTCGTGTAGCATGCCTCCAAAGATATGTGTTTAGAAACTGCAATTTTTTTTGCTTCACCAAAAAGCCCATATTCCGTAAAAAGTGATTTTTAAAAAAAAAAGTAAATGACCACTCTAATTAATCGACTAGATAACCAGAACCTTCCACAGTTGTCAAAAACATGATAGGTTCCTTAGTTTTCGAGTAGCATGCCTCCAAAGATACATGTTTAGAAATTGCAATTTTTTTTTGCTTCACCAAAAAGCCCATTTTCCATAAAAAATGATTTTTTTCAAAAAAGTAAATGACCCCTCTAATTAATCGACTAGATCACCAGAACCTTCCCGTGTTGTCAGAAACATGATAGGTTCTTAGTTTTCGAGTAGCATGCCTCCAAAGATACATGTTTAGAAATTGCAAATTTTTTTTGCTTCACCAAAAAGCACATTTTCCGTAAAAAGTGATTTTTTTCAAAAAAAGTAAATGACCCCTCTCATTAATCGACTAGATCACTAGAACCTTTCCCTGTTGTCAGAAATATGATAGGTTCCTTAGATTTCATATAGCATGCCTCCAAAGATACATGTTTAGAAATTGCAATTTTTTTTGCTTCACCAAAAAGCCCATTTTCCATAAAAAGTGATTTTTTTCAAAAAAAGTAAATGACCCCTCTAATTAATCGACTCGATCACCAGAACCTTCCCCTGTTGTCAGAAACATGATAGGTTCCTTAGTTTTCGCGTAGCATGCCTCCAAAGATACATGTTTAGAAATTGCAATTTTTTTTTGCTTCACCAGAACCTTTCCCTGTTGTCAGAAATATGATAGGTTCCTTAGTTTTCATGTAGCATGCCTCCAAAGATACATGTTTAGAAATTGCCATTTTTTTTGCTTAACCAAAAAGCCCATTTTCCATAAAAAGTGATTTTTTTCAAAAAAAGTAAATGACCCCTCTAATTAATCGACTCGATCACCAGAACCTTCCCCTGTTGTCAGAAACATGATAGGTTCCTTAGTTTTCGCGTAGCATGCCTCCAAAGATACATGTTTAGAAATTGCAATTTTTTTTTGCTTCACCAAAAAGCCCATTTTCCGTAAAAAGTGATTTTTTTAAAAAAAAGTAAATGACCCCTCTAATTAATCGACTCGATCACCAGAACCTTCCCCAGTTGTCAGAAACATGATAGTTCCCTTAGTTTTCGCATAGCATGCCTCCAAAGATACATGTTTAGAAATTGCAATTTTTTTTTGCTTCACCAAAAAGCCCATTTTCCGTAAAAAGTGATTTTTTTCAAAAAAAGTAAATTACCCCTCTAATTAATCGACTCGATCACCAGAACCTTCCCCAGTTGTCAGAAACATGATAGGTTCCTTAGTTTTCGAGTAGCATGCCTCCAAAGATATGTGTTTAGAAACTGCAATTTTTTTTGCTTCACCAAAAAGCCCATTTTCCGTAAAAAGTGATTTTTAAAAAAAAAAGTAAATGACTCCTCTAATTAATCGAATAGATCACCAGAAACTTCCCCAGTTGTCAGAAACATGATAGTTCCCTTAGTTTTCGCATAGCATGCCTCCAAAGATACATGTTTAGAAATTGCAATTTTTTTTTGCTTCACCAAAAAGCCCATTTTCCGTAAAAAGTGATTTTTAAAAAAAAAAGTAAATGACTCCTCTAATTAATCGACTAGATCACCAGAACCTTCCCCTGTTGTCAGAAACATGATAGGTTCCTTAGTTTTCGTGTAGCATGCCTCCAAAGATATGTGTTTAGAAACTGCAATTTTTTTTGCTTCACCAAAAAGCCCATATTCCGTAAAAAGTGATTTTTAAAAAAAAAAGTAAATGACCACTCTAATTAATCGACTAGATAACCAGAACCTTCCACAGTTGTCAAAAACATGATAGGTTCCTTAGTTTTCGAGTAGCATGCCTCCAAAGATACATGTTTAGAAATTGCAATTTTTTTTTGCTTCACCAAAAAGCCCATTTTCCATAAAAAATGATTTTTTTCAAAAAAGTAAATGACCCCTCTAATTAATCGACTAGATCACCAGAACCTTCCCGTGTTGTCAGAAACATGATAGGTTCTTAGTTTTCGAGTAGCATGCCTCCAAAGATACATGTTTAGAAATTGCAAATTTTTTTTGCTTCACCAAAAAGCACATTTTCCGTAAAAAGTGATTTTTTTCAAAAAAAGTAAATGACCCCTCTCATTAATCGACTAGATCACTAGAACCTTTCCCTGTTGTCAGAAATATGATAGGTTCCTTAGATTTCATATAGCATGCCTCCAAAGATACATGTTTAGAAATTGCAATTTTTTTTGCTTCACCAAAAAGCCCATTTTCCATAAAAAGTGATTTTTTTCAAAAAAAGTAAATGACCCCTCTAATTAATTGACTCGATCACCAGAACCTTCCCCTGTTGTCAGAAACATGATAGGTTCCTTAGTTTTCACGTAGCATGCCTCCAAAGATACATGTTTAGAAATTGCAATTTTTTTGTGCTTCACCAAAAAGCCCATTTTCCGTAAGAAGTGATTTTTTTCAAAAAACAGTAAATGACCCCTCTAATTAATTGACTAGATCACCAGAACCTTCCCCAGTTGTCAGAAACATGATAGGTCCCTTAGTTTTCGCATAGCATGCCTCCAAAGATACATGTTTAGAAATTGCAATTTTTTTTTGCTTCACCAAAAAGACCATTTTCCATAAAAAGTGATTTTTTTCAAAAAAAGTAAATGACCCCTCTAATTAATCGACTAGATCACCAGAACCTTTCCCTGTTGTCAGAAATATGATAGGTTCCTTAGTTTTCATGTAGCATGCCTCCAAAGATACATGTTTAGAAATTGCCATTTTTTTTGCTTCACCAAAAAGCCCATTTTCCATAAAAAGTGATTTTTTTCAAAAAAAGTAAATGACCCCTCTAATTAATCGACTCGATCACCAGAACCTTCCCCTGTTGTCAGAAACATGATAGGTTCCTTAGTTTTCGCGTAGCATGCCTCCAAAGATACATGTTTAGAAATTGCAATTTTTTTTTGCTTCACCAAAAAGCCCATTTTCCGTAAAAAGTGATTTTTTTAAAAAAAAGTAAATGACCCCTCTAATTAATCGACTCGATCACCAGAACCTTCCACAGTTGTCAGAAACATGATAGGTTCCTTAGTTTTCGAGTAGCATGCCTCCAAAGATATGTGTTTAGAAACTGCATTTTTTTTTGCTTCACCAAAAAGCCCATTTTCCATAAAAAGTGATTTTTTTCAAAAAAGTAAATGACCCCTCTAATTAATCGACTAGATCACCAGAATCTTCACGTGTTGTCAGAAAAATGATAGGCTCCTTAGTTTTCGTGTAGCATGCCTCCAAAGATGTGTGTTTAGAAACTGCAATTTTTTTTGCTTCACCAAAAAGCCCATTTTCCGTAAAAAGTGATTTTTTTCAAAAAACAGTAAATGACCCCTCTAATTAATCGACTAGATCACCAGACCCTTCCCCAGTTGTCAGAAACATGATAGGTCCCTTAGTTTTCGCATAGCATGCCTCCAAAGATACATGTTTAGAAATTGCAATTTTTTTTTGCTTCACCAAAAAGCCCATTTTCCATAAAAAGTGATTTTTTTCAAAAAAAGTAAATGACCCCTCTAATTAATCGACTAGATCACCAGAACCTTTCCCTGTTGTCAGAAATATGATAGGTTCCTTAGTTTTCATGTAGCATGACTCCAAAGATACATGTTTAGAAATTGCCATTTTTTTTGCTTCACCAAAAAGACCATTTTCCGTAAAAAGTGATTTTTTTCAAAAAAAGTAAATGACCCCTCTAATTAATCGACTCGATCACCAGAACCTTCCCGTGTTGTCAGAAACATGATAGGTTCCTTAGTTTTTGTGTAGCATGCCTCCAAAGATATGTGTTTAGAAACTGCAATTTTTTTTGCTTCACCAAAAAGCCCATTTTCCATAAAAAGTGATTTTTTTCAAAAAAGTAAATGACCCCTCTAATTAATCGACTAGATCACCAGAATCTTCCCGTGTTGTCAGAAACATGATAGGTTCCTTAGTTTTCGTGTAGCATGCCTCCAAAGATGTGTGTTTAGAAACTGCAATTTTTTTTGCTTCACCAAAAAGCCCATTTTCCGTAAAAAGTGAATTTTTTCAAAAAAAGTAAATTACCCCTCTAATTAATCGACTCGATCACCAGAACCTTCCCCAGTTGTCAGAAACATGATAGTTCCCTTAGTTTTCGCATAGCATGCCTCCAAAGATACATGTTTAGAAATTGCAATTTTTTTTTGCTTCACCAAAAAGCCCATTTTCCGTAAAAAGTGATTTTTTTCAAAAAAAGTAAATTACCCCTCTAATTAATCGACTCGATCACCAGAACCTTCCCCAGTTGTCAGAAACATGATAGGTTCCTTAGTTTTCGAGTAGCATGCCTCCAAAGATATGTGTTTAGAAACTGCAATTTTTTTTGCTTCACCAAAAAGCCCATTTTCCGTAAAAAGTGATTTTTAAAAAAAAAAGTAAATGACTCCTCTAATTAATCGACTAGATCACCAGAACCTTCCCCAGTTGTCAGAAACATGATAGTTCCCTTAGTTTTCGCATAGCATGCCTCCAAAGATACATGTTTAGAAATTGCAATTTTTTTTTGCTTCACCAAAAAGCCCATTTTCCGTAAAAAGTGATTTTTAAAAAAAAAAGTAAATGACTCCTCTAATTAATCGACTAGATCACCAGAACCTTCCCCTGTTGTCAGAAACATGATAGGTTCCTTAGTTTTCGCGTAGCATGCCTCCAAAGATACATGTTTAGAAATTGCAATATTTTTTTGTTTCACCAAAAAGCCCATTTTCCGTAAAAAGTGATTTTTTTAAAAAAAAGTAAATGACACCTTTAATTAATCGACTAGATCACCAGAACCTTCCCGTGTTGTCAGAAACATGATAGGTTCCTTAGTTTTTGTGTAGCATGCCTCCAAAGATATGTGTTTAGAAACTGCAATTTTTTTTGCTTCACCAAAAAGCCCATTTTCCATAAAAAGTGATTTTTTTCAAAAAAGTAAATGACCCCTCTAATTAATCGACTAGATCACCAGAATCTTCCCGTGTTGTCAGAAACATGATAGGTTCCTTAGTTTTCGTGTAGCATGCCTCCAAAGATGTGTGTTTAGAAACTGCAATTTTTTTTGCTTCACCAAAAAGCCCATTTTCCGTAAAAAGTGAATTTTTTCAAAAAAAGTAAATTACCCCTCTAATTAATCGACTCGATCACCAGAACCTTCCCCAGTTGTCAGAAACATGATAGTTCCCTTAGTTTTCGCATAGCATGCCTCCAAAGATACATGTTTAGAAATTGCAATTTTTTTTTGCTTCACCAAAAAGCCCATTTTCCGTAAAAAGTGATTTTTTTCAAAAAAAGTAAATTACCCCTCTAATTAATCGACTCGATCACCAGAACCTTCCCCAGTTGTCAGAAACATGATAGGTTCCTTATTTTTCGAGTAGCATGCCTCCAAAGATATGTGTTTAGAAACTGCAATTTTTTTTTCTTCATCAAAAAGCCCATTTTCCGTAAAAAGTGATTTTTAAAAAAAAAAGTAAATGACTCCTCTAATTAATCGACTAGATCACCAGAACCTTCCCCAGTTGTCAGAAACATGATAGTTCCCTTAGTTTTCGCATAGCATGCCTCCAAAGATACATGTTTAGAAATTGCAATTTTTTTTTGCTTCACCAAAAAGCCCATTTTCCGTAAAAAGTGATTTTTAAAAAAAAAAGTAAATGACTCCTCTAATTAATCGACTAGATCACCAGAACCTTCCCCTGTTGTCAGAAACATGATAGGTTCCTTAGTTTTCGTGTAGCATGCCTCCAAAGATATGTGTTTAGAAACTGCAATTTTTTTTGCTTCACCAAAAAGCCCATATTCCGTAAAAAGTGATTTTTAAAAAAAAAAGTAAATGACCACTCTAATTAATCGACTAGATAACCAGAACCTTCCACAGTTGTCAAAAACATGATAGGTTCCTTAGTTTTCGAGTAGCATGCCTCCAAAGATACATGTTTAGAAATTGCAATTTTTTTTTGCTTCACCAAAAAGCCCATTTTCCATAAAAAATGATTTTTTTCAAAAAAGTAAATGACCCCTCTAATTAATCGACTAGATCACCAGAACCTTCCCGTGTTGTCAGAAACATGATAGGTTCTTAGTTTTCGAGTAGCATGCCTCCAAAGATACATGTTTAGAAATTGCAAATTTTTTTTGCTTCACCAAAAAGCACATTTTCCGTAAAAAGTGATTTTTTTCAAAAAAAGTAAATGACCCCTCTCATTAATCGACTAGATCACCAGAACCTTCCCGTGTTGTCAGAAACATGATAGGTTCTTAGTTTTCGAGTAGCATGCCTCCAAAGATACATGTTTAGAAATTGCAAATTTTTTTTGCTTCACCAAAAAGCACATTTTCCGTAAAAAGTGATTTTTTTCAAAAAAAGGAAATGACCCCTCTAATTAATCGACTAGATCACCAGAACCTTCCCGTGTTGTCAGAAACATGATAGGTTCTTAGTTTTCGAGTAGCATGCCTCCAAAGATACATGTTTAGAAATTGCAAATTTTTTTTGCTTCACCAAAAAGCACATTTTCCGTAAAAAGTGATTTTTTTCAAAAAAAGTAAATGACCCCTCTAATTAATCGACTCGATCACCAGAACCTTCCCCTGTTGTCAGAAACATGATAGGTTCCTTAGTTTTCACGTAGCATGCCTCCAAAGATACATGTTTAGAAATTGCAATTTTTTTGTGCTTCACCAAAAAGCCCATTTTCCGTAAGAAGTGATTTTTTTCAAAAAACAGTAAATGACCCCTCTAATTAATTGACTAGATCACCAGAACCTTCCCCAGTTGTCAGAAACATGATAGGTCCCTTAGTTTTCGCATAGCATGCCTCCAAAGATACATGTTTAGAAATTGCAATTTTTTTTTGCTTCACCAAAAAGCCCATTTTCCGTAAAAAGTAATTTTTTTCAAAAAAAGTAAATTACCCCTCTAATTAATCGACTCGATCACCAGAACCTTCCCCAGTTGTCAGAAACATGATAGGTTCCTTAGTTTTCGAGTAGCATGCCTCCAAAGATACATGTTTAGAAACTGCAATTTTTTTTTGCTTCACCAAAAAGCACATTTTCCGTAAAAAGTGATTTTTTTAAAAAAAAGTAAATGACCCCTCTAATTAATCGACTAGATCACCAGAACCTTACTCAGTTGTCAGAAACATTATAGGTTCCTTAGTTTTCACGTAGCATGCCTCCAAAGATACATGTTTAGAAATTGCAATTTTTTTTTGCTTCACCAAAAAGCCCATTTTCCGTAAAAATTGAATTTTTTCAAAAAAAGTAAATTACCCCTCTAATTAATCGACTCGATCACCAGAACCTTCCCCAGTTGTCAGAAACATGATAGGTTCCTTAGGTTTCGAGTAGCATGCCTCCAAAGATACATGTTTAGAAATTGCAATTTTTTTTTGCTTCATCAAAAAGCCCATTTTCCGTAAAAAGTGATTTTTTTTAAAAAAAGTAAATGACCCCTCTAATTAATCTACTAGATCACCAGAACCTTCCCGTGTTGTCAGAAACATGATAGGTTCCTTAGTTTTCGTGTAGCATGCCTCCAAAGATATGTGTTTAGAAACTGCAATTTTTTTTGCTTCACCAAAAAGCCCATTTTCCGTAAAAAGTGATTTTTTTCAAAAAAAGTAAATGACTCCTCTAATTAATCGACTAGATCACCAGAACCTTACCCAGTTGTCAGAAACATGATAGGTTCCTTAGTTTTCACGTAGCATGCCTCCAAAGATACATGTTTAGAAGTTGCAATTTTTTTTTGCTTCACCAAAAAGCCCATTTTCCGTAAAAAGTGATTTTTAAAAAAAAAAGTAAATGACTCCTCTAATTAATCGACTAGATCACCAGAACCTTCCCCTGTTGTCAGAAACATGATAGGTTCCTTAGTTTTCGTGTAGCATGCCTCCAAAGATATGTGTTTAGAAACTGCAATTTTTTTTGCTTCACCAAAAATCCCATATTCCGTAAAAAGTGATTTTTAAAAAAAAAAGTAAATGACCACTCTAATTAATCGACTAGATAACCAGAACCTTTCCCTGTTGTCAGAAATATGATAGGTTCCTTAGTTTTCATATAGCATGCCTCCAAAGATACATGTTTAGAAATTGCAATTTTTTTTGCTTCACCAAAAAGCCCATTTTCCATAAAAAGTGATTTTTTTCAAAAAAAGTAAATGACCCCTCTAATTAATCGACTCGATCACCAGAACCTTCCCCTGTTGTCAGAAACATGATAGGTTCCTTAGTTTTCACGTAGCATGCCTCCAAAGATACATGTTTAGAAATTGCAATTTTTTTGTGCTTCACCAAAAAGCCCATTTTCCGTTAGAAGTGATTTTTTTCAAAAAACAGTAAATGACCCCTCTAATTAATTGACTAGATCACCAGAACCTTCCCCAGTTGTCAGAAACATGATAGGTCCCTTAGTTTTCGCATAGCATGCCTCCAAAGATACATGTTTAGAAATTGCAATTTTTTTTTGCTTCACCAAAAAGCCCATTTTCCGTAATAAGTGATTTTTTTAAAAAAAAGTAAATGACCCCTCTAATTAATCGACTAGATCACCAGAACCTTACTCAGTTGTCAGAAACATTATAGGTTCCTTAGTTTTCACGTAGCATGCCTCCAAAGATACATGTTTAGAAATTGCAATTTTTTTTTGCTTCACCAAAAAGCCCATTTTCCGTAAAAAGTGAATTTTTTCAAAAAAAGTAAATTACCCCTCTAATTAATCGACTCGATCACCAGAACCTTCCCCAGTTGTCAGAAACATGATAGGTTCCTTAGGTTTCGAGTAGCATGCCTCCAAAGATACATGTTTAGAAATTGCAATTTTTTTTTGCTTCATCAAAAAGCCCATTTTCCGTAAAAAGTGATTTTTTTTAAAAAAAGTAAATGACCCCTCTAATTAATCTACTAGATCACCAGAACCTTCCCGTGTTGTCAGAAACATGATAGGTTCCTTAGTTTTCGTGTAGCATGCCTCCAAAGATATGTGTTTAGAAACTGCAATTTTTTTTGCTTCACCAAAAAGCCCATTTTCCGTAAAAAGTGATTTTTTTCAAAAAAAGTAAATGACTCCTCTAATTAATCGACTAGATCACCAGAACCTTACCCAGTTGTCAGAAACATGATAGGTTCCTTAGTTTTCACGTAGCATGCCTCCAAAGATACATGTTTAGAAATTGCAATTTTTTTGTGCTTCACCAAAAAGCCCATTTTCCGTAAGAAGTGATTTTTTTCAAAAAACAGTAAATGACCCCTCTAATTAATTGACTAGATCACCAGAACCTTCCCCAGTTGTCAGAAACATGATAGTTCCCTTAGTTTTCGCATAGCATGCCTCCAAAGATACATGTTTAGAAATTGCAATTTTTTTTGCTTCACCAAAAAGCCCATTTTCCATAAAAAGTGATTTTTTTCAAAAAAAGTAAATGACCCCTCTAATTAATCGACTCGATCACCAGAACCTTCCCCTGTTGTCAGAAACATGATAGGTTCCTTAGTATTCACGTAGCATGCCTCCAAAGATACATGTTTAGAAATTGCAATTTTTTTGTGCTTCACCAAAAAGCCCATTTTCCGTAAGAAGTGATTTTTTTCAAAAAACAGTAAATGACCCCTCTAATTAATTGACTAGATCACCAGAACCTTCCCCAGTTGTCAGAAACATGATAGGTCCCTTAGTTTTCGCATAGCATGCCTCCAAAGATACATGTTTAGAAATTGCAATTTTTTTTTGCTTCACCAAAAAGCCCATTTTCCATAAAAAGTGATTTTTTTCGAAAAAGTAAATGACCCCTCTAATTAATCGACTAGATCACCAGAACCTTTCCCTGTTGTCAGAAATATGATAGGTTCCTTAGTTTTCATGTAGCATGCCTCCAAAGATACATGTTTCGAAATTGCCATTTTTTTTGCTTCACCAAAAAGCCCATTTTCCGTAAAAAGTGATTTTTTTCAAAAAAAGTAAATGACCCCTCTAATTAATCGACTCGATCACCAGAACCTTCCCCTGTTGTCAGAAACATGATAGGTTCCTTAGTTTTCGCGTAGCATGCCTCCAAAGATACATGTTTAGAAATTGCAATTTTTTTTTGCTTCATCAAAAAGCCCATTTTCCGTAAAAAGTGATTTTTTAAAAAAAAAGTAAATGACCCCTCTAATTAATCGACTAGATCACCAGAACCTTCCCGTGTTGTCAGAAACATGATAGGTTCCTTAGTGTTCGTGTAGCATGCCTCCAAAGATATGTGTTTAGAAACTGCAATTTTTTTTTGCTTCACCAAAAAGCCCATTTTCCATAAAAAGTGATTTTTTTCAAAAAAGTTAATGACCCCTCTAATTAATCGACTAGATCACCAGAACCTTCCCCTGTTGTCAGAAACATGATAGGTTCCTTAGTTTTCGCGTAGCATGCCTCCAAAGATACATGTTTAGAAATTGCAATTTTTTTTTGCTTCACCAAAAAGCCCATTTTCCGTAAAAAGTGAATTTTTTCAAAAAAAGTAAATTACCCCTCTAATTAATCGACTCGATCACCAGAACCTTCCCCAGTTGTCAGAAACATGATAGTTCCCTTAGTTTTCGCATAGCATGCCTCCAAAGATACATGTTTAGAAATTGCAATTTTTTTTTGCTTCACCAAAAAGCCCATTTTCCGTAAAAAGTGATTTTTTTCAAAAAAAGTAAATTACCCCTCTAATTAATCGACTCGATCACCAGAACCTTCCCCAGTTGTCAGAAACATGATAGGTTCCTTAGTTTTCGAGTAGCATGCCTCCAAAGATATGTGTTTAGAAACTGCAATTTTTTTTGCTTCACCAAAAATCCCATTTTCCGTAAAAAGTGATTTTTAAAAAAAAAAGTAAATGACTCCTCTAATTAATCGACTAGATCACCAGAACCTTCCCCAGTTGTCAGAAACATGATAGTTCCCTTAGTTTTCGCATAGCATGCCTCCAAAGATACATTTTTAGAAATTGCAATTTTTTTTTGCTTCACCAAAAAGCCCATTTTCCGTAAAAAGTGATTTTTAAAAAAAAAAGTAAATGACTCCTCTAATTAATCGACTAGATCACCAGAACCTTCCCCTGTTGTCAGAAACATGATAGGTTCCTTAGTTTTCGTGTAGCATGCCACCAAAGATATGTGTTTAGAAACTGCAATTTTTTTTGCTTCACCAAAAAGCCCATATTCCGTAAAAAGTGATTTTTAAAAAAAAAAGTAAATGACCACTCTAATTAATCGACTAGATAACCAGAACCTTCCACAGTTGTCAAAAACATGATAGGTTCCTTAGTTTTCGAGTAGCATGCCTCCAAAGATACATGTTTAGAAATTGCAATTTTTTTTTGCTTCACCAAAAAGCCCATTTTCCATAAAAAATGATTTTTTTCAAAAAAGTAAATGACCCCTCTAATTAATCGACTAGATCACCAGAACCTTCCCGTGTTGTCAGAAACATGATAGGTTCTTAGTTTTCGAGTAGCATGCCTCCAAAGATACATGTTTAGAAATTGCAAATTTTTTTTGCTTCACCAAAAAGCACATTTTCCGTAAAAAGTGATTTTTTTCAAAAAAAGGAAATGACCCCTCTAATTAATCGACTAGATCACCAGAACCTTCCCGTGTTGTCAGAAACATGATAGGTTCTTAGTTTTCGAGTAGCATGCCTCCAAAGATACATGTTTAGAAATTGCAAATTTTTTTTGCTTCACCAAAAAGCACATTTTCCGTAAAAAGTGATTTTTTTCAAAAAAAGTAAATGACCCCTCTAATTAATCGACTCGATCACCAGAACCTTCCCCTGTTGTCAGAAACATGATAGGTTCCTTAGTTTTCACGTAGCATGCCTCCAAAGATACATGTTTAGAAATTGCAATTTTTTTGTGCTTCACCAAAAAGCCCATTTTCCGTAAGAAGTGATTTTTTTCAAAAAACAGTAAATGACCCCTCTAATTAATTGACTAGATCACCAGAACCTTCCCCAGTTGTCAGAAACATGATAGGTCCCTTAGTTTTCGCATAGCATGCCTCCAAAGATACATGTTTAGAAATTGCAATTTTTTTTTGCTTCACCAAAAAGCCCATTTTCCGTAAAAAGTAATTTTTTTCAAAAAAAGTAAATTACCCCTCTAATTAATCGACTCGATCACCAGAACCTTCCCCAGTTGTCAGAAACATGATAGGTTCCTTAGTTTTCGAGTAGCATGCCTACAAAGATACATGTTTAGAAATTGCAATTTTTTTTTGCTTCACCAAAAAGCCCATTTTCCGTAAAAAGTGATTTTTTTAAAAAAAAGTAAATGACCCCTCTAATTAATCGACTAGATCACCAGAACCTTACTCAGTTGTCAGAAACATTATAGGTTCCTTAGTTTTCACGTAGCATGCCTCCAAAGATACATGTTTAGAAATTGCAATTTTTTTTTGCTTCACCAAAAAGCCCATTTTCCGTAAAAAGTGAATTTTTTCAAAAAAAGTAAATTACCCCTCTAATTAATCGACTCGATCACCTGAACCTTCCCCTGTTGTCAGAAACATGATAGGTTCCTTAGTTTTCGCGTAGCATGCCTCCAAAGATACATGTTTAGAAATTGCAATTTTTTTTTGCTTCACCAAAAAGCCCATTTTCCGTAAAAAGTGAATTTTTTCAAAAAAAGTAAATTACCCCTCTAATTAATCGACTCGATCACCAGAACCTTCCCCAGTTGTCAGAAACATGATAGTTCCCTTAGTTTTCGCATAGCATGCCTCCAAAGATACATGTTTAGAAATTGCAATTTTTTTTTGCTTCACCAAAAAGCCCATTTTCCGTAAAAAGTGATTTTTTTCAAAAAAAGTAAATTACCCCTCTAATTAATCGACTCGATCACCAGAACCTTCCCCAGTTGTCAGAAACATGATAGGTTCCTTAGTTTTCGAGTAGCATGCCTCCAAAGATATGTGTTTAGAAACTGCAATTTTTTTTGCTTCACCAAAAATCCCATTTTCCGTAAAAAGTGATTTTTAAAAAAAAAAGTAAATGACTCCTCTAATTAATCGACTAGATCACCAGAACCTTCCCCAGTTGTCAGAAACATGATAGTTCCCTTAGTTTTCGCATAGCATGCCTCCAAAGATACATGTTTAGAAATTGCAATTTTTTTTTGCTTCACCAAAAAGGCCATTTTCCGTAAAAAGTGATTTTTAAAAAAAAAAGTAAATGACTCCTCTAATTAATCGACTAGATCACCAGAACCTTCCCCTGTTGTCAGAAATATGATAGGTTCCTTAGTTTTCATGTAGCATGCCTCCAAAGATACATGTTTAGAAATTGCCATTTTTTTTGCTTCACCAAAAAGACCATTTTCCATAAAAAGTGATTTTTTTCAAAAAAAGTAAATGACCCCTCTAATTAATCGACTCGATCACCAGAACCTTCCCCTGTTGTCAGAAACATGATAGGTTCCTTAGTTTTCGCGTAGCATGCCTCCAAAGATACATGTTTAGAAATTGCAATTTTTTTTTGCTTCACCAAAAAGCCCATTTTCCGTAAAAAGTGATTTTTTTAAAAAAAAGTAAATGACACCTTTAATTAATCGACTAGATCACCAGAACCTTCCCGTGTTGTCAGAAACATGATAGGTTCCTTAGTTTTTGTGTAGCATGCCTCCAAAGATATGTGTTTAGAAACTGCAATTTTTTTTGCTTCACCAAAAAGCCCATTTTCCATAAAAAGTGATTTTTTTCAAAAAAGTAAATGACCCCTCTAATTAATCGACTAGATCACCAGAATCTTCCCGTGTTGTCAGAAACATGATAGGTTCCTTAGTTTTCGTGTAGCATGCCTCCAAAGATGTGTGTTTAGAAACTGCAATTTTTTTTGCTTCACCAAAAAGCCCATTTTCCGTAAAAAGTGAATTTTTTCAAAAAAAGTAAATTACCCCTCTAATTAATCGACTCGATCACCAGAACCTTCCCCAGTTGTCAGAAACATGATAGTTCCCTTAGTTTTCGCATAGCATGCCTCCAAAGATACATGTTTAGAAATTGCAATTTTTTTTTGCTTCACCAAAAAGCCCATTTTCCGTAAAAAGTGATTTTTTTCAAAAAAAGTAAATTACCCCTCTAATTAATCGACTCGATCACCAGAACCTTCCCCAGTTGTCAGAAACATGATAGGTTCCTTAGTTTTCGAGTAGCATGCCTCCAAAGATATGTGTTTAGAAACTGCAATTTTTTTTGCTTCACCAAAAAGCCCATTTTCCGTAAAAAGTGATTTTTTAAAAAAAAAGTAAATGACTCCTCTAATTAATCGACTAGATCACCAGAAACTTCCCCAGTTGTCAGAAACATGATAGTTCCCTTAGTTTTCGCATAGCATGCCTCCAAAGATACATGTTTAGAAATTGCAATTTTTTTTTGCTTCACCAAAAAGCCCATTTTCCATAAAAAGTGATTTTTTTCAAAAAAAGTAAATGACCCCTCTAATTAATCGACTAGATCACCAGAACCTTTCCCTGTTGTCAGAAATATGATAGGTTCCTTAGTTTTCATGTAGCATGCCTCCAAAGATACATGTTTAGAAATTGCCATTTTTTTTGCTTCACCAAAAAGCCCATTTTCCATAAAAAGTGATTTTTTTCAAAAAAAGTAAATGACCCCTCTAATTAATCGACTCGATCACCAGAACCTTCCACAGTTGTCAGAAACATGATAGGTTCCTTAGTTTTCGAGTAGCATGCCTCCAAAGATATGTGTTTAGAAACTGCATTTTTTTTTGCTTCACCAAAAAGCCCATTTTCCATAAAAAGTGATTTTTTTCAAAAAAGTAAATGACCCCTCTAATTAATCGACTAGATCACCAGAATCTTCACGTGTTGTCAGAAAAATGATAGGTTCCTTAGTTTTCGTGTAGCATGCCTCCAAAGATGTGTGTTTAGAAACTGCAATTTTTTTTGCTTCACCAAAAAGCCCATTTTCCGTAAAAAGTGATTTTTTTCAAAAAACAGTAAATGACCCCTCTAATTAATCGACTAGATCACCAGAACCTTCCCCAGTTGTCAGAAACATGATAGGTCCCTTAGTTTTCGCATAGCATGCCTCCAAAGATACATGTTTAGAAATTGCAATTTTTTTTTGCTTCACCAAAAAGACCATTTTCCATAAAAAGTGATTTTTTTCAAAAAAAGTAAATGACCCCTCTAATTAATCGACTAGATCACCAGAACCTTTCCCTGTTGTCAGAAATATGATAGGTTCCTTAGTTTTCATGTAGCATGACTCCAAAGATACATGTTTAGAAATTGCCATTTTTTTTGCTTCACCAAAAAGACCATTTTCCGTAAAAAGTGATTTTTTTCAAAAAAAGTAAATGACCCCTCTAATTAATCGACTCGATCACCAGAACCTTCCCCTGTTGTCAGAAACATGATAGGTTCCTTAGTTTTCGCGTAGCATGCCTCCAAAGATACATGTTTAGAAATTGCAATTTTTTTTTGCTTCACCAAAAAGCCCATTTTCCGTAAAAAGTGATTTTTTTAAAAAAAAGTAAATGACACCTTTAATTAATCGACTAGATCACCAGAACCTTCCCGTGTTGTCAGAAACATGATAGGTTCCTTAGTTTTTGTGTAGCATGCCTCCAAAGATATGTGTTTAGAAACTGCAATTTTTTTTGCTTCACCAAAAAGCCCATTTTCCATAAAAAGTGATTTTTTTCAAAAAAGTAAATGACCCCTCTAATTAATCGACTAGATCACCAGAATCTTCCCGTGTTGTCAGAAACATGATAGGTTCCTTAGTTTTCGTGTAGCATGCCTCCAAAGATGTGTGTTTAGAAACTGCAATTTTTTTTGCTTCACCAAAAAGCCCATTTTCCGTAAAAAGTGAATTTTTTCAAAAAAAGTAAATTACCCCTCTAATTAATCGACTCGATCACCAGAACCTTCCCCAGTTGTCAGAAACATGATAGTTCCCTTAGTTTTCGCATAGCATGCCTCCAAAGATACATGTTTAGAAATTGCAATTTTTTTTTGCTTCACCAAAAAGCCCATTTTCCGTAAAAAGTGATTTTTTTCAAAAAAAGTAAATTACCCCTCTAATTAATCGACTCGATCACCAGAACCTTCCCCAGTTGTCAGAAACATGATAGGTTCCTTAGTTTTCGAGTAGCATGCCTCCAAAGATATGTGTTTAGAAACTGCAATTTTTTTTGCTTCACCAAAAAGCCCATTTTCCGTAAAAAGTGATTTTTAAAAAAAAAAGTAAATGACTCCTCTAATTAATCGACTAGATCACCAGAAACTTCCCCAGTTGTCAGAAACATGATAGTTCCCTTAGTTTTCGCATAGCATGCCTCCAAAGATACATGTTTAGAAATTGCAATTTTTTTTTGCTTCACCAAAAAGCCCATTTTCCGTAAAAAGTGATTTTTAAAAAAAAAAGTAAATGACTCCTCTAATTAATCGACTAGATCACCAGAACCTTCCCCTGTTGTCAGAAACATGATAGGTTCCTTAGTTTTCGTGTAGCATGCCTCCAAAGATATGTGTTTAGAAACTGCAATTTTTTTTGCTTCACCAAAAAGCCCATATTCCGTAAAAAGTGATTTTTAAAAAAAAAAGTAAATGACCACTCTAATTAATCGACTAGATAACCAGAACCTTCCACAGTTGTCAAAAACATGATAGGTTCCTTAGTTTTCGAGTAGCATGCCTCCAAAGATACATGTTTAGAAATTGCAATTTTTTTTTGCTTCACCAAAAAGCCCATTTTCCATAAAAAATGATTTTTTTCAAAAAAGTAAATGACCCCTCTAATTAATCGACTAGATCACCAGAACCTTCCCGTGTTGTCAGAAACATGATAGGTTCTTAGTTTTCGAGTAGCATGCCTCCAAAGATACATGTTTAGAAATTGCAAATTTTTTTTGCTTCACCAAAAAGCACATTTTCCGTAAAAAGTGATTTTTTTCAAAAAAAGTAAATGACCCCTCTCATTAATCGACTAGATCACTAGAACCTTTCCCTGTTGTCAGAAATATGATAGGTTCCTTAGATTTCATATAGCATGCCTCCAAAGATACATGTTTAGAAATTGCAATTTTTTTTGCTTCACCAAAAAGCCCATTTTCCATAAAAAGTGATTTTTTTCAAAAAAAGTAAATGACCCCTCTAATTAATCGACTCGATCACCAGAACCTTCCCCTGTTGTCAGAAACATGATAGGTTCCTTAGTTTTCGCGTAGCATGCCTCCAAAGATACATGTTTAGAAATTGCAATTTTTTTTTGCTTCACCAGAACCTTTCCCTGTTGTCAGAAATATGATAGGTTCCTTAGTTTTCATGTAGCATGCCTCCAAAGATACATGTTTAGAAATTGCCATTTTTTTTGCTTCACCAAAAAGCCCATTTTCCATAAAAAGTGATTTTTTTCAAAAAAAGTAAATGACCCCTCTAATTAATCGACTCGATCACCAGAACCTTCCCCTGTTGTCAGAAACATGATAGGTTCCTTAGTTTTCGCGTAGCATGCCTCCAAAGATACATGTTTAGAAATTGCAATTTTTTTTTGCTTCACCAAAAAGCCCATTTTCCGTAAAAAGTGATTTTTTTTAAAAAAAGTAAATGACCCCTCTAATTAATCGACTCGATCACCAGAACCTTCCCCAGTTGTCAGAAACATGATAGTTCCCTTAGTTTTCGCATAGCATGCCTCCAAAGATACATGTTTAGAAATTGCAATTTTTTTTTGCTTCACCAAAAAGCCCATTTTCCGTAAAAAGTGATTTTTTTCAAAAAAAGTAAATTACCCCTCTAATTAATCGACTCGATCACCAGAACCTTCCCCAGTTGTCAGAAACATGATAGGTTCCTTAGTTTTCGAGTAGCATGCCTCCAAAGATATGTGTTTAGAAACTGCAATTTTTTTTGCTTCACCAAAAAGCCCATTTTCCGTAAAAAGTGATTTTTAAAAAAAAAAGTAAATGACTCCTCTAATTAATCGACTAGATCACCAGAAACTTCCCCAGTTGTCAGAAACATGATAGTTCCCTTAGTTTTCGCATAGCATGCCTCCAAAGATACATGTTTAGAAATTGCAATTTTTTTTTGCTTCACCAAAAAGCCCATTTTCCGTAAAAAGTGATTTTTAAAAAAAAAAGTAAATGACTCCTCTAATTAATCGACTAGATCACCAGAACCTTCCCCTGTTGTCAGAAACATGATAGGTTCCTTAGTTTTCGTGTAGCATGCCTCCAAAGATATGTGTTTAGAAACTGCAATTTTTTTTGCTTCACCAAAAAGCCCATATTCCGTAAAAAGTGATTTTTAAAAAAAAAAGTAAATGACCACTCTAATTAATCGACTAGATAACCAGAACCTTCCACAGTTGTCAAAAACATGATAGGTTCCTTAGTTTTCGAGTAGCATGCCTCCAAAGATACATGTTTAGAAATTGCAATTTTTTTTTGCTTCACCAAAAAGCCCATTTTCCATAAAAAATGATTTTTTTCAAAAAAGTAAATGACCCCTCTAATTAATCGACTAGATCACCAGAACCTTCCCGTGTTGTCAGAAACATGATAGGTTCTTAGTTTTCGAGTAGCATGCCTCCAAAGATACATGTTTAGAAATTGCAAATTTTTTTTGCTTCACCAAAAAGCACATTTTCCGTAAAAAGTGATTTTTTTCAAAAAAAGTAAATGACCCCTCTCATTAATCGACTAGATCACTAGAACCTTTCCCTGTTGTCAGAAATATGATAGGTTCCTTAGATTTCATATAGCATGCCTCCAAAGATACATGTTTAGAAATTGCAATTTTTTTTGCTTCACCAAAAAGCCCATTTTCCATAAAAAGTGATTTTTTTCAAAAAAAGTAAATGACCCCTCTAATTAATTGACTCGATCACCAGAACCTTCCCCTGTTGTCAGAAACATGATAGGTTCCTTAGTTTTCACGTTGCATGCCTCCAAAGATACATGTTTAGAAATTGCAATTTTTTTGTGCTTCACCAAAAAGCCCATTTTCCGTAAGAAGTGATTTTTTTCAAAAAACAGTAAATGACCCCTCTAATTAATTGACTAGATCACCAGAACCTTCCCCAGTTGTCAGAAACATGATAGGTCCCTTAGTTTTCGCATAGCATGCCTCCAAAGATACATGTTTAGAAATTGCAATTTTTTTTTGCTTCACCAAAAAGACCATTTTCCATAAAAAGTGATTTTTTTCAAAAAAAGTAAATGACCCCTCTAATTAATCGACTAGATCACCAGAACCTTTCCCTGTTGTCAGAAATATGATAGGTTCCTTAGTTTTCATGTAGCATGCCTCCAAAGATACATGTTTAGAAATTGCCATTTTTTTTGCTTCACCAAAAAGCCCATTTTCCATAAAAAGTGATTTTTTTCAAAAAAAGTAAATGACCCCTCTAATTAATCGACTCGATCACCAGAACCTTCCCCTGTTGTCAGAAACATGATAGGTTCCTTAGTTTTCGCGTAGCATGCCTCCAAAGATACATGTTTAGAAATTGCAATTTTTTTTTGCTTCACCAAAAAGCCCATTTTCCGTAAAAAGTGATTTTTTTAAAAAAAAGTAAATGACCCCTCTAATTAATCGACTCGATCACCAGAACCTTCCACAGTTGTCAGAAACATGATAGGTTCCTTAGTTTTCGAGTAGCATGCCTCCAAAGATATGTGTTTAGAAACTGCATTTTTTTTTGCTTCACCAAAAAGCCCATTTTCCATAAAAAGTGATTTTTTTCAAAAAAGTAAATGACCCCTCTAATTAATCGACTAGATCACCAGAATCTTCACGTGTTGTCAGAAAAATGATAGGCTCCTTAGTTTTCGTGTAGCATGCCTCCAAAGATGTGTGTTTAGAAACTGCAATTTTTTTTGCTTCACCAAAAAGCCCATTTTCCGTAAAAAGTGATTTTTTTCAAAAAACAGTAAATGACCCCTCTAATTAATCGACTAGATCACCAGACCCTTCCCCAGTTGTCAGAAACATGATAGGTCCCTTAGTTTTCGCATAGCATGCCTCCAAAGATACATGTTTAGAAATTGCAATTTTTTTTTGCTTCACCAAAAAGCCCATTTTCCATAAAAAGTGATTTTTTTCAAAAAAAGTAAATGACCCCTCTAATTAATCGACTAGATCACCAGAACCTTTCCCTGTTGTCAGAAATATGATAGGTTCCTTAGTTTTCATGTAGCATGACTCCAAAGATACATGTTTAGAAATTGCCATTTTTTTTGCTTCACCAAAAAGACCATTTTCCGTAAAAAGTGATTTTTTTCAAAAAAAGTAAATGACCCCTCTAATTAATCGACTCGATCACCAGAACCTTCCCCTGTTGTCAGAAACATGATAGGTTCCTTAGTTTTCGCGTAGCATGCCTCCAAAGATACATGTTTAGAAATTGCAATTTTTTTTTGCTTCACCAAAAAGCCCATTTTCCGTAAAAAGTGATTTTTTTAAAAAAAAGTAAATGACACCTTTAATTAATCGACTAGATCACCAGAACCTTCCCGTGTTGTCAGAAACATGATAGGTTCCTTAGTTTTTGTGTAGCATGCCTCCAAAGATATGTGTTTAGAAACTGCAATTTTTTTTGCTTCACCAAAAAGCCCATTTTCCATAAAAAGTGATTTTTTTCAAAAAAGTAAATGACCCCTCTAATTAATCGACTAGATCACCAGAATCTTCCCGTGTTGTCAGAAACATGATAGGTTCCTTAGTTTTCGTGTAGCATGCCTCCAAAGATGTGTGTTTAGAAACTGCAATTTTTTTTGCTTCACCAAAAAGCCCATTTTCCGTAAAAAAAGTGATTTTTTTAAAAAAAAGTAAATGACACCTTTAATTAATCGACTAGATCACCAGAACCTTCCCGTGTTGTCAGAAACATGATAGGTTCCTTAGTTTTTGTGTAGCATGCCTCCAAAGATATGTGTTTAGAAACTGCAATTTTTTTTGCTTCACCAAAAAGCCCATTTTCCATAAAAAGTGATTTTTTTCAAAAAAGTAAATGACCCCTCTAATTAATCGACTAGATCACCAGAATCTTCCCGTGTTGTCAGAAACATGATAGGTTCCTTAGTTTTCGTGTAGCATGCCTCCAAAGATGTGTGTTTAGAAACTGCAATTTTTTTTGCTTCACCAAAAAGCCCATTTTCCGTAAAAAGTGAATTTTTTCAAAAAAAGTAAATTACCCCTCTAATTAATCGACTCGATCACCAGAACCTTCCCCAGTTGTCAGAAACATGATAGTTCCCTTAGTTTTCGCATAGCATGCCTCCAAAGATACATGTTTAGAAATTGCAATTTTTTTTTGCTTCACCAAAAAGCCCATTTTCCGTAAAAAGTGATTTTTTTCAAAAAAAGTAAATTACCCCTCTAATTAATCGACTCGATCACCAGAACCTTCCCCAGTTGTCAGAAACATGATAGGTTCCTTAGTTTTCGAGTAGCATGCCTCCAAAGATATGTGTTTAGAAACTGCAATTTTTTTTGCTTCACCAAAAATCCCATTTTCCGTAAAAAGTGATTTTTAAAAAAAAAAGTAAATGACTCCTCTAATTAATCGACTAGATCACCAGAACCTTCCCCAGTTGTCAGAAACATGATAGTTCCCTTAGTTTTCGCATAGCATGCCTCCAAAGATACATGTTTAGAAATTGCAATTTTTTTTTGCTTCACCAAAAAGCCCATTTTCCGTAAAAAGTGATTTTTAAAAAAAAAAGTAAATGACTCCTCTAATTAATCGACTAGATCACCAGAACCTTCCCCTGTTGTCAGAAACATGATAGGTTCCTTAGTTTTCGTGTAGCATGCCTCCAAAGATATGTGTTTAGAAACTGCAATTTTTTTTGCTTCACCAAAAAGCCCATATTCCGTAAAAAGTGATTTTTAAAAAAAAAAGTAAATGACCACTCTAATTAATCGACTAGATAACCAGAACCTTCCACAGTTGTCAAAAACATGATAGGTTCCTTAGTTTTCGAGTAGCATGCCTCCAAAGATACATGTTTAGAAATTGCAATTTTTTTTTGCTTCACCAAAAAGCCCATTTTCCATAAAAAATGATTTTTTTCAAAAAAGTAAATGACCCCTCTAATTAATCGACTAGATCACCAGAACCTTCCCGTGTTGTCAGAAACATGATAGGTTCTTAGTTTTCGAGTAGCATGCCTCCAAATATACATGTTTAGAAATTGCAAATTTTTTTTGCTTCACCAAAAAGCACATTTTCCGTAAAAAGTGATTTTTTTCAAAAAAAGTAAATGACCCCTCTCATTAATCGACTAGATCACCAGAACCTTTCCCTGTTGTCAGAAATATGATAGGTTCCTTAGTTTTCATATAGCATGCCTCCAAAGATACATGTTTAGAAATTGCAATTTTTTTTGCTTCACCAAAAAGCCCATTTTCCGTATGAAGTGATTTTTTTCAAAAAACAGTAAATGACCCCTCTAATTAATTGACTAGATCACCAGAACCTTCCCCAGTTGTCAGAAACATGATAGGTCCCTTAGTTTTCGCATAGCATGCCTCCAAAGATACATGTTTAGAAATTGCAATTTTTTTTTGCTTCACCAAAAAGCCCATTTTCCGTAAAAAGTAATTTTTTTCAAAAAAAGTAAATTACCCCTCTAATTAATCGACTCGATCACCAGAACCTTCCCCAGTTGTCAGAAACATGATAGGTTCCTTAGTTTTCGAGTAGCATGCCTCCAAAGATACATGTTTAGAAATTGCAATTTTTTTTTGCTTCACCAAAAAGCCCATTTTCCGTAAAAAGTGATTTTTTTAAAAAAAAGTAAATGACCCCTCTAATTAATCGACTAGATCACCAGAACCTTACTCAGTTGTCAGAAACATTATAGGTTCCTTAGTTTTCACGTAGCATGCCTCCAAAGATACATGTTTAGAAATTGCAATTTTTTTTTGCTTCACCAAAAAGCCCATTTTCCGTAAAAAGTGAATTTTTTCAAAAAAAGTAAATTACCCCTCTAATTAATCGACTCGATCACCAGAACCTTCCCCAGTTGTCAGAAACATGATAGGTTCCTTAGGTTTCGAGTAGCATGCCTCCAAAGATACATGTTTAGAAATTGCAATTTTTTTTTGCTTCATCAAAAAGCCCATTTTCCGTAAAAAGTGATTTTTTTAAAAAAAAGTAAATGACCCCTCTATTTAATCTACTAGATCACCAGAACCTTCCCGTGTTGTCAGAAACATGATAGGTTCCTTAGTTTTCGTGTAGCATGCCTCCAAAGATATGTGTTTAGAAACTGCAATTTTTTTTGCTTCACCAAAAAGCCCATTTTCCGTAAAAAGTGATTTTTTTCAAAAAAAGTAAATGACTCCTCTAATTAATCGACTAGATCACCAGAACCTTACCCAGTTGTCAGAAACATGATAGGTTCCTTAGTTTTCACGTAGCATGCCTCCAAAGATACATGTTTAGAAATTGCAATTTTTTTGTGCTTCACCAAAAAGCCCATTTTCCGTAAGAAGTGATTTTTTTCAAAAAACAGTAAATGACCCCTCTAATTAATTGACTAGATCACCAGAACCTTCCCCAGTTGTCAGAAACATGATAGTTCCCTTAGTTTTCGCATAGCATGCCTCCAAAGATACATGTTTAGAAATTGCAATTTTTTTTTGCTTCACCAAAAAGACCATTTTCCATAAGAAGTGATTTTTTTCAAAAAACAGTAAATGACCCCTCTAATTAATTGACTAGATCACCAGAACCTTCCCCTGTTGTCAGAAACATGATAGGTTCCTTAGTTTTCACGTAGCATGCCTCCAAAGATACATGTTTAGAAATTGCAATTTTTTTTTGCTTCACCAAAAAGCCCATTTTCCGTAAAAAGTGATTTTTTTCAAAAAAAGTAAATGACCTCTCTAATTAATCGACTAGATCACCAGAACCTTCTCCAGTTGTCAGAAACATGATAGGTCCCTTAGTTTTCGCATAGAATGCCTCCAAAGATACATGTTTAGAAATTGCAATTTTTATTTGCTTCACCAAAAAGCCCATTTTCCGTAAAAAGTGATTTTTTTTAAAAAAAGTAAATGTCCACTCTAATTGATCGACTAGATCACCAGAACCTTCCCCAGTTGTCAGAAACATGATAGGTTCCTTAGTTTTCGAGTAGCATGCCTCCAAAGAAACATGTTTAGAAATTGCCATTTTTTTTGCTTCACCAAAAAGCCCATTTTCCGTAAAAAGTGATTTTTTTCAAAAAAAGTAAATGACCCCTCTAATTAATCGACTCGATCACCAGAACCTTCCCCTGTTGTCAGAAACATGATAGGTTCCTTAGTTTTCGCGTAGCATGCCTCCAAAGATACATGTTTAGAAATTGCAATTTTTTTTTGCTTCACCAAAAAGCCCATTTTCCGTAAAAAGTGATTTTTTAAAAAAAAAGTAAATGACCCCTCTAATTAATCGACTAGATCACCAAAACCTTCCCGTGTTGTCAGAAACATGATAGGTTCCTTAGTTTTCGTGTAGCATGCCTCCAAAGATATGTGTTTAGAAACTGCAATTTTTTTTTGCTTCACCAAAAAGCCCATTTTCCATAAAATGTGATTTTTTTCAAAAAAGTAAATGACCCCTCTAATTAATCGACTAGATCACCAGAATCTTCCCGTGTTGTCAGAAATATGATAGGTTCCTTAGTTTTCATGTAGCATGCCTCCAAAGATACATGTTTAGAAATTGCAATTTTTTTTGCTTCACCAAAAAGCCCATTTTCCGTAAAAAGTGATTTTTTTCAAAAAAAGTAAATGACCCCTCTAATTAATCGACTCGATCACCTGAACCTTCCCCTGTTGTCAGAAACATGATAGGTTCCTTAGGTTTTGAGTAGCATGCCTCCAAAGATACATGTTTAGAAATTGCAATTTTTTTTTGCTTCATCAAAAAGCCCATTTTCCGTAAAAAGTGATTTTTTTTAAAAAAAGTAAATGACCCCTCTAATTAATCTACTAGATCACCAGAACCTTCCCGTGTTGTCAGAAACATGATAGGTTCCTTAGTTTTCGTGTAGCATGCCTCCAAAGATATGTGTTTAGAAACTGCAATTTTTTTTGCTTCACCAAAAAGCCCATTTTCCGTAAAAAGTGATTTTTTTCAAAAAAAGTAAATGACTCCTCTAATTAATCGACTAGATCACCAGAACCTTACCCAGTTGTCAGAAACATGATAGGTTCCTTAGTTTTCACGTAGCATGCCTCCAAAGATACATGTTTAGAAATTGCAATTTTTTTGTGCTTCACCAAAAAGCCCATTTTCCGTAAGAAGTGATTTTTTTCAAAAAACAGTAAATGACCCCTCTAATTAATTGACTAGATCACCAGAACCTTCCCCAGTTGTCAGAAACATGATAGTTCCCTTAGTTTTCGCATAGCATGCCTCCAAAGATACATGTTTAGAAATTGCAATTTTTTTTTGCTTCACCAAAAAGCCCATTTTCCGTAAAAAGTGATTTTTTTCAAAAAAAGTAAATTACCCCTCTAATTAATCGACTCGATCACCAGAACCTTCCCCAGTTGTCAGAAACATGATAGGTTCCTTAGTTTTCGAGTAGCATGCCTCCAAAGATATGTGTTTAGAAACTGCAATTTTTTTTGCTTCACCAAAAAGCCCATTTTCCGTAAAAAGTGATTTTTAAAAAAAAAAGTAAATGACTCCTCTAATTAATCGACTAGATCACCAGAACCTTCCCCTGTTGTCAGAAACATGATAGGTTCCTTAGTTTTCGTGTAGCATGCCTCCAAAGATATGTGTTTAGAAACTGCAATTTTTTTTGCTTCACCAAAAAGCCCATATTCCGTAAAAAGTGATTTTTAAAAAAAAAAGTAAATGACCACTCTAATTAATCGACTAGATAACCAGAACCTTCCACAGTTGTCAAAAACATGATAGGTTCCTTAGTTTTCGAGTAGCATGCCTCCAAAGATACATTTTTAGAAATTGCAATTTTTTTTTGCTTCACCAAAAAGCCCATTTTCCATAAAAAGTGATTTTTTTCAAAAAAGTAAATGACCCCTCTAATTAATCGACTAGATCACCAGAACCTTCCCGTGTTGTCAGAAACATGATAGGTTCTTAGTTTTCGAGTAGCATGCCTCCAAAGATACATGTTTAGAAATTGCAAATTTTTTTTGCTTCACCAAAAAGCACATTTTCCGTAAAAAGTGATTTTTAAAAAAAAAAGTAAATGACCACTCTAATTAATCGACTAGATAACCAGAACCTTCCACAGTTGTCAAAAACATGATAGGTTCCTTAGTTTTCGCATAGCATGCCTCCAAAGATACATGTTTAGAAATTGCAATTTTTTTTTGCTTCACCAAAAAGCCCATTTTCCGTAAGAAGTGATTTTTTTCAAAAAACAGTAAATGACCCCTCTAATTAATTGACTAGATCACCAGAACCTTCCCCAGTTGTCAGAAACATGATAGGTCCCTTAGTTTTCGCATAGCATGCCTCCAAAGATACATGTTTAGAAATTGCAATTTTTTTTTGCTTCACCAAAAAGCCCATTTTCCGTAAAAAGTGATTTTTTTTAAAAAAAGTAAATGACCCCTCTAATTAATCGACTAGATCACCAGAACCTTACTCAGTTGTCAGAAACATGATAGGTTCCTTAGTTTTCACGTAGCATGCCTCCAAAGATACATGTTTAGAAATTGAAATCTTTTTTTGCTTCACCAAAAAGCCCATTTTCCGTAAAAAGTTATTTTTTTCAAAAAAAGTAAATGACCCCTCTAATTAATCGACTCGATCACCAGAACCTTCCCCTGTTGTCAGAAACATGATAGGTTACTTAGTTTTTGCGTAGCATGCCTCCAAAGATAAGTGTTTAGAAATTGAAATTTTTTTTTGCTTCACCAAAAAGCCCATTTTCCGTAAAAAGTGATTTTTTTCAAAAAAAGTAAATGACCCCTCTAATTAATCGACTCGATCACCAGAACCTTCCACAGTTGTCAGAAACATGATAGGTTCCTTAGTTTTCGTGTAGCATGCCTCCAAAGATATGTGTTTAGAAACTGCAATTTTTTTTGCTTCACCAAAAAGCCCATTTTCCGTAAAAAGTGATTTTTTTAAAAAAAAGTAAATGTCCACTCTAATTGATCGACTAGATCACCAGAACCTTCCCCAGTTGTCAGAAACATGATAGGTTCCTTAGTTTTCGAGTAGCATGCCTCCAAAGATAAATGTTTAGAAATTGCAATTTTTTTTTGCTTCACCAAAAAGCCCATTTTCCATAAAAAGTGATTTTTTTCAAAAAAAGTAAATGACCCCTCTAATTAATCGACTAGATCACCAGAACCTTTCCCTGTTGTCAGAAATATGATAGGTTCCTTAGTTTTCATGTAGCATGCCTCCAAAGATACATGTTTAGAAATTGCCATTTTTTTTGCTTCACCAAAAAGCCCATTTTCCATAAAAAGTGATTTTTTTCAAAAAAAGTAAATGACCCCTCTAATTAATCGACTCGATCACCAGAACCTTCCCCTGTTGTCAGAAACATGATAGGTTCCTTAGTTTTCGCGTAGCATGCCTCCAAAGATACATGTTTAGAAATTGCAATTTTTTTTTGCTTCACCAAAAAGCCCATTTTCCGTAAAAAGTGATTTTTTTAAAAAAAAGTAAATGACCCCTCTAATTAATCGATTCGATCACCAGAACCTTCCACAGTTGTCAGAAACATGATAGGTTCCTTAGTTTTCGAGTAGCATGCCTCCAAAGATATGTGTTTAGAAACTGCATTTTTTTTTGCTTCACCAAAAAGCCCATTTTCCATAAAAAGTGATTTTTTTCAAAAAAGTAAATGACCCCTCTAATTAATCGACTAGATCACCAGAATCTTCACGTGTTGTCAGAAACATGATAGGTTCCTTAGTTTTCGTGTAGCATGCCTCCAAAGATGTGTGTTTAGAAACTGCAATTTTTTTTGCTTCACCAAAAAGCCCATTTTCCGTAAAAAGTGATTTTTTTCAAAAAACAGTAAATGACCCCTCTAATTAATCGACTAGATCACCAGAACCTTCCCCAGTTGTCAGAAACATGATAGGTCCCTTAGTTTTCGCATAGCATGCCTCCAAAGATACATGTTTAGAAATTGCAATTTTTTTTTGCTTCACCAAAAAGCCCATTTTCCATAAAAAGTGATTTTTTTCAAAAAAAGTAAATGACCCCTCTAATTAATCGACTAGATCACCAGAACCTTTCCCCGTTGTCAGAAATATGATAGGTTCCTTAGTTTTCATGTAGCATGACTCCAAAGATACATGTTTAGAAATTGCCATTTTTTTTGCTTCACCAAAAAGACCATTTTCCGTAAAAAGTGATTTTTTTCAAAAAAAGTAAATGACCCCTCTAATTAATCGACTCGATCACCAGAACCTTCCCCTGTTGTCAGAAACATGATAGGTTCCTTAGTTTTCGCGTAGCATGCCTCCAAAGATACATGTTTAGAAATTGCAATTTTTTTTTGCTTCACCAAAAAGCACATTTTCCGTAAAAAGTGATTTTTTAAAAAAAAAGTAAATGACACCTTTAATTAATCGACTAGATCACCAGAACCTTCCCGTGTTGTCAGAAACATGATAGGTTCCTTAGTTTTTGTGTAGCATGCCTCCAAAGATATGTGTTTAGAAACTGCAATTTTTTTTGCTTCACCAAAAAGCCCATTTTCCATAAAAAGTGATTTTTTTCAAAAAAGTAAATGACCCCTCTAATTAATCGACTAGATCACCAGAATCTTCCCGTGTTGTCAGAAACATGATAGGTTCCTTAGTTTTCTTGTAGCATGCCTCCAAAGATGTGTGTTTAGAAACTGCAATTTTTTTTGCTTCACCAAAAAGCCCATTTTCCGTAAAAAGTGAATTTTTTCAAAAAAAGTAAATTACCCCTCTAATTAATCGACTCGATCACCAGAACCTTCCCCAGTTGTCAGAAACATGATAGTTCCCTTAGTTTTCGCATAGCATGCCTCCAAAGATACATGTTTAGAAATTGCAATTTTTTTTTGCTTCACCAAAAAGCCCATTTTCCGTAAAAAGTAATTTTTTTCAAAAAAAGTAAATTACCCCTCTAATTAATCGACTCGATCACCAGAACCTTCCCCAGTTGTCAGAAACATGATAGGTTCCTTAGTTTTCGAGTAGCATGCCTCCAAAGATACATGTTTAGAAATTGCAATTTTTTTTTGCTTCACCAAAAAGCCCATTTTCCGTAAAAAGTGATTTTTTTAAAAAAAAGTAAATGACCCCTCTAATTAATCGACTAGATCACCAGAACCTTACTCAGTTGTCAGAAACATTATAGGTTCCTTAGTTTTCACGTAGCATGCCTCCAAACATACATGTTTAGAAATTGCAATTTTTTTTTGCTTCACCAAAAAGCCCATTTTCCGTAAAAAGTGAATTTTTTCAAAAAAAGTAAAATTACCCCTCTAATTAATCGACTCGATCACCAGAACCTTCCCCAGTTGTCAGAAACATGATAGGTTCCTTAGGTTTCGAGTAGCATGCCTCCAAAGATACATGTTTAGAAATTGCAATTTTTTTTTGCTTCATCAAAAAGCCCATTTTCCGTAAAAAGTGATTTTTTTAAAAAAAAGTAAATGACCCCTCTAATTAATCTACTAGATCACCAGAACCTTCCCGTGTTGTCAGAAACATGATAGGTTCCTTAGTTTTCGTGTAGCATGCCTCCAAAGATATGTGTTTAGAAACTGCAATTTTTTTTGCTTCACCAAAAAGCCCATTTTCCGTAAAAAGTGATTTTTTTCAAAAAAAGTAAATGACTCCTCTAATTAATCGACTAGATCACCAGAACCTTACCCAGTTGTCAGAAACATGATAGGTTCCTTAGTTTTCACGTAGCATGCCTCCAAAGATACATGTTTAGAAATTGCAATTTTTTTGTGCTTCACCAAAAAGCCCATTTTCCGTAAGAAGTGATTTTTTTCAAAAAACAGTAAATGACCCCTCTAATTAATTGACTAGATCACCAGAACCTTCCCCAGTTGTCAGAAACATGATAGTTCCCTTAGTTTTCGCATAGCATGCCTCCAAAGATACATGTTTAGAAATTGCAAATTTTTTTTGCTTCACCAAAAAGCCCATTTTCCATAAAAAGTGATTTTTTTCAAAAAAAGTAAATGACCCCTCTAATTAATCGACTCGATCACCAGAACCTTCCCCTGTTGTCAGAAACATGATAGGTTCCTTAGTTTTCACGTAGCATGCCTCCAAAGATACATGTTTAGAAATTGCAATTTTTTTGTGCTTCACCAAAAAGCCCATTTTCCGTAAGAAGTGATTTTTTTCAAAAAACAGTAAATGACCCCTCTAATTAATTGACTAGATCACCAGAACCTTCCCCAGTTGTCAGAAACATGATAGGTCCCTTAGTTTTCGCATAGCATGCCTCCAAAGATACATGTTTAGAAATTGCAATTTTTTTTTGCTTCACCAAAAAGCCCATTTTCCGTAAAAAGTAATTTTTTTCAAAAAAAGTAAATTACCCCTCTAATTAATCGACTCGATCACCATAACCTTCCCCAGTTGTCAGAAACATGATAGGTTCCTTAGTTTTCGAGTAGCATGCCTCCAAAGATACATGTTTAGAAATTGCAATTTTTTTTTGCTTCACCAAAAAGCCCATTTTCCGTAAAAAGTGATTTTTTTTAAAAAAAAGTAAATGACCCCTCTAATTAATCGACTAGATCACCAGAACCTTACTCAGTTGTCAGAAACATTATAGGTTCCTTAGTTTTCACGTAGCATGCCTCCAAAGATACATGTTTAGAAATTGCAATTTTTTTTTTGCTTCACCAAAAAGCCCATTTTCCGTAAAAAGTGAATTTTTTCAAAAAAAGTAAAATTACCCCTCTAATTAATCGACTCGATCACCAGAACCTTCCCCAGTTGTCAGAAACATGATAGGTTCCTTAGGTTTCGAATAGCATGCCTCCAAAGATACATGTTTAGAAATTGCAATTTTTTTTTGCTTCATCAAAAAGCCCATTTTCCGTAAAAAGTGATTTTTTTTAAAAAAAGTAAATGACCTCTCTAATTAATCTACTAGATCACCAGAACCTTCCCGTGTTGTCAGAAACATGATAGGTTCCTTAGTTTTCGTGTAGCATGCCTCCAAAGATATGTGTTTAGAAACTGCAATTTTTTTTGCTTCACCAAAAAGCACATTTTCCGTAAAAAGTGATTTTTTTCAAAAAAAGTAAATGACTCCTCTAATTAATCGACTAGATCACCAGAACCTTACCCAGTTGTCAGAAACATGATAGGTTCCTTAGTTTTCACGTAGCATGCCTCCAAAGATACATGTTTAGAAATTGCAATTTTTTTGTGCTTCACCAAAAAGCCCATTTTCCGTAAGAAGTGATTTTTTTCAAAAAACAGTAAATGACCCCTCTAATTAATTGACTAGATCACCAGAACCTTCCCCAGTTGTCAGAAACATGATAGTTCCCTTAGTTTTCGCATAGCATGCCTCCAAAGATACATGTTTAGAAATTGCAATTTTTTTTTGCTTCACCAAAAAGCCCATTTTCCGTAAAAAGTAATTTTTTTCAAAAAAAGTAAATTACCCCTCTAATTAATCGACTCGATCACCAGAACCTTCCCCAGTTGTCAGAAACATGATAGGTTCCTTAGTTTTCGAGTAGCATGCCTCCAAAGATACATGTTTAGAAATTGCAATTTTTTTTTGCTTCACCAAAAAGCCCATTTTCCGTAAAAAGTGATTTTTTTAAAAAAAAGTAAATGACCCCTCTAATTAATCGACTAGATCACCAGAACATTACTCAGTTGTCAGAAACATTATAGGTTCCTTAGTTTTCACGTAGCATGCCTCCAAAGATACATGTTTAGAAATTGCAATTTTTTTTTGCTTCACCAAAAAGCCCATTTTCCGTAAAAAGTGAATTTTTTCAAAAAAAGTAAATTACCCCTCTAATTAATCGACTCGATCACCAGAACCTTCCCCAGTTGTCAGAAACATGATAGGTTCCTTAGGTTTCGAGTAGCATGCCTCCAAAGATACATGTTTAGAAATTGCATTTTTTTTTTGCTTCATCAAAAAGCCCATTTTCCGTAAAAAGTGATTTTTTTTAAAAAAAGTAAATGACCCCTCTAATTAATCTACTAGATCACCAGAACCTTCCCGTGTTGTCAGAAACATGATAGGTTCCTTAGTTTTCGTGTAGCATGCCTCCAAAGATATGTGTTTAGAAACTGCAATTTTTTTTGCTTCACCAAAAAGCCCATTTTCCGTAAAAAGTGATTTTTTTCAAAAAAAGTAAATGACTCCTCTAATTAATCGACTAGATCACCAGAACCTTACCCAGTTGTCAGAAACATGATAGGTTCCTTAGTTTTCACGTAGCATGCCTCCAAAGATACATGTTTAGAAATTGCAATTTTTTTGTGCTTCACCAAAAAGCCCATTTTCCGTAAGAAGTGATTTTTTTCAAAAAACAGTAAATGACCCCTCTAATTAATTGACTAGATCACCAGAACCTTCCCCAGTTGTCAGAAACATGATAGTTCCCTTAGTTTTCGCATAGCATGCCTCCAAAGATACATGTTTAGAAATTGCAATTTTTTTTTGCTTCACCAAAAAGCCCATTTTTCGTAAAAAGTGATTTTTTTCAAAAAAAGTAAATTACCCCTCTAATTAATCTATTCGATCACCAGAACCTTCCTGTGTTGTCAGAAATATGATAGGTTCCTTAGTTTTCATATAGCATGCCTCCAAAGATACATGTTTAGAAATTGCAATTTTTTTTGCTTCACCAAAAAGCCCATTTTCCGTAAAAAGTGATTTTTTTCAAAAAAAGTAAATGACCCCTCTAATTAATCGACTCGATCACCAGAACCTTCCCCTGTTGTCAGAAACATGATAGGTTCCTTAGTTTTCACGTAGCATGCCTCCAAAGATACATGTTTAGAAATTGCAATTTTTTTGTGCTTCACCAAAAAGCCCATTTTCCGTAAGAAGTGATTTTTTTCAAAAAACAGTAAATGACCCCTCTAATTAATTGACTAGATCACCAGAACCTTCCCCAGTTGTCAGAAACATGATAGGTTCCTTAGTTTTCACGTAGCATGCCTCCAAAGATACATGTTTAGAAATTGCAATTTTTTTTTGCTTCACCAAAAAGCCCATTTTCCATAAAAAGTGATTTTTTTCAAAAAAAGTAAATGACCCCTCTAATTAATCGACTAGATCACCAGAACCTTTCCCTGTTGTCAGAAATATGATAGGTTCCTTAGTTTTCATGTAGCATGCCTCCAAAGATACATGTTTCGAAATTGCCATTTTTTTTGCTTCACCAAAAAGCCCATTTTCCGTAAAAAGTGATTTTTTTCAAAAAAAGTAAATGACCCCTCTAATTAATAGACTCGATCACCAGAACCTTCCCCTGTTGTCAGAAACATGATAGGTTCCTTAGTTTTCGCGTAGCATGCCTCCAAAGATACATGTTTAGAAATTGCAATTTTTTTTTGCTTCATCAAAAAGCCCATTTTCCGTAAAAAGTGATTTTTTAAAAAAAAAGTAAATGACCCCTCCAATTAATCGACTAGATCACCAGAACCTTCCCGTGTTGTCAGAAACATGATAGGTTCCTTAGTGTTCGTGTAGCATGCCTCCAAAGATATGTGTTTAGAAACTGCAATTTTTTTTTGCTTCACCAAAAAGCCCATTTTCCATAAAAAGTGATTTTTTTCAAAAAAGTAAATGACCCCTCTAATTAATCGACTAGATCACCAGAATCTTCCCGTGTTGTCAGAAATATGATAGGTTACTTAGTTTTCATGTAGCATGCCTCCAAAGATACATGTTTAGAAATTGCAATTTTTTTTTGCTTCACCAAAAAGCCCATTTTCCGTAAAAAGTGAATTTTTTCAAAAAAAGTAAATTACCCCTCTAATTAATCGACTCGATCACCAGAACCTTCCCCAGTTGTCAGAAACATGATAGGTTCCTTAGGTTTCGAGTAGCATGCCTCCAAAGATACATGTTTAGAAATTGCAATTTTTTTTTGCTTCATCAAAAAGCCCATTTTCCGTAAAAAGTGATTTTTTTAAAAAAAAGTAAATGACCCCTCTATTTAATCTACTAGATCACCAGAACCTTCCCGTGTTGTCAGAAACATGATAGGTTCCTTAGTTTTCGTGTAGCATGCCTCCAAAGATATGTGTTTAGAAACTGCAATTTTTTTTGCTTCACCAAAAAGCCCATTTTCCGTAAAAAGTGATTTTTTTCAAAAAAAGTAAATGACTCCTCTAATTAATCGACTAGATCACCAGAACCTTACCCAGTTGTCAGAAACATGATAGGTTCCTTAGTTTTCACGTAGCATGCCTCCAAAGATACATGTTTAGAAATTGCAATTTTTTTGTGCTTCACCAAAAAGCCCATTTTCCGTAAGAAGTGATTTTTTTCAAAAAACAGTAAATGACCCCTCTAATTAATTGACTAGATCACCAGAACCTTCCCCAGTTGTCAGAAACATGATAGTTCCCTTAGTTTTCGCATAGCATGCCTCCAAAGATACATGTTTAGAAATTGCAATTTTTTTTTGCTTCACCAAAAAGACCATTTTCCATAAGAAGTGATTTTTTTCAAAAAACAGTAAATGACCCCTCTAATTAATTGACTAGATCACCAGAACCTTCCCCTGTTGTCAGAAACATGATAGGTTCCTTAGTTTTCACGTAGCATGCCTCCAAAGATACATGTTTAGAAATTGCAATTTTTTTTTGCTTCACCAAAAAGCCCATTTTCCGTAAAAAGTGATTTTTTTCAAAAAAAGTAAATGACCTCTCTAATTAATCGACTAGATCACCAGAACCTTCTCCAGTTGTCAGAAACATGATAGGTCCCTTAGTTTTCGCATAGAATGCCTCCAAAGATACATGTTTAGAAATTGCAATTTTTATTTGCTTCACCAAAAAGCCCATTTTCCGTAAAAAGTGATTTTTTTAAAAAAAAGTAAATGTCCACTCTAATTGATCGACTAGATCACCAGAACCTTCCCCAGTTGTCAGAAACATGATAGGTTCCTTAGTTTTCGAGTAGCATGCCTCCAAAGATACATGTTTAGAAATTGCCATTTTTTTTGCTTCACCAAAAAGCCCATTTTCCGTAAAAAGTGATTTTTTTCAAAAAAAGTAAATGACCCCTCTAATTAATCGACTCGATCACCAGAACCTTCCCCTGTTGTCAGAAACATGATAGGTTCCTTAGTTTTCGCGTAGCATGCCTCCAAAGATACATGTTTAGAAATTGCAATTTTTTTTTGCTTCACCAAAAAGCCCATTTTCCGTAAAAAGTGATTTTTTTAAAAAAAAGTAAATGACCCCTCTAATTAATCGACTAGATCACCAAAACCTTCCCGTGTTGTCAGAAACATGATAGGTTCCTTAGTTTTCGTGTAGCATGCCTCCAAAGATATGTGTTTAGAAACTGCAATTTTTTTTTGCTTCACCAAAAAGCCCATTTTCCATAAAAAGTGATTTTTTTCAAAAAAGTAAATGACCCCTCTAATTAATCGACTAGATCACCAGAATCTTCCCGTGTTGTCAGAAATATGATAGGTTCCTTAGTTTTCATGTAGCATGCCTCCAAAGATACATGTTTAGAAATTGCAATTTTTTTTGCTTCACCAAAAAGCCCATTTTCCGTAAAAAGTGATTTTTTTCAAAAAAAGTAAATGACCCCTCTAATTAATCGACTCGATCACCTGAACCTTCCCCTGTTGTCAGAAACATGATAGGTTCCTTAGTTTTCGCGTAGCATGCCTCCAAAGATACATGTTTAGAAATTGCAATTTTTTTTTGCTTCACCAAAAAGCACATTTTCCGTAAAAAGTGAATTTTTTCAAAAAAAGTAAATTACCCCTCTAATTAATCGACTCGATCACCAGAACCTTCCCCAGTTGTCAGAAACATGATAGGTTCCTTAGGTTTTGAGTAGCATGCCTCCAAAGATACATGTTTAGAAATTGCAATTTTTTTTTGCTTCATCAAAAAGCCCATTTTCCGTAAAAAGTGATTTTTTTTAAAAAAAGTAAATGACCCCTCTAATTAATCTACTAGATCACCAGAACCTTCCCGTGTTGTCAGAAACATGATAGGTTCCTTAGTTTTCGTGTAGCATGCCTCCAAAGATATGTGTTTAGAAACTGCAATTTTTTTTGCTTCACCAAAAAGCCCATTTTCCGTAAAAAGTGATTTTTTTCAAAAAAAGTAAATGACTCCTCTAATTAATCGACTAGATCACCAGAACCTTACCCAGTTGTCAGAAACATGATAGGTTCCTTAGTTTTCACGTAGCATGCCTCCAAAGATACATGTTTAGAAATTGCAATTTTTTTGTGCTTCACCAAAAAGCCCATTTTCCGTAAGAAGTGATTTTTTTCAAAAAACAGTAAATGACCCCTCTAATTAATTGACTAGATCACCAGAACCTTCCCCAGTTGTCAGAAACATGATAGTTCCCTTAGTTTTCGCATAGCATGCCTCCAAAGATACATGTTTAGAAATTGCAATTTTTTTTTGCTTCACCAAAAAGCCCATTTTCCGTAAAAAGTGATTTTTTTCAAAAAAAGTAAATTACCCCTCTAATTAATCGACTCGATCACCAGAACCTTCCCCAGTTGTCAGAAACATGATAGGTTCCTTAGTTTTCGAGTAGCATGCCTCCAAAGATATGTGTTTAGAAACTGCAATTTTTTTTGCTTCACCAAAAAGCCCATTTTCCGTAAAAAGTGATTTTTAAAAAAAAAAGTAAATGACTCCTCTAATTAATCGACTAGATCACCAGAACCTTCCCCTGTTGTCAGAAACATGATAGGTTCCTTAGTTTTCGTGTAGCATGCCTCCAAAGATATGTGTTTAGAAACTGCAATTTTTTTTGCTTCACCAAAAAGCCCATATTCCGTAAAAAGTGATTTTTAAAAAAAAAAGTAAATGACCACTCTAATTAATCGACTAGATAACCAGAACCTTCCACAGTTGTCAAAAACATGATAGGTTCCTTAGTTTTCGAGTAGCATGCCTCCAAAGATACATTTTTAGAAATTGCAATTTTTTTTTGCTTCACCAAAAAGCCCATTTTCCATAAAAAGTGATTTTTTTCAAAAAAGTAAATGACCCCTCTAATTAATCGACTAGATCACCAGAACCTTCCCGTGTTGTCAGAAACATGATAGGTTCTTAGTTTTCGAGTAGCATGCCTCCAAAGATACATGTTTAGAAATTGCAAATTTTTTTTGCTTCACCAAAAAGCACATTTTCCGTAAAAAGTGATTTTTAAAAAAAAAAGTAAATGACCACTCTAATTAATCGACTAGATAACCAGAACCTTCCACAGTTGTCAAAAACATGATAGGTTCCTTAGTTTTCGCATAGCATGCCTCCAAAGATACATGTTTAGAAATTGCAATTTTTTTTTGCTTCACCAAAAAGCCCATTTTCCGTAAGAAGTGATTTTTTTCAAAAAACAGTAAATGACCCCTCTAATTAATTGACTAGATCACCAGAACCTTCCCCAGTTGTCAGAAACATGATAGGTCCCTTAGTTTTCGCATAGCATGCCTCCAAAGATACATGTTTAGAAATTGCAATTTTTTTTTGCTTCACCAAAAAGCCCATTTTCCGTAAAAAGTGATTTTTTTAAAAAAAAGTAAATGACCCCTCTAATTAATCGACTAGATCACCAGAACCTTACTCAGTTGTCAGAAACATGATAGGTTCCTTAGTTTTCACGTAGCATGCCTCCAAAGATACATGTTTAGAAATTGAAATCTTTTTTTGCTTCACCAAAAAGCCCATTTTCCGTAAAAAGTTATTTTTTTCAAAAAAAGTAAATGACCCCTCTAATTAATCGACTCGATCACCAGAACCTTCCCCTGTTGTCAGAAACATGATAGGTTACTTAGTTTTTGCGTAGCATGCCTCCAAAGATAAGTGTTTAGAAATTGAAATTTTTTTTTGCTTCACCAAAAAGCCCATTTTCCGTAAAAAGTGATTTTTTTCAAAAAAAGTAAATGACCCCTGTAATTAATCGACTCGATCACCAGAACCTTCCACAGTTGTCAGAAACATGATAGGTTCCTTAGTTTTCGTGTAGCATGCCTCCAAAGATATGTGTTTAGAAACTGCAATTTTTTTTGCTTCACCAAAAAGCCCATTTTCCGTAAAAAGTGATTTTTTAAAAAAAAAGTAAATGTCCACTCTAATTGATCGACTAGATCACCAGAACCTTCCCCAGTTGTCAGAAACATGATAGGTTCCTTAGTTTTCGAGTAGCATGCCTCCAAAGATAAATGTTTAGAAATTGCAATTTTTTTTTGCTTCACCAAAAAGCCCATTTTCCATAAAAAGTGATTTTTTTCAAAAAAAGTAAATGACCCCTCTAATTAATCGACTAGATCACCAGAACCTTTCCCTGTTGTCAGAAATATGATAGGTTCCTTAGTTTTCATGTAGCATGCCTCCAAAGATACATGTTTAGAAATTGCCATTTTTTTTGCTTCACCAAAAAGCCCATTTTCCATAAAAAGTGATTTTTTTCAAAAAAAGTAAATGACCCCTCTAATTAATCGACTCGATCACCAGAACCTTCCCCTGTTGTCAGAAACATGATAGGTTCCTTAGTTTTCGCGTAGCATGCCTCCAAAGATACATGTTTAGAAATTGCAATTTTTTTTTGCTTCACCAAAAAGCCCATTTTCCGTAAAAAGTGATTTTTTTAAAAAAAAGTAAATGACCCCTCTAATTAATCGACTCGATCACCAGAACCTTCCACAGTTGTCAGAAACATGATAGGTTCCTTAGTTTTCGAGTAGCATGCCTCCAAAGATATGTGTTTAGAAACTGCATTTTTTTTTGCTTCACCAAAAAGCCCATTTTCCATAAAAAGTGATTTTTTTCAAAAAAGTAAATGACCCCTCTAATTAATCGACTAGATCACCAGAATCTTCACGTGTTGTCAGAAACATGATAGGTTCCTTAGTTTTCGTGTAGCATGCCTCCAAAGATGTGTGTTTAGAAACTGCAATTTTTTTTGCTTCACCAAAAAGCCCATTTTCCGTAAAAAGTGATTTTTTTCAAAAAACAGTAAATGACCCCTCTAATTAATCGACTAGATCACCAGAACCTTCCCCAGTTGTCAGAAACATGATAGGTCCCTTAGTTTTCGCATAGCATGCCTCCAAAGATACATGTTTAGAAATTGCAATTTTTTTTTGCTTCACCAAAAAGCCCATTTTCCGTAAAAAGTGATTTTTTAAAAAAAAAGTAAATGACACCTTTAATTAATCGACTAGATCACCAGAACCTTCCCGTGTTGTCAGAAACATGATAGGTTCCTTAGTTTTTGTGTAGCATGCCTCCAAAGATATGTGTTTAGAAACTGCAATTTTTTTTGCTTCACCAAAAAGCCCATTTTCCATAAAAAGTGATTTTTTTCAAAAAAGTAAATGACCCCTCTAATTAATCGACTAGATCACCAGAATCTTCCCGTGTTGTCAGAAACATGATAGGTTCCTTAGTTTTCGTGTAGCATGCCTCCAAAGATGTGTGTTTAGAAACTGCAATTTTTTTTGCTTCACCAAAAAGCCCATTTTCCGTAAAAAGTGAATTTTTTCAAAAAAAGTAAATTACCCCTCTAATTAATCGACTCGATCACCAGAACCTTCCCCAGTTGTCAGAAACATGATAGTTCCCTTAGTTTTCGCATAGCATGCCTCCAAAGATACATGTTTAGAAATTGCAATTTTTTTTTGCTTCACCAAAAAGCCCATTTTCCGTAAAAAGTAATTTTTTTCAAAAAAAGTAAATTACCCCTCTAATTTATCGACTCGATCACCAGAACCTTCCCCAGTTGTCAGAAACATGATAGGTTCCTTAGTTTTCGAGTAGCATGCCTCCAAAGATACATGTTTAGAAATTGCAATTTTTTTTTGCTTCACCAAAAAGCCCATTTTCCGTAAAAAGTGATTTTTTTAAAAAAAAGTAAATGACCCCTCTAATTAATCGACTAGATCACCAGAACCTTACTCAGTTGTCAGAAACATTATAGGTTCCTTAGTTTTCACGTAGCATGCCTCCAAAGATACATGTTTAGAAATTGCAATTTTTTTTTGCTTCACCAAAAAGCCCATTTTCCGTAAAAAGTGAATTTTTTCAAAAAAAGTAAAATTACCCCTCTAATTAATCGACTCGATCACCAGAACCTTCCCCAGTTGTCAGAAACATGATAGGTTCCTTAGGTTTCGAGTAGCATGCCTCCAAAGATACATGTTTAGAAATTGCAATTTTTTTTTGCTTCATCAAAAAGCCCATTTTCCGTAAAAAGTGATTTTTTTAAAAAAAAGTAAATGACCCCTCTAATTAATCTACTAGATCACCAGAACCTTCCCGTGTTGTCAGAAACATGATAGGTTCCTTAGTTTTCGTGTAGCATGCCTCCAAAGATATGTGTTTAGAAACTGCAATTTTTTTTGCTTCACCAAAAAGCCCATTTTCCGTAAAAAGTGATTTTTTTCAAAAAAAGTAAATGACTCCTCTAATTAATCGACTAGATCACCAGAACCTTACCCAGTTGTCAGAAACATGATAGGTTCCTTAGTTTTCACGTAGCATGCCTCCAAAGATACATGTTTAGAAATTGCAAGTTTTTTGTGCTTCACCAAAAAGCCCATTTTCCGTAAGAAGTGATTTTTTTCAAAAAACAGTAAATGACCCCTCTAATTAATTGACTAGATCACCAGAACCTTCCCCAGTTGTCAGAAACATGATAGTTCCCTTAGTTTTCGCATAGCATGCCTCCAAAGATACATGTTTAGAAATTGCAATTTTTTTTGCTTCACCAAAAAGCCCATTTTCCATAAAAAGTGATTTTTTTCAAAAAAAGTAAATGACCCCTCTAATTAATCGACTCGATCACCAGAACCTTCCCCTGTTGTCAGAAACATGATAGGTTCCTTAGTTTTCACGTAGCATGCCTCCAAAGATACATGTTTAGAAATTGCAATTTTTTTGTGCTTCACCAAAAAGCCCATTTTCCGTAAGAAGTGATTTTTTTCAAAAAACAGTAAATGACCCCTCTAATTAATTGACTAGATCACCAGAACCTTCCCCAGTTGTCAGAAACATGATAGGTCCCTTAGTTTTCGCATAGCATGCCTCCAAAGATACATGTTTAGAAATTGCAATTTTTTTTTGCTTCACCAAAAAGCCCATTTTCCGTAAAAAGTAATTTTTTTCAAAAAAAGTAAATTACCCCTCTAATTAATCGACTCGATCACCAGAACCTTCCCCAGTTGTCAGAAACATGATAGGTTCCTTAGTTTTCGAGTAGCATGCCTCCAAAGTTACATGTTTAGAAATTGCAATTTTTTTTTGCTTCACCAAAAAGCCCATTTTCCGTAAAAAGTGATTTTTTTTAAAAAAAAGTAAATGACCCCTCTAATTAATCGACTAGATCACCAGAACCTTACTCAGTTGTCAGAAACATTATAGGTTCCTTAGTTTTCACGTAGCATGCCTCCAAAGATACATGTTTAGAAATTGCAATTTTTTTTTGCTTCACCAAAAAGCCCATTTTCCGTAAAAAGTGAATTTTTTCAAAAAAAGTAAAATTACCCCTCTAATTAATCGACTCGATCACCAGAACCTTCCCCAGTTGTCAGAAACATGATAGGTTCCTTAGGTTTCGAATAGCATGCCTCCAAAGATACATGTTTAGAAATTGCAATTTTTTTTTGCTTCATCAAAAAGCCCATTTTCCGTAAAAAGTGATTTTTTTTAAAAAAAGTAAATGACCCCTCTAATTAATCTACTAGATCACCAGAACCTTCCCGTGTTGTCAGAAACATGATAGGTTCCTTAGTTTTCGTGTAGCATGCCTCCAAAGATATGTGTTTAGAAACTGCAATTTTTTTTGCTTCACCAAAAAGCCCATTTTCCGTAAAAAGTGATTTTTTTCAAAAAAAGTAAATGACTCCTCTAATTAATCGACTAGATCACCAGAACCTTACCCAGTTGTCAGAAACATGATAGGTTCCTTAGTTTTCACGTAGCATGCCTCCAAAGATACATGTTTAGAAATTGCAATTTTTTTGTGCTTCACCAAAAAGCCCATTTTCCGTAAGAAGTGATTTTTTTCAAAAAACAGTAAATGACCCCTCTAATTAATTGACTAGATCACCAGAACCTTCCCCAGTTGTCAGAAACATGATAGTTCCCTTAGTTTTCGCATAGCATGCCTCCAAAGATACATGTTTAGAAATTGCAATTTTTTTTTGCTTCACCAAAAAGCCCATTTTCCGTAAAAAGTAATTTTTTTCAAAAAAAGTAAATTACCCCTCTAATTAATCGACTCGATCACCAGAACCTTCCCCAGTTGTCAGAAACATGATAGGTTCCTTAGTTTTCGAGTAGCATGCCTCCAAAGATACATGTTTAGAAATTGCAATTTTTTTTTGCTTCACCAAAAAGCCCATTTTCCGTAAAAAGTGATTTTTTTAAAAAAAAGTAAATGACCCCTCTAATTAATCGACTAGATCACCAGAACCTTACTCAGTTGTCAGAAACATTATAGGTTCCTTAGTTTTCACGTAGCATGCCTCCAAAGATACATGTTTAGAAATTGCAATTTTTTTTTGCTTCACCAAAAAGCCCATTTTCCATAAAAAGTGAATTTTTTCAAAAAAAGTAAATTACCCCTCTAATTAATCGACTCGATCACCAGAACCTTCCCCAGTTGTCAGAAACATGATAGGTTCCTTAGGTTTCGAGTAGCATGCCTCCAAAGATACATGTTTAGAAATTGCATTTTTTTTTTGCTTCATCAAAAAGCCCATTTTCCGTAAAAAGTGATTTTTTTTAAAAAAAGTAAATGACCCCTCTAATTAATCTACTAGATCACCAGAACCTTCCCGTGTTGTCAGAAACATGATAGGTTCCTTAGTTTTCGTGTAGCATGCCTCCAAAGATATGTGTTTAGAAACTGCAATTTTTTTTGCTTCACCAAAAAGCCCATTTTCCGTAAAAAGTGATTTTTTTCAAAAAAAGTAAATGACTCCTCTAATTAATCGACTAGATCACCAGAACCTTACCCAGTTGTCAGAAACATGATAGGTTCCTTAGTTTTCACGTAGCATGCCTCCAAAGATACATGTTTAGAAATTGCAATTTTTTTGTGCTTCACCAAAAAGCCCATTTTCCGTAAGAAGTGATTTTTTTCAAAAAACAGTAAATGACCCCTCTAATTAATTGACTAGATCACCAGAACCTTCCCCAGTTGTCAGAAACATGATAGTTCCCTTAGTTTTCGCATAGCATGCCTCCAAAGATACATGTTTAGAAATTGCAATTTTTTTTTGCTTCACCAAAAAGCCCATTTTTCGTAAAAAGTGATTTTTTTCAAAAAAAGTAAATTACCCCTCTAATTAATCGACTCGATCACCAGAACCTTCCCGTGTTGTCAGAAATATGATAGGTTCCTTAGTTTTCATATAGCATGCCTCCAAAGATACATGTTTAGAAATTGCAATTTTTTTTGCTTCACCAAAAAGCCCATTTTCCGTAAAAAGTGATTTTTTTCAAAAAAAGTAAATGACCCCTCTAATTAATCGACTCGATCACCAGAACCTTCCCCTGTTGTCAGAAACATGATAGGTTCCTTAGTTTTCACGTAGCATGCCTCCAAAGATACATGTTTAGAAATTGCAATTTTTTTGTGCTTCACCAAAAAGCCCATTTTCCGTAAGAAGTGATTTTTTTCAAAAAACAGTAAATGACCCCTCTAATTAATTGACTAGATCACCAGAACCTTCCCCAGTTGTCAGAAACATGATAGGTCCCTTAGTTTTCGCATTGCATGCCTCCAAAGATACATGTTTAGAAATTGCAATTTTTTTTTGCTTCACCAAAAAGCCCATTTTCCATAAAAAGTGATTTTTTTCAAAAAAAGTAAATGACCCCTCTAATTAATCGACTAGATCACCAGAACCTTTCCCTGTTGTCAGAAATATGATAGGTTCCTTAGTTTTCATGTAGCATGCCTCCAAAGATACATGTTTCGAAATTGCCATTTTTTTTGCTTCACCAAAAAGCCCATTTTCCGTAAAAAGTGATTTTTTTCAAAAAAAGTAAATGACCCCTCTAATTAATAGACTCGATCACCAGAACCTTCCCCTGTTGTCAGAAACATGATAGGTTCCTTAGTTTTCGCGTAGCATGCCTCCAAAGATACATGTTTAGAAATTGCAATTTTTTTTTGCTTCATCAAAAAGCCCATTTTCCGTAAAAAGTGATTTTTTAAAAAAAAAGTAAATGACCCCTCCAATTAATCGACTAGATCACCAGAACCTTCCCGTGTTGTCAGAAACATGATAGGTTCCTTAGTGTTCGTGTAGCATGCCTCCAAAGATATGTGTTTAGAAACTGCAATTTTTTTTTGCTTCACCAAAAAGCCCATTTTCCATAAAAAGTGATTTTTTTCAAAAAAGTAAATGACCCCTCTAATTAATCGACTAGATCACCAGAATCTTCCCGTGTTGTCAGAAATATGATAGGTTACTTAGTTTTCATGTAGCATGCCTCAAAAGATACATGTTTAGAAATTGCAATTTTTTTTGCTTCACCAAAAAGCCCATTTTCCGTAAAAAGTGATTTTTTTCAAAAAAAGTAAATGACCCCTCTAATTATTCGACTCGATCACCTGAACCTTCCCCTGTTGTCAGAAACATGATAGGTTCCTTAGTTTTCGCGTAGCATGCCTCCAAAGATACATGTTTAGAAATTGCAATTTTTTTTTGCTTCACCAAAAAGCCCATTTTCCGTAAAAAGTGAATTTTTTCAAAAAAAGTAAATTACCCCTCTAATTAATCGACTCGATCACCAGAACCTTCCCCAGTTGTCAGAAACATGATAGTTCCCTTAGTTTTCGGATAGCATGCCTCCAAAGATACATGTTTAGAAATTGCAATTTTTTTTTGCTTCACCAAAAAGCCCATTTTCCGTAAAAAGTGATTTTTTTCAAAAAAAGTAAATTACCCCTCTAATTAATCGACTCGATCACCAGAACCTTCCCCAGTTGTCAGAAACATGATAGGTTCCTTAGTTTTCGAGTAGCATGCCTCCAAAGATATGTGTTTAGAAACTGCAATTTTTTTTGCTTCACCAAAAATCCCATTTTCCGTAAAAAGTGATTTTTAAAAAAAAAAGTAAATGACTCCTCTAATTAATCGACTAGATCACCAGAACCTTCCCCAGTTGTCAGAAACATGATAGTTCCCTTAGTTTTCGCATAGCATGCCTCCAAAGATACATGTTTAGAAATTGCAATTTTTTTTTGCTTCACCAAAAAGCCCATTTTCCGTAAAAAGTGATTTTTAAAAAAAAAAGTAAATGACTCCTCTAATTAATCGACTAGATCACCAGAACCTTCCCCTGTTGTCAGAAACATGATAGGTTCCTTAGTTTTCGTGTAGCATGCCTCCAAAGATACGTGTTTAGAAACTGCAATTTTTTTTGCTTCACCAAAAAGCCCATATTCCGTAAAAAGTGATTTTTAAAAAAAAAAGTAAATGACCACTCTAATTAATCGACTAGATAACCAGAACCTTCCACAGTTGTCAAAAACATGATAGGTTCCTTAGTTTTCGAGTAGCATGCCTCCAAAGATACATGTTTAGAAATTGCAATTTTTTTTTGCTTCACCAAAAAGCCCATTTTCCATAAAAAATGATTTTTTTCAAAAAAGTAAATGACCCCTCTAATTAATCGACTAGATCACCAGAACCTTCCCGTGTTGTCAGAAACATGATAGGTTCTTAGTTTTCGAGTAGCATGCCTCCAAAGATACATGTTTAGAAATTGCAAATTTTTTTTGCTTCACCAAAAAGCACATTTTCCGTAAAAAGTGATTTTTTTCAAAAAAAGTAAATGACCCCTCTCATTAATCGACTAGATCACCAGAACCTTTCCCTGTTGTCAGAAATATGATAGGTTCCTTAGTTTTCATATAGCATGCCTCCAAAGATACATGTTTAGAAATTGCAATTTTTTTTGCTTCACCAAAAAGCCCATTTTCCGTATGAAGTGATTTTTTTCAAAAAACAGTAAATGACCCCTCTAATTAATTGACTAGATCACCAGAACCTTCCCCAGTTGTCAGAAACATGATAGGTCCCTTAGTTTTCGCATAGCATGCCTCCAAAGATACATGTTTAGAAATTGCAATTTTTTTTTGCTTCACCAAAAAGCCCATTTTCCGTAAAAAGTAATTTTTTTCAAAAAAAGTAAATTACCCCTCTAATTAATCGACTCGATCACCAGAACCTTCCCCAGTTGTCAGAAACATGATAGGTTCCTTAGTTTTCGAGTAGCATGCCTCCAAAGATACATGTTTAGAAATTGCAATTTTTTTTTGCTTCACCAAAAAGCCCATTTTCCGTAAAAAGTGATTTTTTTAAAAAAAAGTAAATGACCCCTCTAATTAATCGACTAGATCACCAGAACCTTACTCAGTTGTCAGAAACATTATAGGTTCCTTAGTTTTCACGTAGCATGCCTCCAAAGATACATGTTTAGAAATTGCAATTTTTTTTTGCTTCACCAAAAAGCCCATTTTCCGTAAAAAGTGAATTTTTTCAAAAAAAGTAAATCACCCCTCTAATTAATCGACTCGATCACCAGAACCTTCCCCAGTTGTCAGAAACATGATAGGTTCCTTAGGTTTCGAGTAGCATGCCTCCAAAGATACATGTTTAGAAATTGCAATTTTTTTTTGCTTCATCAAAAAGCCCATTTTCCGTAAAAAGTGATTTTTTTAAAAAAAAGTAAATGACCCCTCTAATTAATCTACTAGATCACCAGAACCTTCCCGTGTTGTCAGAAACATGATAGGTTCCTTAGTTTTCGTGTAGCTTGCCTCCAAAGATATGTGTTTAGAAACTGCAATTTTTTTTGCTTCACCAAAAAGCCCATTTTCCGTAAAAAGTGATTTTTTTCAAAAAACAGTAAATGACCCCTCTAATTAATCGACTAGATCACCAGAACCTTCCCCAGTTGTCAGAAACATGATAGGTCCCTTAGTTTTCGCATAGCATGCCTCCAAAGATACATGTTTAGAAATTGCAATTTTTTTTTGCTTCACCAAAAAGCCCATTTTCCATAAAAAGTGATTTTTTGCAAAAAAAGTAAATGACCCCTCTAATTAATCGACTAGATCACCAGAACCTTTCCCTGTTGTCAGAAATATGATAGGTTCCTTAGTTTTCATGTAGCATGACTCCAAAGATACATGTTTAGAAATTGCCATTTTTTTTGCTTCACCAAAAAGACCATTTTCCGTAAAAAGTGATTTTTTTCAAAAAAAGTAAATGACCCCTCTAATTAATCGACTCGATCACCAGAACCTTCCCCTGTTGTCAGAAACATGATAGGTTCCTTAGTTTTCGCGTAGCATGCCTCCAAAGATACATGTTTAGAAATTGCAATTTTTTTTTGCTTCACCAAAAAGCCCATTTTCCGTAAAAAGTGATTTTTTAAAAAAAAAGTAAATGACACCTTTAATTAATCGACTAGATCACCAGAACCTTCCCGTGTTGTCAGAAACATGATAGGTTCCTTAGTTTTTGTGTAGCATGCCTCCAAAGATATGTGTTTAGAAACTGCAATTTTTTTTGCTTCACCAAAAAGCCCATTTTCCATAAAAAGTGATTTTTTTCAAAAAAGTAAATGACCCCTCTAATTAATCGACTAGATCACCAGAATCTTCCCGTGTTGTCAGAAACATGATAGGTTCCTTAGTTTTCGTGTAGCATGACTCCAAAGATGTGTGTTTAGAAACTGCAATTTTTTTTGCTTCACCAAAAAGCCCATTTTCCGTAAAAAGTGAATTTTTTCAAAAAAAGTAAATTACCCCTCTAATTAATCGACTCGATCACCAGAACCTTCCCCAGTTGTCAGAAACATGATAGTTCCCTTAGTTTTCGCATAGCATGCCTCCAAAGATACATGTTTAGAAATTGCAATTTTTTTTTGCTTCACCAAAAAGCCCATTTTCCGTAAAAAGTAATTTTTTTCAAAAAAAGTAAATTACCCCTCTAATTAATCGACTCGATCACCAGAACCTTCCCCAGTTGTCAGAAACATGATAGGTTCCTTAGTTTTCGAGTAGCATGCCTCCAAAGATACATGTTTAGAAATTGCAATTTTTTTTTGCTTCACCAAAAAGCCCATTTTCCGTAAAAAGTGATTTTTTTAAAAAAAAGTAAATGACCCCTCTAATTAATCGACTAGATCACCAGAACCTTACTCAGTTGTCAGAAACATTATAGGTTCCTTAGTTTTCACGTAGCATGCCTCCAAAGATACATGTTTAGAAATTGCAATTTTTTTTTGCTTCACCAAAAAGCCCATTTTCCGTAAAAAGTGAATTTTTTCAAAAAAGGTAAAATTACCCCTCTAATTAATCGACTCGATCACCAGAACCTTCCCCAGTTGTCAGAAACATGATAGGTTCCTTAGGTTTCGAGTAGCATGCCTCCAAAGATACATGTTTAGAAATTGCAATTTTTTTTTGCTTCATCAAAAAGCCCATTTTCCGTAAAAAGTGATTTTTTTTAAAAAAAGTAAATGACCCCTCTAATTAATCTACTAGATCACCAGAACCTTCCCGTGTTGTCAGAAACATGATAGGTTCCTTTGTTTTCGTGTAGCATGCCTCCAAAGATATGTGTTTAGAAACTGCAATTTTTTTTGCTTCACCAAAAAGCCCATTTTCCGTAAAAAGTGATTTTTTTCAAAAAAAGTAAATGACTCCTCTAATTAATCGACTAGATCACCAGAACCTTACCCAGTTGTCAGAAACATGATAGGTTCCTTAGTTTTCACGTAGCATGCCTCCAAAGATACATGTTTAGAAATTGCAATTTTTTTGTGCTTCACCAAAAAGCCCATTTTCCGTAAGAAGTGATTTTTTTCAAAAAACAGTAAATGACCCCTCTAATTAATTGACTAGATCACCAGAACCTTCCCCAGTTGTCAGAAACATGATAGTTCCCTTAGTTTTCGCATAGCATGCCTCCAAAGATACATGTTTAGAAATTGCAATTTTTTTTGCTTCACCAAAAAGCCCATTTTCCATAAAAAGTGATTTTTTTCAAAAAAAGTAAATGACCCCTCTAATTAATCGACTCGATCACCAGAACCTTCCCCTGTTGTCAGAAACATGATAGGTTCCTTAGTTTTCACGTAGCATGCCTCCAAAGATACATGTTTAGAAATTGCAATTTTTTTGTGCTTCACCAAAAAGCCCATTTTCCGTAAGAAGTGATTTTTTTCAAAAAACAGTAAATGACCCCTCTAATTAATTGACTAGATCACCAGAACCTTCCCCAGTTGTCAGAAACATGATAGGTCCCTTAGTTTTCGCATAGCATGCCTCCAAAGATACATGTTTAGAAATTGCAATTTTTTTTTGCTTCACCAAAAAGCCCATTTTCCGTAAAAAGTAATTTTTTTCAAAAAAAGTAAATTACCCCTCTAATTAATCGACTCGATCACCAAAACCTTCCCCAGTTGTCAGAAACATGATAGGTTCCTTAGTTTTCGAGTAGCATGCCTCCAAAGATACATGTTTAGAAATTGCAATTTTTTTTTGCTTCACCAAAAAGCCCATTTTCCGTAAAAAGTGATTTTTTAAAAAAAAAGTAAATGACCCCTCTAATTAATCGACTAGATCACCAGAACCTTACTCAGTTGTCAGAAACATTATAGGTTCCTTAGTTTTCACGTAGCATGCCTCCAAAGATACATGTTTAGAAATTGCAATTTTTTTTTGCTTCACCAAAAAGCCCATTTTCCGTAAAAAGTGAATTTTTTCAAAAAAAGTAAATTACCCCTCTAATTAATCGACTCGATCACCAGAACCTTCCCCAGTTGTCAGAAACATGATAGGTTCCTTAGGTTTCGAGTAGCATGCCTCCAAAGATACATGTTTAGAAATTGCAATTTTTTTTTGCTTCATCAAAAAGCCCATTTTCCGTAAAAAGTGATTTTTTTTAAAAAAAGTAAATGACCCCTCTAATTAATCTACTAGATCACCAGAACCTTCCCGTGTTGTCAGAAACATGATAGGTCCCTTAGTTTTCGCATAGCATGCCTCCAAAGATACATGTTTAGAAATTGCAATTTTTTTTTGCTTCACCAAAAAGCCCATTTTCCGTAAAAAGTAATTTTTTTCAAAAAAAGTAAATTACCCCTCTAATTAATCGACTCGATCACCAAAACCTTCCCCAGTTGTCAGAAACATGATAGGTTCCTTAGTTTTCGAGTAGCATGCCTCCAAAGATACATGTTTAGAAATTGCAATTTTTTTTTGCTTCACCAAAAAGCCCATTTTCCGTAAAAAGTGATTTTTTTAAAAAAAAGTAAATGACCCCTCTAATTAATCGACTAGATCACCAGAACCTTACTCAGTTGTCAGAAACATTATAGGTTCCTTAGTTTTCACGTAGCATGCCTCCAAAGATACATGTTTAGAAATTGCAATTTTTTTTTGCTTCACCAAAAAGCCCATTTTCCGTAAAAAGTGAATTTTTTCAAAAAAAGTAAATTACCCCTCTAATTAATCGACTCGATCACCAGAACCTTCCCCAGTTGTCAGAAACATGATAGGTTCCTTAGGTTTCGAGTAGCATGCCTCCAAAGATACATGTTTAGAAATTGCAATTTTTTTTTGCTTCATCAAAAAGCCCATTTTCCGTAAAAAGTGATTTTTTTTAAAAAAAAGTAAATGACCCCTCTAATTAATCTACTAGATCACCAGAACCTTCCCGTGTTGTCAGAAACATGATAGGTTCCTTAGTTTTCGTGTAGCATGCCTCCAAAGATATGTGTTTAGAAACTGCAATTTTTTTTGCTTCACCAAAAAGCCCATTTTCCGTAAAAAGTGATTTTTTTCAAAAAAAGTAAATGACTCCTCTAATTAATCGACTAGATCACCAGAACCTTACCCAGTTGTCAGAAACATGATAGGTTCCTTAGTTTTCACGTAGCATGCCTCCAAAGATACATGTTTAGAAATTGCAATTTTTTTTTGCTTCACCAAAAAGCCCATTTTCCGTAAAAAGTGATTTTTTAAAAAAAAAGTAAATGACTCCTCTAATTAATCGACTAGATCACCAGAACCTTCCCCTGTTGTCAGAAACATGATAGGTTCCTTAGTTTTCGTGTAGCATGCCTCCAAAGATATGTGTTTAGAAACTGCAATTTTTTTTGCTTCACCAAAAAGCCCATATTCCGTAAAAAGTGATTTTTAAAAAAAAAAGTAAATGACCACTCTAATTAATCGACTAGATAACCAGAACCTTCCACAGTTGTCAAAAACATGATAGGTTCCTTAGTTTTCGAGTAGCATGCCTCCAAAGATACATGTTTAGAAATTGCAATTTTTTTTTGCTTCACCAAAAAGCCCATTTTCCGTAAAAAGTGATTTTTTTCAAAAAAAGTAAATGACCTCTCTAATTAATCGACTAGATCACCAGAACCTTCTCCAGTTGTCAGAAACATGATAGGTCCCTTAGTTTTCGCATAGAATGCCTCCAAAGATACATGTTTAGAAATTGCAATTTTTATTTGCTTCACCAAAAAGCCCATTTTCCGTAAAAAGTGATTTTTAAAAAAAAAAAGTAAATGTCCACTCTAATTGATCGACTAGATCACCAGAACCTTCCCCAGTTGTCAGAAACATGATAGGTTCCTTAGTTTTCGAGTAGCATGCCTCCAAAGATACATGTTTAGAAATTGCCATTTTTTTTGCTTCACCAAAAAGCCCATTTTCCGTAAAAAGTGATTTTTTTCAAAAAAAGTAAATGACCCCTCTAATTAATCGACTCGATCACCAGAACCTTACCCTGTTGTCAGAAACATGATAGGTTCCTTAGTTTTCGCGTAGCATGCCTCCAAAGATACATGTTTAGAAATTGCAATTTTTTTTTGCTTCACCAAAAAGCCCATTTTCCGTAAAAAGTGATTTTTTAAAAAAAAAGTAAATGACCCCTCTAATTAATCGACTAGATCACCAGAACCTTCCCGTGTTGTCAGAAACATGATAGGTTCCTTAGTTTTCGTGTAGCATGCCTCCAAAGATATGTGTTTAGAAACTGCAATTTTTTTTTGCTTCACCAAAAAGCCCATTTTCCATAAAAAGTGATTTTTTTCAAAAAAGTAAATGACCCCTCTAATTAATCGACTAGATCACCAGAATCTTCCCGTGTTGTCAGAAATATGATAGGTTCCTTAGTTTTCATGTAGCATGCCTCCAAAGATACATGTTTAGAAATTGCAATTTTTTTTGCTTCACCAAAAAGCCCATTTTCCGTAAAAAGTGATTTTTTTCAAAAAAAGTAAATGACCCCTCTAATTAATCGACTCGATCACCTGAACCTTCCCCTGTTGTCAGAAACATGATAGGTTCCTTAGTTTTCGCGTAGCATGCCTCCAAAGATACATGTTTAGAAATTGCAATTTTTTTTTGCTTCACCAAAAAGCCCATTTTCCGTAAAAAGTGAATTTTTTCAAAAAAAGTAAATTACCCCTCTAATTAATCGACTCGATCACCAGAACCTTCCCCAGTTGTCAGAAACATGATAGGTTCCTTAGGTTTTGAGTAGCATGCCTCCAAAGATACATGTTTAGAAATTGCAATTTTTTTTTGCTTCATCAAAAAGCCCATTTTCCGTAAAAAGTGATTTTTTTTAAAAAAAGTAAATGACCCCTCTAATTAATCTACTAGATCACCAGAACCTTCCCGTGTTGTCAGAAACATGATAGGTTCCTTAGTTTTCGTGTAGCATGCCTCCAAAGATATGTGTTTAGAAACTGCAATTTTTTTTGCTTCACCAAAAAGCCCATTTTCCGTAAAAAGTGATTTTTTTCAAAAAAAGTAAATGACTCCTCTAATTAATCGACTAGATCACCAGAACCTTACCCAGTTGTCAGAAACATGATAGGTTCCTTAGTTTTCACGTAGCATGCCTCCAAAGATACATGTTTAGAAATTGCAATTTTTTTGTGCTTCACCAAAAAGCCCATTTTCCGTAAGAAGTGATTTTTTTCAAAAAAAAGTAAATGACCCCTCTAATTAATTGACTAGATCACCAGAACCTTCCCCAGTTGTCAGAAACATGATAGTTCCCTTAGTTTTCGCATAGCATGCCTCCAAAGATACATGTTTAGAAATTGCAATTTTTTTTTGCTTCACCAAAAAGCCCATTTTCCGTAAAAAGTGATTTTTTTCAAAAAAAGTAAATTACCCCTCTAATTAATCGACTCGATCACCAGAACCTTCCCCAGTTGTCAGAAACATGATAGGTTCCTTAGTTTTCGAGTAGCATGCCTCCAAAGATATGAGTTTAGAAACTGCAATTTTTTTTGCTTCACCAAAAAGCCCATTTTCCGTAAAAAGTGATTTTTAAAAAAAAAAGTAAATGACTCCTCTAATTAATCGACTAGATCACCAGAACCTTCCCCTGTTGTCAGAAACATGATAGGTTCCTTAGTTTTCGTGTAGCATGCCTCCAAAGATATGTGTTTAGAAACTGCAATTTTTTTTGCTTCACCAAAAAGCCCATATTCCGTAAAAAGTGATTTTTAAAAAAAAAAGTAAATGACCACTCTAATTAATCGACTAGATAACCAGAACCTTCCACAGTTGTCAAAAACATGATAGGTTCCTTAGTTTTCGAGTAGCATGCCTCCAAAGATACATTTTTAGAAATTGCAATTTTTTTTTGCTTCACCAAAAAGCCCATTTTCCATAAAAAGTGATTTTTTTCAAAAAAGTAAATGACCCCTCTAATTAATCGACTAGATCACCAGAACCTTCCCGTGTTGTCAGAAACATGATAGGTTCTTAGTTTTCGAGTAGCATGCCTCCAAAGATACATGTTTAGAAATTGAAAATTTTTTTTGCTTTACCAAAAAGCACATTTTCCGTAAAAAGTGATTTTTAAAAAAAAAAGTAAATGACCACTCTAATTAATCTACTAGATAACCAGAACCTTCCACAGTTGTCAAAAACATGATAGGTTCCTTAGTTTTCGCATAGCATGCCTCCAAAGATACATGTTTAGAAATTGCAATTTTTTTTTGCTTCACCAAAAAGCCCATTTTCCGTAAGAAGTGATTTTTTTCAAAAAACAGTAAATGACCCCTCTAATTAATTGACTAGATCACCAGAACCTTCCCCAGTTGTCAGAAACATGATAGGTCCCTTAGTTTTCGCATAGCATGCCTCCAAAGATACATGTTTAGAAATTGCAATTTTTTTTTGCTTCACCAAAAAGCCCATTTTCCGTAAAAAGTGATTTTTTAAAAAAAAAGTAAATGACCCCTCTAATTAATCGACTAGATCACCAGAACCTTACTCAGTTGTCAGAAACATGATAGGTTCCTTAGTTTTCACGTAGCATGCCTCCAAAGATACATGTTTAGAAATTGAAATCTTTTTTTGCTTCACCAAAAAGCCCATTTTCCGTAAAAAGTTATTTTTTTCAAAAAAAGTAAATGACCCCTCTAATTAATCGACTCGATCACCAGAACCTTCCCCTGTTGTCAGAAACATGATAGGTTACTTAGTTTTTGCGTAGCATGCCTCCAAAGATAAGTGTTTAGAAATTGAAATTTTTTTTTGCTTCACCAAAAAGCCCATTTTCCGTAAAAAGTGATTTTTTTCAAAAAAAGTAAATGACCCCTCTAATTAATCGACTCGATCACCAGAACCTTCCACAGTTGTCAGAAACATGATAGGTTCCTTAGTTTTCGTGTAGCATGCCTCCAAAGATATGTGTTTAGAAACTGCAATTTTTTTTGCTTCACCAAAAAGCCCATTTTCCGTAAAAAGTGATTTTTTTAAAAAAAAGTAAATGTCCACTCTAATTGATCGACTAGATCACCAGAACCTTCCCCAGTTGTCAGAAACATGATAGGTTCCTTAGTTTTCGAGTAGCATGCCTCCAAAGATAAATGTTTAGAAATTGCAATTTTTTTTTGCTTCACCAAAAAGCCCATTTTCCATAAAAAGTGATTTTTTTCAAAAAAAGTAAATGACCCCTCTAATTAATCGACTAGATCACCAGAACCTTTCCCTGTTGTCAGAAATATGATAGGTTCCTTAGTTTTCATGTAGCATGCCTCCAAAGATACATGTTTAGAAATTGCCATTTTTTTTGCTTCACCAAAAAGCCCATTTTCCATAAAAAGTGATTTTTTTCAAAAAAAGTAAATGACCCCTCTAATTAATCGACTCGATCACCAGAACCTTCCCCTGTTGTCAGAAACATGATAGGTTCCTTAGTTTTCGCGTAGCATGCCTCCAAAGATACATGTTTAGAAATTGCAATTTTTTTTTGCTTCACCAAAAAGCCCATTTTCCGTAAAAAGTGATTTTTTTTAAAAAAAGTAAATGACCCCTCTAATTAATCGACTCGATCACCAGAACCTTCCACAGTTGTCAGAAACATGATAGGTTCCTTAGTTTTCGAGTAGCATGCCTCCAAAGATATGTGTTTAGAAACTGCATTTTTTTTTGCTTCACCAAAAAGCCCATTTTCCATAAAAAGTGATTTTTTTCAAAAAAGTAAATGACCCCTCTAATTAATCGACTAGATCACCAGAATCTTCACGTGTTGTCAGAAACATGATAGGTTCCTTAGTTTTCGTGTAGCATGCCTCCAAAGATGTGTGTTTAGAAACTGCAATTTTTTTTGCTTCACCAAAAAGCCCATTTTCCGTAAAAAGTGATTTTTTTCAAAAAACAGTAAATGACCCCTCTAATTAATCGACTAGATCACCAGAACCTTCCCCAGTTGTCAGAAACATGATAGGTCCCTTAGTTTTCGCATAGCATGCCTCCAAAGATACATGTTTAGAAATTGCAATTTTTTTTTGCTTCACCAAAAAGCCCATTTTCCATAAAAAGTGATTTTTTTCAAAAAAAGTAAATGACCCCTCTAATTAATCGACTAGATCACCAGAACCTTTCCCTGTTGTCAGAAATATGATAGGTTCCTTAGTTTTCATGTAGCATGACTCCAAAGATACATGTTTAGAAATTGCAATTTTTTTTTGCTTCACCAAAAAGCCCATTTTCCATAAAAAGTGATTTTTTTCAAAAAAAGTAAATGACCCCTCTAATTAATCGACTAGATCACCAGAACCTTTCCCTGTTGTCAGAAATATGATAGGTTCCTTAGTTTTCATGTAGCATGACTCCAAAGATACATGTTTAGAAATTGCAATTTTTTTTTGCTTCACCAAAAAGCCCATTTTCCGTAAAAAGTAATTTTTTTCAAAAAAAGTAAATTACCCCTCTAATTAATCGACTCGATCACCAGAACCTTCCCCAGTTGTCAGAAACATGATAGGTTCCTTAGTTTTCGAGTAGCATGCCTCCAAAGATACATGTTTAGAAATTGCAATTTTTTTTTGCTTCACCAAAAAGCCCATTTTCCGTAAAAAGTGATTTTTTTAAAAAAAAGTAAATGACCCCTCTAATTAATCGACTAGATCACCAGAACCTTACTCAGTTGTCAGAAACATTATAGGTTCCTTAGTTTTCACGTAGCATGCCTCCAAAGATACATGTTTAGAAATTGCAATTTTTTTTTGCTTCACCAAAAAGCCCATTTTCCGTAAAAAGTGAATTTTTTCAAAAAAAGTAAAATTACCCCTCTAATTAATCGACTCGATCACCAGAACCTTCCCCAGTTGTCAGAAACATGATAGGTTCCTTAGGTTTCGAGTAGCATGCCTCCAAAGATACATGTTTAGAAATTGCAATTTTTTTTTGCTTCATCAAAAAGCCCATTTTCCGTAAAAAGTGATTTTTTTTAAAAAAAAGTAAATGACCCCTCTAATTAATCTACTAGATCACCAGAACCTTCCCGTGTTGTCAGAAACATGATAGGTTCCTTAGTTTTCGTGTAGCATGCCTCCAAAGATATGTGTTTAGAAACTGCAATTTTTTTTGCTTCACCAAAAAGCCCATTTTCCGTAAAAAGTGATTTTTTTCAAAAAAAGTAAATGACTCCTCTAATTAATCGACTAGATCACCAGAACCTTACCCAGTTGTCAGAAACATGATAGGTTCCTTAGTTTTCACGTAGCATGCCTCCAAAGATACATGTTTAGAAATTGCAATTTTTTTGTGCTTCACCAAAAAGCCCATTTTCCGTAAGAAGTGATTTTTTTCAAAAAACAGTAAATGACCCCTCTAATTAATTGACTAGATCACCAGAACCTTCCCCAGTTGTCAGAAACATGATAGTTCCCTTAGTTTTCGCATAGCATGCCTCCAAAGATACATGTTTAGAAATTGCAATTTTTTTTGCTTCACCAAAAAGCCCATTTTCCATAAAAAGTGATTTTTTTCAAAAAAAGTAAATGACCCCTCTAATTAATCGACTCGATCACCAGAACCTTCCCCTGTTGTCAGAAACATGATAGGTTCCTTAGTTTTCACGTAGCATGCCTCCAAAGATACATGTTTAGAAATTGCAATTTTTTTGTGCTTCACCAAAAAGCCCATTTTCCGTAAGAAGTGATTTTTTTCAAAAAACAGTAAATGACCCCTCTAATTAATTGACTAGATCACCAGAACCTTCCCCAGTTGTCAGAAACATGATAGGTCCCTTAGTTTTCGCATAGCATGCCTCCAAAGATACATGTTTAGAAATTGCAATTTTTTTTTGCTTCACCAAAAAGCCCATTTTCCGTAAAAAGTAATTTTTTTCAAAAAAAGTAAATTACCCCTCTAATTAATCGACTCGATCACCAAAACCTTCCCCAGTTGTCAGAAACATGATAGGTTCCTTAGTTTTCGAGTAGCATGCCTCCAAAGATACATGTTTAGAAATTGCAATTTTTTTTTGCTTCACCAAAAAGCCCATTTTCCGTAAAAAGTGATTTTTTTAAAAAAAAGTAAATGACCCCTCTAATTAATCGACTAGATCACCAGAACCTTACTCAGTTGTCAGAAACATTATAGGTTCCTTAGTTTTCACGTAGCATGCCTCCAAAGATACATGTTTAGAAATTGCAATTTTTTTTTGCTTCACCAAAAAGCCCATTTTCCGTAAAAAGTGAATTTTTTCAAAAAAAGTAAATTACCCCTCTAATTAATCGACTCGATCACCAGAACCTTCCCCAGTTGTCAGAAACATGATAGGTTCCTTAGGTTTCGAGTAGCATGCCTCCAAAGATACATGTTTAGAAATTGCAATTTTTTTTTGCTTCATCAAAAAGCCCATTTTCCGTAAAAAGTGATTTTTTTAAAAAAAAGTAAATGACCCCTCTAATTAATCTACTAGATCACCAGAACCTTCCCGTGTTGTCAGAAACATGATAGGTCCCTTAGTTTTCGCATAGCATGCCTCCAAAGATACATGTTTAGAAATTGCAATTTTTTTTTGCTTCACCAAAAAGCCCATTTTCCGTAAAAATTAATTTTTTTCAAAAAAAGTAAATTACCCCTCTAATTAATCGACTCGATCACCAAAACCTTCCCCAGTTGTCAGAAACATGATAGGTTCCTTAGTTTTCGAGTAGCATGCCTCCAAAGATACATGTTTAGAAATTGCAATTTTTTTTTGCTTCACCAAAAAGCCCATTTTCCGTAAAAAGTGATTTTTTTAAAAAAAAGTAAATGACCCCTCTAATTAATCGACTAGATCACCAGAACCTTACTCAGTTGTCAGAAACATTATAGGTTCCTTAGTTTTCACGTAGCATGCCTCCAAAGATACATGTTTAGAAATTGCAATTTTTTTTTGCTTCACCAAAAAGCCCATTTTCCGTAAAAAGTGAATTTTTTCAAAAAAAGTAAATTACCCCTCTAATTAATCGACTCGATCACCAGAACCTTCCCCAGTTGTCAGAAACATGATAGGTTCCTTAGGTTTCGAGTAGCATGCCTCCAAAGATACATGTTTAGAAATTGCAATTTTTTTTTGCTTCATCAAAAAGCCCATTTTCCGTAAAAAGTGATTTTTTTTAAAAAAAAGTAAATGACCCCTCTAATTAATCTACTAGATCACCAGAACCTTCCCGTGTTGTCAGAAACATGATAGGTTCCTTAGTTTTCGTGTAGCATGCCTCCAAAGATATGTGTTTAGAAACTGCAATTTTTTTTGCTTCACCAAAAAGCCCATTTTCCGTAAAAAGTGATTTTTTTCAAAAAAAGTAAATGACTCCTCTAATTAATCGACTAGATCACCAGAACCTTACCCAGTTGTCAGAAACATGATAGGTTCCTTAGTTTTCACGTAGCATGCCTCCAAAGATACATGTTTAGAAATTGCAATTTTTTTTTGCTTCACCAAAAAGCCCATTTTCCGTAAAAAGTGATTTTTTAAAAAAAAAGTAAATGACTCCTCTAATTAATCGACTAGATCACCAGAACCTTCCCCTGTTGTCAGAAACATGATAGGTTCCTTAGTTTTCGTGTAGCATGCCTCCAAAGATATGTGTTTAGAAACTGCAATTTTTTTTGCTTCACCAAAAAGCCCATATTCCGTAAAAAGTGATTTTTAAAAAAAAAAGTAAATGACCACTCTAATTAATCGACTAGATAACCAGAACCTTCCACAGTTGTCAAAAACATGATAGGTTCCTTAGTTTTCGAGTAGCATGCCTCCAAAGATACATGTTTAGAAATTGCAATTTTTTTTTGCTTCACCAAAAAGCCCATTTTCCGTAAAAAGTGATTTTTTTCAAAAAAAGTAAATGACCTCTCTAATTAATCGACTAGATCACCAGAACCTTCTCCAGTTGTCAGAAACATGATAGGTCCCTTAGTTTTCGCATAGAATGCCTCCAAAGATACATGTTTAGAAATTGCAATTTTTATTTGCTTCACCAAAAAGCCCATTTTCCGTAAAAAGTGATTTTTAAAAAAAAATAAAAATTTCCACTCTAATTGATCGACTAGATCACCAGAACCTTCCCCAGTTGTCAGAAACATGATAGGTTCCTTAGTTTTCGAGTAGCATGCCTCCAAAGATACATGTTTAGAAATTGCCATTTTTTTTGCTTCACCAAAAAGCCCATTTTCCGTAAAAAGTGATTTTTTTCAAAAAAAGTAAATGACCCCTCTAATTAATCGACTCGATCACCAGAACCTTCCCCTGTTGTCAGAAACATGATAGGTTCCTTAGTTTTCGCGTAGCATGCCTCCAAAGATACATGTTTAGAAATTGCAATTTTTTTTTGCTTCACCAAAAAGCCCATTTTCCGTAAAAAGTGATTTTTTAAAAAAAAGTAAATGACCCCTCTAATTAATCGACTAGATCACCAGAACCTTCCCGTGTTGTCAGAAACATGATAGGTTCCTTAGTTTTCGTGTAGCATGCCTCCAAAGATATGTGTTTAGAAACTGCAATTTTTTTTGCTTCACCAAAAAGCCCATTTTCCGTAAAAAGTGATTTTTTTCAAAAAACAGTAAATGACCCCTCTAATTAATCGACTAGATCACCAGAACCTTCCCCAGTTGTCAGAAACATGATAGGTCCCTTAGTTTTCGCATAGCATGCCTCCAAAGATACATGTTTAGAAATTGCAATTTTTTTTTGCTTCACCAAAAAGCCCATTTTCCATAAAAAGTGATTTTTTTCAAAAAAAGTAAATGACCCCTCTAATTAATCGACTAGATCACCAGAACCTTTCCCTGTTGTCAGAAATATGATAGGTTCCTTAGTTTTCATGTAGCATGACTCCAAAGATACATGTTTAGAAATTGCAATTTTTTTTTGCTTCACCAAAAAGCCCATTTTCCGTAAAAAGTAATTTTTTTCAAAAAAAGTAAATTACCCCTCTAATTAATCGACTCGATCACCAGAACCTTCCCCAGTTGTCAGAAACATGATAGGTTCCTTAGTTTTCGAGTAGCATGCCTCCAAAGATACATGTTTAGAAATTGCAATTTTTTTTTGCTTCACCAAAAAGCCCATTTTCCGTAAAAAGTGATTTTTTTAAAAAAAAGTAAATGACCCCTCTAATTAATCGACTAGATCACCAGAACCTTACTCAGTTGTCAGAAACATTATAGGTTCCTTAGTTTTCACGTAGCATGCCTCCAAAGATACATGTTTAGAAATTGCAATTTTTTTTTGCTTCACCAAAAAGCCCATTTTCCGTAAAAAGTGAATTTTTTCAAAAAAAGTAAAATTACCCCTCTAATTAATCGACTCGATCACCAGAACCTTCCCCAGTTGTCAGAAACATGATAGGTTCCTTAGGTTTCGAGTAGCATGCCTCCAAAGATACATGTTTAGAAATTGCAATTTTTTTTTGCTTCATCAAAAAGCCCATTTTCCGTAAAAAGTGATTTTTTTTAAAAAAAAGTAAATGACCCCTCTAATTAATCTACTAGATCACCAGAACCTTCCCGTGTTGTCAGAAACATGATAGGTTCCTTAGTTTTCGTGTAGCATGCCTCCAAAGATATGTGTTTAGAAACTGCAATTTTTTTTGCTTCACCAAAAAGCCCATTTTCCGTAAAAAGTGATTTTTTTCAAAAAAAGTAAATGACTCCTCTAATTAATCGACTAGATCACCAGAACCTTACCCAGTTGTCAGAAACATGATAGGTTCCTTAGTTTTCACGTAGCATGCCTCCAAAGATACATGTTTAGAAATTGCAATTTTTTTGTGCTTCACCAAAAAGCCCATTTTCCGTAAGAAGTGATTTTTTTCAAAAAACAGTAAATGACCCCTCTAATTAATTGACTAGATCACCAGAACCTTCCCCAGTTGTCAGAAACATGATAGTTCCCTTAGTTTTCGCATAGCATGCCTCCAAAGATACATGTTTAGAAATTGCAATTTTTTTTGCTTCACCAAAAAGCCCATTTTCCATAAAAAGTGATTTTTTTCAAAAAAAGTAAATGACCCCTCTAATTAATCGACTCGATCACCAGAACCTTCCCCTGTTGTCAGAAACATGATAGGTTCCTTAGTTTTCACGTAGCATGCCTCCAAAGATACATGTTTAGAAATTGCAATTTTTTTGTGCTTCACCAAAAAGCCCATTTTCCGTAAGAAGTGATTTTTTTCAAAAAACAGTAAATGACCCCTCTAATTAATTGACTAGATCACCAGAACCTTCCCCAGTTGTCAGAAACATGATAGGTCCCTTAGTTTTCGCATAGCATGCCTCCAAAGATACATGTTTAGAAATTGCAATTTTTTTTTGCTTCACCAAAAAGCCCATTTTCCGTAAAAAGTAATTTTTTTCAAAAAAAGTAAATTACCCCTCTAATTAATCGACTCGATCACCAAAACCTTCCCCAGTTGTCAGAAACATGATAGGTTCCTTAGTTTTCGAGTAGCATGCCTCCAAAGATACATGTTTAGAAATTGCAATTTTTTTTTGCTTCACCAAAAAGCCCATTTTCCGTAAAAAGTGATTTTTTTAAAAAAAAGTAAATGACCCCTCTAATTAATCGACTAGATCACCAGAACCTTACTCAGTTGTCAGAAACATTATAGGTTCCTTAGTTTTCACGTAGCATGCCTCCAAAGATACATGTTTAGAAATTGCAATTTTTTTTTGCTTCACCAAAAAGCCCATTTTCCGTAAAAAGTGAATTTTTTCAAAAAAAGTAAATTACCCCTCTAATTAATCGACTCGATCACCAGAACCTTCCCCAGTTGTCAGAAACATGATAGGTTCCTTAGGTTTCGAGTAGCATGCCTCCAAAGATACATGTTTAGAAATTGCAATTTTTTTTTGCTTCATCAAAAAGCCCATTTTCCGTAAAAAGTGATTTTTTTAAAAAAAAGTAAATGACCCCTCTAATTAATCTACTAGATCACCAGAACCTTCCCGTGTTGTCAGAAACATGATAGGTCCCTTAGTTTTCGCATAGCATGCCTCCAAAGATACATGTTTAGAAATTGCAATTTTTTTTTGCTTCACCAAAAAGCCCATTTTCCGTAAAAATTAATTTTTTTCAAAAAAAGTAAATTACCCCTCTAATTAATCGACTCGATCACCAAAACCTTCCCCAGTTGTCAGAAACATGATAGGTTCCTTAGTTTTCGAGTAGCATGCCTCCAAAGATACATGTTTAGAAATTGCAATTTTTTTTTGCTTCACCAAAAAGCCCATTTTCCGTAAAAAGTGATTTTTTTAAAAAAAAGTAAATGACCCCTCTAATTAATCGACTAGATCACCAGAACCTTACTCAGTTGTCAGAAACATTATAGGTTCCTTAGTTTTCACGTAGCATGCCTCCAAAGATACATGTTTAGAAATTGCAATTTTTTTTTGCTTCACCAAAAAGCCCATTTTCCGTAAAAAGTGAATTTTTTCAAAAAAAGTAAATTACCCCTCTAATTAATCGACTCGATCACCAGAACCTTCCCCAGTTGTCAGAAACATGATAGGTTCCTTAGGTTTCGAGTAGCATGCCTCCAAAGATACATGTTTAGAAATTGCAATTTTTTTTTGCTTCATCAAAAAGCCCATTTTCCGTAAAAAGTGATTTTTTTTAAAAAAAAGTAAATGACCCCTCTAATTAATCTACTAGATCACCAGAACCTTCCCGTGTTGTCAGAAACATGATAGGTTCCTTAGTTTTCGTGTAGCATGCCTCCAAAGATATGTGTTTAGAAACTGCAATTTTTTTTGCTTCACCAAAAAGCCCATTTTCCGTAAAAAGTGATTTTTTTCAAAAAAAGTAAATGACTCCTCTAATTAATCGACTAGATCACCAGAACCTTACCCAGTTGTCAGAAACATGATAGGTTCCTTAGTTTTCACGTAGCATGCCTCCAAAGATACATGTTTAGAAATTGGAATTTTTTTTTGCTTCACCAAAAAGCCCATTTTCCGTAAAAAGTGATTTTTTAAAAAAAAAGTAAATGACTCCTCTAATTAATCGACTAGATCACCAGAACCTTCCCCTGTTGTCAGAAACATGATAGGTTCCTTAGTTTTCGTGTAGCATGCCTCCAAAGATATGTGTTTAGAAACTGCAATTTTTTTTGCTTCACCAAAAAGCCCATATTCCGTAAAAAGTGATTTTTAAAAAAAAAAGTAAATGACCACTCTAATTAATCGACTAGATAACCAGAACCTTCCACAGTTGTCAAAAACATGATAGGTTCCTTAGTTTTCGAGTAGCATGCCTCCAAAGATACATGTTTAGAAATTGCAATTTTTTTTTGCTTCACCAAAAAGCCCATTTTCCGTAAAAAGTGATTTTTTTCAAAAAAAGTAAATGACCTCTCTAATTAATCGACTAGATCACCAGAACCTTCTCCAGTTGTCAGAAACATGATAGGTCCCTTAGTTTTCGCATAGAATGCCTCCAAAGATACATGTTTAGAAATTGCAATTTTTATTTGCTTCACCAAAAAGCCCATTTTCCGTAAAAAGTGATTTTTAAAAAAAAATAAAAATTTCCACTCTAATTGATCGACTAGATCACCAGAACCTTCCCCAGTTGTCAGAAACATGATAGGTTCCTTAGTTTTCGAGTAGCATGCCTCCAAAGATACATGTTTAGAAATTGCAATTTTTTTTTGCTTCACCAAAAAGCCCATTTTCCGTAAAAAGTGATTTTTTTCAAAAAAAGTAAATGACCCCTCTAATTAATCGACTCGATCACCAGAACCTTCCCCTGTTGTCAGAAACATGATAGGTTCCTTAGTTTTCGCGTAGCATGCCTCCAAAGATACATGTTTAGAAATTGCAATTTTTTTTTGCTTCACCAAAAAGCCCATTTTCCGTAAAAAGTGATTTTTTAAAAAAAAGTAAATGACCCCTCTAATTAATCGACTAGATCACCAGAACCTTCCCGTGTTGTCAGAAACATGATAGGTTCCTTAGTTTTCGTGTAGCATGCCTCCAAAGATATGTGTTTAGAAACTGCAATTTTTTTTTGCTTCACCAAAAAGCCCATTTTCCATAAAAAGTGATTTTTTTCAAAAAAGTAAATGACCCCTCTAATTAATCGACTAGATCACCAGAATCTTCCCGTGTTGTCAGAAATATGATAGGTTCCTTAGTTTTCATGTAGCATGCCTCCAAAGATACATGTTTAGAAATTGCAATTTTTTTTGCTTCACCAAAAAGCCCATTTTCCGTAAAAAGTGATTTTTTTCAAAAAAAGTAAATGACCCCTCTAATTAATCGACTCGATCACCTGAACCTTCCCCTGTTGTCAGAAACATGATAGGTTCCTTAGTTTTCGCGTAGCATGCCTCCAAAGATACATGTTTAGAAATTGCAATTTTTTTTTGCTTCACCAAAAAGCCCATTTTCCGTAAAAAGTGAATTTTTTCAAAAAAAGTAAATTACCCCTCTAATTAATCGACTCGATCACCAGAACCTTCCCCAGTTGTCAGAAACATGATAGGTTCCTTAGGTTTTGAGTAGCATGCCTCCAAAGATACATGTTTAGAAATTGCAATTTTTTTTTGCTTCATCAAAAAGCCCATTTTCCGTAAAAAGTGATTTTTTTTAAAAAAAGTAAATGACCACTCTAATTAATCGACTAGATAACCAGAACCTTCCACAGTTGTCAAAAACATGATAGGTTCCTTAGTTTTCGAGTAGCATGCCTCCAAAGATACATGTTTAGAAATTGCAATTTTTTTTTGCTTCACCAAAAAGCCCATTTTCCGTAAAAAGTGAATTTTTTCAAAAAAAGTAAATTACCCCTCTAATTAATCGACTCGATCACCAGAACCTTCCCCAGTTGTCAGAAACATGATAGGTTCCTTAGGTTTCGCGTAGCATGCCTCCAAAGATACATGTTTAGAAATTGCAATTTTTTTTTGCTTCACCAAAAAGCCCATTTTCCGTAAAAAGTGATTTTTTAAAAAAAAGTAAATGACCCCTCTAATTAATCGACTAGATCACCAGAACCTTCCCGTGTTGTCAGAAACATGATAGGTTCCTTAGTTTTCGTGTAGCATGCCTCCAAAGATATGTGTTTAGAAACTGCAATTTTTTTTTGCTTCACCAAAAAGCCCATTTTCCATAAAAAGTGATTTTTTTCAAAAAAGTAAATGACCCCTCTAATTAATCGACTAGATCACCAGAATCTTCCCGTGTTGTCAGAAATATGATAGGTTCCTTAGTTTTCATGTAGCATGCCTCCAAAGATACATGTTTAGAAATTGCAATTTTTTTTGCTTCACCAAAAAGCCCATTTTCCGTAAAAAGTGATTTTTTTCAAAAAAAGTAAATGACCCCTCTAATTAATCGACTCGATCACCTGAACCTTCCCCTGTTGTCAGAAACATGATAGGTTCCTTAGTTTTCGCGTAGCATGCCTCCAAAGATACATGTTTAGAAATTGCAATTTTTTTTTGCTTCACCAAAAAGCCCATTTTCCGTAAAAAGTGAATTTTTTCAAAAAAAGTAAATTACCCCTCTAATTAATCGACTCGATCACCAGAACCTTCCCCAGTTGTCAGAAACATGATAGGTTCCTTAGGTTTTGAGTAGCATGCCTCCAAAGATACATGTTTAGAAATTGCAATTTTTTTTTGCTTCATCAAAAAGCCCATTTTCCGTAAAAAGTGATTTTTTTTAAAAAAAGTAAATGACCACTCTAATTAATCGACTAGATAACCAGAACCTTCCACAGTTGTCAAAAACATGATAGGTTCCTTAGTTTTCGAGTAGCATGCCTCCAAAGATACATGTTTAGAAATTGCAATTTTTTTTTGCTTCACCAAAAAGCCCATTTTCCGTAAAAAGTGAATTTTTTCAAAAAAAGTAAATTACCCCTCTAATTAATCGACTCGATCACCAGAACCTTCCCCAGTTGTCAGAAACATGATAGGTTCCTTAGGTTTTGAGTAGCATGCCTCCAAAGATACATGTTTAGAAACTGCAATTTTTTTTGCTTCACCAAAAAGCCCATATTCCGTAAAAAGTGATTTTTTAAAAAAAAAGTAAATGACCACTCTAATTAATCGACTAGATAACCAGAACCTTCCACAGTTGTCAAAAACATGAAAGGTTCCTTAGTTTTCGAGTAGCATGCCTCCAAAGATACATGTTTAGAAATTGCAATTTTTTTTTGCTTCACCAAAAAGCCCATTTTCCGTAAAAAGTGATTTTTTTCAAAAAAAGTAAATGACCTCTCTAATTAATCGACTAGATCACCAGAACCTTCTCCAGTTGTCAGAAACATGATAGGTCCCTTAGTTTTCGCATAGAATGCCTCCAAAGATACATGTTTAGAAATTGCAATTTTTATTTGCTTCACCAAAAAGCCCATTTTCCGTAAAAAGTGATTTTTAAAAAAAAAAGTAAAAGTCCACTCTAATTGATCGACTAGATCACCAGAACCTTCCCCAGTTGTCAGAAACATGATAGGTTCCTTAGTTTTCGAGTAGCATGCCTCCAAAGATACATGTTTAGAAATTGCCATTTTTTTTGCTTCACCAAAAAGCCCATTTTCCGTAAAAAGTGATTTTTTTCAAAAAAAGTAAATGACCCCTCTAATTAATCGACTCGATCACCAGAACCTTCCCCTGTTGTCAGAAACATGATAGGTTCCTTAGTTTTCGCGTAGCATGCCTCCAAAGATACATGTTTAGAAATTGCAATTTTTTTTTGCTTCACCAAAAAGCCCATTTTCCGTAAAAAGTGATTTTTTAAAAAAAAAGTAAATGACCCCTCTAATTAATCGACTAGATCACCAGAACCTTACCCAGTTGTCAGAAACATGATAGGTTCCTTAGTTTTCACGTAGCATGCCTCCAAAGATACATGTTTAGAAATTGCAATTTTTTTGTGCTTCACCAAAAAGCCCATTTTCCGTAAGAAGTGATTTTTTTCAAAAAACAGTAAATGACCCCTCTAATTAATTGACTAGATCACCAGAACCTTCCCCAGTTGTCAGAAACATGATAGTTCCCTTAGTTTTCGCATAGCATGCCTCCAAAGATACATGTTTAGAAATTGCAATTTTTTTTTGCTTCACCAAAAAGCCCATTTTCCGTAAAAAGTGAATTTTTTCAAAAAAAGTAAATTACCCCTCTAATTAATTGACTAGATCACCAGAACCTTCCCCAGTTGTCAGAAACATGATAGGTCCCTTAGTTTTCGCATAGCATGCCTCCAAAGATACATGTTTAGAAATTGAAATCTTTTTTTGCTTCACCAAAAAGCCCATTTTCCGTAAAAAGTTATTTTTTTCAAAAAAAGTAAATGACCCCTCTAATTAATCGACTCGATCACCAGAACCTTCCCCTGTTGTCAGAAACATGATAGGTTACTTAGTTTTTGCGTAGCATGCCTCCAAAGATAAGTGTTTAGAAATTGAAATTTTTTTTTGCTTCACCAAAAAGCCCATTTTCCGTAAAAAGTGATTTTTTTCAAAAAAAGTAAATGACCCCTCTAATTAATCGACTCGATCACCAGAACCTTCCACAGTTGTCAGAAACATGATAGGTTCCTTAGTTTTCGTGTAGCATGCCTCCAAAGATATGTGTTTAGAAACTGCAATTTTTTTTGCTTCACCAAAAAGCCCATTTTCCGTAAAAAGTGATTTTTTTAAAAAAAAGTAAATGTCCACTCTAATTGATCGACTAGATCACCAGAACCTTCCCCAGTTGTCAGAAACATGATAGGTTCCTTAGTTTTCGAGTAGCATGCCTCCAAAGATAAATGTTTAGAAATTGCAATTTTTTTTTGCTTCACCAAAAAGCCCATTTTCCATAAAAAAGTGATTTTTTTCAAAAAAAGTAAATGACCCCTCTAATTAATCGACTAGATAACCAGAACCTTTCCCTGTTGTCAGAAATATGATAGGTTCCTTAGTTTTCATGTAGCATGCCTCCAAAGATACATGTTTAGAAATTGCCATTTTTTTTGCTTCACCAAAAAGCCCATTTTCCATAAAAAGTGATTTTTTTCAAAAAAAGTAAATGACCCCTCTAATTAATCGACTCGATCACCAGAACCTTCCCCTGTTGTCAGAAACATGATAGGTTCCTTAGTTTTCGCGTAGCATGCCTCCAAAGATACATGTTTAGAAATTGCAATTTTTTTTTGCTTCACCAAAAAGCCCATTTTCCGTAAAAAGTGATTTTTTTTAAAAAAAGTAAATGACCCCTCTAATTAATCGACTCGATCACCAGAACCTTCCACAGTTGTCAGAAACATGATAGGTTCCTTAGTTTTCGAGTAGCATGCCTCCAAAGATATGTGTTTAGAAACTGCATTTTTTTTTGCTTCACCAAAAAGCCCATTTTCCATAAAAAGTGATTTTTTTCAAAAAAGTAAATGACCCCTCTAATTAATCGACTAGATCACCAGAATCTTCACGTGTTGTCAGAAACATGATAGGTTCCTTAGTTTTCGTGTAGCATGCCTCCAAAGATGTGTGTTTAGAAACTGCAATTTTTTTTGCTTCACCAAAAAGCCCATTTTCCGTAAAAAGTGATTTTTTTCAAAAAACAGTAAATGACCCCTCTAATTAATCGACTAGATCACCAGAACCTTCCCCAGTTGTCAGAAACATGATAGGTCCCTTAGTTTTCGCATAGCATGCCTCCAAAGATACATGTTTAGAAATTGCAATTTTTTTTTGCTTCACCAAAAAGCCCATTTTCCATAAAAAGTGATTTTTTTCAAAAAAAGTAAATGACCCCTCTAATTAATCGACTAGATCACCAGAACCTTTCCCTGTTGTCAGAAATATGATAGGTTCCTTAGTTTTCATGTAGCATGACTCCAAAGATACATGTTTAGAAATTGCCATTTTTTTTGCTTCACCAAAAAGACCATTTTCCGTAAAAAGTGATTTTTTTCAAAAAAAGTAAATGACCCCTCTAATTAATCGACTCGATCACCAGAACCTTCCCCTGTTGTCAGAAACATGATAGGTTCCTTAGTTTTCGCGTAGCATGACTCCAAAGATACATGTTTAGAAATTGCAATTTTTTTTTGCTTCACCAAAAAGCCCATTTTCCGTAAAAAGTGATTTTTTAAAAAAAAGTAAATTACCCCTCTAATTAATCGACTCGATCACCAGAACCTTCCCCAGTTGTCAGAAACATGATAGGTTCCTTAGGTTTTGAGTAGCATGCCTCCAAAGATACATGTTTAGAAATTGCAATTTTTTTTTGCTTCATCAAAAAGCCCATTTTCCGTAAAAAGTGATTTTTTTTAAAAAAAGTAAATGACCCCTCTAATTAATCTACTAGATCACCAGAACCTTCCCGTGTTGTCAGAAACATGATAGGTTCCTTAGTTTTCGTGTAGCATGCCTCCAAAGATATGTGTTTAGAAACTGCAATTTTTTTTGCTTCACCAAAAAGCCCATTTTCCGTAAAAAGTGATTTTTTTCAAAAAAAGTAAATGACTCCTCTAATTAATCGACTAGATCACCAGAACCTTACCCAGTTGTCAGAAACATGATAGGTTCCTTAGTTTTCACGTAGCATGCCTCCAAAGATATGTGTTTAGAAACTGCAATTTTTTTTGCTTCACCAAAAAGCCCATATTCCGTAAAAAGTGATTTTTTAAAAAAAAAGTAAATGACCACTCTAATTAATCGACTAGATCACCAGAACCTTCCCCTGTTGTCAGAAACATGATAGGTTCCTTAGTTTTCGTGTAGCATGCCTCCAAAGATATGTGTTTAGAAACTGCAATTTTTTTTGCTTCACCAAAAAGCCCATATTCCGTAAAAAGTGATTTTTTAAAAAAAAAGTAAATGACCACTCTAATTAATCGACTAGATAACCAGAACCTTCCACAGTTGTCAAAAACATGATAGGTTCCTTAGTTTTCGAGTAGCATGCCTCCAAAGATACATTTTTAGAAATTGCAATTTTTTTTTGCTTCACCAAAAAGCCCATTTTCCATAAAAAGTGATTTTTTTCAAAAAAGTAAATGACCCCTCTAATTAATCGACTAGATCACCAGAACCTTCCCGTGTTGTCAGAAACATGATAGGTTCTTAGTTTTCGAGTAGCATGCCTCCAAAGATACATGTTTAGAAATTGAAAATTTTTTTTGCTTTACCAAAAAGCACATTTTCCGTAAAAAGTGATTTTTAAAAAAAAAAGTAAATGACCACTCTAATTAATCGACTAGATAACCAGAACCTTCCACAGTTGTCAAAAACATGATAAGTTCCTTAGTTTTCGCATAGCATGCCTCCAAAGATACATGTTTAGAAATTGCAATTTTTTTTTGCTTCACCAAAAAGCCCATTTTCCGTAAGAAGTGATTTTTTTCAAAAAACAGTAAATGACCCCTCTAATTAATTGACTAGATCACCAGAACCTTCCCCAGTTGTCAGAAACATGATAGGTCCCTTAGTTTTCGCATAGCATGCCTCCAAAGATACATGTTTAGAAATTGCAATTTTTTTTTGCTTCACCAAAAAGCCCATTTTCCGTAAAAAGTGATTTTTTAAAAAAAAAGTAAATGACCCCTCTAATTAATCGACTAGATCACCAGAACCTTACTCAGTTGTCAGAAACATGATAGGTTCCTTAGTTTTCACGTAGCATGCCTCCAAAGATACATGTTTAGAAATTGAAATCTTTTTTTGCTTCACCAAAAAGCCCATTTTCCGTAAAAAGTTATTTTTTTCAAAAAAAGTAAATGACCCCTCTAATTAATCGACTCGATCACCAGAACCTTCCCCTGTTGTCAGAAACATGATAGGTTACTTAGTTTTTGCGTAGCATGCCTCCAAAGATAAGTGTTTAGAAATTGAAATTTTTTTTTGCTTCACCAAAAAGCCCATTTTCCGTAAAAAGTGATTTTTTTCAAAAAAAGTAAATGACCCCTCTAATTAATCGACTCGATCACCAGAACCTTCCACAGTTGTCAGAAACATGATAGGTTCCTTAGTTTTCGTGTAGCATGCCTCCAAAGATATGTGTTTAGAAACTGCAATTTTTTTTGCTTCACCAAAAAGCCCATTTTCCGTAAAAAGTGATTTTTTTAAAAAAAAGTAAATGTCCACTCTAATTGATCGACTAGATCACCAGAACCTTCCCCAGTTGTCAGAAACATGATAGGTTCCTTAGTTTTCGAGTAGCATGCCTCCAAAGATAAATGTTTAGAAATTGCAATTTTTTTTTGCTTCACCAAAAAGCCCATTTTCCATAAAAAGTGATTTTTTTCAAAAAAAGTAAATGACCCCTCTAATTAATCGACTAGATAACCAGAACCTTTCCCTGTTGTCAGAAATATGATAGGTTCCTTAGTTTTCATGTAGCATGCCTCCAAAGATACATGTTTAGAAATTGCCATTTTTTTTGCTTCACCAAAAAGCCCATTTTCCATAAAAAGTGATTTTTTTCAAAAAAAGTAAATGACCCCTCTAATTAATCGACTCGATCACCAGAACCTTCCCCTGTTGTCAGAAACATGATAGGTTCCTTAGTTTTCGCGTAGCATGCCTCCAAAGATACATGTTTAGAAATTGCAATTTTTTTTTGCTTCACCAAAAAGCCCATTTTCCGTAAAAAGTGATTTTTTTTAAAAAAAGTAAATGACCCCTCTAATTAATCGACTCGATCACCAGAACCTTCCACAGTTGTCAGAAACATGATAGGTTCCTTAGTTTTCGAGTAGCATGCCTCCAAAGATATGTGTTTAGAAACTGCATTTTTTTTTGCTTCACCAAAAAGCCCATTTTCCATAAAAAGTGATTTTTTTCAAAAAAGTAAATGACCCCTCTAATTAATCGACTAGATCACCAGAATCTTCACGTGTTGTCAGAAACATGATAGGTTCCTTAGTTTTCGTGTAGCATGCCTCCAAAGATGTGTGTTTAGAAACTGCAATTTTTTTTGCTTCACCAAAAAGCCCATTTTCCGTAAAAAGTGATTTTTTTCAAAAAACAGTAAATGACCCCTCTAATTAATCGACTAGATCACCAGAACCTTCCCCAGTTGTCAGAAACATGATAGGTCCCTTAGTTTTCGCATAGCATGCCTCCAAAGATACATGTTTAGAAATTGCAATTTTTTTTTGCTTCACCAAAAAGCCCATTTTCCATAAAAAGTGATTTTTTTCAAAAAAAGTAAATGACCCCTCTAATTAATCGACTAGATCACCAGAACCTTTCCCTGTTGTCAGAAATATGATAGGTTCCTTAGTTTTCATGTAGCATGACTCCAAAGATACATGTTTAGAAATTGCCATTTTTTTTGCTTCACCAAAAAGACCATTTTCCGTAAAAAGTGATTTTTTTCAAAAAAAGTAAATGACCCCTCTAATTAATCGACTCGATCACCAGAACCTTCCCCTGTTGTCAGAAACATGATAGGTTCCTTAGTTTTCGCGTAGCATGCCTCCAAAGATACATGTTTAGAAATTGCAATTTTTTTTTGCTTCACCAAAAAGCCCATTTTCCGTAAAAAGTGATTTTTTAAAAAAAAAGTAAATGACACCTTTAATTAATCGACTAGATCACCAGAACCTTCCCGTGTTGTCAGAAACATGATAGGTTCCTTAGTTTTTGTGTAGCATGCCTCCAAAGATATGTGTTTAGAAACTGCAATTTTTTTTGCTTCACCAAAAAGCCCATTTTCCATAAAAAGTGATTTTTTTCAAAAAAGTAAATGACCCCTCTAATTAATCGACTAGATCACCAGAATCTTCCCGTGTTGTCAGAAACATGATAGGTTCCTTAGTTTTCGTGTAGCATGCCTCCAAAGATGTGTGTTTAGAAACTGCAATTTTTTTTGCTTCACCAAAAAGCCCATTTTCCGTAAAAAGTGAATTTTTTCAAAAAAAGTAAATTACCCCTCTAATTAATCGACTCGATCACCAGAACCTTCCCCAGTTGTCAGAAACATGATAGTTCCCTTAGTTTTCGCATAGCATGCCTCCAAAGATACATGTTTAGAAATTGCAATTTTTTTTTGCTTCACCAAAAAGCCCGTTTTCCGTAAAAAGTAATTTTTTTCAAAAAAAGTAAATTACCCCTCTAATTAATCGACTCGATCACCAGAACCTTCCCCAGTTGTCAGAAACATGATAGGTTCCTTAGTTTTCGAGTAGCATGCCTCCAAAGATACATGTTTAGAAATTGCAATTTTTTTTTGCTTCACCAAAAAGCCCATTTTCCGTAAAAAGTGATTTTTTTAAAAAAAAGTAAATGACCCCTCTAATTAATCGACTAGATCACCAGAACCTTACTCAGTTGTCAGAAACATTATAGGTTCCTTAGTTTTCACGTAGCATGCCTCCAAAGATACATGTTTAGAAATTGCAATTTTTTTTTGCTTCACCAAAAAGCCCATTTTCCGTAAAAAGTGAATTTTTTCAAAAAAAGTAAAATTACCCCTCTAATTAATCGACTCGATCACCAGAACCTTCCCCAGTTGTCAGAAACATGATAGGTTCCTTAGGTTTCGAGTAGCATGCCTCCAAAGATACATGTTTAGAAATTGCAATTTTTTTTTGCTTCATCAAAAAGCCCATTTTCCGTAAAAAGTGATTTTTTTCAAAAAAAGTAAATGACCCCTCTAATTAATCTACTAGATCACCAGAACCTTACCCAGTTGTCAGAAACATGATAGGTTCCTTAGTTTTCACGTAGCATGCCTCCAAAGATACATGTTTAGAAATTGCAATTTTTTTGTGCTTCACCAAAAAGCCCATTTTCAGTAAGAAGTGATTTTTTTCAAAAAACAGTAAATGACCCCTCTAATTAATTGACTAGATCACCAGAACCTTCCCCAGTTGTCAGAAACATGATAGTTCCCTTAGTTTTCGCATAGCATGCCTCCAAAGATACATGTTTAGAAATTGCAATTTTTTTTGCTTCACCAAAAAGCCCATTTTCCATAAAAAGTGATTTTTTTCAAAAAAAGTAAATGACCCCTCTAATTAATCGACTCGATCACCAGAACCTTCCCCTGTTGTCAGAAACATGATAGGTTCCTTAGTTTTCACGTAGCATGCCTCCAAAGATACATGTTTAGAAATTGCAATTTTTTTGTGCTTCACCAAAAAGCCCATTTTCCGTAAGAAGTGATTTTTTTCAAAAAACAGTAAATGACCCCTCTAATTAATTGACTAGATCACCAGAACCTTCCCCAGTTGTCAGAAACATGATAGGTCCCTTAGTTTTAGCATAGCATGCCTCCAAAGATACATGTTTAGAAATTGCAATTTTTTTTTGCTTCACCAAAAAGCCCATTTTCCATAAAAAGTGATTTTTTTCAAAAAAAGTAAATGACCCCTCTAATTAATCGACTAGATCACCAGAACCTTTCCCTGTTGTCAGAAATATGATAGGTTCCTTAGTTTTCATGTAGCATGCCTCCAAAGATACATGTTTCGAAATTGCCATTTTTTTTGCTTCACCAAAAAGCCCATTTTCCGTAAAAAGTGATTTTTTTCAAAAAAAGTAAATGACCCCTCTAATTAATCGACTCGATCACCAGAACCTTCCCCTGTTGTCAGAAACATGATAGGTTCCTTAGTTTTCGCGTAGCATGCCTCCAAAGATACATGTTTAGAAATTGCAATTTTTTTTTGCTTCATCAAAAAGCCCATTTTCCGTAAAAAGTGATTTTTTAAAAAAAAAGTAAATGACCCCTCCAATTAATCGACTAGATCACCAGAACCTTCCCGTGTTGTCAGAAACATGATAGGTTCCTTAGTGTTCGTGTAGCATGCCTCCAAAGATATGTGTTTAGAAACTGCAATTTTTTTTTGCTTCACCAAAAAGCCCATTTTCCATAAAAAGTGATTTTTTTCAAAAAAGTAAATGACCCCTCTAATTAATCGACTAGATCACCAGAATCTTCCCGTGTTGTCAGAAATATGATAGGTTACTTAGTTTTCATGTAGCATGCCTCAAAAGATACATGTTTAGAAATTGCAATTTTTTTTGCTTCACCAAAAAGCCCATTTTCCGTAAAAAGTGATTTTTTTCAAAAAAAGTAAATGACCCCTCTAATTATTCGACTCGATCACCTGAACCTTCCCCTGTTGTCAGAAACATGATAGGTTCCTTAGTTTTCGCGTAGCATGCCTCCAAAGATACATGTTTAGAAATTGCAATTTTTTTTTGCTTCACCAAAAAGCCCATTTTCCGTAAAAAGTGAATTTTTTCAAAAAAAGTAAATTACCCCTCTAATTAATCGACTCGATCACCAGAACCTTCCCCAGTTGTCAGAAACATGATAGTTCCCTTAGTTTTCGGATAGCATGCCTCCAAAGATACATGTTTAGAAATTGCAATTTTTTTTTGCTTCACCAAAAAGCCCATTTTCCGTAAAAAGTGATTTTTTTCAAAAAAAGTAAATTACCCCTCTAATTAATCGACTCGATCACCAGAACCTTCCCCAGTTGTCAGAAACATGATAGGTTCCTTAGTTTTCGAGTAGCATGCCTCCAAAGATATGTGTTTAGAAACTGCAATTTTTTTTGCTTCACCAAAAATCCCATTTTCCGTAAAAAGTGATTTTTAAAAAAAAAAGTAAATGACTCCTCTAATTAATCGACTAGATCACCAGAACCTTCCCCAGTTGTCAGAAACATGATAGTTCCCTTAGTTTTCGCATAGCATGCCTCCAAAGATACATGTTTAGAAATTGCAATTTTTTTTTGCTTCACCAAAAAGCCCATTTTCCGTAAAAAGTGATTTTTAAAAAAAAAAGTAAATGACTCCTCTAATTAATCGACTAGATCACCAGAACCTTCCCCTGTTGTCAGAAACATGATAGGTTCCTTAGTTTTCGTGTAGCATGCCTCCAAAGATATGTGTTTAGAAACTGCAATTTTTTTTGCTTCACCAAAAAGCCCATATTCCGTAAAAAGTGATTTTTAAAAAAAAAAGTAAATGACCACTCTAATTAATCGACTAGATAACCAGAACCTTCCACAGTTGTCAAAAACATGATAGGTTCCTTAGTTTTCGAGTAGCATGCCTCCAAAGATACATGTTTAGAAATTGCAATTTTTTTTTGCTTCACCAAAAAGCCCATTTTCCATAAAAAATGATTTTTTTCAAAAAAGTAAATGACCCCTCTAATTAATCGACTAGATCACCAGAACCTTCCCCTGTTGTCAGAAACATGATAGGTTCTTAGTTTTCGAGTAGCATGCCTCCAAAGATACATGTTTAGAAATTGCTAATTTTTTTTGCTTCACCAAAAAGCACATTTTCCGTAAAAAGTGATTTTTTTCAAAAAAAGTAAATGACCCCTCTCATTAATCGACTAGATCACCAGAACCATTCCCTGTTGTCAGAAATATGATAGGTTCCTTAGTTTTCATATAGCATGCCTCCAAAGATACATGTTTAGAAATTGCAATTTTTTTTGCTTCACCAAAAAGCCCATTTTCCGTATGAAGTGATTTTTTTCAAAAAACAGTAAATGACCCCTCTAATTAATTGACTAGATCACCAGAACCTTCCCCAGTTGTCAGAAACATGATAGGTCCCTTAGTTTTCGCATAGCATGCCTCCAAAGATACATGTTTAGAAATTGCAATTTTTTTTGCTTCACCAAAAAGCCCATTTTCCGTAAAAAGTAATTTTTTTCAAAAAAAGTAAATTACCCCTCTAATTAATCGACTCGATCACCAGAACCTTCCCCAGTTGTCAGAAACATGATAGGTTCCTTAGTTTTCGAGTAGCATGCCTCCAAAGATACATGTTTAGAAATTGCAATTTTTTTTTGCTTCACCAAAAAGCCCATTTTCCGTAAAAAGTGATTTTTTTCAAAAAAAGTAAATGACCCCTCTAATTAATCGACTAGATCACCAGAACCTTTCCCTGTTGTCAGAAATATGATAGGTTCCTTAGTTTTCATGTAGCATGACTCCAAAGATACATGTTTAGAAATTGCCATTTTTTTTGCTTCACCAAAAAGACCATTTTCCGTAAAAAGTGATTTTTTTCAAAAAAAGTAAATGACCCCTCTAATTAATCGACTCGATCACCAGAACCTTCCCCTGTTGTCAGAAACATGATAGGTTCCTTAGTTTTCGCGTAGCATGACTCCAAAGATACATGTTTAGAAATTGCAATTTTTTTTTGCTTCACCAAAAAGCCCATTTTCCGTAAAAAGTGATTTTTTAAAAAAAAGTAAATTACCCCTCTAATTAATCGACTCGATCACCAGAACCTTCCCCAGTTGTCAGAAACATGATAGGTTCCTTAGGTTTTGAGTAGCATGCCTCCAAAGATACATGTTTAGAAATTGCAATTTTTTTTTGCTTCATCAAAAAGCCCATTTTCCGTAAAAAGTGATTTTTTTTAAAAAAAGTAAATGACCCCTCTAATTAATCTACTAGATCACCAGAACCTTCCCGTGTTGTCAGAAACATGATAGGTTCCTTAGTTTTCGTGTAGCATGCCTCCAAAGATATGTGTTTAGAAACTGCAATTTTTTTTGCTTCACCAAAAAGCCCATTTTCCGTAAAAAGTGATTTTTTTCAAAAAAAGTAAATGACTCCTCTAATTAATCGACTAGATCACCAGAACCTTACCCAGTTGTCAGAAACATGATAGGTTCCTTAGTTTTCACGTAGCATGCCTCCAAAGATACATGTTTAGAAATTGCAATTTTTTTGTGCTTCACCAAAAAGCCCATTTTCCGTAAGAAGTGATTTTTTTCAAAAAACAGTAAATGACCCCTCTAATTAATTGACTAGATCACCAGAACCTTCCCCAGTTGTCAGAAACATGATAGTTCCCTTAGTTTTCGCATAGCATGCCTCCAAAGATACATGTTTAGAAATTGCAATTTTTTTTTGCTTCACCAAAAAGCCCATTTTCCGTAAAAAGTGATTTTTTTCAAAAAAAGTAAATTACCCCTCTAATTAATCGACTCGATCACCAGAACCTTCCCCAGTTGTCAGAAACATGATAGGTTCCTTAGTTTTCGAGTAGCATGCCTCCAAAGATATGAGTTTAGAAACTGCAATTTTTTTTGCTTCACCAAAAAGCCCATTTTCCGTAAAAAGTGATTTTTAAAAAAAAAAGTAAATGACTCCTCTAATTAATCGACTAGATCACCAGAACCTTCCCCTGTTGTCAGAAACATGATAGGTTCCTTAGTTTTCGTGTAGCATGCCTCCAAAGATATGTGTTTAGAAACTGCAATTTTTTTTGCTTCACCAAAAAGCCCATATTCCGTAAAAAGTGATTTTTTAAAAAAAAAGTAAATGACCACTCTAATTAATCGACTAGATAACCAGAACCTTCCACAGTTGTCAAAAACATGATAGGTTCCTTAGTTTTCGAGTAGCATGCCTCCAAAGATACATTTTTAGAAATTGCAATTTTTTTTTGCTTCACCAAAAAGCCCATTTTCCATAAAAAGTGATTTTTTTCAAAAAAGTAAATGACCCCTCTAATTAATCGACTAGATCACCAGAACCTTCCCGTGTTGTCAGAAACATGATAGGTTCTTAGTTTTCGAGTAGCATGCCTCCAAAGATACATGTTTAGAAATTGAAAATTTTTTTTGCTTTACCAAAAAGCACATTTTCCGTAAAAAGTGATTTTTAAAAAAAAAAGTAAATGACCACTCTAATTAATCGACTAGATAACCAGAACCTTCCACAGTTGTCAAAAACATGATAAGTTCCTTAGTTTTCGCATAGCATGCCTCCAAAGATACATGTTTAGAAATTGCAATTTTTTTTTGCTTCACCAAAAAGCCCATTTTCCGTAAGAAGTGATTTTTTTCAAAAAACAGTAAATGACCCCTCTAATTAATTGACTAGATCACCAGAACCTTCCCCAGTTGTCAGAAACATGATAGGTCCCTTAGTTTTCGCATAGCATGCCTCCAAAGATACATGTTTAGAAATTGCAATTTTTTTTTGCTTCACCAAAAAGCCCATTTTCCGTAAAAAGTGATTTTTTAAAAAAAAAGTAAATGACCCCTCTAATTAATCGACTAGATCACCAGAACCTTACTCAGTTGTCAGAAACATGATAGGTTCCTTAGTTTTCACGTAGCATGCCTCCAAAGATACATGTTTAGAAATTGAAATCTTTTTTTGCTTCACCAAAAAGCCCATTTTCCGTAAAAAGTTATTTTTTTCAAAAAAAGTAAATGACCCCTCTAATTAATCGACTCGATCACCAGAACCTTCCCCTGTTGTCAGAAACATGATAGGTTACTTAGTTTTTGCGTAGCATGCCTCCAAAGATAAGTGTTTAGAAATTGAAATTTTTTTTTGCTTCACCAAAAAGCCCATTTTCCGTAAAAAGTGATTTTTTTCAAAAAAAGTAAATGACCCCTCTAATTAATCGACTCGATCACCAGAACCTTCCACAGTTGTCAGAAACATGATAGGTTCCTTAGTTTTCGTGTAGCATGCCTCCAAAGATATGTGTTTAGAAACTGCAATTTTTTTTGCTTCACCAAAAAGCCCATTTTCCGTAAAAAGTGATTTTTTTAAAAAAAAGTAAATGTCCACTCTAATTGATCGACTAGATCACCAGAACCTTCCCCAGTTGTCAGAAACATGATAGGTTCCTTAGTTTTCGAGTAGCATGCCTCCAAAGATAAATGTTTAGAAATTGCAATTTTTTTTTGCTTCACCAAAAAGCCCATTTTCCATAAAAAGTGATTTTTTTCAAAAAAAGTAAATGACCCCTCTAATTAATCGACTAGATAACCAGAACCTTTCCCTGTTGTCAGAAATATGATAGGTTCCTTAGTTTTCATGTAGCATGCCTCCAAAGATACATGTTTAGAAATTGCCATTTTTTTTGCTTCACCAAAAAGCCCATTTTCCATAAAAAGTGATTTTTTTCAAAAAAAGTAAATGACCCCTCTAATTAATCGACTCGATCACCAGAACCTTCCCCTGTTGTCAGAAACATGATAGGTTCCTTAGTTTTCGCGTAGCATGCCTCCAAAGATACATGTTTAGAAATTGCAATTTTTTTTTGCTTCACCAAAAAGCCCATTTTCCGTAAAAAGTGATTTTTTTTAAAAAAAGTAAATGACCCCTCTAATTAATCGACTCGATCACCAGAACCTTCCACAGTTGTCAGAAACATGATAGGTTCCTTAGTTTTCGAGTAGCATGCCTCCAAAGATATGTGTTTAGAAACTGCATTTTTTTTTGCTTCACCAAAAAGCCCATTTTCCATAAAAAGTGATTTTTTTCAAAAAAGTAAATGACCCCTCTAATTAATCGACTAGATCACCAGAATCTTCACGTGTTGTCAGAAACATGATAGGTTCCTTAGTTTTCGTGTAGCATGCCTCCAAAGATGTGTGTTTAGAAACTGCAATTTTTTTTGCTTCACCAAAAAGCCCATTTTCCGTAAAAAGTGATTTTTTTCAAAAAACAGTAAATGACCCCTCTAATTAATCGACTAGATCACCAGAACCTTCCCCAGTTGTCAGAAACATGATAGGTCCCTTAGTTTTCGCATAGCATGCCTCCAAAGATACATGTTTAGAAATTGCAATTTTTTTTTGCTTCACCAAAAAGCCCATTTTCCATAAAAAGTGATTTTTTTCAAAAAAAGTAAATGACCCCTCTAATTAATCGACTAGATCACCAGAACCTTTCCCTGTTGTCAGAAATATGATAGGTTCCTTAGTTTTCATGTAGCATGACTCCAAAGATACATGTTTAGAAATTGCCATTTTTTTTGCTTCACCAAAAAGACCATTTTCCGTAAAAAGTGATTTTTTTCAAAAAAAGTAAATGACCCCTCTAATTAATCGACTCGATCACCAGAACCTTCCCCTGTTGTCAGAAACATGATAGGTTCCTTAGTTTTCGCGTAGCATGCCTCCAAAGATACATGTTTAGAAATTGCAATTTTTTTTTGCTTCACCAAAAAGCCCATTTTCCGTAAAAAGTGATTTTTTAAAAAAAAAGTAAATGACACCTTTAATTAATCGACTAGATCACCAGAACCTTCCCGTGTTGTCAGAAACATGATAGGTTCCTTAGTTTTTGTGTAGCATGCCTCCAAAGATATGTGTTTAGAAACTGCAATTTTTTTTGCTTCACCAAAAAGCCCATTTTCCATAAAAAGTGATTTTTTTCAAAAAAGTAAATGACCCCTCTAATTAATCGACTAGATCACCAGAATCTTCCCGTGTTGTCAGAAACATGATAGGTTCCTTAGTTTTCGTGTAGCATGCCTCCAAAGATGTGTGTTTAGAAACTGCAATTTTTTTTGCTTCACCAAAAAGCCCATTTTCCGTAAAAAGTGAATTTTTTCAAAAAAAGTAAATTACCCCTCTAATTAATCGACTCGATCACCAGAACCTTCCCCAGTTGTCAGAAACATGATAGTTCCCTTAGTTTTCGCATAGCATGCCTCCAAAGATACATGTTTAGAAATTGCAATTTTTTTTTGCTTCACCAAAAAGCCCGTTTTCCGTAAAAAGTAATTTTTTTCAAAAAAAGTAAATTACCCCTCTAATTAATCGACTCGATCACCAGAACCTTCCCCAGTTGTCAGAAACATGATAGGTTCCTTAGTTTTCGAGTAGCATGCCTCCAAAGATACATGTTTAGAAATTGCAATTTTTTTTTGCTTCACCAAAAAGCCCATTTTCCGTAAAAAGTGATTTTTTTAAAAAAAAGTAAATGACCCCTCTAATTAATCGACTAGATCACCAGAACCTTACTCAGTTGTCAGAAACATTATAGGTTCCTTAGTTTTCACGTAGCATGCCTCCAAAGATACATGTTTAGAAATTGCAATTTTTTTTTGCTTCACCAAAAAGCCCATTTTCCGTAAAAAGTGAATTTTTTCAAAAAAAGTAAAATTACCCCTCTAATTAATCGACTCGATCACCAGAACCTTCCCCAGTTGTCAGAAACATGATAGGTTCCTTAGGTTTCGAGTAGCATGCCTCCAAAGATACATGTTTAGAAATTGCAATTTTTTTTTGCTTCATCAAAAAGCCCATTTTCCGTAAAAAGTGATTTTTTTCAAAAAAAGTAAATGACCCCTCTAATTAATCTACTAGATCACCAGAACCTTACCCAGTTGTCAGAAACATGATAGGTTCCTTAGTTTTCACGTAGCATGCCTCCAAAGATACATGTTTAGAAATTGCAATTTTTTTGTGCTTCACCAAAAAGCCCATTTTCAGTAAGAAGTGATTTTTTTCAAAAAACAGTAAATGACCCCTCTAATTAATTGACTAGATCACCAGAACCTTCCCCAGTTGTCAGAAACATGATAGTTCCCTTAGTTTTCGCATAGCATGCCTCCAAAGATACATGTTTAGAAATTGCAATTTTTTTTGCTTCACCAAAAAGCCCATTTTCCATAAAAAGTGATTTTTTTCAAAAAAAGTAAATGACCCCTCTAATTAATCGACTCGATCACCAGAACCTTCCCCTGTTGTCAGAAACATGATAGGTTCCTTAGTTTTCACGTAGCATGCCTCCAAAGATACATGTTTAGAAATTGCAATTTTTTTGTGCTTCACCAAAAAGCCCATTTTCCGTAAGAAGTGATTTTTTTCAAAAAACAGTAAATGACCCCTCTAATTAATTGACTAGATCACCAGAACCTTCCCCAGTTGTCAGAAACATGATAGGTCCCTTAGTTTTAGCATAGCATGCCTCCAAAGATACATGTTTAGAAATTGCAATTTTTTTTTGCTTCACCAAAAAGCCCATTTTCCATAAAAAGTGATTTTTTTCAAAAAAAGTAAATGACCCCTCTAATTAATCGACTAGATCACCAGAACCTTTCCCTGTTGTCAGAAATATGATAGGTTCCTTAGTTTTCATGTAGCATGCCTCCAAAGATACATGTTTCGAAATTGCCATTTTTTTTGCTTCACCAAAAAGCCCATTTTCCGTAAAAAGTGATTTTTTTCAAAAAAAGTAAATGACCCCTCTAATTAATCGACTCGATCACCAGAACCTTCCCCTGTTGTCAGAAACATGATAGGTTCCTTAGTTTTCGCGTAGCATGCCTCCAAAGATACATGTTTAGAAATTGCAATTTTTTTTTGCTTCATCAAAAAGCCCATTTTCCGTAAAAAGTGATTTTTTAAAAAAAAAGTAAATGACCCCTCCAATTAATCGACTAGATCACCAGAACCTTCCCGTGTTGTCAGAAACATGATAGGTTCCTTAGTGTTCGTGTAGCATGCCTCCAAAGATATGTGTTTAGAAACTGCAATTTTTTTTTGCTTCACCAAAAAGCCCATTTTCCATAAAAAGTGATTTTTTTCAAAAAAGTAAATGACCCCTCTAATTAATCGACTAGATCACCAGAATCTTCCCGTGTTGTCAGAAATATGATAGGTTACTTAGTTTTCATGTAGCATGCCTCAAAAGATACATGTTTAGAAATTGCAATTTTTTTTGCTTCACCAAAAAGCCCATTTTCCGTAAAAAGTGATTTTTTTCAAAAAAAGTAAATGACCCCTCTAATTATTCGACTCGATCACCTGAACCTTCCCCTGTTGTCAGAAACATGATAGGTTCCTTAGTTTTCGCGTAGCATGCCTCCAAAGATACATGTTTAGAAATTGCAATTTTTTTTTGCTTCACCAAAAAGCCCATTTTCCGTAAAAAGTGAATTTTTTCAAAAAAAGTAAATTACCCCTCTAATTAATCGACTCGATCACCAGAACCTTCCCCAGTTGTCAGAAACATGATAGTTCCCTTAGTTTTCGGATAGCATGCCTCCAAAGATACATGTTTAGAAATTGCAATTTTTTTTTGCTTCACCAAAAAGCCCATTTTCCGTAAAAAGTGATTTTTTTCAAAAAAAGTAAATTACCCCTCTAATTAATCGACTCGATCACCAGAACCTTCCCCAGTTGTCAGAAACATGATAGGTTCCTTAGTTTTCGAGTAGCATGCCTCCAAAGATATGTGTTTAGAAACTGCAATTTTTTTTGCTTCACCAAAAATCCCATTTTCCGTAAAAAGTGATTTTTAAAAAAAAAAGTAAATGACTCCTCTAATTAATCGACTAGATCACCAGAACCTTCCCCAGTTGTCAGAAACATGATAGTTCCCTTAGTTTTCGCATAGCATGCCTCCAAAGATACATGTTTAGAAATTGCAATTTTTTTTTGCTTCACCAAAAAGCCCATTTTCCGTAAAAAGTGATTTTTAAAAAAAAAAGTAAATGACTCCTCTAATTAATCGACTAGATCACCAGAACCTTCCCCTGTTGTCAGAAACATGATAGGTTCCTTAGTTTTCGTGTAGCATGCCTCCAAAGATATGTGTTTAGAAACTGCAATTTTTTTTGCTTCACCAAAAAGCCCATATTCCGTAAAAAGTGATTTTTAAAAAAAAAAGTAAATGACCACTCTAATTAATCGACTAGATAACCAGAACCTTCCACAGTTGTCAAAAACATGATAGGTTCCTTAGTTTTCGAGTAGCATGCCTCCAAAGATACATGTTTAGAAATTGCAATTTTTTTTTGCTTCACCAAAAAGCCCATTTTCCATAAAAAATGATTTTTTTCAAAAAAGTAAATGACCCCTCTAATTAATCGACTAGATCACCAGAACCTTCCCCTGTTGTCAGAAACATGATAGGTTCTTAGTTTTCGAGTAGCATGCCTCCAAAGATACATGTTTAGAAATTGCTAATTTTTTTTGCTTCACCAAAAAGCACATTTTCCGTAAAAAGTGATTTTTTTCAAAAAAAGTAAATGACCCCTCTCATTAATCGACTAGATCACCAGAACCATTCCCTGTTGTCAGAAATATGATAGGTTCCTTAGTTTTCATATAGCATGCCTCCAAAGATACATGTTTAGAAATTGCAATTTTTTTTGCTTCACCAAAAAGCCCATTTTCCGTATGAAGTGATTTTTTTCAAAAAACAGTAAATGACCCCTCTAATTAATTGACTAGATCACCAGAACCTTCCCCAGTTGTCAGAAACATGATAGGTCCCTTAGTTTTCGCATAGCATGCCTCCAAAGATACATGTTTAGAAATTGCAATTTTTTTTGCTTCACCAAAAAGCCCATTTTCCGTAAAAAGTAATTTTTTTCAAAAAAAGTAAATTACCCCTCTAATTAATCGACTCGATCACCAGAACCTTCCCCAGTTGTCAGAAACATGATAGGTTCCTTAGTTTTCGAGTAGCATGCCTCCAAAGATACATGTTTAGAAATTGCAATTTTTTTTTGCTTCACCAAAAAGCCCATTTTCCGTAAAAAGTGATTTTTTTAAAAAAAAGTAAATGACCCCTCTAATTAATCGACTAGATCACCAGAACCTTACTCAGTTGTCAGAAACATGATAGGTTCCTTAGGTTTCGAGTAGCATGCCTCCAAAGATACATGTTTAGAAATTGCAATTTTTTTTTGCTTCATCAAAAAGCCCATTTTCCGTAAAAAGTGATTTTTTTAAAAAAAAGTAAATGACCCCTCTAATTAATCTACTAGATCACCAGAACCTTCCCGTGTTGTCAGAAACATGATAGGTTCCTTAGTTTTCGTGTAGCTTGCCTCCAAAGATATGTGTTTAGAAACTGCAATTTTTTTTGCTTCACCAAAAAGCCCATTTTCCGTAAAAAGTGATTTTTTTCAAAAAACAGTAAATGACCCCTCTAATTAATCGACTAGATCACCAGAACCTTCCCCAGTTGTCAGAAACATGATAGGTCCCTTAGTTTTCGCATAGCATGCCTCCAAAGATACATGTTTAGAAATTGCAATTTTTTTTTGCTTCACCAAAAAGCCCATTTTCCATAAAAAGTGATTTTTTGCAAAAAAAGTAAATGACCCCTCTAATTAATCGACTAGATCACCAGAACCTTTCCCTGTTGTCAGAAATATGATAGGTTCCTTAGTTTTCATGTAGCATGACTCCAAAGATACATGTTTAGAAATTGCCATTTTTTTTGCTTCACCAAAAAGACCATTTTCCGTAAAAAGTGATTTTTTTCAAAAAAAGTAAATGACCCCTCTAATTAATCGACTCGATCACCAGAACCTTCCCCTGTTGTCAGAAACATGATAGGTTCCTTAGTTTTCGCGTAGCATGCCTCCAAAGATACATGTTTAGAAATTGCAATTTTTTTTTGCTTCACCAAAAAGCCCATTTTCCGTAAAAAGTGATTTTTTAAAAAAAAAGTAAATGACACCTTTAATTAATCGACTAGATCACCAGAACCTTCCCGTGTTGTCAGAAACATGATAGGTTCCTTAGTTTTTGTGTAGCATGCCTCCAAAGATATGTGTTTAGAAACTGCAATTTTTTTTGCTTCACCAAAAAGCCCATTTTCCATAAAAAGTGATTTTTTTCAAAAAAGTAAATGACCCCTCTAATTAATCGACTAGATCACCAGAATCTTCCCGTGTTGTCAGAAACATGATAGGTTCCTTAGTTTTCGTGTAGCATGCCTCCAAAGATGTGTGTTTAGAAACTGCAATTTTTTTTGCTTCACCAAAAAGCCCATTTTCCGTAAAAAGTGAATTTTTTCAAAAAAAGTAAATTACCCCTCTAATTAATCGACTCGATCACCAGAACCTTCCCCAGTTGTCAGAAACATGATAGTTCCCTTAGTTTTCGCATAGCATGCCTCCAAAGATACATGTTTAGAAATTGCAATTTTTTTTTGCTTCACCAAAAAGCCCATTTTCCGTAAAAAGTAATTTTTTTCAAAAAAAGTAAATTACCCCTCTAATTAATCGACTCGATCACCAGAACCTTCCCCAGTTGTCAGAAACATGATAGGTTCCTTAGTTTTCGAGTAGCATGCCTCCAAAGATACATGTTTAGAAATTGCAATTTTTTTTTGCTTCACCAAAAAGCCCATTTTCCGTAAAAAGTGATTTTTTTAAAAAAAAGTAAATGACCCCTCTAATTAATCGACTAGATCACCAGAACCTTACTCAGTTGTCAGAAACATTATAGGTTCCTTAGTTTTCACGTAGCATGCCTCCAAAGATACATGTTTAGAAATTGCAATTTTTTTTTGCTTCACCAAAAAGCCCATTTTCCGTAAAAAGTGAATTTTTTCAAAAAAAGTAAAATTACCCCTCTAATTAATCGACTCGATCACCAGAACCTTCCCCAGTTGTCAGAAACATGATAGGTTCCTTAGGTTTCGAGTAGCATGCCTCCAAAGATACATGTTTAGAAATTGCAATTTTTTTTTGCTTCATCAAAAAGCCCATTTTCCGTAAAAAGTGATTTTTTTTAAAAAAAGTAAATGACCCCTCTAATTAATCTACTAGATCACCAGAACCTTCCCGTGTTGTCAGAAACATGATAGGTTCCTTAGTTTTCGTGTAGCATGCCTCCAAAGATATGTGTTTAGAAACTGCAATTTTTTTTGCTTCACCAAAAAGCCCATTTTCCGTAAAAAGTGATTTTTTTCAAAAAAAGTAAATGACTCCTCTAATTAATCGACTAGATCACCAGAACCTTACCCAGTTGTCAGAAACATGATAGGTTCCTTAGTTTTCACGTAGCATGCCTCCAAAGATACATGTTTAGAAATTGCAATTTTTTTGTGCTTCACCAAAAAGCCCATTTTCCGTAAGAAGTGATTTTTTTCAAAAAACAGTAAATGACCCCTCTAATTAATTGACTAGATCACCAGAACCTTCCCCAGTTGTCAGAAACATGATAGTTCCCTTAGTTTTCGCATAGCATGCCTCCAAAGATACATGTTTAGAAATTGCAATTTTTTTTGCTTCACCAAAAAGCCCATTTTCCATAAAAAGTGATTTTTTTCAAAAAAAGTAAATGACCCCTCTAATTAATCGACTCGATCACCAGAACCTTCCCCTGTTGTCAGAAACATGATAGGTTCCTTAGTTTTCACGTAGCATGCCTCCAAAGATACATGTTTAGAAATTGCAATTTTTTTGTGCTTCACCAAAAAGCCCATTTTCCGTAAGAAGTGATTTTTTTCAAAAAACAGTAAATGACCCCTCTAATTAATTGACTAGATCACCAGAACCTTCCCCAGTTGTCAGAAACATGATAGGTCCCTTAGTTTTCGCATAGCATGCCTCCAAAGATACATGTTTAGAAATTGCAATTTTTTTTTGCTTCACCAAAAAGCCCATTTTCCGTAAAAAGTAATTTTTTTCAAAAAAAGTAAATTACCCCTCTAATTAATCGACTCGATCACCAAAACCTTCCCCAGTTGTCAGAAACATGATAGGTTCCTTAGTTTTCGAGTAGCATGCCTCCAAAGATACATGTTTAGAAATTGCAATTTTTTTTTGCTTCACCAAAAAGCCCATTTTCCGTAAAAAGTGATTTTTTTAAAAAAAAGTAAATGACCCCTCTAATTAATCGACTAGATCACCAGAACCTTACTCAGTTGTCAGAAACATTATAGGTTCCTTAGTTTTCACGTAGCATGCCTCCAAAGATACATGTTTAGAAATTGCAATTTTTTTTTGCTTCACCAAAAAGCCCATTTTCCGTAAAAAGTGAATTTTTTCAAAAAAAGTAAAATTACCCCTCTAATTAATCGACTCGATCACCAGAACCTTCCCCAGTTGTCAGAAACATGATAGGTTCCTTAGGTTTCGAGTAGCATGCCTCCAAAGATACATGTTTAGAAATTGCAATTTTTTTTTGCTTCATCAAAAAGCCCATTTTCCGTAAAAAGTGATTTTTTTTAAAAAAAGTAAATGACCCCTCTAATTAATCTACTAGATCACCAGAACCTTCCCGTGTTGTCAGAAACATGATAGGTTCCTTAGTTTTCGTGTAGCATGCCTCCAAAGATATGTGTTTAGAAACTGCAATTTTTTTTGCTTCACCAAAAAGCCCATTTTCCGTAAAAAGTGATTTTTTTCAAAAAAAGTAAATGACTCCTCTAATTAATCGACTAGATCACCAGAACCTTACCCAGTTGTCAGAAACATGATAGGTTCCTTAGTTTTCACGTAGCATGCCTCCAAAGATACATGTTTAGAAATTGCAATTTTTTTGTGCTTCACCAAAAAGCCCATTTTCCGTAAGAAGTGATTTTTTTCAAAAAACAGTAAATGACCCCTCTAATTAATTGACTAGATCACCAGAACCTTCCCCAGTTGTCAGAAACATGATAGTTCCCTTAGTTTTCGCATAGCATGCCTCCAAAGATACATGTTTAGAAATTGCAATTTTTTTTGCTTCACCAAAAAGCCCATTTTCCATAAAAAGTGATTTTTTTCAAAAAAAGTAAATGACCCCTCTAATTAATCGACTCGATCACCAGAACCTTCCCCTGTTGTCAGAAACATGATAGGTTCCTTAGTTTTCACGTAGCATGCCTCCAAAGATACATGTTTAGAAATTGCAATTTTTTTGTGCTTCACCAAAAAGCCCATTTTCCGTAAGAAGTGATTTTTTTCAAAAAACAGTAAATGACCCCTCTAATTAATTGACTAGATCACCAGAACCTTCCCCAGTTGTCAGAAACATGATAGGTCCCTTAGTTTTCGCATAGCATGCCTCCAAAGATACATGTTTAGAAATTGCAATTTTTTTTTGCTTCACCAAAAAGCCCATTTTCCGTAAAAAGTAATTTTTTTCAAAAAAAGTAAATTACCCCTCTAATTAATCGACTCGATCACCAAAACCTTCCCCAGTTGTCAGAAACATGATAGGTTCCTTAGTTTTCGAGTAGCATGCCTCCAAAGATACATGTTTAGAAATTGCAATTTTTTTTTGCTTCACCAAAAAGCCCATTTTCCGTAAAAAGTGATTTTTTTAAAAAAAAGTAAATGACCCCTCTAATTAATCGACTAGATCACCAGAACCTTACTCAGTTGTCAGAAACATTATAGGTTCCTTAGTTTTCACGTAGCATGCCTCCAAAGATACATGTTTAGAAATTGCAATTTTTTTTTGCTTCACCAAAAAGCCCATTTTCCGTAAAAAGTGAATTTTTTCAAAAAAAGTAAATTACCCCTCTAATTAATCGACTCGATCACCAGAACCTTCCCCAGTTGTCAGAAACATGATAGGTTCCTTAGGTTTCGAGTAGCATGCCTCCAAAGATACATGTTTAGAAATTGCAATTTTTTTTTGCTTCATCAAAAAGCCCATTTTCCGTAAAAAGTGATTTTTTTAAAAAAAAGTAAATGACCCCTCTAATTAATCTACTAGATCACCAGAACCTTCCCGTGTTGTCAGAAACATGATAGGTTCCTTAGTTTTCGTGTAGCTTGCCTCCAAAGATATGTGTTTAGAAACTGCAATTTTTTTTGCTTCACCAAAAAGCCCATTTTCCGTAAAAAGTGATTTTTTTCAAAAAACAGTAAATGACCCCTCTAATTAATCGACTAGATCACCAGAACCTTCCCCAGTTGTCAGAAACATGATAGGTCCCTTAGTTTTCGCATAGCATGCCTCCAAAGATACATGTTTAGAAATTGCAATTTTTTTTTGCTTCACCAAAAAGCCCATTTTCCATAAAAAGTGATTTTTTGCAAAAAAAGTAAATGACCCCTCTAATTAATCGACTAGATCACCAGAACCTTTCCCTGTTGTCAGAAATATGATAGGTTCCTTAGTTTTCATGTAGCATGACTCCAAAGATACATGTTTAGAAATTGCCATTTTTTATGCTTCACCAAAAAGACCATTTTCCGTAAAAAGTGATTTTTTTCAAAAAAAGTAAATGACCCCTCTAATTAATCGACTCGATCACCAGAACCTTCCCCTGTTGTCAGAAACATGATAGGTTCCTTAGTTTTCGCGTAGCATGCCTCCAAAGATACATGTTTAGAAATTGCAATTTTTTTTTGCTTCACCAAAAAGCCCATTTTCCGTAAAAAGTGATTTTTTAAAAAAAAAGTAAATGACACCTTTAATTAATCGACTAGATCACCAGAACCTTCCCGTGTTGTCAGAAACATGATAGGTTCCTTAGTTTTTGTGTAGCATGCCTCCAAAGATATGTGTTTAGAAACTGCAATTTTTTTTGCTTCACCAAAAAGCCCATTTTCCATAAAAAGTGATTTTTTTCAAAAAAGTAAATGACCCCTCTAATTAATCGACTAGATCACCAGAATCTTCCCGTGTTGTCAGAAACATGATAGGTTCCTTAGTTTTCGTGTAGCATGCCTCCAAAGATGTGTGTTTAGAAACTGCAATTTTTTTTGCTTCACCAAAAAGCCCATTTTCCGTAAAAAGTGAATTTTTTCAAAAAAAGTAAATTACCCCTCTAATTAATCGACTCGATCACCAGAACCTTCCCCAGTTGTCAGAAACATGATAGTTCCCTTAGTTTTCGCATAGCATGCCTCCAAAGATACATGTTTAGAAATTGCAATTTTTTTTTGCTTCACCAAAAAGCCCATTTTCCGTAAAAAGTAATTTTTTTCAAAAAAAGTAAATTACCCCTCTAATTAATCGACTCGATCACCAGAACCTTCCCCAGTTGTCAGAAACATGATAGGTTCCTTAGTTTTCGAGTAGCATGCCTCCAAAGATACATGTTTAGAAATTGCAATTTTTTTTTGCTTCACCAAAAAGCCCATTTTCCGTAAAAAGTGATTTTTTTAAAAAAAAGTAAATGACCCCTCTAATTAATCGACTAGATCACCAGAACCTTACTCAGTTGTCAGAAACATTATAGGTTCCTTAGTTTTCACGTAGCATGCCTCCAAAGATACATGTTTAGAAATTGCAATTTTTTTTTGCTTCACCAAAAAGCCCATTTTCCGTAAAAAGTGAATTTTTTCAAAAAAAGTAAAATTACCCCTCTAATTAATCGACTCGATCACCAGAACCTTCCCCAGTTGTCAGAAACATGATAGGTTCCTTAGGTTTCGAGTAGCATGCCTCCAAAGATACATGTTTAGAAATTGCAATTTTTTTTTGCTTCATCAAAAAGCCCATTTTCCGTAAAAAGTGATTTTTTTTAAAAAAAGTAAATGACCCCTCTAATTAATCTACTAGATCACCAGAACCTTCCCGTGTTGTCAGAAACATGATAGGTTCCTTAGTTTTCGTGTAGCATGCCTCCAAAGATATGTGTTTAGAAACTGCAATTTTTTTTGCTTCACCAAAAAGCCCATTTTCCGTAAAAAGTGATTTTTTTCAAAAAAAGTAAATGACTCCTCTAATTAATCGACTAGATCACCAGAACCTTACCCAGTTGTCAGAAACATGATAGGTTCCTTAGTTTTCACGTAGCATGCCTCCAAAGATACATGTTTAGAAATTGCAATTTTTTTGTGCTTCACCAAAAAGCCCATTTTCCGTAAGAAGTGATTTTTTTCAAAAAACAGTAAATGACCCCTCTAATTAATTGACTAGATCACCAGAACCTTCCCCAGTTGTCAGAAACATGATAGTTCCCTTAGTTTTCGCATAGCATGCCTCCAAAGATACATGTTTAGAAATTGCAATTTTTTTTGCTTCACCAAAAAGCCCATTTTCCATAAAAAGTGATTTTTTTCAAAAAAAGTAAATGACCCCTCTAATTAATCGACTCGATCACCAGAACCTTCCCCTGTTGTCAGAAACATGATAGGTTCCTTAGTTTTCACGTAGCATGCCTCCAAAGATACATGTTTAGAAATTGCAATTTTTTTGTGCTTCACCAAAAAGCCCATTTTCCGTAAGAAGTGATTTTTTTCAAAAAACAGTAAATGACCCCTCTAATTAATTGACTAGATCACCAGAACCTTCCCCAGTTGTCAGAAACATGATAGGTCCCTTAGTTTTCGCATAGCATGCCTCCAAAGATACATGTTTAGAAATTGCAATTTTTTTTTGCTTCACCAAAAAGCCCATTTTCCGTAAAAAGTAATTTTTTTCAAAAAAAGTAAATTACCCCTCTAATTAATCGACTCGATCACCAAAACCTTCCCCAGTTGTCAGAAACATGATAGGTTCCTTAGTTTTCGAGTAGCATGCCTCCAAAGATACATGTTTAGAAATTGCAATTTTTTTTTGCTTCACCAAAAAGCCCATTTTCCGTAAAAAGTGATTTTTTTAAAAAAAAGTAAATGACCCCTCTAATTAATCGACTAGATCACCAGAACCTTACTCAGTTGTCAGAAACATTATAGGTTCCTTAGTTTTCACGTAGCATGCCTCCAAAGATACATGTTTAGAAATTGCAATTTTTTTTTGCTTCACCAAAAAGCCCATTTTCCGTAAAAAGTGAATTTTTTCAAAAAAAGTAAATTACCCCTCTAATTAATCGACTCGATCACCAGAACCTTCCCCAGTTGTCAGAAACATGATAGGTTCCTTAGGTTTCGAGTAGCATGCCTCCAAAGATACATGTTTAGAAATTGCAATTTTTTTTTGCTTCATCAAAAAGCCCATTTTCCGTAAAAAGTGATTTTTTTTAAAAAAAGTAAATGACCCCTCTAATTAATCTACTAGATCACCAGAACCTTCCCGTGTTGTCAGAAACATGATAGGTCCCTTAGTTTTCGCATAGCATGCCTCCAAAGATACATGTTTAGAAATTGCAATTTTTTTTTGCTTCACCAAAAAGCCCATTTTCCGTAAAAAGTAATTTTTTTCAAAAAAAGTAAATTACCCCTCTAATTAATCGACTCGATCACCAAAACCTTCCCCAGTTGTCAGAAACATGATAGGTTCCTTAGTTTTCGAGTAGCATGCCTCCAAAGATACATGTTTAGAAATTGCAATTTTTTTTTGCTTCACCAAAAAGCCCATTTTCCGTAAAAAGTGATTTTTTTAAAAAAAAAGTAAATGACCCCTCTAATTAATCGACTAGATCACCAGAACCTTACTCAGTTGTCAGAAACATTATAGGTTCCTTAGTTTTCACGTAGCATGCCTCCAAAGATACATGTTTAGAAATTGCAATTTTTTTTTGCTTCACCAAAAAGCCCATTTTCCGTAAAAAGTGAATTTTTTCAAAAAAAGTAAATTACCCCTCTAATTAATCGACTCGATCACCAGAACCTTCCCCAGTTGTCAGAAACATGATAGGTTCCTTAGGTTTCGAGTAGCATGCCTCCAAAGATACATGTTTAGAAATTGCAATTTTTTTTTGCTTCATCAAAAAGCCCATTTTCCGTAAAAAGTGATTTTTTTTAAAAAAAGTAAATGACCCCTCTAATTAATCTACTAGATCACCAGAACCTTCCCGTGTTGTCAGAAACATGATAGGTTCCTTAGTTTTCGTGTAGCATGCCTCCAAAGATATGTGTTTAGAAACTGCAATTTTTTTTGCTTCACCGAAAAGCCCATTTTCCGTAAAAAGTGATTTTTTTCAAAAAAAGTAAATGACTCCTCTAATTAATCGACTAGATCACCAGAACCTTACCCAGTTGTCAGAAACATGATAGGTTCCTTAGTTTTCACGTAGCATGCCTCCAAAGATACATGTTTAGAAATTGCAATTTTTTTTTGCTTCACCAAAAAGCCCATTTTCCGTAAAAAGTGATTTTTTAAAAAAAAAGTAAATGACTCCTCTAATTAATCGACTAGATCACCAGAACCTTCCCCTGTTGTCAGAAACATGATAGGTTCCTTAGTTTTCGTGTAGCATGCCTCCAAAGATATGTGTTTAGAAACTGCAATTTTTTTTGCTTCACCAAAAAGCCCATATTCCGTAAAAAGTGATTTTTAAAAAAAAAAGTAAATGACCACTCTAATTAATCGACTAGATAACCAGAACCTTCCACAGTTGTCAAAAACATGATAGGTTCCTTAGTTTTCGAGTAGCATGCCTCCAAAGATACATGTTTAGAAATTGCAATTTTTTTTTGCTTCACCAAAAAGCCCATTTTCCGTAAAAAGTGATTTTTTTCAAAAAAAGTAAATGACCTCTCTAATTAATCGACTAGATCACCAGAACCTTCTCCAGTTGTCAGAAACATGATAGGTCCCTTAGTTTTCGCATAGAATGCCTCCAAAGATACATGTTTAGAAATTGCAATTTTTATTTGCTTCACCAAAAAGCCCATTTTCCGTAAAAAGTGATTTTTAAAAAAAAAAGTAAATGTCCACTCTAATTGATCGACTAGATCACCAGAACCTTCCCCAGTTGTCAGAAACATGATAGGTTCCTTAGTTTTCGAGTAGCATGCCTCCAAAGATACATGTTTAGAAATTGCCATTTTTTTTGCTTCACCAAAAAGCCCATTTTCCGTAAAAAGTGATTTTTTTCAAAAAAAGTAAATGACCCCTCTAATTAATCGACTCGATCACCAGAACCTTCCCCTGTTGTCAGAAACATGATAGGTTCCTTAGTTTTCGCGTAGCATGCCTCCAAAGATACATGTTTAGAAATTGCAATTTTTTTTTGCTTCACCAAAAAGCCCATTTTCCGTAAAAAGTGATTTTTTAAAAAAAAAGTAAATGACCCCTCTAATTAATCGACTAGATCACCAGAACCTTCCCGTGTTGTCAGAAACATGATAGGTTCCTTAGTTTTCGTGTAGCATGCCTCCAAAGATATGTGTTTAGAAACTGCAATTTTTTTTTGCTTCACCAAAAAGCCCATTTTCCATAAAAAGTGATTTTTTTCAAAAAAGTAAATGACCCCTCTAATTAATCGACTAGATCACCAGAATCTTCCCGTGTTGTCAGAAATATGATAGGTTCCTTAGTTTTCATGTAGCATGCCTCCAAAGATACATGTTTAGAAATTGCAATTTTTTTTGCTTCACCAAAAAGCCCATTTTCCGTAAAAAGTGATTTTTTTCAAAAAAAGTAAATGACCCCTCTAATTAATCGACTCGATCACCTGAACCTTCCCCTGTTGTCAGAAACATGATAGGTTCCTTAGTTTTCGCGTAGCATGCCTCCAAAGATACATGTTTAGAAATTGCAATTTTTTTTTGCTTCACCAAAAAGCCCATTTTCCGTAAAAAGTGAATTTTTTCAAAAAAAGTAAATTACCCCTCTAATTAATCGACTCGATCACCAGAACCTTCCCCAGTTGTCAGAAACATGATAGGTTCCTTAGGTTTTGAGTAGCATGCCTCCAAAGATACATGTTTAGAAATTGCAATTTTTTTTTGCTTCATCAAAAAGCCCATTTTCCGTAAAAAGTGATTTTTTTTAAAAAAAGTAAATGACCCCTCTAATTAATCTACTAGATCACCAGAACCTTCCCGTGTTGTCAGAAACATGATAGGTTCCTTAGTTTTCGTGTAGCATGCCTCCAAAGATATGTGTTTAGAAACTGCAATTTTTTTTGCTTCACCAAAAAGCCCATTTTCTGTAAAAAGTGATTTTTTTCAAAAAAAGTAAATGACTCCTCTAATTAATCGACTAGATCACCAGAACCTTACCCAGTTGTCAGAAACATGATAGGTTCCTTAGTTTTCACGTAGCATGCCTCCAAAGATACATGTTTAGAAATTGCAATTTTTTTGTGCTTCACCAAAAAGCCCATTTTCCGTAAGAAGTGATTTTTTTCAAAAAACAGTAAATGACCCCTCTAATTAATTGACTAGATCACCAGAACCTTCCCCAGTTGTCAGAAACATGATAGTTCCCTTAGTTTTCGCATAGCATGCCTCCAAAGATACATGTTTAGAAATTGCAATTTTTTTTTGCTTCACCAAAAAGCCCATTTTCCGTAAAAAGTGATTTTTTTCAAAAAAAGTAAATTACCCCTCTAATTAATCGACTCGATCACCAGAACCTTCCCCAGTTGTCAGAAACATGATAGGTTCCTTAGTTTTCGAGTAGCATGCCTCCAAAGATATGAGTTTAGAAACTGCAATTTTTTTTGCTTCACCAAAAAGCCCATTTTCCGTAAAAAGTGATTTTTAAAAAAAAAAGTAAATGACTCCTCTAATTAATCGACTAGATCACCAGAACCTTCCCCTGTTGTCAGAAACATGATAGGTTCCTTAGTTTTCGTGTAGCATGCCTCCAAAGATATGTGTTTAGAAACTGCAATTTTTTTTGCTTCACCAAAAAGCCCATATTCCGTAAAAAGTGATTTTTAAAAAAAAAAGTAAATGACCACTCTAATTAATCGACTAGATAACCAGAACCTTCCACAGTTGTCAAAAACATGATAGGTTCCTTAGTTTTCGAGTAGCATGCCTCCAAAGATACATTTTTAGAAATTGCAATTTTTTTTTGCTTCACCAAAAAGCCCATTTTCCATAAAAAGTGATTTTTTTCAAAAAAGTAAATGACCCCTCTAATTAATCGACTAGATCACCAGAACCTTCCCGTGTTGTCAGAAACATGATAGGTTCTTAGTTTTCGAGTAGCATGCCTCCAAAGATACATGTTTAGAAATTGAAAATTTTTTTTGCTTTACCAAAAAGCACATTTTCCGTAAAAAGTGATTTTTAAAAAAAAAAGTAAATGACCACTCTAATTAATCGACTAGATAACCAGAACCTTCCACAGTTGTCAAAAACATGATAGGTTCCTTAGTTTTCGCATAGCATGCCTCCAAAGATACATGTTTAGAAATTGCAATTTTTTTTTGCTTCACCAAAAAGCCCATTTTCCGTAAGAAGTGATTTTTTTCAAAAAACAGTAAATGACCCCTCTAATTAATTGACTAGATCACCAGAACCTTCCCCAGTTGTCAGAAACATGATAGGTCCCTTAGTTTTCGCATAGCATGCCTCCAAAGATACATGTTTAGAAATTGCAATTTTTTTTTGCTTCACCAAAAAGCCCATTTTCCGTAAAAAGTGATTTTTTAAAAAAAAAGTAAATGACCCCTCTAATTAATCGACTAGATCACCAGAACCTTACTCAGTTGTCAGAAACATGATAGGTTCCTTAGTTTTCACGTAGCATGCCTCCAAAGATACATGTTTAGAAATTGAAATCTTTTTTTGCTTCACCAAAAAGCCCATTTTCCGTAAAAAGTTATTTTTTTCAAAAAAAGTAAATGACCCCTCTAATTAATCGACTCGATCACCAGAACCTTCCCCTGTTGTCAGAAACATGATAGGTTACTTAGTTTTTGCGTAGCATGCCTCCAAAGATAAGTGTTTAGAAATTGAAATTTTTTTTTGCTTCACCAAAAAGCCCATTTTCCGTAAAAAGTGATTTTTTTCAAAAAAAGTAAATGACCCCTCTAATTAATCGACTCGATCACCAGAACCTTCCACAGTTGTCAGAAACATGATAGGTTCCTTAGTTTTCGTGTAGCATGCCTCCAAAGATATGTGTTTAGAAACTGCAATTTTTTTTGCTTCACCAAAAAGCCCATTTTCCGTAAAAAGTGATTTTTTTAAAAAAAAGTAAATGTCCACTCTAATTGATCGACTAGATCACCAGAACCTTCCCCAGTTGTCAGAAACATGATAGGTTCCTTAGTTTTCGAGTAGCATGCCTCCAAAGATAAATGTTTAGAAATTGCAATTTTTTTTTGCTTCACCAAAAAGCCCATTTTCCATAAAAAGTGATTTTTTTCAAAAAAAGTAAATGACCCCTCTAATTAATCGACTAGATCACCAGAACCTTTCCCTGTTGTCAGAAATATGATAGGTTCCTTAGTTTTCATGTAGCATGCCTCCAAAGATACATGTTTAGAAATTGCCATTTTTTTTGCTTCACCAAAAAGCCCATTTTCCATAAAAAGTGATTTTTTTCAAAAAAAGTAAATGACCCCTCTAATTAATCGACTCGATCACCAGAACCTTCCCCTGTTGTCAGAAACATGATAGGTTCCTTAGTTTTCGCGTAGCATGCCTCCAAAGATACATGTTTAGAAATTGCAATTTTTTTTTGCTTCACCAAAAAGCCCATTTTCCGTAAAAAGTGATTTTTTTTAAAAAAAGTAAATGACCCCTCTAATTAATCGACTCGATCACCAGAACCTTCCACAGTTGTCAGAAACATGATAGGTTCCTTAGTTTTCGAGTAGCATGCCTCCAAAGATATGTGTTTAGAAACTGCATTTTTTTTTGCTTCACCAAAAAGCCCATTTTCCATAAAAAGTGATTTTTTTCAAAAAAGTAAATGACCCCTCTAATTAATCGACTAGATCACCAGAATCTTCACGTGTTGTCAGAAACATGATAGGTTCCTTAGTTTTCGTGTAGCATGCCTCCAAAGATGTGTGTTTAGAAACTGCAATTTTTTTTGCTTCACCAAAAAGCCCATTTTCCGTAAAAAGTGATTTTTTTCAAAAAACAGTAAATGACCCCTCTAATTAATCGACTAGATCACCAGAACCTTCCCCAGTTGTCAGAAACATGATAGGTCCCTTAGTTTACGCATAGCATGCCTCCAAAGATACATGTTTAGAAATTGCAATTTTTTTTTGCTTCACCAAAAAGCCCATTTTCCATAAAAAGTGATTTTTTTCAAAAAAAGTAAATGACCCCTCTAATTAATCGACTAGATCACCAGAACCTTTCCCTGTTGTCAGAAATATGATAGGTTCCTTAGTTTTCATGTAGCATGACTCCAAAGATACATGTTTAGAAATTGCCATTTTTTTTTGCTTCACCAAAAAGACCATTTTCCGTAAAAAGTGATTTTTTTCAAAAAAAGTAAATGACCCCTCTAATTAATCGACTCGATCACCAGAACCTTCCCCTGTTGTCAGAAACATGATAGGTTCCTTAGTTTTCGCGTAGCATGCCTCCAAAGATACATGTTTAGAAATTGCAATTTTTTTTTGCTTCACCAAAAAGCCCATTTTCCGTAAAAAGTGATTTTTTAAAAAAAAAGTAAATGACACCTTTAATTAATCGACTAGATCACCAGAACCTTCCCGTGTTGTCAGAAACATGATAGGTTCCTTAGTTTTTGTGTAGCATGCCTCCAAAGATATGTGTTTAGAAACTGCAATTTTTTTTGCTTCACCAAAAAGCCCATTTTCCATAAAAAGTGATTTTTTTCAAAAAAGTAAATGACCCCTCTAATTAATCGACTAGATCACCAGAATCTTCCCGTGTTGTCAGAAACATGATAGGTTCCTTAGTTTTCGTGTAGCATGCCTCCAAAGATGTGTGTTTAGAAACTGCAATTTTTTTTGCTTCACCAAAAAGCCCATTTTCCGTAAAAAGTGAATTTTTTCAAAAAAAGTAAATTACATCTCTAATTAATCGACTCGATCACCAGAACCTTCCCCAGTTGTCAGAAACATGATAGTTCCCTTAGTTTTCGCATAGCATGCCTCCAAAGATACATGTTTAGAAATTGCAATTTTTTTTTGCTTCACCAAAAAGCCCGTTTTCCGTAAAAAGTAATTTTTTTCAAAAAAAGTAAATTACCCCTCTAATTAATCGACTCGATCACCAGAACCTTCCCCAGTTGTCAGAAACATGATAGGTTCCTTAGTTTTCGAGTAGCATGCCTCCAAAGATACATGTTTAGAAATTGCAATTTTTTTTTGCTTCACCAAAAAGCCCATTTTCCGTAAAAAGTGATTTTTTTAAAAAAAAGTAAATGACCCCTCTAATTAATCGACTAGATCACCAGAACCTTACTCAGTTGTCAGAAACATTATAGGTTCCTTAGTTTTCACGTAGCATGCCTCCAAAGATACATGTTTAGAAATTGCAATTTTTTTTTGCTTCACCAAAAAGCCCATTTTCCGTAAAAAGTGAATTTTTTCAAAAAAAGTAAAATTACCTCTCTAATTAATCGACTCGATCACCAGAACCTTCCCCAGTTGTCAGAAACATGATAGGTTCCTTAGGTTTCGAGTAGCATGCCTCCAAAGATACATGTTTAGAAATTGCAATTTTTTTTTGCTTCATCAAAAAGCCCATTTTCCGTAAAAAGTGATTTTTTTCAAAAAAAGTAAATGACCCCTCTAATTAATCTACTAGATCACCAGAACCTTACCCAGTTGTCAGAAACATGATAGGTTCCTTAGTTTTCACGTAGCATGCCTCCAAAGATACATGTATAGAAATTGCAATTTTTTTGTGCTTCACCAAAAAGCCCATTTTCCGTAAGAAGTGATTTTTTTCAAAAAACAGTAAATGACCCCTCTAATTAATTGACTAGATCACCAGAACCTTCCCCAGTTGTCAGAAACATGATAGTTCCCTTAGTTTTCGCATAGCATGCCTCCAAAGATACATGTTTAGAAATTGCAATTTTTTTTGCTTCACCAAAAAGCCCATTTTCCATAAAAAGTGATTTTTTTCAAAAAAAGTAAATGACCCCTCTAATTAATCGACTCGATCACCAGAACCTTCCCCTGTTGTCAGAAACATGATAGGTTCCTTAGTTTTCACGTAGCATGCCTCCAAAGATACATGTTTAGAAATTGCAATTTTTTTGTGCTTCACCAAAAAGCCCATTTTCCGTAAGAAGTGATTTTTTTCAAAAAACAGTAAATGACCCCTCTAATTAATTGACTAGATCACCAGAACCTTCCCCAGTTGTCAGAAACATGATAGGTCCCTTAGTTTTCGCATAGCATGCCTCCAAAGATACATGTTTAGAAATTGCAATTTTTTTTTGCTTCACCAAAAAGCCCATTTTCCATAAAAAGTGATTTTTTTCAAAAAAAGTAAATGACCCCTCTAATTAATCGACTAGATCACCAGAACCTTTCCCTGTTGTCAGAAATATGATAGGTTCCTTAGTTTTCATGTAGCATGCCTCCAAAGATACATGTTTCGAAATTGCCATTTTTTTTGCTTCACCAAAAAGCCCATTTTCCGTAAAAAGTGATTTTTTTCAAAAAAAGTAAATGACCCCTCTAATTAATCGACTCGATCACCAGAATCTTCCCGTGTTGTCAGAAACATGATAGGTTCCTTAGTTTTCGTGTAGCATGCCTCCAAAGATGTGTGTTTAGAAACTGCAATTTTTTTTGCTTCACCAAAAAGCCCATTTTCCGTAAAAAGTGATTTTTTTCAAAAAAAGTAAATTACCCCTCTAATTAATCGACTCGATCACCAGAACCTTCCCCAGTTGTCAGAAACATGATAGTTCCCTTAGTTTTCGCATAGCATGCCTCCAAAGATACATGTTTAGAAATTGCAATTTTTTTTTGCTTCACCAAAAAGCCCATTTTCCGTAAAAAGTAATTTTTTTCAAAAAAAGTAAATTACCCCTCTAATTAATCGACTCGATCACCAGAACCTTCCCCAGTTGTCAGAAACATGATAGGTTCCTTAGTTTTCGAGTAGCATGCCTCCAAAGATACATGTTTAGAAATTGCAATTTTTTTTTGCTTCACCAAAAAGCCCATTTTCCGTAAAAAGTGATTTTTTTAAAAAAAAGTAAATGACCCCTCTAATTAATCGACTAGATCACCAGAACCTTACTCAGTTGTCAGAAACATTATAGGTTCCTTAGTTTTCACGTAGCATGCCTCCAAAGATACATGTTTAGAAATTGCAATTTTTTTTTGCTTCACCAAAAAGCCCATTTTCCGTAAAAAGTGAATTTTTTCAAAAAAAGTAAAATTACCCCTCTAATTAATCGACTCGATCACCAGAACCTTCCCCAGTTGTCAGAAACATGATAGGTTCCTTAGGTTTCGAGTAGCATGCCTCCAAAGATACATGTTTAGAAATTGCAATTTTTTTTTGCTTCATCAAAAAGCCCATTTTCCGTAAAAAGTGATTTTTTTTAAAAAAAAGTAAATGACCCCTCTAATTAATCTACTAGATCACCAGAACCTTCCCGTGTTGTCAGAAACATGATAGGTTCCTTAGTTTTCGTGTAGCATGCCTCCAAAGATATGTGTTTAGAAACTGCAATTTTTTTTGCTTCACCAAAAAGCCCATTTTCCGTAAAAAGTGATTTTTTTCAAAAAAAGTAAATGACTCCTCTAATTAATCGACTAGATCACCAGAACCTTACCCAGTTGTCAGAAACATGATAGGTTCCTTAGTTTTCACGTAGCATGCCTCCAAAGATACATGTTTAGAAATTGCAATTTTTTTGTGCTTCACCAAAAAGCCCATTTTCCGTAAGAAGTGATTTTTTTCAAAAAACAGTAAATGACCCCTCTAATTAATTGACTAGATCACCAGAACCTTCCCCAGTTGTCAGAAACATGATAGTTCCCTTAGTTTTCGCATAGCATGCCTCCAAAGATACATGTTTAGAAATTGCAATTTTTTTTGCTTCACCAAAAAGCCCATTTTCCATAAAAAGTGATTTTTTTCAAAAAAAGTAAATGACCCCTCTAATTAATCGACTCGATCACCAGAACCTTCCCCTGTTGTCAGAAACATGATAGGTTCCTTAGTTTTCACGTAGCATGCCTCCAAAGATACATGTTTAGAAATTGCAATTTTTTTGTGCTTCACCAAAAAGCCCATTTTCCGTAAGAAGTGATTTTTTTCAAAAAACAGTAAATGACCCCTCTAATTAATTGACTAGATCACCAGAACCTTCCCCAGTTGTCAGAAACATGATAGGTCCCTTAGTTTTCGCATAGCATGCCTCCAAAGATACATGTTTAGAAATTGCAATTTTTTTTTGCTTCACCAAAAAGCCCATTTTCCGTAAAAAGTAATTTTTTTCAAAAAAAGTAAATTACCCCTCTAATTAATCGACTCGATCACCAAAACCTTCCCCAGTTGTCAGAAACATGATAGGTTCCTTAGGTTTCGAGTAGCATGCCTCCAAAGATACATGTTTAGAAATTGCAATTTTTTTTTGCTTCATCAAAAAGCCCATTTTCCGTAAAAAGTGATTTTTTTTAAAAAAAGTAAATGACCCCTCTAATTAATCTACTAGATCACCAGAACCTTCCCGTGTTGTCAGAAACATGATAGGTCCCTTAGTTTTCGCATAGCATGCCTCCAAAGATACATGTTTAGAAATTGCAATTTTTTTTTGCTTCACCAAAAAGCCCATTTTCCGTAAAAATTAATTTTTTTCAAAAAAAGTAAATTACCCCTCTAATTAATCGACTCGATCACCAAAACCTTCCCCAGTTGTCAGAAACATGATAGGTTCCTTAGTTTTCGAGTAGCATGCCTCCAAAGATACATGTTTAGAAATTGCAATTTTTTTTTGCTTCACCAAAAAGCCCATTTTCCGTAAAAAGTGATTTTTTTAAAAAAAAGTAAATGACCCCTCTAATTAATCGACTAGATCACCAGAACCTTACTCAGTTGTCAGAAACATTATAGGTTCCTTAGTTTTCACGTAGCATGCCTCCAAAGATACATGTTTAGAAATTGCAATTTTTTTTTGCTTCACCAAAAAGCCCATTTTCCGTAAAAAGTGAATTTTTTCAAAAAAAGTAAATTACCCCTCTAATTAATCGACTCGATCACCAGAACCTTCCCCAGTTGTCAGAAACATGATAGGTTCCTTAGGTTTCGAGTAGCATGCCTCCAAAGATACATGTTTAGAAATTGCAATTTTTTTTTGCTTCATCAAAAAGCCCATTTTCCGTAAAAAGTGATTTTTTTTAAAAAAAAGTAAATGACCCCTCTAATTAATCTACTAGATCACCAGAACCTTCCCGTGTTGTCAGAAACATGATAGGTTCCTTAGTTTTCGTGTAGCATGCCTCCAAAGATATGTGTTTAGAAACTGCAATTTTTTTTGCTTCACCAAAAAGCCCATTTTCCGTAAAAAGTGATTTTTTTCAAAAAAAGTAAATGACTCCTCTAATTAATCGACTAGATCACCAGAACCTTACCCAGTTGTCAGAAACATGATAGGTTCCTTAGTTTTCACGTAGCATGCCTCCAAAGATACATGTTTAGAAATTGCAATTTTTTTTTGCTTCACCAAAAAGCCCATTTTCCGTAAAAAGTGATTTTTTAAAAAAAAAGTAAATGACTCCTCTAATTAATCGACTAGATCACCAGAACCTTCCCCTGTTGTCAGAAACATGATAGGTTCCTTAGTTTTCGTGTAGCATGCCTCCAAAGATATGTGTTTAGAAACTGCAATTTTTTTTGCTTCACCAAAAAGCCCATATTCCGTAAAAAGTGATTTTTAAAAAAAAAAGTAAATGTCCACTCTAATTGATCGACTAGATCACCAGAACCTTCCCCAGTTGTCAGAAACATGATAGGTTCCTTAGTTTTCGAGTAGCATGCCTCCAAAGATACATGTTTAGAAATTGCCATTTTTTTTGCTTCACCAAAAAGCCCATTTTCCGTAAAAAGTGATTTTTTTCAAAAAAAGTAAATGACCCCTCTAATTAATCGACTCGATCACCAGAACCTTCCCCTGTTGTCAGAAACATGATAGGTTCCTTAGTTTTCGCGTAGCATGCCTCCAAAGATACATGTTTAGAAATTGCAATTTTTTTTTGCTTCACCAAAAAGCCCATTTTCCGTAAAAAGTGATTTTTTAAAAAAAAAGTAAATGACCCCTCTAATTAATCGACTAGATCACCAGAACCTTCCCGTGTTGTCAGAAACATGATTGGTTCCTTAGTTTTCGTGTAGCATGCCTCCAAAGATATGTGTTTAGAAACTGCAATTTTTTTTTGCTTCACCAAAAAGCCCATTTTCCATAAAAAGTGATTTTTTTCAAAAAAGTAAATGACCCCTCTAATTAATCGACTAGATCACCAGAATCTTCCCGTGTTGTCAGAAATATGATAGGTTCCTTAGTTTTCATGTAGCATGCCTCCAAAGATACATGTTTAGAAATTGCAATTTTTTTTGCTTCACCAAAAAGCCCATTTTCCGTAAAAAGTGATTTTTTTCAAAAAAAGTAAATGACCCCTCTAATTAATCGACTCGATCACCTGAACCTTCCCCTGTTGTCAGAAACATGATAGGTTCCTTAGTTTTCGCGTAGCATGCCTCCAAAGATACATGTTTAGAAATTGCAATTTTTTTTTGCTTCACCAAAAAGCCCATTTTCCGTAAAAAGTGAATTTTTTCAAAAAAAGTAAATTACCCCTCTAATTAATCGACTCGATCACCAGAACCTTCCCCAGTTGTCAGAAACATGATAGGTTCCTTAGGTTTTGAGTAGCATGCCTCCAAAGATACATGTTTAGAAATTGCAATTTTTTTTTGCTTCATCAAAAAGCCCATTTTCCGTAAAAAGTGATTTTTTTTAAAAAAAGTAAATGACCCCTCTAATTAATCTACTAGATCACCAGAACCTTCCCGTGTTGTCAGAAACATGATAGGTTCCTTAGTTTTCGTGTAGCATGCCTCCAAAGATATGTGTTTAGAAACTGCAATTTTTTTTGCTTCACCAAAAAGCCCATTTTCCGTAAAAAGTGATTTTTTTCAAAAAAAGTAAATGACTCCTCTAATTAATCGACTAGATCACCAGAACCTTACCCAGTTGTCAGAAACATGATAGGTTCCTTAGTTTTCACGTAGCATGCCTCCAAAGATACATGTTTAGAAATTGCAATTTTTTTGTGCTTCACCAAAAAGCCCATTTTCCGTAAGAAGTGATTTTTTTCAAAAAACAGTAAATGACCCCTCTAATTAATTGACTAGATCACCAGAACCTTCCCCAGTTGTCAGAAACATGATAGTTCCCTTAGTTTTCGCATAGCATGCCTCCAAAGATACATGTTTAGAAATTGCAATTTTTTTTTGCTTCACCAAAAAGCCCATTTTCCGTAAAAAGTGATTTTTTTCAAAAAAAGTAAATTACCCCTCTAATTAATCGACTCGATCACCAGAACCTTCCCCAGTTGTCAGAAACATGATAGGTTCCTTAGTTTTCGAGTAGCATGCCTCCAAAGATATGAGTTTAGAAACTGCAATTTTTTTTGCTTCACCAAAAAGCCCATTTTCCGTAAAAAGTGATTTTTAAAAAAAAAAGTAAATGACTCCTCTAATTAATCGACTAGATCACCAGAACCTTCCCCTGTTGTCAGAAACATGATAGGTTCCTTAGTTTTCGTGTAGCATGCCTCCAAAGATATGTGTTTAGAAACTGCAATTTTTTTTGCTTCACCAAAAAGCCCATATTCCGTAAAAAGTGATTTTTAAAAAAAAAAGTAAATGACCACTCTAATTAATCGACTAGATAACCAGAACCTTCCACAGTTGTCAAAAACATGATAGGTTCCTTAGTTTTCGAGTAGCATGCCTCCAAAGATACATTTTTAGAAATTGCAATTTTTTTTTGCTTCACCAAAAAGCCCATTTTCCATAAAAAGTGATTTTTTTCAAAAAAGTAAATGTCCCCTCTAATTAATCGACTAGATCACCAGAACCTTCCCGTGTTGTCAGAAACATGATAGGTTCTTAGTTTTCGAGTAGCATGCCTCCAAAGATACATGTTTAGAAATTGAAAATTTTTTTTGCTTTACCAAAAAGCACATTTTCCGTAAAAAGTGATTTTTAAAAAAAAAAGTAAATGACCACTCTAATTAATCGACTAGATAACCAGAACCTTCCACAGTTGTCAAAAACATGATAGGTTCCTTAGTTTTCGCATAGCATGCCTCCAAAGATACATGTTTAGAAATTGCAATTTTTTTTTGCTTCACCAAAAAGCCCATTTTCCGTAAGAAGTGATTTTTTTCAAAAAACAGTAAATGACCCCTCTAATTAATTGACTAGATCACCAGAACCTTCCCCAGTTGTCAGAAACATGATAGGTCCCTTAGTTTTCGCATAGCATGCCTCCAAAGATACATGTTTAGAAATTGCAATTTTTTTTTGCTTCACCAAAAAGCCCATTTTCCGTAAAAAGTGATTTTTTAAAAAAAAAGTAAATGACCCCTCTAATTAATCGACTAGATCACCAGAACCTTACTCAGTTGTCAGAAACATGATAGGTTCCTTAGTTTTCACGTAGCATGCCTCCAAAGATACATGTTTAGAAATTGAAATCTTTTTTTGCTTCACCAAAAAGCCCATTTTCCGTAAAAAGTTATTTTTTTCAAAAAAAGTAAATGACCCCTCTAATTAATCGACTCGATCACCAGAACCTTCCCCTGTTGTCAGAAACATGATAGGTTACTTAGTTTTTGCGTAGCATGCCTCCAAAGATAAGTGTTTAGAAATTGAAATTTTTTTTTGCTTCACCAAAAAGCCCATTTTCCGTAAAAAGTGATTTTTTTCAAAAAAAGTAAATGACCCCTCTAATTAATCGACTCGATCACCAGAACCTTCCACAGTTGTCAGAAACATGATAGGTTCCTTAGTTTTCGTGTAGCATGCCTCCAAAGATATGTGTTTAGAAACTGCAATTTTTTTTGCTTCACCAAAAAGCCCATTTTCCGTAAAAAGTGATTTTTTTAAAAAAAAGTAAATGTCCACTCTAATTGATCGACTAGATCACCAGAACCTTCCCCAGTTGTCAGAAACATGATAGGTTCCTTAGTTTTCGAGTAGCATGCCTCCAAAGATAAATGTTTAGAAATTGCAATTTTTTTTTGCTTCACCAAAAAGCCCATTTTCCATAAAAAGTGATTTTTTTCAAAAAAAGTAAATGACCCCTCTAATTAATCGACTAGATAACCAGAACCTTTCCCTGTTGTCAGAAATATGATAGGTTCCTTAGTTTTCATGTAGCATGCCTCCAAAGATACATGTTTAGAAATTGCCATTTTTTTTGCTTCACCAAAAAGCCCATTTTCCATAAAAAGTGATTTTTTTCAAAAAAAGTAAATGACCCCTCTAATTAATCGACTCGATCACCAGAACCTTCCCCTGTTGTCAGAAACATGATAGGTTCCTTAGTTTTCGCGTAGCATGCCTCCAAAGATACATGTTTAGAAATTGCAATTTTTTTTTGCTTCACCAAAAAGCCCATTTTCCGTAAAAAGTGATTTTTTTTAAAAAAAGTAAATGACCCCTCTAATTAATCGACTCGATCACCAGAACCTTCCACAGTTGTCAGAAACATGATAGGTTCCTTAGTTTTCGAGTAGCATGCCTCCAAAGATATGTGTTTAGAAACTGCATTTTTTTTTGCTTCACCAAAAAGCCCATTTTCCATAAAAAGTGATTTTTTTCAAAAAAGTAAATGACCCCTCTAATTAATCGACTAGATCACCAGAATCTTCACGTGTTGTCAGAAACATGATAGGTTTCTTAGTTTTCGTGTAGCATGCCTCCAAAGATGTGTGTTTAGAAACTGCAATTTTTTTTGCTTCACCAAAAAGCCCATTTTCCGTAAAAAGTGATTTTTTTCAAAAAACAGTAAATGACCCCTCTAATTAATCGACTAGATCACCAGAACCTTCCCCAGTTGTCAGAAACATGATAGGTCCCTTAGTTTTCGCATAGCATGCCTCCAAAGATACATGTTTAGAAATTGCAATTTTTTTTTGCTTCACCAAAAAGCCCATTTTCCATAAAAAGTGATTTTTTTCAAAAAAAGTAAATGACCCCTCTAATTAATCGACTAGATCACCAGAACCTTTCCCTGTTGTCAGAAATATGATAGGTTCCTTAGTTTTCATGTAGCATGACTCCAAAGATACATGTTTAGAAATTGCCATTTTTTTTGCTTCACCAAAAAGACCATTTTCCGTAAAAAGTGATTTTTTTCAAAAAAAGTAAATGACCCCTCTAATTAATCGACTCGATCACCAGAACCTTCCCCTGTTGTCAGAAACATGATAGGTTCCTTAGTTTTCGCGTAGCATGCCTCCAAAGATACATGTTTAGAAATTGCAATTTTTTTTTGCTTCACCAAAAAGCCCATTTTCCGTAAAAAGTGATTTTTTAAAAAAAAAGTAAATGACACCTTTAATTAATCGACTAGATCACCAGAACCTTCCCGTGTTGTCAGAAACATGATAGGTTCCTTAGTTTTTGTGTAGCATGCCTCCAAAGATATGTGTTTAGAAACTGCAATTTTTTTTGCTTCACCAAAAAGCCCATTTTCCATAAAAAGTGATTTTTTTCAAAAAAGTAAATGACCCCTCTAATTAATCGACTAGATCACCAGAATCTTCCCGTGTTGTCAGAAACATGATAGGTTCCTTAGTTTTCGTGTAGCATGCCTCCAAAGATGTGTGTTTAGAAACTGCAATTTTTTTTGCTTCACCAAAAAGCCCATTTTCCGTAAAAAGTGAATTTTTTCAAAAAAAGTAAATTACCCCTCTAATTAATCGACTCGATCACCAGAACCTTCCCCAGTTGTCAGAAACATGATAGTTCCCTTAGTTTTCGCATAGCATGCCTCCAAAGATACATGTTTAGAAATTGCAATTTTTTTTTGCTTCACCAAAAAGCCCGTTTTCCGTAAAAAGTAATTTTTTTCAAAAAAAGTAAATTACCCCTCTAATTAATCGACTCGATCACCAGAACCTTCCCCAGTTGTCAGAAACATGATAGGTTCCTTAGTTTTCGAGTAGCATGCCTCCAAAGATACATGTTTAGAAATTGCAATTTTTTTTTGCTTCACCAAAAAGCCCATTTTCCGTAAAAAGTGATTTTTTTAAAAAAAAGTAAATGACCCCTCTAATTAATCGACTAGATCACCAGAACCTTACTCAGTTGTCAGAAACATTATAGGTTCCTTAGTTTTCACGTAGCATGCCTCCAAAGATACATGTTTAGAAATTGCAATTTTTTTTTGCTTCACCAAAAAGCCCATTTTCCGTAAAAAGTGAATTTTTTCAAAAAAAGTAAAATTACCCCTCTAATTAATCGACTCGATCACCAGAACCTTCCCCAGTTGTCAGAAACATGATAGGTTCCTTAGGTTTCGAGTAGCATGCCTCCAAAGATACATGTTTAGAAATTGCAATTTTTTTTTGCTTCATCAAAAAGCCCATTTTCCGTAAAAAGTGATTTTTTTCAAAAAAAGTAAATGACCCCTCTAATTAATCTACTAGATCACCAGAACCTTACCCAGTTGTCAGAAACATGATAGGTTCCTTAGTTTTCACGTAGCATGCCTCCAAAGATACATGTTTAGAAATTGCAATTTTTTTGTGCTTCACCAAAAAGCCCATTTTCCGTAAGAAGTGATTTTTTTCAAAAAACAGTAAATGACCCCTCTAATTAATTGACTAGATCACCAGAACCTTCCCCAGTTGTCAGAAACATGATAGTTCCCTTAGTTTTCGCATAGCATGCCTCCAAAGATACATGTTTAGAAATTGCAATTTTTTTTGCTTCACCAAAAAGCCCATTTTCCATAAAAAGTGATTTTTTTCAAAAAAAGTAAATGACCCCTCTAATTAATCGACTCGATCACCAGAACCTTCCCCTGTTGTCAGAAACATGATAGGTTCCTTAGTTTTCACGTAGCATGCCTCCAAAGATACATGTTTAGAAATTGCAATTTTTTTGTGCTTCACCAAAAAGCCCATTTTCCGTAAGAAGTGATTTTTTTCAAAAAACAGTAAATGACCCCTCTAATTAATTGACTAGATCACCAGAACCTTCCCCAGTTGTCAGAAACATGATAGGTCCCTTAGTTTTAGCATAGCATGCCTCCAAAGATACATGTTTAGAAATTGCAATTTTTTTTTGCTTCACCAAAAAGCCCATTTTCCATAAAAAGTGATTTTTTTCAAAAAAAGTAAATGACCCCTCTAATTAATCGACTAGATCACCAGAACCTTTCCCTGTTGTCAGAAATATGATAGGTTCCTTAGTTTTCATGTAGCATGCCTCCAAAGATACATGTTTCGAAATTGCCATTTTTTTTGCTTCACCAAAAAGCCCATTTTCCGTAAAAAGTGATTTTTTTCAAAAAAAGTAAATGACCCCTCTAATTAATCGACTCGATCACCAGAACCTTCCCCTGTTGTCAGAAACATGATAGGTTCCTTAGTTTTCGCGTAGCATGCCTCCAAAGATACATGTTTAGAAATTGCAATTTTTTTTTGCTTCACCAAAAAGCCCATTTTCCGTAAAAAGTGATTTTTTAAAAAAAAAGTAAATGACCCCTCTAATTAATCGACTAGATCACCAGAACCTTCCCGTGTTGTCAGAAACATGATAGGTTCCTTAGTTTTCGTGTAGCATGCCTCCAAAGATATGTGTTTAGAAACTGCAATTTTTTTTTGCTTCACCAAAAAGCCCATTTTCCATAAAAAGTGATTTTTTTCAAAAAAGTAAATGACCCCTCTAATTAATCGACTAGATCACCAGAATCTTCACGTGTTGTCAGAAACATGATAGGTTCCTTAGTTTTCGTGTAGCATGCCTCCAAAGATGTGTGTTTAGAAACTGCAATTTTTTTTGCTTCACCAAAAAGCCCATTTTCCGTAAAAAGTGATTTTTTTCAAAAAACAGTAAATGACCCCTCTAAATTAATCGACTAGATCACCAGAACCTTCCCCAGTTGTCAGAAACATGATAGGTCCCTTAGTTTTCGCATAGCATGCCTCCAAAGATACATGTTTAGAAATTGCAATTTTTTTTTGCTTCACCAAAAAGCCCATTTTCCATAAAAAGTGATTTTTTTCAAAAAAAGTAAATGACCCCTCTAATTAATCGACTAGATCACCAGAACCTTTCCCTGTTGTCAGAAATATGATAGGTTCCTTAGTTTTCATGTAGCATGACTCCAAAGATACATGTTTAGAAATTGCCATTTTTTTTGCTTCACCAAAAAGACCATTTTCCGTAAAAAGTGATTTTTTTCAAAAAAAGTAAATGACCCCTCTAATTAATCGACTCGATCACCAGAACCTTCCCCTGTTGTCAGAAACATGATAGGTTCCTTAGTTTTCGCGTAGCATGCCTCCAAAGATACATGTTTAGAAATTGCAATTTTTTTTTGCTTCACCAAAAAGCCCATTTTCCGTAAAAAGTGATTTTTTAAAAAAAAAGTAAATGACACCTTTAATTAATCGACTAGATCACCAGAACCTTCCCGTGTTGTCAGAAACATGATAGGTTCCTTAGTTTTTGTGTAGCATGCCTCCAAAGATATGTGTTTAGAAACTGCAATTTTTTTTGCTTCACCAAAAAGCCCATTTTCCATAAAAAGTGATTTTTTTCAAAAAAGTAAATGACCCCTCTAATTAATCGACTAGATCACCAGAATCTTCCCGTGTTGTCAGAAACATGATAGGTTCCTTAGTTTTCGTGTAGCATGCCTCCAAAGATGTGTGTTTAGAAACTGCAATTTTTTTTGCTTCACCAAAAAGCCCATTTTCCGTAAAAAGTGAATTTTTTCAAAAAAAGTAAATTACCCCTCTAATTAATCGACTCGATCACCAGAACCTTCCCCAGTTGTCAGAAACATGATAGTTCCCTTAGTTTTCGCATAGCATGCCTCCAAAGATACATGTTTAGAAATTGCAATTTTTTTTTGCTTCACCAAAAAGCCCGTTTTCCGTAAAAAGTAATTTTTTTCAAAAAAAGTAAATTACCCCTCTAATTAATCGACTCGATCACCAGAACCTTCCCCAGTTGTCAGAAACATGATAGGTTCCTTAGTTTTCGAGTAGCATGCCTCCAAAGATACATGTTTAGAAATTGCAATTTTTTTTTGCTTCACCAAAAAGCCCATTTTCCGTAAAAAGTGATTTTTTTTAAAAAAAGTAAATGACCCCTCTAATTAATCGACTAGATCACCAGAACCTTACTCAGTTGTCAGAAACATTATAGGTTCCTTAGTTTTCACGTAGCATGCCTCCAAAGATACATGTTTAGAAATTGCAATTTTTTTTTGCTTCACCAAAAAGCCCATTTTCCGTAAAAAGTGAATTTTTTCAAAAAAAGTAAAATTACCCCTCTAATTAATCGACTCGATCACCAGAACCTTCCCCAGTTGTCAGAAACATGATAGGTTCCTTAGGTTTCGAGTAGCATGCCTCCAAAGATACATGTTTAGAAATTGCAATTTTTTTTTGCTTCATCAAAAAGCCCATTTTCCGTAAAAAGTGATTTTTTTAAAAAAAAGTAAATGACCCCTCTAATTAATCTACTAGATCACCAGAACCTTCCAGTGTTGTCAGAAACATGATAGGTTCCTTAGTTTTCGTGTAGCATGCCTCCAAAGATATGTGTTTAGAAACTGCAATTTTTTTTGCTTCACCAAAAAGCCCATTTTCCGTAAAAAGTGATTTTTTTCAAAAAAAGTAAATGACTCCTCTAATTAATCGACTAGATCACCAGAACCTTACCCAGTTGTCAGAAACATGATAGGTTCCTTAGTTTTCACGTAGCATGCCTCCAAAGATACATGTTTAGAAATTGCAATTTTTTTGTGCTTCACCAAAAAGCCCATTTTCCGTAAGAAGTGATTTTTTTCAAAAAACAGTAAATGACCCCTCTAATTAATTGACTAGATCACCAGAACCTTCCCCAGTTGTCAGAAACATGATAGTTCCCTTAGTTTTCGCATAGCATGCCTCCAAAGATACATGTTTAGAAATTGCAATTTTTTTTGCTTCACCAAAAAGCCCATTTTCCATAAAAAGTGATTTTTTTCAAAAAAAGTAAATGACCCCTCTAATTAATCGACTCGATCACCAGAACCTTCCCCTGTTGTCAGAAACATGATAGGTTCCTTAGTTTTCACGTAGCATGCCTCCAAAGATACATGTTTAGAAATTGCAATTTTTTTGTGCTTCACCAAAAAGCCCATTTTCCGTAAGAAGTGATTTTTTTCAAAAAACAGTAAATGACCCCTCTAATTAATTGACTAGATCACCAGAACCTTCCCCAGTTGTCAGAAACATGATAGGTCCCTTAGTTTTCGCATAGCATGCCTCCAAAGATACATGTTTAGAAATTGCAATTTTTTTTTGCTTCACCAAAAAGCCCATTTTCCATAAAAAGTGATTTTTTTCAAAAAAAGTAAATGACCCCTCTAATTAATCGACTAGATCACCAGAACCTTTCCCTGTTGTCAGAAATATGATAGGTTCCTTAGTTTTCATGTAGCATGCCTCCAAAGATACATGTTTCGAAATTGCCATTTTTTTTGCTTCACCAAAAAGCCCATTTTCCGTAAAAAGTGATTTTTTTCAAAAAAAGTAAATGACCCCTCTAATTAATCGACTCGATCACCAGAACCTTCCCCTGTTGTCAGAAACATGATAGGTTCCTTAGTTTTCGCGTAGCATGCCTCCAAAGATACATGTTTAGAAATTGCAATTTTTTTTTGCTTCATCAAAAAGCCCATTTTCCGTAAAAAGTGATTTTTTAAAAAAAAAGTAAATGACCCCTCTAATTAATCGACTAGATCACCAGAACCTTCCCGTGTTGTCAGAAACATGATAGGTTCCTTAGTGTTCGTGTAGCATGCCTCCAAAGATATGTGTTTAGAAACTGCAATTTTTTTTTGCTTCACCAAAAAGCCCATTTTCCATAAAAAGTGATTTTTTTCAAAAAAGTAAATGACCCCTCTAATTAATCGACTAGATCACCAGAACCTTCCCCTGTTGTCAGAAACATGATAGGTTCCTTAGTTTTCGCGTAGCATGCCTCCAAAGATACATGTTTAGAAATTGCAATTTTTTTTTGCTTCACCAAAAAGCCCATTTTCCGTAAAAAGTGAATTTTTTCAAAAAAAGTAAATTACCCCTCTAATTAATCGACTCGATCACCAGAACCTTCCCCAGTTGTCAGAAACATGATAGGTTCCTTAGTTTTCGAGTAGCATGCCTCCAAAGATATGTGTTTAGAAACTGCAATTTTTTTTGCTTCACCAAAAATCCCATTTTCCGTAAAAAGTGATTTTTAAAAAAAAAAGTAAATGACTCCTCTAATTAATCGACTAGATCACCAGAACCTTCCCCAGTTGTCAGAAACATGATAGTTCCCTTAGTTTTCGCATAGCATGCCTCCAAAGATACATGTTTAGAAATTGCAATTTTTTTTTGCTTCACCAAAAAGCCCATTTTCCGTAAAAAGTGATTTTTAAAAAAAAAAGTAAATGACTCCTCTAATTAATCGACTAGATCACCAGAACCTTCCCCTGTTGTCAGAAACATGATAGGTTCCTTAGTTTTCGCGTAGCATGCCTCCAAAGATACATGTTTAGAAATTGCAATTTTTTTTTGCTTCATCAAAAAGCCCATTTTCCGTAAAAAGTGATTTTTTAAAAAAAAAGTAAATGACCCCTCTAATTAATCGACTAGATCACCAGAACCTTCCCGTGTTGTCAGAAACATGATAGGTTCCTTAGTGTTCGTGTAGCATGCCTCCAAAGATATGTGTTTAGAAACTGCAATTTTTTTTTGCTTCACCAAAAATCCCATTTTCCGTAAAAAGTGATTTTTAAAAAAAAAAGTAAATGACCCCTCTAATTAATCGACTAGATCACCAGAACCTTCCCCTGTTGTCAGAAACATGATAGGTTCCTTAGTTTTCGCGTAGCATGCCTCCAAAGATACATGTTTAGAAATTGCAATTTTTTTTTGCTTCACCAAAAAGCCCATTTTCCGTAAAAAGTGAATTTTTTCAAAAAAAGTAAATTACCCCTCTAATTAATCGACTCGATCACCAGAACCTTCCCCAGTTGTCAGAAACATGATAGTTCCCTTAGTTTTCGCATAGCATGCCTCCAAAGATACATGTTTAGAAATTGCAATTTTTTTTTGCTTCACCAAAAAGCCCATTTTCCGTAAAAAGTGATTTTTTTCAAAAAAAGTAAATTACCCCTCTAATTAATCGACTCGATCACCAGAACCTTCCCCAGTTGTCAGAAACATGATAGGTTCCTTAGTTTTCGAGTAGCATGCCTCCAAAGATATGTGTTTAGAAACTGCAATTTTTTTTGCTTCACCAAAAATCCCATTTTCCGTAAAAAGTGATTTTTAAAAAAAAAAGTAAATGACTCCTCTAATTAATCGACTAGATCACCAGAACCTTCCCCAGTTGTCAGAAACATGATAGTTCCCTTAGTTTTCGCATAGCATGCCTCCAAAGATACATGTTTAGAAATTGCAATTTTTTTTTGCTTCACCAAAAAGCCCATTTTCCGTAAAAAGTGATTTTTAAAAAAAAAAGTAAATGACTCCTCTAATTAATCGACTAGATCACCAGAACCTTCCCCTGTTGTCAGAAACATGATAGGTTCCTTAGTTTTCGTGTAGCATGCCTCCAAAGATATGTGTTTAGAAACTGCAATTTTTTTTGCTTCACCAAAAAGCCCATTTTCCATAAAAAATGATTTTTTTCAAAAAAGTAAATGACCCCTCTAATTAATCGACTAGATCACCAGAACCTTCCCGTGTTGTCAGAAACATGATAGGTTCTTAGTTTTCGAGTAGCATGCCTCCAAAGATACATGTTTAGAAATTGCAATTTTTTTTTGCTTCACCAAAAAGCCCATTTTCCGTAAAAAGTGATTTTTTAAAAAAAAAGTAAATGACTCCTCTAATTAATCGACTAGATCACCAGAACCTTCCCCTGTTGTCAGAAACATGATAGGTTCCTTAGTTTTCGTGTAGCATGCCTCCAAAGATATGTGTTTAGAAACTGCAATTTTTTTTGCTTCACCAAAAAGCCCATATTCCGTAAAAAGTGATTTTTAAAAAAAAAAAGTAAATGACCACTCTAATTAATCGACTAGATCACCAGAACCTTCCCGTGTTGTCAGAAACATGATAGGTTCTTAGTTTTCGAGTAGCATGCCTCCAAAGATACATGTTTAGAAATTGCAAATTTTTTTTGCTTCACCAAAAAGCACATTTTCCGTAAAAAGTGATTTTTTTCAAAAAAAGGAAATGACCCCTCTAATTAATCGACTAGATCACCAGAACCTTCCCGTGTTGTCAGAAACATGATAGGTTCTTAGTTTTCGAGTAGCATGCCTCCAAAGATACATGTTTAGAAATTGCAAATTTTTTTTGCTTCACCAAAAAGCACATTTTCCGTAAAAAGTGATTTTTTTCAAAAAAAGTAAATGACCCCTCTAATTAATCGACTCGATCACCAGAACCTTCCCCTGTTGTCAGAAACATGATAGGTTCCTTAGTTTTCACGTAGCATGCCTCCAAAGATACATGTTTAGAAATTGCAATTTTTTTGTGCTTCACCAAAAAGCCCATTTTCCGTAAGAAGTGATTTTTTTCAAAAAACAGTAAATGACCCCTCTAATTAATTGACTAGATCACCAGAACCTTCCCCAGTTGTCAGAAACATGATAGGTCCCTTAGTTTTCGCATAGCATGCCTCCAAAGATACATGTTTAGAAATTGCAATTTTTTTTTGCTTCACCAAAAAGCCCATTTTCCGTAAAAAGTAATTTTTTTCAAAAAAAGTAAATTACCCCTCTAATTAATCGACTCGATCACCAGAACCTTCCCCAGTTGTCAGAAACATGATAGGTCCCTTAGTTTTCGCATAGCATGCCTCCAAAGATACATGTTTAGAAATTGCAATTTTTTTTTGCTTCACCAAAAAGCCCATTTTCCATAAAAAGTGATTTTTTTCAAAAAAAGTAAATGACCCCTCTAATTAATCGACTAGATCACCAGAACCTTTCCCTGTTGTCAGAAATATGATAGGTTCCTTAGTTTTCATGTAGCATGCCTCCAAAGATACATGTTTCGAAATTGCCATTTTTTTTGCTTCACCAAAAAGCCCATTTTCCGTAAAAAGTGATTTTTTTCAAAAAAAGTAAATGACCCCTCTAATTAATCGACTCGATCACCAGAACCTTCCCCTGTTGTCAGAAACATGATAGGTTCCTTAGTTTTCGCGTAGCATGCCTCCAAAGATACATGTTTAGAAATTGCAATTTTTTTTTGCTTCATCAAAAAGCCCATTTTCCGTAAAAAGTGATTTTTTAAAAAAAAAGTAAATGACCCCTCTAATTAATCGACTAGATCACCAGAACCTTCCCGTGTTGTCAGAAACATGATAGGTTCCTTAGTGTTCGTGTAGCATGCCTCCAAAAATATGTGTTTAGAAACTGCAATTTTTTTTTGCTTCACCAAAAAGCCCATTTTCCATAAAAAGTGATTTTTTTCAAAAAAGTAAATGACCCCTCTAATTAATCGACTAGATCACCAGAACCTTCCCCTGTTGTCAGAAACATGATAGGTTCCTTAGTTTTCGCGTAGCATGCCTCCAAAGATACATGTTTAGAAATTGCAATTTTTTTTTGCTTCACCAAAAAGCCCATTTTCCGTAAAAAGTGAATTTTTTCAAAAAAAGTAAATTACCCCTCTAATTAATCGACTCGATCACCAGAACCTTCCCCAGTTGTCAGAAACATGATAGTTCCCTTAGTTTTCGCATAGCATGCCTCCAAAGATACATGTTTAGAAATTGCAATTTTTTTTTGCTTCACCAAAAAGCCCATTTTCCGTAAAAAGTGATTTCATTTTCCGTAAAAAGTGATTTTTTTCAAAAAAAGTAAATTACCCCTCTAATTAATCGACTCGATCACCAGAACCTTCCCCAGTTGTCAGAAACATGATAGGTTCCTTAGTTTTCGAGTAGCATGCCTCCAAAGATATGTGTTTAGAAACTGCAATTTTTTTTGCTTCACCAAAAATCCCATTTTCCGTAAAAAGTGATTTTTAAAAAAAAAAGTAAATGACTCCTCTAATTAATCGACTAGATCACCAGAACCTTCCCCAGTTGTCAGAAACATGATAGTTCCCTTAGTTTTCGCATAGCATGCCTCCAAAGATACATGTTTAGAAATTGCAATTTTTTTTTGCTTCACCAAAAAGCCCATTTTCCGTAAAAAGTGATTTTTAAAAAAAAAAGTAAATGACTCCTCTAATTAATCGACTAGATCACCAGAACCTTCCCCTGCTGTCAGAAACATGATAGGTTCCTTAGTTTTCGTGTAGCATGCCTCCAAAGATATGTGTTTAGAAACTGCAATTTTTTTTGCTTCACCAAAAAGCCCATATTCCGTAAAAAGTGATTTTTAAAAAAAAAAGTAAATGACCACTCTAATTAATCGACTAGATAACCAGAACCTTCCACAGTTGTCAAAAACATGATAGGTTCCTTAGTTTTCGAGTAGCATGCCTCCAAAGATACATGTTTAGAAATTGCAATTTTTTTTTGCTTCACCAAAAAGCCCATTTTCCATAAAAAATGATTTTTTTCAAAAAAGTAAATGACCCCTCTAATTAATCGACTAGATCACCAGAACCTTCCCGTGTTGTCAGAAACATGATAGGTTCTTAGTTTTCGAGTAGCATGCCTCCAAAGATACATGTTTAGAAATTGCAAATTTTTTTTGCTTCACCAAAAAGCCCATTTTCCGTAAAAAGTAATTTTTATCAAAAAAAGTAAATTACCCCTCTAATTAATCGACTCGATCACCAGAACCTTCCCCAGTTGTCAGAAACATGATAGGTTCCTTAGTTTTCGAGTAGCATGCCTCCAAAGATATGTGTTTAGAAACTGCAATTTTTTTTGCTTCACCAAAAATCCCATTTTCCGTAAAAAGTGATTTTTAAAAAAAAAAGTAAATGACTCCTCTAATTAATCGACTAGATCACCAGAACCTTCCCCAGTTGTCAGAAACATGATAGTTCCCTTAGTTTTCGCATAGCATGCCTCCAAAGATACATGTTTAGAAATTGCAATTTTTTTTTGCTTCACCAAAAAGCCCATTTTCCGTAAAAAGTGATTTTTAAAAAAAAAAGTAAATGACTCCTCTAATTAATCGACTAGATCACCAGAACCTTCCCCTGTTGTCAGAAACATGATAGGTTCCTTAGTTTTCGTGTAGCATGCCTCCAAAGATATGTGTTTAGAAACTGCAATTTTTTTTGCTTCACCAAAAAGCCCATATTCCGTAAAAAGTGATTTTTAAAAAAAAAAGTAAATGACCACTCTAATTAATCGACTAGATAACCAGAACCTTCCACAGTTGTCAAAAACATGATAGGTTCCTTAGTTTTCGAGTAGCATGCCTCCAAAGATACATGTTTAGAAATTGCAATTTTTTTTTGCTTCACCAAAAAGCCCATTTTCCATAAAAAATGATTTTTTTCAAAAAAGTAAATGACCCCTCTAATTAATCGACTAGATCACCAGAACCTTCCCGTGTTGTCAGAAACATGATAGGTTCTTAGTTTTCGAGTAGCATGCCTCCAAAGATACATGTTTAGAAATTGCAAATTTTTTTTGCTTCACCAAAAAGCCCATTTTCCGTAAAAAGTAATTTTTTTAAAAAAAAGTAAATTACCCCTCTAATTAATCGACTCGATCACCAGAACCTTCCCCAGTTGTCAGAAACATGATAGGTTCCTTAGTTTTCGAGTAGCATGCCTCCAAAGATACATGTTTAGAAATTGCAATTTTTTTTTGCTTCACCAAAAAGCCCATTTTCCGTAAAAAGTGATTTTTTTAAAAAAAAGTAAATGACCCCTCTAATTAATCGACTAGATCACCAGAACCTTACTCAGTTGTCAGAAACATTATAGGTTCCTTAGTTTTCACGTAGCATGCCTCCAAAGATACATGTTTAGAAATTGCAATTTTTTTTTGCTTCACCAAAAAGCCCATTTTCCGTAAAAAGTGAATTTTTTCAAAAAAAGTAAATTACCCCTCTAATTAATCGACTCGATCACCAGAACCTTCCCCAGTTGTCAGAAACATGATAGGTTCCTTAGGTTTCGAGTAGCATGCCTCCAAAGATACATGTTTAGAAATTGCAATTTTTTTTTGCTTCATCAAAAAGCCCATTTTCCGTAAAAAGTGATTTTTTTTAAAAAAAGTAAATGACCCCTCTAATTAATCTACTAGATCACCAGAACCTTCCCGTGATGTCAGAAACATGATAGGTTCCTTAGTTTTCGTGTAGCATGCCTCCAAAGATATGTGTTTAGAAACTGCAATTTTTTTTGCTTCACCAAAAAGCCCATTTTCCGTAAAAAGTGATTTTTTTCAAAAAAAGTAAATGACTCCTCTAATTAATCGACTAGATCACCAGAACCTTACCCAGTTGTCAGAAACATGATAGGTTCCTTAGTTTTCGAGTAGCATGCCTCCAAAGATACATGTTTAGAAATTGCAAATTTTTTTTGCTTCACCAAAAAGCACATTTTCCGTAAAAAGTGATTTTTTTCAAAAAAAGGAAATGACCCCTCTAATTAATCGACTAGATCACCAGAACCTTCCCGTGTTGTCAGAAACATGATAGGTTCTTAGTTTTCGAGTAGCATGCCTCCAAAGATACATGTTTAGAAATTGCAAATTTTTTTTGCTTCACCAAAAAGCACATTTTCCGTAAAAAGTGATTTTTTTCAAAAAAAGTAAATGACCCCTCTAATTAATCGACTCGATCACCAGAACCTTCCCCTGTTGTCAGAAACATGATAGGTTCCTTAGTTTTCACGTAGCATGCCTCCAAAGATACATGTTTAGAAATTGCAATTTTTTTGTGCTTCACCAAAAAGCCCATTTTCCGTAAGAAGTGATTTTTTTCAAAAAACAGTAAATGACCCCTCTAATTAATTGACTAGATCACCAGAACCTTCCCCAGTTGTCAGAAACATGATAGGTCCCTTAGTTTTCGCATAGCATGCCTCCAAAGATACATGTTTAGAAATTGCAATTTTTTTTTGCTTCACCAAAAAGCCCATTTTCCGTAAAAAGTGATTTTTTTCAAAAAAGTAAATGACCCCTCTAATTAATCGACTAGATCACCAGAACCTTCCCCTGTTGTCAGAAACATGATAGGTTCCTTAGTTTTCGCGTAGCATGCCTCCAAAGATACATGTTTAGAAATTGCAATTTTTTTTTGCTTCACCAAAAAGCCCATTTTCCGTAAAAAGTGAATTTTTTCAAAAAAAGTAAATTACCCCTCTAATTAATCGACTCGATCACCAGAACCTTCCCCAGTTGTCAGAAACATGATAGTTCCCTTAGTTTTCGCATAGCATGCCTCCAAAGATACATGTTTAGAAATTGCAATTTTTTTTTGCTTCACCAAAAAGCCCATTTTCCGTAAAAAGTGATTTTTTTCAAAAAAAGTAAATTACCCCTCTAATTAATCGACTCGATCACCAGAACCTTCCCCAGTTGTCAGAAACATGATAGGTTCCTTAGTTTTCGAGTAGCATGCCTCCAAAGATATGTGTTTAGAAACTGCAATTTTTTTTGCTTCACCAAAAATCCCATTTTCCGTAAAAAGTGATTTTTAAAAAAAAAAGTAAATGACTCCTCTAATTAATCGACTAGATCACCAGAACCTTCCCCAGTTGTCAGAAACATGATAGTTCCCTTAGTTTTCGCATAGCATGCCTCCAAAGATACATGTTTAGAAATTGCAATTTTTTTTTGCTTCACCAAAAAGCCCATTTTCCGTAAAAAGTGATTTTTAAAAAAAAAAGTAAATGACTCCTCTAATTAATCGACTAGATCACCAGAACCTTCCCCTGTTGTCAGAAACATGATAGGTTCCTTAGTTTTCGTGTAGCATGCCTCCAAAGATATGTGTTTAGAAACTGCAATTTTTTTTGCTTCACCAAAAAGCCCATATTCCGTAAAAAGTGATTTTTAAAAAAAAAAGTAAATGACCACTCTAATTAATCGACTAGATAACCAGAACCTTCCACAGTTGTCAAAAACATGATAGGTTCCTTAGTTTTCGAGTAGCATGCCTCCAAAGATACATGTTTAGAAATTGCAATTTTTTTTTGCTTCACCAAAAAGCCCATTTTCCATAAAAAATGATTTTTTTCAAAAAAGTAAATGACCCCTCTAATTAATCGACTAGATCACCAGAACCTTCCCGTGTTGTCAGAAACATGATAGGTTCTTAGTTTTCGAGTAGCATGCCTCCAAAGATACATGTTTAGAAATTGCAAATTTTTTTTGCTTCACCAAAAAGCCCATTTTCCGTAAAAAGTAATTTTTTTCAAAAAAAGTAAATTACCCCTCTAATTAATCGACTCGATCACCAGAACCTTCCCCAGTTGTCAGAAACATGATAGGTTCCTTAGTTTTCGAGTAGCATGCCTCCAAAGATACATGTTTAGAAATTGCAATTTTTTTTTGCTTCACCAAAAAGCCCATTTTCCGTAAAAAGTGATTTTTTTAAAAAAAAGTAAATGACCCCTCTAATTAATCTACTAGATCACCAGAACCTTCCCGTGTTGTCAGAAACATGATAGGTTCCTTAGTTTTCGTGTAGCATGCCTCCAAAGATATGTGTTTAGAAACTGCAATTTTTTTTGCTTCACCAAAAAGCCCATTTTCCGTAAAAAGTGATTTTTTTCAAAAAAAGTAAATGACTCCTCTAATTATTCGACTAGATCACCAGAACCTTACCCAGTTGTCAGAAACATGATAGGTTCCTTAGTTTTCACGTAGCATGCCTCCAAAGATACATGTTTAGAAATTGCAATTTTTTTTTGCTTCACCAAAAAGCCCATTTTCCGTAAAAAGTGATTTTTTAAAAAAAAAGTAAATGACTCCTCTAATTAATCGACTAGATCACCAGAACCTTCCCCTGTTGTCAGAAACATGATAGGTTCCTTAGTTTTCGTGTAGCATGCCTCCAAAGATATGTGTTTAGAAACTGCAATTTTTTTTGCTTCACCAAAAAGCCCATATTCCGTAAAAAGTGATTTTTAAAAAAAAAAGTAAATGACCACTCTAATTAATCGACTAGATAACCAGAACCTTCCACAGTTGTCAAAAACATGATAGGTTCCTTAGTTTTCGAGTAGCATGCCTCCAAAGATACATGTTTAGAAATTGCAATTTTTTTTTGCTTCACCAAAAAGCCCATTTTCCATAAAAAATGATATTTTTTCAAAAAAGTAAATGACCCCTCTAATTAATCGACTAGATCACCAGAACCTTCCCGTGTTGTCAGAAACATGAGAGGTTCTTAGTTTTCGAGTAGCATGCCTCCAAAGATACATGTTTAGAAATTGCAAATTTTTTTTGCTTCACCAAAAAGCACATTTTCCGTAAAAAGTGATTTTTTTCAAAAAAAGTAAATGACCCCTCTCATTAATCGACTAGATCACCAGAACCTTCCCGTGTTGTCAGAAACATGATAGGTTCTTAGTTTTCGAGTAGCATGCCTCCAAAGATACATGTTTAGAAATTGCAAATTTTTTTTGCTTCACCAAAAAGCACATTTTCCGTAAAAAGTGATTTTTTTCAAAAAAAGTAAATGACCCCTCTAATTAATCGACTAGATCACCAGAACCTTCCCGTGTTGTCAGAAACATGATAGGTTCTTAGTTTTCGAGTAGCATGCCTCCAAAGATACATGTTTAGAAATTGCAAATTTTTTTTGCTTCACCAAAAAGCACATTTTCCGTAAAAAGTGATTTTTTTCAAAAAAAGTAAATGACCCCTCTAATTAATCGACTCGATCACCAGAACCTTCCCCTGTTGTCAGAAACATGATAGGTTCCTTAGTTTTCACGTAGCATGCCTCCAAAGATACATGTTTAGAAATTGCAATTTTTTTGTGCTTCACCAAAAAGCCCATTTTCCGTAAGAAGTGATTTTTTTCAAAAAACAGTAAATGACCCCTCTAATTAATTGACTAGATCACCAGAACCTTCCCCAGTTGTCAGAAACATGATAGGTCCCTTAGTTTTCGCATAGCATGCCTCCAAAGATACATGTTTAGAAATTGCAATTTTTTTTTGCTTCACCAAAAAGCCCATTTTCCGTAAAAAGTAATTTTTTTCAAAAAAAGTAAATTACCCCTCTAATTAATCGACTCGATCACCAGAACCTTCCCCAGTTGTCAGAAACATGATAGGTTCCTTAGTTTTCGAGTAGCATGCCTCCAAAGATACATGTTTAGAAATTGCAATTTTTTTTTGCTTCACCAAAAAGCCCATTTTCCGTAAAAAGTGATTTTTTTAAAAAAAAGTAAATGACCCCTCTAATTAATCGACTAGATCACCAGAACCTTACTCAGTTGTCAGAAACATTATAGGTTCCTTAGTTTTCACGTAGCATGCCTCCAAAGATACATGTTTAGAAATTGCAATTTTTTTTTGCTTCACCAAAAAGCCCATTTTCCGTAAAAAGTGAATTTTTTCAAAAAAAGTAAATTACCCCTCTAATTAATCGACTCGATCACCTGAACCTTCCCCTGTTGTCAGAAACATGATAGGTTCCTTAGTTTTCGCGTAGCATGCCTCCAAAGATACATGTTTAGAAATTGCAATTTTTTTTTGCTTCACCAAAAAGCCCATTTTCCGTAAAAAGTGAATTTTTTCAAAAAAAGTAAATTACCCCTCTAATTAATCGACTCGATCACCAGAACCTTCCCCAGTTGTCAGAAACATGATAGTTCCCTTAGTTTTCGCATAGCATGCCTCCAAAGATACATGTTTAGAAATTGCAATTTTTTTTTGCTTCACCAAAAAGCCCATTTTCCGTAAAAAGTGATTTTTTTCAAAAAAAGTAAATTACCCCTCTAATTAATCGACTCGATCACCAGAACCTTCCCCAGTTGTCAGAAACATGATAGGTTCCTTAGTTTTCGAGTAGCATGCCTCCAAAGATATGTGTTTAGAAACTGCAATTTTTTTTGCTTCACCAAAAATCCCATTTTCCGTAAAAAGTGATTTTAAAAAAAAAAAGTAAATGACTCCTCTAATTAATCGACTAGATCACCAGAACCTTCCCCAGTTGTCAGAAACATGATAGTTCCCTTAGTTTTCGCATAGCATGCCTCCAAAGATACATGTTTAGAAATTGCAATTTTTTTTTGCTTCACCAAAAAGCCCATTTTCCGTAAAAAGTGATTTTTAAAAAAAAAAGTAAATGACTCCTCTAATTAATCGACTAGATCACCAGAACCTTCCCCTGTTGTCAGAAACATGATAGGTTCCTTAGTTTTCGTGTAGCATGCCTCCAAAGATATGTGTTTAGAAACTGCAATTTTTTTTGCTTCACCAAAAAGCCCATATTCCGTAAAAAGTGATTTTTAAAAAAAAAAGTAAATGACCACTCTAATTAATCGACTAGATAACCAGAACCTTCCACAGTTGTCAAAAACATGATAGGTTCCTTAGTTTTCGAGTAGCATGCCTCCAAAGATACATGTTTAGAAATTGCAATTTTTTTTTGCTTCACCAAAAAGCCCATTTTCCATAAAAAATGATTTTTTTCAAAAAAGTAAATGACCCCTCTAATTAATCGACTAGATCACCAGAACCTTCCCGTGTTGTCAGAAACATGATAGGTTCTTAGTTTTCGAGTAGCATGCCTCCAAAGATACATGTTTAGAAATTGCAAATTTTTTTTGCTTCACCAAAAAGCCCATTTTCCGTAAAAAGTGATTTTTTTCAAAAAAAGTAAATGACTCCTCTAATTAATCGACTAGATCACCAGAACCTTACCCTGTTGTCAGAAACATGATAGGTTCCTTAGTTTTCACGTAGCATGCCTCCAAAGATACATGTTTAGAAATTGCAATTTTTTTTTGCTTCACCAAAAAGCCCATTTTCCGTAAAAAGTGATTTTTAAAAAAAAAAGTAAATGACTCCTCTAATTAATCGACTAGATCACCAGAACCTTCCCCTGTTGTCAGAAACATGATAGGTTCCTTAGTTTTCGTGTAGCATGCCTCCAAATATATGTGTTTAGAAACTGCAATTTTTTTTGCTTCACCAAAAAGCCCATATTCCGTAAAAAGTGATTTTTAAAAAAAAAAGTAAATGACCACTCTAATTAATCGACTAGATAACCAGAACCTTCCACAGTTGTCAAAAACATGATAGGTTCCTTAGTTTTCGAGTAGCATGCCTCCAAAGATACATGTTTAGAAATTGCAATTTTTTTTTGCTTCACCAAAAAGCCCATTTTCCATAAAAAATGATTTTTTTCAAAAAAGTAAATGACCCCTCTAATTAATCGACTAGATCACCAGAACCTTCCCGTGTTGTCAGAAACATGATAGGTTCTTAGTTTTCGAGTAGCATGCCTCCAAAGATACATGTTTAGAAATTGCAAATTTTTTTTGCTTCACCAAAAAGCACATTTTCCGTAAAAAGTGATTTTTTTCAAAAAAAGTAAATGACCCCTCTCATTAATCGACTAGATCACCAGAACCTTTCCCTGTTGTCAGAAATATGATAGGTTCCTTAGTTTTCATATAGCATGCCTTTATAGATACATGTTTAGAAATTGCAATTTTTTTTGCTTCACCAAAAAGCCCATTTTCCATAAAAAGTGATTTTTTTCAAAAAAAGTAAATGACCCCTCTAATTAATCGACTCGATCACCAGAACCTTCCCCTGTTGTCAGAAACATGATAGGTTCCTTAGTTTTCACGTAGCATGCCTCCAAAGATACATGTTTAGAAATTGCAATTTTTTTGTGCTTCACCAAAAAGCCCATTTTCCGTAAGAAGTGATTTTTTTCAAAAAACAGTAAATGACCCCTCTAATTAATTGACTAGATCACCAGAACCTTCCCCAGTTGTCAGAAACATGATAGGTCCCTTAGTTTTCGCATAGCATGCCTCCAAAGATACATGTTTAGAAATTGCAATTTTTTTTTGCTTCACCAAAAAGCCCATTTTCCGTAAAAAGTAATTTTTTTCAAAAAAAGTAAATTACCCCTCTAATTAATCGACTCGATCACCAGAACCTTCCCCAGTTGTCAGAAACATGATAGGTTCCTTAGTTTTCGAGTAGCATGCCTCCAAAGATACATGTTTAGAAATTGCAATTTTTTTTTGCTTCACCAAAAAGCCCATTTTCCGTAAAAAGTGATTTTTTTAAAAAAAAGTAAATGACCCCTCTAATTAATCGACTAGATCACCAGAACCTTACTCAGTTGTCAGAAACATTATAGGTTCCTTAGTTTTCACGTAGCATGCCTCCAAAGATACATGTTTAGAAATTGCAATTTTTTTTTGCTTCACCAAAAAGCCCATTTTCCGTAAAAAGTGAATTTTTTAAAAAAAAGTAAATTACCCCTCTAATTAATCGACTCGATCACCAGAACCTTCCCCAGTTGTCAGAAACATGATAGGTTCCTAAGGTTTCGAGTAGCATGCCTCCAAAGATACATGTTTAGAAATTGCAATTTTTTTTTGCTTCATCAAAAAGCCCATTTTACGTAAAAAGTGATTTTTTTAAAAAAAAGTAAATGACCCCTCTAATTAATCTACTAGATCACCAGAACCTTCCCGTGTTGTCAGAAACATGATAGGTTCCTTAGTTTTCGTGTAGCATGCCTCCAAAGATATGTGTTTAGAAACTGCAATTTTTTTTGCTTCACCAAAAAGCCCATTTTCCGTAAAAAGTGATTTTTTTCAAAAAAAGTAAATGACTCCTCTAATTAATCGACTAGATCACCAGAACCTTTCCCAGTTGTCAGAAACATGATAGGTTCCTTAGTTTTCACGTAGCATGCCTCCAAAGATACATGTTTAGAAATTGCAATTTTTTTTTGCTTCACCAAAAAGCCCATTTTCCGTAAAAAGTGATTTTTAAAAAAAAAAGTAAATGACTCCTCTAATTAATCGACTAGATCACCAGAACCTTCCCCTGTTGTCAGAAACATGATAGGTTCCTTAGTTTTCGTGTAGCATGCCTCCAAAGATATGTGTTTAGAAACTGCAATTTTTTTTGCTTCACCAAAAAGCCCATATTCCGTAAAAAGTGATTTTTAAAAAAAAAAGTAAATGACCACTCTAATTAATCGACTAGATAACCAGAACCTTCCACAGTTGTCAAAAACATGATAGGTTCCTTAGTTTTCGAGTAGCATGCCTCCAAAGATACATGTTTAGAAATTGCAATTTTTTTTTGCTTCACCAAAAAGCCCATTTTCCATAAAAAATGATTTTTTTCAAAAAAGTAAATGACCCCTCTAATTAATCGACTAGATCACCAGAACCTTCCCGTGTTGTCAGAAACATGATAGGTTCTTAGTTTTCGAGTAGCATGCCTCCAAAGATACATGTTTAGAAATTGCAAATTTTTTTTGCTTCACTAAAAAGCACATTTTCCGTAAAAAGTGATTTTTTTCAAAAAAAGTAAATGACCCCTCTCATTAATCGACTAGATCACCAGAACCTTTCCCTGTTGTCAGAAATATGATAGGTTCCTTAGTTTTCATATAGCATGCCTCCAAAGATACATGTTTAGAAATTGCAATTTTTTTTGCTTCACCAAAAAGCCCATTTTCCATAAAAAGTGATTTTTTTCAAAAAAAGTAAATGACCCCTCTAATTAATCGACTCGATCACCAGAACCTTCCCCTGTTGTCAGAAACATGATAGGTTCCTTAGTTTTCACGTAGCATGCCTCCAAAGATACATGTTTAGAAATTGCAATTTTTTTGTGCTTCACCAAAAAGCCCATTTTCCGTAAGAAGTGATTTTTTTTCAAAAAACAGTAAATGACCCCTCTAATTAATTGACTAGATCACCAGAACCTTCCCCAGTTGTCAGAAACATGATAGGTCCCTTAGTTTTCGCATAGCATGCCTCCAAAGATACATGTTTAGAAATTGCAATTTTTTTTTGCTTCACCAAAAAGCCCATTTTCCATAAAAAGTGATTTTTTTCAAAAAAAGTAAATGACCCCTCTAATTAATCGACTAGATCACCAGAACCTTTCCCTGTTGTCAGAAATATGATAGGTTCCTTAGTTTTCATGTAGCATGCCTCCAAAGATACATGTTTCGAAATTGCCATTTTTTTTGCTTCACCAAAAAGCCCATTTTCCGTAAAAAGTGATTTTTTTCAAAAAAAGTAAATGACCCCTCTAATTAATCGACTCGATCACCAGAACCTTCCCCTGTTGTCAGAAACATGATAGGTTCCTTAGTTTTCACGTAGCATGCCTCCAAAGATACATGTTTAGAAATTGCAATTTTTTTGTGCTTCACCAAAAAGCCCATTTTCCGTAAGAAGTGATTTTTTTCAAAAAACAGTAAATGACCCCTCTAATTAATTGACTAGATCACCAGAACCTTCCCCAGTTGTCAGAAACATGATAGGTCCCTTAGTTTTCGCATAGCATGCCTCCAAAGATACATGTTTAGAAATTGCAATTTTTTTTTGCTTCACCAAAAAGCCCATTTTCCGTAAAAAGTAATTTTTTTCAAAAAAAGTAAATTACCCCTCTAATTAATCGACTCGATCACCAGAACCTTCCCCAGTTGTCAGAAACATGATAGGTTCCTTAGTTTTCGAGTAGCATGCCTCCAAAGATACATGTTTAGAAATTGCAATTTTTTTTTGCTTCACCAAAAAGCCCATTTTCCGTAAAAAGTGATTTTTTTAAAAAAAAGTAAATGACCCCTCTAATTAATCGACTAGATCACCAGAACCTTACTCAGTTGTCAGAAACATTATAGGTTCCTTAGTTTTCACGTAGCATGCCTCCAAAGATACATGTTTAGAAATTGCAATTTTTTTTTGCTTCACCAAAAAGCCCATTTTCCGTAAAAAGTGAATTTTTTAAAAAAAAGTAAATTACCCCTCTAATTAATCGACTCGATCACCAGAACCTTCCCCAGTTGTCAGAAACATGATAGGTTCCTAAGGTTTCGAGTAGCATGCCTCCAAAGATACATGTTTAGAAATTGCAATTTTTTTTTGCTTCATCAAAAAGCCCATTTTACGTAAAAAGTGATTTTTTTAAAAAAAAGTAAATGACCCCTCTAATTAATCTACTAGATCACCAGAACCTTCCCGTGTTGTCAGAAACATGATAGGTTCCTTAGTTTTCGTGTAGCATGCCTCCAAAGATATGTGTTTAGAAACTGCAATTTTTTTTGCTTCACCAAAAAGCCCATTTTCCGTAAAAAGTGATTTTTTTCAAAAAAAGTAAATGACTCCTCTAATTAATCGACTAGATCACCAGAACCTTTCCCAGTTGTCAGAAACATGATAGGTTCCTTAGTTTTCACGTAGCATGCCTCCAAAGATACATGTTTAGAAATTGCAATTTTTTTTTGCTTCACCAAAAAGCCCATTTTCCGTAAAAAGTGATTTTTAAAAAAAAAAGTAAATGACTCCTCTAATTAATCGACTAGATCACCAGAACCTTCCCCTGTTGTCAGAAACATGATAGGTTCCTTAGTTTTCGTGTAGCATGCCTCCAAAGATATGTGTTTAGAAACTGCAATTTTTTTTGCTTCACCAAAAAGCCCATATTCCGTAAAAAGTGATTTTTAAAAAAAAAAGTAAATGACCACTCTAATTAATCGACTAGATAACCAGAACCTTCCACAGTTGTCAAAAACATGATAGGTTCCTTAGTTTTCGAGTAGCATGCCTCCAAAGATACATGTTTAGAAATTGCAATTTTTTTTTGCTTCACCAAAAAGCCCATTTTCCATAAAAAATGATTTTTTTCAAAAAAGTAAATGACCCCTCTAATTAATCGACTAGATCACCAGAACCTTCCCGTGTTGTCAGAAACATGATAGGTTCTTAGTTTTCGAGTAGCATGCCTCCAAAGATACATGTTTAGAAATTGCAAATTTTTTTTGCTTCACTAAAAAGCACATTTTCCGTAAAAAGTGATTTTTTTCAAAAAAAGTAAATGACCCCTCTCATTAATCGACTAGATCACCAGAACCTTTCCCTGTTGTCAGAAATATGATAGGTTCCTTAGTTTTCATATAGCATGCCTCCAAAGATACATGTTTAGAAATTGCAATTTTTTTTGCTTCACCAAAAAGCCCATTTTCCATAAAAAGTGATTTTTTTCAAAAAAAGTAAATGACCCCTCTAATTAATCGACTCGATCACCAGAACCTTCCCCTGTTGTCAGAAACATGATAGGTTCCTTAGTTTTCACGTAGCATGCCTCCAAAGATACATGTTTAGAAATTGCAATTTTTTTGTGCTTCACCAAAAAGCCCATTTTCCGTAAGAAGTGATTTTTTTCAAAAAACAGTAAATGACCCCTCTAATTAATTGACTAGATCACCAGAACCTTCCCCAGTTGTCAGAAACATGATATGTCCCTTAGTTTTCGCATAGCATGCCTCCAAAGATACATGTTTAGAAATTGCAATTTTTTTTTGCTTCACCAAAAAGCCCATTTTCCGTAAAAAGTGATTTTTTTCAAAAAAAGTAAATTACCCCTCTAATTAATCGACTCGATCACCAGAACCTTCCCCAGTTGTCAGAAACATGATAGGTTCCTTAGTTTTCGAGTAGCATGCCTCCAAAGATACATGTTTAGAAATTGCAATTTTTTTTTGCTTCACCAAAAAGCCCATTTTCCGTAAAAAGTGATTTTTTTAAAAAAAAGTAAATGACCCCTCTAATTAATCGACTAGATCACCAGAACCTTAATCAGTTGTCAGAAACATTATAGGTTCCTTAGTTTTCATGTAGCATGCCTCCAAAGATACATGTTTAGAAATTGCAATTTTTTTTTGCTTCACCAAAAAGCCCATTTTCCGTAAAAAGTGAATTTTTTCAAAAAAAGTAAATTACCCCTCTAATTAATCGACTCGATCACCAGAACCTTCCCCAGTTGTCAGAAACATGATAGGTTCCTTAGGTTTCGAGTAGCATGCCTCCAAAGATACATGTTTAGAAATTGCAATTTTTTTTTGCTTCATCAAAAAGCCCATTTTCCGTAAAAAGTGATTTTTTAAAAAAAAAAGTAAATGACCCCTCTAATTAATCTACTAGATCACCAGAACCTTCCCGTGTTGTCAGAAACATGATAGGTTCCTTAGTTTTCGTGTAGCATGCCTCCAAAGATATGTGTTTAGAAACTGCAATTTTTTTTGCTTCACCAAAAAGCCCATTTTCCGTAAAAAGTGATTTTTTTCAAAAAAAGTAAATGACTCCTCTAATTAATCGACTAGATCACCAGAACCTTACCCAGTTGTCAGAAACATGATAGGTTCCTTAGTTTTCACGTAGCATGCCTCCAAAGATACATGTTTAGAAATTGCAATTTTTTTGTGCTTCACCAAAAAGCCCATTTTCCGTAAGAAGTGATTTTTTTCAAAAAACAGTAAATGACCCCTCTAATTAATTGACTAGATCACCAGAACCTTCCCCAGTTGTCAGAAACATGATAGTTCCCTTAGTTTTCGCATAGCATGCCTCCAAAGATACATGTTTAGAAATTGCAATTTTTTTTTGCTTCACCAAAAAGCCCATTTTTCGTAAAAAGTGATTTTTTTCAAAAAAAGTAAATTACCCCTCTAATTAATCGACTCGATCACCAGAACCTTCCCGTGTTGTCAGAAATATGATAGGTTCCTTAGTTTTCATATAGCATGCCTCCAAAGATACATGTTTAGAAATTGCAATTTTTTTTGCTTCACCAAAAAGCCCATTTTCCATAAAAAGTGATTTTTTTCAAAAAAAGTAAATGACCCCTCTAATTAATCGACTCGATCACCAGAACCTTCCCCTGTTGTCAGAAACATGATAGGTTCCTTAGTTTTCACGTAGCATGCCTCCAAAGATACATGTTTAGAAATTGCAATTTTTTTGTGCTTCACCAAAAAGCCCATTTTCCGTAAGAAGTGATTTTTTTTCAAAAAACAGTAAATGACCCCTCTAATTAATTGACTAGATCACCAGAACCTTCCCCAGTTGTCAGAAACATGATAGGTCCCTTAGTTTTCGCATAGCATGCCTCCAAAGATACATGTTTAGAAATTGCAATTTTTTTTTGCTTCACCAAAAAGCCCATTTTCCATAAAAAGTGATTTTTTTCAAAAAAAGTAAATGACCCCTCTAATTAATCGACTAGATCACCAGAACCTTTCCCTGTTGTCAGAAATATGATAGGTTCCTTAGTTTTCATGTAGCATGCCTCCAAAGATACATGTTTCGAAATTGCCATTTTTTTTGCTTCACCAAAAAGCCCATTTTCCGTAAAAAGTGATTTTTTTCAAAAAAAGTAAATGACCCCTCTAATTAATCGACTCGATCACCAGAACCTTCCCCTGTTGTCAGAAACATGATAGGTTCCTTAATTTTCACGTAGCATGCCTCCAAAGATACATGTTTAGAAATTGCAATTTTTTTTTGCTTCACCAAAAAGCCCATTTTCCGTAAAAAGTGATTTTTTTAAAAAAAAGTAAATGACCCCTCTAATTAATCGACTAGATCACCAGAACCTTACTCAGTTGTCAGAAACATTATAGGTTCCTTAGTTTTCATGTAGCATGCCTCCAAAGATACATGTTTAGAAATTGCAATTTTTTTTTGCTTCACCAAAAAGCCCATTTTCCGTAAAAAGTGAATTTTTTCAAAAAAAGTAAATTACCCCTCTAATTAATCGACTCGATCACCAGAACCTTCCCCAGTTGTCAGAAACATGATAGGTTCCTTAGGTTTCGAGTAGCATGCCTCCAAAGATACATGTTTAGAAATTGCAATTTTTTTTTGCTTCATCAAAAAGCCCATTTTCCGTAAAAAGTGATTTTTTTAAAAAAAAAGTAAATGACCCCTCTAATTAATCTACTAGATCACCAGAACCTTCCCGTGTTGTCAGAAACATGATAGGTTCCTTAGTTTTCGTGTAGCATGCCTCCAAAGATATGTGTTTAGAAACTGCAATTTTTTTTGCTTCACCAAAAAGCCCATTTTCCGTAAAAAGAGATTTTTTTCAAAAAAAGTAAATGACTCCTCTAATTAATCGACTAGATCACCAGAACCTTACCCAGTTGTCAGAAACATGATAGGTTCCTTAGTTTTCACGTAGCATGCCTCCAAAGATACATGTTTAGAAATTGCAATTTTTTTGTGCTTCACCAAAAAGCCCATTTTCCGTAAGAAGTGATTTTTTTCAAAAAACAGTAAATGACCCCTCTAATTAATTGACTAGATCACCAGAACCTTCCCCAGTTGTCAGAAACATGATAGTTCCCTTAGTTTTCGCATAGCATGCCTCCAAAGATACATGTTTAGAAATTGCAATTTTTTTTTGCTTCACCAAAAAGCCCATTTTTCGTAAAAAGTGATTTTTTTCAAAAAAAGTAAATTACCCCTCTAATTAATCGACTCGATCACCAGAACCTTCCCGTGTTGTCAGAAATATGATAGGTTCCTTAGTTTTCATATAGCATGCCTCCAAAGATACATGTTTAGAAATTGCAATTTTTTTTGCTTCACCAAAAAGCCCATTTTCCATAAAAAGTGATTTTTTTCAAAAAAAGTAAATGACCCCTCTAATTAATCGACTCGATCACCAGAACCTTCCCCTGTTGTCAGAAACATGATAGGTTCCTTAGTTTTCACGTAGCATGCCTCCAAAGATACATGTTTAGAAATTGCAATTTTTTTGTGCTTCACCAAAAAGCCCATTTTCCGTAAGAAGTGATTTTTTTCAAAAAACAGTAAATGACCCCTCTAATTAATTGACTAGATCACCAGAACCTTCCCCAGTTGTCAGAAACATGATAGGTCCCTTAGTTTTCGCATAGCATGCCTCCAAAGATACATGTTTAGAAATTGCAATTTTTTTTTGCTTCACCAAAAAGCCCATTTTCCATAAAAAGTGATTTTTTTCAAAAAAAGTAAATGACCCCTCTAATTAATCGACTAGATCACCAGAACCTTTCCCTGTTGTCAGAAATATGATAGGTTCCTTAGTTTTCATGTAGCATGCCTCCAAAGATACATGTTTCGAAATTGCCATTTTTTTTGCTTCACCAAAAAGCCCATTTTCCGTAAAAAGTGATTTTTTTCAAAAAAAGTAAATGACCCCTCTAATTAATCGACTCGATCACCAGAACCTTCCCCTGTTGTCAGAAACATGATAGGTTCCTTAGTTTTCGCGTAGCATGCCTCCAAAGATACATGTTTAGAAATTGCAATTTTTTTTTGCTTCATCAAAAAGCCCATTTTCCGTAAAAAGTGATTTTTTAAAAAAAAAGTAAATGACCCCTCTAATTAATCGACTAGATCACCAGAACCTTCCCGTGTTGTCAGAAACATGATAGGTTCCTTAGTTTTCGTGTAGCATGCCTCCAAAGATATGTGTTTAGAAACTGCAATTTTTTTTTGCTTCACCAAAAAGCCCATTTTCCATAAAAAGTGATTTTTTTCAAAAAAGTAAATGACCCCTCTAATTAATCGACTAGATCACCAGAATCTTCCCGTGTTGTCAGAAATATGATAGGTTACTTAGTTTTCATGTAGCATGCCTCCAAAGATACATGTTTAGAAATTGCAATTTTTTTTGCTTCACCAAAAAGCCCATTTTCCGTAAAAAGTGATTTTTTTCAAAAAAAGTAAATGACCCCTCTAATTAATCGACTCGATCACCTGAACCTTCCCCTGTTGTCAGAAACATGATAGGTTCCTTAGTTTTCGCGTAGCATGCCTCCAAAGATACATGTTTATAAATTGCAATTTTTTTTTGCTTCACCAAAAAGCCCATTTTCCGTAAAAAGTGAATTTTTTCAAAAAAAGTAAATTACCCCTCTAATTAATCGACTCGATCACCAGAACCTTCCCCAGTTGTCAGAAACATGATAGTTCCCTTAGTTTTCGCATAGCATGCCTCCAAAGATACATGTTTAGAAATTGCAATTTTTTTTTGCTTCACCAAAAAGCCCATTTTCCGTAAAAAAGTGATTTTTTTCAAAAAAAGTAAATTACCCCTCTAATTAATCGACTCGATCACCAGAACCTTCCCCAGTTGTCAGAAACATGATAGGTTCCTTAGTTTTCGAGTAGCATGCCTCCAAAGATATGTGTTTAGAAACTGCAATTTTTTTTGCTTCACCAAAAATCCCATTTTCCGTAAAAAGTGATTTTTAAAAAAAAAAGTAAATGACTCCTCTAATTAATCGACTAGATCACCAGAACCTTCCCCAGTTGTCAGAAACATGATAGTTCCCTTAGTTTTCGCATAGCATGCCTCCAAAGATACATGTTTAGAAATTGCAATTTTTTTTTGCTTCACCAAAAAGCCCATTTTCCGTAAAAAGTGATTTTTAAAACAAAAAGTAAATGACTCCTCTAATTAATCGACTAGATCACCAGAACCTTCCCCTGTTGTCAGAAACATGATAGGTTCCTTAGTTTTCGTGTAGCATGCCTCCAAAGATATGTGTTTAGAAACTGCAATTTTTTTTGCTTCACCAAAAAGCCCATATTCCGTAAAAAGTGATTTTTAAAAAAAAAAGTAAATGACCACTCTAATTAATCGACTAGATAACCAGAACCTTCCACAGTTGTCAAAAACATGAGAGGTTCCTTAGTTTTCGAGTACCATGCCTCCAAAGATACATGTTTAGAAATTGCAATTTTTTTTGCTTCACCAAAAAGCCCATTTTCCATAAAAAATGATTTTTTTCAAAAAAGTAAATGACCCCTCTAATTAATCGACTAGATCACCAGAACCTTCCCGTGTTGTCAGAAACATGATAGGTTCTTAGTTTTCGAGTAGCATGCCTCCAAAGATACATGTTTAGAAATTGCAAATTTTTTTTGCTTCACCAAAAAGCACATTTTCCGTAAAAAGTGATTTTTTTCAAAAAAAGTAAATGACCCCTCTCATTAATCGACTAGATCACCAGAACCTTTCCCTGTTGTCAGAAATATGATAGGTTCCTTAGTTTTCATATAGCATGCCTCCAAAGATACATGTTTAGAAATTGCAATTTTTTTTGCTTCACTAAAAAGCCCATTTTCCATAAAAAGTGATTTTTTTCAAAAAAAGTAAATGACCCCTCTAATTAATCGACTCGATCACCAGAACCTTCCCCTGTTGTCAGAAACATGATAGGTTCCTTAGTTTTCACGTAGCATGCCTCCAAAGATACATGTTTAGAAATTGCAATTTTTTTGTGCTTCACCAAAAAGCCCATTTTCCGTAAGAAGTGATTTTTTTCAAAAAACAGTAAATGACCCCTCTAATTAATTGACTAGATCACCAGAACCTTCCCCAGTTGTCAGAAACATGATAGGTCCCTTAGTTTTCGCATAGCATGCCTCCAAAGATACATGTTTAGAAATTGCAATTTTTTTTTGCTTCACCAAAAAGCCCATTTCCCATAAAAAGTGATTTTTTCAAAAAAAGTAAATGACCCCTCTAATTAATCGACTAGATCACCAGAACCTTTCCCTGTTGTCAGAAATATGATAGGTTCCTTAGTTTTCATGTAGCATGCCTCCAAAGATACATGTTTCGAAATTGCCATTTTTTTTGCTTCACCAAAAAGCCCATTTTCCGTAAAAAGTGATTTTTTTCAAAAAAAGTAAATGACCCCTCTAATTAATCGACTCGATCACCAGAACCTTCCCCTGTTGTCAGAAACATGATAGGTTCCTTAGTTTTCGCGTAGCATGCCTCCAAAGATACATGTTTAGAAATTGCAATTTTTTTTTGCTTCATCAAAAAGCCCATTTTCCGTAAAAAGTGATTTTTTAAAAAAAAAGTAAATTACCCCTCTAATTAATCGACTAGATCACCAGAACCTTCCTGTGTTGTCAGAAACATGATAGGTTCCTTAGTTTTCGTGTAGCATGCCTCCAAAGATATGTGTTTAGAAACTGCAATTTTTTTTTGCTTCACCAAAAAGCCCATTTTCCATAAAAAGTGATTTTTTTCAAAAAAGTAAATGACCCCTCTAATTAATCGACTAGATCACCAGAATCTTCCCGTGTTGTCAGAAATATGATAGGTTACTTAGTTTTCATGTAGCATGCCTCCAAAGATACATGTTTAGAAATTGCAATTTTTTTTGCTTCACCAAAAAGCCCATTTTCCGTAAAAAGTGATTTTTTTCAAAAAAAGTAAATGACCCCTCTAATTAATCGACTCGATCACCTGAACCTTCCCCTGTTGTCAGAAACATGATAGGTTCCTTAGTTTTCGCGTAGCATGCCTCCAAAGATACATGTTTAGAAATTGCAATTTTTTTTTGCTTCACCAAAAAGCCCATTTTCCGTAAAAAGTGAATTTTTTCAAAAAAAGTAAATTACCCCTCTAATTAATCGACTCGATCACCAGAACCTTCCCCAGTTGTCAGAAACATGATAGTTCCCTTAGTTTTCGCATAGCATGCCTCCAAAGATACATGTTTAGAAATTGCAATTTTTTTTTGCTTCACCAAAAAGCCCATTTTCCGTAAAAAGTGATTTTTTTCAAAAAAAGTAAATTACCCCTCTAATTAATCGACTCGATCACCAGAACCTTCCCCAGTTGTCAGAAACATGATAGTTCCCTTAGTTTTCGCATAGCATGCCTCCAAAGATACATGTTTAGAAATTGCAATTTTTTTTTGCTTTACCAAAAAGCCCATTTTCCATAAAAAATTATTTTTAAAAAAAAAAGTAAATGACTCCACTAATTAATCGACTAGATCACCAGAACCTTCCCCTGTTGTCAGAAACATGATAGGTTCCTTAGTTTTCGTGTAGCATGCCTCCAAAGATATGTGTTTAGAAACTGCAATTTTTTTTGCTTCACCAAAAAGCCCATTTTCCGTAAAAAGTGATTTTTTTCAAAAAAAGTAAATGACCCCTCTAATTAATCGACTCGATCACCTGAACCTTCCCCTGTTGTCAGAAACATGATAGGTTCCTTAGTTTTCGCGTAGCATGCCTCCAAAGATACATGTTTAGAAATTGCAATTTTTTTTTGCTTCACCAAAAAGCCCATTTTCCGTAAAAAGTGAATTTTTTCAAAAAAAGTAAATTACCCCTCTAATTAATCGACTCGATCACCAGAACCTTCCCCAGTTGTCAGAAACATGATAGTTCCCTTAGTTTTCGCATAGCATGCCTCCAAAGATACATGTTTAGAAATTGCAATTTTTTTTTGCTTCACCAAAAAGCCCATTTTCCGTAAAAAGTGATTTTTTTCAAAAAAAGTAAATTACCCCTCTAATTAATCGACTCGATCACCAGAACCTTCCCCAGTTGTCAGAAACATGATAGTTCCCTTAGTTTTCGCATAGCATGCCTCCAAAGATACATGTTTAGAAATTGCAATTTTTTTTTGCTTTACCAAAAAGCCCATTTTCCATAAAAAATGATTTTTAAAAAAAAAAGTAAATGACTCCACTAATTAATCGACTAGATCACCAGAACCTTCCCCTGTTGTCAGAAACATGATAGGTTCCTTAGTTTTCGTGTAGCATGCCTCCAAAGATATGTGTTTAGAAACTGCAATTTTTTTTGCTTCACCAAAAAGCCCATTTTCCGTAAAAAGTGATTTTTTTCAAAAAAAGTAAATGACTCCTCTAATTAATCGACTAGATCACCAGAACCTTCCCGTGTTGTCAGAAACATGATAGGTTCTTAGTTTTCGAGTAGCATGCCTCCAAAGATACATGTTTAGAAATTGCAAATTTTTTTTGCTTCACCAAAAAGCACATTTTCCGTAAAAAGTGATTTTTTTCAAAAAAAGTAAATGACCCCTCTCATTAATCGACTAGATCACCAGAACCTTTCCCTGTTGTCAGAAATATGATAGGTTCCTTAGTTTTCATATAGCATGCCTCCAAAGATACATGTTTAGAAATTGCAATTTTTTTTGCTTCACCAAAAAGCCCATTTTCCATTAAAAGTGATTTTTTTCAAAAAAAGTAAATGACCCCTCTAATTAATCGACTCGATCACCAGAACCTTCCCCTGTTGTCAGAAACATGATAGGTTCCTTAGTTTTCACGTAGCATGCCTCCAAAGATACATGTTTAGAAATTGCAATTTTTTTTTGCTTCACCAAAAAGCCCATTTTCCGTAAAAAGTAATTTTTTTCAAAAAAAGTAAATTACCCCTCTAATTAATCGACTCGATCACCAGAACCTTCCCCAGTTGTCAGAAACATGATAGGTTCCTTAGTTTTCGAGTACCATGCCTCCAAAGATACATGTTTAGAAATTGCAATTTTTTTTTGCTTCACCAAAAAGCCCATTTTCCGTAAAAAGTGATTTTTTTTAAAAAAAGTAAATGACCCCTCTAATTAATCGACTAGATCACCAGAACCTTACTCAGTTGTCAGAAACATTATAGGTTCCTTAGTTTTCACGTAGCATGCCTCCAAAGATACATGTTTAGACATTGCAATTTTTTTTTGCTTCACCAAAAAGCCCATTTTCCGTAAAAAGTTATTTTTTTCCAAAAAAGTAAATGACCCCTCTAATTAATCGACTCGATCACCAGAACCTTTCCCTGTTGTCAGAAACATGATAGGTTCCTTAGTTTTCGCGTAGCATGCCTCCAAAGATACATGTTTAGAAATTGCAATTTTTTTTTGCTTCACCAAAAAGCCCATTTTCCGTAAAAAGTGAATTTTTTCAAAAAAAGTAAATTACCCCTCTAATTAATCGACTAGATCACCAGAACCTTCCCCAGTTGTCAGAAACATGATAGGTCCCTTAGTTTTCGCATAGCATGCCTCCAAAGATACATGTTTAGAAATTGAAATTTTTTTTTGCTTCACCAAAAAGCCCATTTTCCGTAAAAAGTGATTTTTTTCAAAAAAAGTAAATGACCCCTCTAATTAATCGACTCGATCACCAGAACCTTACTCAGTTGTCAGAAACATGATAGGTTCCTTAGTTTTCACGTAGCATGCCTCCAAAGATACATGTTTAGAAATTGCAATTTTTTTTTGCTTCACCAAAAAGACCATTTTCCGTAAGAAGTGATTTTTTTCAAAAAACAGTAAATGACCCCTCTAATTAATTGACTAGATCACCAGAACCTTCCCCAGTTGTCAGAAACATGATAGGTTCCTTAGTTTTCACGTAGCATGCCTCCAAAGATACATGTTTAGAAATTGCAATTTTTTTTTGCTTCACCAAAAAGCCCATTTTCCGTAAAAAGTTATTTTTTTCAAAAAAAGTAAATGACCCCTCTAATTAATCGACTCGATCACCAGAACCTTCCCCTGTTGTCAGAAACATGATAGGTTACTTAGTTTTTGCGTAGCATGCCTCCAAAGATACGTGTTTAGAAATTGAAATTTTTTTTTGCTTCACCAAAAAGCCCATTTTCCGTAAAAAGTGATTTTTTTCAAAAAAAGTAAATGACCCCTCTAATTAATCGACTCGATCACCAGAACCTTACTCAGTTGTCAGAAACATGATAGGTTCCTTAGTTTTCACGTAGCATGCCTCCAAAGATACATGTTTAGAAATTGCAATTTTTTTTTGCTTCACCAAAAAGCCCATTTTCCGTAAAAAGTGATTTTTTTCAAAAAAAAGTAAATTACCCCTCTAATTAATCGACTCGATCACCAAAAACTTCCCCTGTTGTCAGAAACATGATAGGTTACTTAGTTTTCGTGTAGCATGCCTCCAAAGATATGTGTTTAGAAACTGCAATTTTTTTTGCTTCACCAAAAAGCCCATTTTCCGTAAAAAGTGATTTTTTAAAAAAAAAGTAAATGTCCACTCTAATTGATCGACTAGATCACCAGAACCTTCCCCAGTTGTCAGAAACATGATAGGTTCCTTAGTTTTCGAGTAGCATGCCTCCAAAGATACATGTTTAGAAATTGCAATTTTTTTTTGCTTCACCAAAAAGCCCATTTTCCATAAAAAGTGATTTTTTTCAAAAAAGTAAATGACCCCTCTAATTAATCGACTAGATCACCAGAACCTTTCCCTGTTGTCAGAAATATGATAGGTTCCTTAGTTTTCATGTAGCATGACTCCAAAGATACATGTTTAGAAATTGCCATTTTTTTTGCTTCACCAAAAAGACCATTTTCCGTAAAAAGTGATTTTTTTCAAAAAAAGTAAATGACCCCTCTAATTAATCGACTCGATCACCAGAACCTTCCCCTGTTGTCAGAAACATGATAGGTTCCTTAGTTTTCGCGTAGCATGCCTCCAAAGATACATGTTTAGAAATTGCAATTTTTTTTTGCTTCACCAAAAAGCCCATTTTCCGTAAAAAGTGATTTTAAAAAAAAAAAAATAAATGACACCTCTAATTAATCGACTAGATCACCAGAACCTTCCCGTGTTGTCAGAAACATGATAGGTTCCTTAGTTTTTGTGTAGCATGCCTCCAAAGATATGTGTTTAGAAACTGCAATTTTTTTTGCTTCACCAAAAAGCCCATTTTCCATAAAAAGTGATTTTTTTCAAAAAAGTAAATGACCCCTCTAATTAATCGACTAGATCACCAGAATCTTCCCGTGTTGTCAGAAACATGATAGGTTCCTTAGTTTTCGTGTAGCATGCCTCCAAAGATGTGTGTTTAGAAACTGCAATTTTTTTTGCTTCACCAAAAAGCCCATTTTCCGTAAAAAGTGAATTTTTTCAAAAAAAGTAAATTACCCCTCTAATTAATCGACTCGATCACCAGAACCTTCCCCAGTTGTCAGAAACATGATAGTTCCCTTAGTTTTCGCATAGCATGCCTCCAAAGATACATGTTTAGAAATTGCAATTTTTTTTTGCTTCACCAAAAAGCCCATTTTCCGTAAAAAGTGATTTTTTTCAAAAAAAGTAAATTACCCCTCTAATTAATCGACTCGATCACCAGAACCTTCCCCAGTTGTCAGAAACATGATAGGTTCCTTAGTTTTCGAGTAGCATGCCTCCAAAGATATGTGTTTAGAAACTGCAATTTTTTTTGCTTCACCAAAAAGCCCATTTTCCGTAAAAAGTGATTTTTAAAAAAAAAAGTAAATGACTCCTCTAATTAATCGACTAGATCACCAGAACCTTCCCCAGTTGTCAGAAACATGATAGTTCCCTTAGTTTTCGAGTAGCATGCCTCCAAAGATATGTGTTTAGAAACTGCAATTTTTTTTGCTTCACCAAAAAGCCCATTTTCCGTAAAAAGTGATTTTTAAAAAAAAAAGTAAATGACTCCTCTAATTAATCGACTAGATCACCAGAACCTTCCCCAGTTGTCAGAAACATGATAGTTCCCTTAGTTTTCGCATAGCATGCCTCCAAAGATACATGTTTAGAAATTGCAATTTTTTTTTGCTTCACCAAAAAGCCCATTTTCCGTAAAAAGTGATTTTTAAAAAAAAAAGTAAATGACTCCTCTAATTAATCGACTAGATCACCAGAACCTTCCCCTGTTGTCAGAAACATGATAGGTTCCTTAGTTTTCGTGTAGCATGCCTCCAAAGATATGTGTTTAGAAACTGCAATTTTTTTTGCTTCACCAAAAAGCCCATATTCCGTAAAAAGTGATTTTTAAAAAAAAAAGTAAATGAACACTCTAATTAATCGACTAGATAACCAGAACCTTCCACAGTTGTCAAAAACATGATAGGTTCCTTAGTTTTCGAGTAGCATGCCTCCAAAGATACATGTTTAGAAATTGCAATTTTTTTTTGCTTCACCAAAAAGCACATTTTCCGTAAAAAGTGATTTTTTTCAAAAAAAGTAAATGACCCCTCTAATTAATCGACTCGATCACCAGAACCTTCCCCTGTTGTCAGAAACATGATAGGTTCCTTAGTTTTCGCGTAGCATGCCTCCAAAGATACATGTTTAGAAATTGCAATTTTTTTTTGCTTCACCAAAAAGCCCATTTTCCGTAAAAAGTGAATTTTTTCAAAAAAAGTAAATGACCCCTCTAATTAATCGACTCGATCACCAGAACCTTACTCAGTTGTCAGAAACATGATAGGTTCCTTAGTTTTCACGTAGCATGCCTCCAAAGATACATGTTTAGAAATTGCAATTTTTTTTTGCTTCACCAAAAAGCCCATTTTCCGTAAAAAGTGATTTTTTTCAAAAAAAAGTAAATTACCCCTCTAATTAATCGACTCGATCACCAAAAACTTCCCCTGTTGTCAGAAACATGATAGGTTACTTAGTTTTCGTGTAGCATGCCTCCAAAGATATGTGTTTAGAAACTGCAATTTTTTTTGCTTCACCAAAAAGCCCATTTTCCGTAAAAAGTGATTTTTTAAAAAAAAAGTAAATGTCCACTCTAATTGATCGACTAGATCACCAGAACCTTCCCCAGTTGTCAGAAACATGATAGGTTCCTTAGTTTTCGAGTAGCATGCCTCCAAAGATACATGTTTAGAAATTGCAATTTTTTTTTGCTTCACCAAAAAGCCCATTTTCCATAAAAAGTGATTTTTTTCAAAAAAGTAAATGACCCCTCTAATTAATCGACTAGATCACCAGAACCTTTCCCTGTTGTCAGAAATATGATAGGTTCCTTAGTTTTCATGTAGCATGACTCCAAAGATACATGTTTAGAAATTGCCATTTTTTTTGCTTCACCAAAAAGACCATTTTCCGTAAAAAGTGATTTTTTTCAAAAAAAGTAAATGACCCCTCTAATTAATCGACTCGATCACCAGAACCTTCCCCTGTTGTCAGAAACATGATAGGTTCCTTAGTTTTCGCGTAGCATGCCTCCAAAGATACATGTTTAGAAATTGCAATTTTTTTTTGCTTCACCAAAAAGCCCATTTTCCGTAAAAAGTGATTTTAAAAAAAAAAAAATAAATGACACCTCTAATTAATCGACTAGATCACCAGAACCTTCCCGTGTTGTCAGAAACATGATAGGTTCCTTAGTTTTTGTGTAGCATGCCTCCAAAGATATGTGTTTAGAAACTGCAATTTTTTTTGCTTCACCAAAAAGCCCATTTTCCATAAAAAGTGATTTTTTTCAAAAAAGTAAATGACCCCTCTAATTAATCGACTAGATCACCAGAATCTTCCCGTGTTGTCAGAAACATGATAGGTTCCTTAGTTTTCGTGTAGCATGCCTCCAAAGATGTGTGTTTAGAAACTGCAATTTTTTTTGCTTCACCAAAAAGCCCATTTTCCGTAAAAAGTGAATTTTTTCAAAAAAAGTAAATTACCCCTCTAATTAATCGACTCGATCACCAGAACCTTCCCCAGTTGTCAGAAACATGATAGTTCCCTTAGTTTTCGCATAGCATGCCTCCAAAGATACATGTTTAGAAATTGCAATTTTTTTTTGCTTCACCAAAAAGCCCATTTTCCGTAAAAAGTGATTTTTTTCAAAAAAAGTAAATTACCCCTCTAATTAATCGACTCGATCACCAGAACCTTCCCCAGTTGTCAGAAACATGATAGGTTCCTTAGTTTTCGAGTAGCATGCCTCCAAAGATATGTGTTTAGAAACTGCAATTTTTTTTGCTTCACCAAAAAGCCCATTTTCCGTAAAAAGTGATTTTTAAAAAAAAAAGTAAATGACTCCTCTAATTAATCGACTAGATCACCAGAACCTTCCCCAGTTGTCAGAAACATGATAGTTCCCTTAGTTTTCGAGTAGCATGCCTCCAAAGATATGTGTTTAGAAACTGCAATTTTTTTTGCTTCACCAAAAAGCCCATTTTCCGTAAAAAGTGATTTTTAAAAAAAAAAGTAAATGACTCCTCTAATTAATCGACTAGATCACCAGAACGTTCCCCAGTTGTCAGAAACATGATAGTTCCCTTAGTTTTCGCATAGCATGCCTCCAAAGATACATGTTTAGAAATTGCAATTTTTTTTTGCTTCACCAAAAAGCCCATTTTCCGTAAAAAGTGATTTTTAAAAAAAAAAGTAAATGACTCCTCTAATTAATCGACTAGATCACCAGAACCTTCCCCTGTTGTCAGAAACATGATAGGTTCCTTAGTTTTCGTGTAGCATGCCTCCAAAGATATGTGTTTAGAAACTGCAATTTTTTTTGCTTCACCAAAAAGCCCATATTCCGTAAAAAGTGATTTTTAAAAAAAAAAGTAAATGACCACTCTAATTAATCGACTAGATAACCAGAACCTTCCACAGTTGTCAAAAACATGATAGGTTCCTTAGTTTTCGAGTAGCATGCCTCCAAAGATACATGTTTAGAAATTGCAATTTTTTTTTGCTTCACCAAAAAGCACATTTTCCGTAAAAAGTGATTTTTTTCAAAAAAAGTAAATGACCCCTCTAATTAATCGACTCGATCACCAGAACCTTCCCCTGTTGTCAGAAACATGATAGGTTCCTTAGTTTTCGCGTAGCATGCCTCCAAAGATACATGTTTAGAAATTGCAATTTTTTTTTGCTTCACCAAAAAGCCCATTTTCCGTAAAAAGTGAATTTTTTCAAAAAAAGTAAATTACCCCTCTAATTAATCGACTCGATCACCAGAACCTTCCCCAGTTGTCAGAAACATGATAGGTTCCTTAGGTTTCGAGTAGCATGCCTCCAAAGATACATGTTTAGAAATTGCAATTTTTTTTCGCTTCATCAAAAAGCCCATTTTCCGTAAAAAGTGATTTTTTAAAAAAAAAGTAAATGACCCCTCTAATTAATCTACTAGATCACCAGAACCTTCCCGTGTTGTCAGAAACATGATAGGTTCCTTAGTTTTCGTGTAGCATGCCTCCAAAGATATGTGTTTAGAAACTGCAATTTTTTTTGCTTCACCAAAAAGCCCATTTTCCGTAAAAAGTGATTTTTTTCAAAAAAAGTAAATGACTCCTCTAATTAATCGACTAGATCACCAGAACCTTACCCAGTTGTCAGAAACATGATAGGTTCCTTAGTTTTCACGTAGCATGCCTCCAAAGATACATGTTTAGAAATTGCAAATTTTTTGTGCTTCACCAAAAAGCCCATTTTCCGTAAGAAGTGATTTTTTTCAAAAAACAGTAAATGACCCCTCTAATTAATTGACTAGATCACCAGAACCTTCCCCAGTTGTCAGAAACATGATAGTTCCCTTAGTTTTCGCATAGCATGCCTCCAAAGATACATGTTTAGAAATTGCAATTTTTTTTGCTTCACCAAAAAGCCCATTTTTCGTAAAAAGTGATTTTTTTCAAAAAAAGTAAATGACCCCTCTAATTAATCGACTCGATCACCAGAACCTTCCCCTGTTGTCAGAAACATGATAGGTTCCTTAATTTTCACGTAGCATGCCTCCAAAGATACATGTTTAGAAATTGCAATTTTTTTGTGCTTCACCAAAAAGCCCATTTTCCGTAAGAAGTGATTTTTTTCAAAAAACAGTAAATGACCCCTCTAATTAATTGACTAGATCACCAGAACCTTCCCCAGTTGTCAGAAACATGATAGGTCCCTTAGTTTTCGCATAGCATGCCTCCAAAGATACATGTTTAGAAATTGCAATTTTTTTTTGCTTCACCAAAAAGCCCATTTTCCGTAAAAAGTAATTTTTTTCAAAAAAAGTAAATTACCCCTCTAATTAATCGACTCGATCACCAGAACCTTCCCCAGTTGTCAGAAACATGATAGGTTCCTTAGTTTTCGAGTAGCATGCCTCCAAAGATACATGTTTAGAAATTGCACTTTTTTTTTGCTTCACCAAAAAGCCCATTTTCCGTAAAAAGTGATTTTTTTTAAAAAAAGTAAATGACCCCTCTAATTAATCGACTAGATCACCAGAACCTTACTCAGTTGTCAGAAACATTATAGGTTCCTTAGTTTTCACGTAGCATGCCTCCAAAGATACATGTTTAGAAATTGCAATTTTTTTTTGCTTCACCAAAAAGCCCATTTTCCGTAAAAAGTTATTTTTTTCAAAAAAAGTAAATGACCCCTCTAATTAATCGACTCGATCACCAGAACCTTCCCCTGTTGTCAGAAACATGATAGGTTACTTAGTTTTTGCGTAGCATGCCTCCAAAGATACGTGTTTAGAAATTGAAATTTTTTTTTGCTTCACCAAAAAGCCCATTTTCCGTAAAAAGTGATTTTTTTCAAAAAAAGTAAATGACCCCTCTAATTAATCGACTCGATCACCGCAACCTTACTCAGTTGTCAGAAACATGATAGGTTCCTTAGTTTTCACGTAGCATGCCTCCAAAGATACATGTTTAGAAATTGCAATTTTTTTTTGCTTCACCAAAAAGACCATTTTCCGTAAGAAGTGATTTTTTTCAAAAAACAGTAAATGACCCCTCTAATTAATTGACTAGATCACCTGAACCTTCACCCGTTGTCAGAAACATGATAGGTTCCTTAGTTTTCACGTAGCATGCCTCCAAAGATACATGTTTAGAAATTGCAATTTTTTTTTGCTTCACCAAAAAGCCCATTTTCCGTAAAAAGGTATTTTTTTTCAAAAAAAGTAAATGACCCCTCTAATTAATCGACTCGATCACCAGAACCTTCCCGTGTTGTCAGAAACATGATAGGTTCCTTAGTTTTCGTGTAGCATGCCTCCAAAGATATGTGTTTAGAAACTGCAATTTTTTTTGCTTCACCAAAAAGCCCATTTTCCGTAAAAGGTGATTTTTTTCAAAAAAAGTAAATGACTCCTCTAATTAATCGACTAGATCACCAGAACCTTACCCAGTTGTCAGAAACATGATAGGTTCCTTAGTTTTCACGTAGCATGCCTCCAAAGATATGTGTTTAGAAACTGCAATTTTTTTTGCTTCACCAAAAAGCCCATATTCCGTAAAAAGTGATTTTTTTAAAAAAAAGTAAATGACCACTCTAATTAATCGACTAGATAACCAGAACCTTCCACAGTTGTCAAAAACATGATAGGTTCCTTAGTTTTCGAGTAGCATGCCTCCAAAGATACATGTTTAGAAATTGCAATTTTCTTTTGCTTCACCAAAAAGCCCATTTTCCATAAAAAGTGATTTTTTTCAAAAAAGTAAATGACCCCTCTAATTAATCGACTAGATCACCAGAACCTTCCCGTGTTGTCAGAAACATGATAGGTTCTTAGTTTTCGAGTAGCATGCCTCCAAAGATACATGTTTAGAAATTGCAAAATTTTTTTGCTTCACCAAAAAGCACATTTTCCGTAAAAAGTGATTTTTTTCAAAAAAAGTAAATGACCCCTCTCATTAATCGACTAGATCACCAGAACCTTTCCCTGTTGTCAGAAATATGATAGGTTCCTTAGTTTTCATATAGCATGCCTCCAAAGATACATGTTTAGAAATTGCAATTTTTTTTGCTTCACCAAAAAGCCCATTTTCCATAAAAAGTGATTTTTTTCAAAAAAAGTAAATGACCCCTCTAATTAATCGACTCGATCACCAGAACCTTCCCCTGTTGTCAGAAACATGATAGGTTCCTTAATTTTCACGTAGCATGCCTCCAAAGATACATGTTTAGAAATTGCAATTTTTTTGTGCTTCACCAAAAAGCCCATTTTCCGTAAGAAGTGATTTTTTTCAAAAAACAGTAAATGACCCCTCTAATTAATTGACTAGATCACCAGAACCTTCCCCAGTTGTCAGAAACATGATAGGTCCCTTAGTTTTCGCATAGCATGCCTCCAAAGATACATGTTTAGAAATTGCAATTTTTTTTTGCTTCACCAAAAAGCCCATTTTTAGTAAAAAGTAATTTTTTTCAAAAAAAGTAAATTACCCCTCTAATTAATCGACTCGATCACCAGAACCTTCCCCAGTTGTCAGAAACATGATAGGTTCCTTAGTTTTCGAGTAGCATGCCTCCAAAGATACATGTTTAGAAATTGCAATTTTTTTTTGCTTCACCAAAAAGCCCATTTTCCGTAAAAAGTGATTTTTTAAAAAAAAAGTAAATGACCCCTCTAATTAATCGACTAGATCACCAGAACCTTACTCAGTTGTCAGAAACATTATAGGTTCCTTAGTTTTCACGTAGCATGCCTCCAAAGATACATGTTTAGAAATTGCAATTTTTTTTTGCTTCACCAAAAAGCCCATTTTCCGTAAAAAGTTATTTTTTTCAAAAAAAGTAAATGACCCCTCTAATTAATCGACTCGATCACCAGAACCTTCCCCTGTTGTCAGAAACATGATAGGTTACTTAGTTTTTGCGTAGCATGCCTCCAAAGATACGTGTTTAGAAATTGAAATTTTTTTTTGCTTCACCAAAAAGCCCATTTTCCGTAAAAAGTGATTTTTTTCAAAAAAAGTAAATGACCCCTCTAATTAATCGACTCGATCACCAGAACCTTACTCAGTTGTCAGAAACATGATAGGTTCCTTAGTTTTCACGTAGCATGCCTCCAAAGATACATGTTTAGAAATTGCAATTTTTTTTTGCTTCACCAAAAAGACCATTTTCCGTAAGAAGTGATTTTTTTCAAAAAACAGTAAATGACCCCTCTAATTAATTGACTAGATCACCAGAACCTTCCCCAGTTGTCAGAAACATGATAGGTTCCTTAGTTTTCACGTAGCATGCCTCCAAAGATACATGTTTAGAAATTGCAATTTTTTGTTGCTTCACCAAAAAGCCCATTTTCCGTAAAAAGGTATTTTTTTTCAAAAAAAGTAAATGACCCCTCTAATTAATCGACTCGATCACCAGAACCTTCCCGTGTTGTCAGAAACATGATAGGTTCCTTAGTTTTCGTGTAGCATGCCTCCAAAGATATGTGTTTAGAAACTGCAATTTTTTTTGCTTCACCAAAAAGCCCATTTTCCGTAAAAGGTGATTTTTAAAAAAAAAAGTAAATGTCCACTCTAATTGATCGACTAGATCACCAGAACCTTCCCCAGTTGTCAGAAACATGATAGGTTCCTTAGTTTTCGAGTAGCATGCCTCCAAAGATACATGTTTAGAAATTGCAATTTTTTTTTGCTTCACCAAAAAGCCCATTTTCCATAAAAAGTGATTTTTTTCAAAAAAAGTAAATGACCCCTCTAATTAATCGACTAGATCACCAGAACCTTTCCCTGTTGTCAGAAATATGATAGGTTCCTTAGTTTTCATGTAGCATGCCTCCAAAGATACATGTTTAGAAATTGCCATTTTTTTTGCTTCACCAAAAAGCCCATTTTCCGTAAAAAGTGATTTTTTTCAAAAAAAGTAAATGACCCCTCTAATTAATCGACTCGATCACCGGAACCTTACTCAGTTGTCAGAAACATGATAGGTTCCTTAGTTTTCACGTAGCATGCCTCCAAAGATACATGTTTAGAAATTGCAATTTTTTTTTGCTTCACCAAAAAGCCCATTTTCCGTAAAAAGTGATTTTTTTCAAAAAAAGTAAATTACCCCTCTAATTAATCGACTCGATCACCAGAACCTTCCCCGTTGTCAGAAACATGATAGGTTCCTTAGTTTTCGTGTAGCATGCCTCCAAAGATATGTGTTTAGAAACTGCAATTTTTTTTGCTTCACCAAAAAGCCCATATTCCGTAAAAAGTGATTTTTAAAAAAAAAAGTAAATGACCACTCTAATTAATCGACTAGATAACCAGAACCTTCCACAGTTGTCAAAAACATGATAGGTTCCTTAGTTTTCGAGTAGCATGCCTCCAAAGATACATGTTTAGAAATTGCAATTTTTTTTTGCTTCACCAAAAAGCCCATTTTCCATAAAAAGTGATTTTTTTCAAAAATGTAAATGACCCCTCTAATTAATCGACTAGATCACCAGAACCTTCCCGTGTTGTCAGAAACATGATAGGTTCTTAGTTTTCGAGTAGCATGCCTCCAAAGATACATGTTTAGAAATTGCAAATTTTTTTTGCTTCACCAAAAAGCACATTTTCCGTAAAAAGTGATTTTTTTCAAAAAAAGTAAATGACCCCTCTCATTAATCGACTAGATCACCAGAACCTTTCCCTGTTGTCAGAAATATGATAGGTTCCTTAGTTTTCATATAGCATGCCTCCAAAGATACATGTTTAGAAATTGCAAATTTTTTGTGCTTCACCAAAAAGCCCATTTTCCGTAAGAAGTGATTTTTTTCAAAAAACAGTAAATGACCCCTCTAATTAATTGACTAGATCACCAGAACCTTCCCCAGTTGTCAGAAACATGATAGGTTCCTTAGTTTTCACGTAGCATGCCTCCACAGATACATGTTTAGAAATTGCAATTTTTTTTTGCTTCACCAAAAAGCCCATTTTCCGTAAAAAGTAATTTTTTTCAAAAAAAGTAAATTACCCCTCTAATTAATCGACTCGATCACCAGAACCTTCCCCAGTTGTCAGAAACATGATAGGTTCCTTAGTTTTCGAGTAGCATGCCTCCAAAGATACATGTTTAGAAATTGCAATTTTTTTTTGCTTCACCAAAAAGCCCATTTTCCGTAAAAAGTGATTTTTTAAAAAAAAAGTAAATGACCCCTCTAATTAATCGACTAGATCACCAGAACCTTTCCCTGTTGTCAGAAATATGATAGGTTCCTTAGTTTTCACTTAGCATGCCTCCAAAGATACATGTTTAGAAATTGCAATTTTTTTTTGCTTCACCAAAAAGCCCATTTTCCGTAAAAAGTTATTTTTTTCAAAAAAAGTAAATGACCCCTCTAATTAATCGACTCGATCACCAGAACCTTTCCCTGTTGTCAGAAACATGATAGGTTCCTTAGTTTTCGCGTAGCATGCCTCCAAAGATACATGTTTAGAAATTGCAATTTTTTTTTGCTTCACCAAAAAGCCCATTTTCCGTAAAAAGTGAATTTTTTCAAAAAAAGTAAATTACCCCTCTAATTAATCGACTCGATCACCAGAACCTTCCCCAGTTGTCAGAAACATGATAGGTTCCTTAGGTTTCGAGTAGCATGCCTCCAAAGATACATGTTTAGAAATTGCAATTTTTTTTTGCTTCATCAAAAAGCCCATTTTCCGTAAAAAGTGATTTTTTTAAAAAAAAGTAAATGACCCCTCTAATTAATCGACTAGATCACCAGAACCTTTCCCTGTTGTCAGAAATATGATAGGTTCCTTAGTTTTCACGTAGCATGCCTCCAAAGATACATGTTTAGAAATTGCAATTTTTTTGTGCTTCACCAAAAAGCCCATTTTCCGTAAGAAGTGATTTTTTTCAAAAAACAGTAAATGACCCCTCTAATTAATTGACTAGATCACCAGAACCTTCCCCAGTTGTCAGAAACATGATAGGTCCCTTAGTTTTCGCATAGCATGCCTCCAAAGATACATGTTTAGAAATTGCAATTTTTTTTTGCTTCACCAAAAAGCCCATTTTCCGTAAAAAGTGATTTTTTTAAAAAAAAGTAAATGACCCCTCTAATTAATCGACTAGATCACCAGAACCTTTCCCTGTTGTCAGAAATATGATAGGTTCCTTAGTTTTCACGTAGCATGCCTCCAAAGATACATGTTTAGAAATTGCAATTTTTTTTTGCTTCACCAAAAAGCCCATTTTCCGTAAAAAGTTATTTTTTTCAAAAAAAGTAAATGACCCCTCTAATTAATCGACTCGATCACCAGAACCTTTCCCTGTTGTCAGAAACATGATAGGTTCCTTAGTTTTCGCGTAGCATGCCTCCAAAGATACATGTTTAGAAATTGCAATTTTTTTTTGCTTCACCAAAAAGCCCATTTTCCGTAAAAAGTGAATTTTTTCAAAAAAAGTAAATTACCCCTCTAAATAATCGACTCGATCACCAGAACCTTCCCCAGTTGTCAGAAACATGATAGATTCCTTAGGTTTCGAGTAGCATGCCTCCAAAGATACATGTTTAGAAATTGCAATTTTTTTGTGCTTCACCAAAAAGCCCATTTTCCGTAAGAAGTGATTTTTTTCAAAAAACAGTAAATGACCCCTCTAATTAATTGACTAGATCACCAGAACCTTCCCCAGTTGTCAGAAACATGATAGGTCCCTTAGTTTTCGCATAGCATGCCTCCAAAGATACATGTTTAGAAATTGCAATTTTTTTTTGCTTCACCAAAAAGCCCATTTTCCGTAAAAAGTAATTTTTTTCAAAAAAAGTAAATTACCCCTCTAATTAATCGACTCGATCACCAGAACCTTCCCCAGTTGTCAGAAACATGATAGGTTCCTTAGTTTTCGAGTAGCATGCCTCCAAAGATACATGTTTAGAAATTGCAATTTTTTTTTGCTTCACCAAAAAGCCCATTTTCCGTAAAAAGTGATTTTTTTAAAAAAAAAGTAAATGACCCCTCTAATTAATCGACTAGATCACCAGAACCTTTCCCTGTTGTCAGAAATATGATAGGTTCCTTAGTTTTCGCGTAGCATGCCTCCAAAGATACATGTTTAGAAATTGCAATTTTTTTTTGCTTCACCAAAAAGCCCATTTTCCGTAAAAAGTGAATTTTTTCAAAAAAAGTAAATTACCCCTCTAATTAATCGACTCGATCACCAGAACCTTCCCCAGTTGTCAGAAACATGATAGGTTCCTTAGGTTTCGAGTAGCATGCCTCCAAAGATACATGTTTAGAAATTGCAATTTTTTTTTGCTTCATCAAAAAGCCCATTTTCCGTAAAAAGTGATTTTTTTTAAAAAAAGTAAATGACCCCTCTAATTAATCGACTAGATCACCAGAACCTTTCCCTGTTGTCAGAAATATGATAGGTTCCTTAGTTTTCACGTAGCATGCCTCCAAAGATACATGTTTAGAAATTGCAATTTTTTTTTGCTTCACCAAAAAGACCATTTTCCGTAAGAAGTGATTTTTTTCAAAAAACAGTAAATGACCCCTCTAATTAATTGACTAGATCACCAGAACCTTCCCCAGTTGTCAGAAACATGATAGGTTCCTTAGTTTTCACGTAGCATGCCTCCAAAGATACATGTTTAGAAATTGCAATTTTTTTTTGCTTCACCAAAAAGCCCATTTTCCGTAAAAAGGTATTTTTTTTCAAAAAAAGTAAATGACCCCTCTAATTAATCGACTCGATCACCAGAACCTTCCCGTGTTGTCAGAAACATGATAGGTTCCTTAGTTTTCGTGTAGCATGCCTCCAAAGATATGTGTTTAGAAACTGCAATTTTTTTTGCTTCACCAAAAAGCCCATTTTCCGTAAAAGGTGATTTTTAAAAAAAAAAGTAAATGTCCACTCTAATTGATCGACTAGATCACCAGAACCTTCCCCAGTTGTCAGAAACATGATAGGTTCCTTAGTTTTCGAGTAGCATGCCTCCAAAGATACATGTTTAGAAATTGCAATTTTTTTTTGCTTCACCAAAAAGCCCATTTTCCATAAAAAGTGATTTTTTTCAAAAAAAGTAAATGACCCCTCTAATTAATCGACTAGATCACCAGAACCTTTCCCTGTTGTCAGAAATATGATAGGTTCCTTAGTTTTCATGTAGCATGCCTCCAAAGATACATGTTTAGAAATTGCCATTTTTTTTGCTTCACCAAAAAGCCCATTTTCCGTAAAAAGTGATTTTTTTCAAAAAAAGTAAATGACCCCTCTAATTAATCGACTCGATCACCAGAACCTTCCCCTGTTGTCAGAAACATGATAGGTTACTTAGTTTTTGCGTAGCATGCCTCCAAAGATACGTGTTTAGAAATTGAAATTTTTTTTTGCTTCACCAAAAAGCCCATTTTCCGTAAAAAGTAATTTTTTTCAAAAAAAGTAAATGACCCCTCTAATTAATCGACTCGATCACCAGAACCTTCCCCTGTTGTCAGAAACATGATAGGTTCCTTAATTTTCACGTAGCATGCCTCCAAAGATATGTGTTTAGAAACTGCAATTTTTTTTGCTTCACCAAAAAGCCCATTTTCCGTAAAAAGTGATTTTTTTCAAAAAAAGTAAATGACTCCTCTAATTAATTGACTAGATCACCAGAACCTTACCCAGTTGTCAGAAACATGATAGGTTCCTTAGTTTTCGAGTAGCATGCCTCCAAAGATACATGTTTAGAAATTGCAATTTTTTTTTGCTTCACCAAAAAGCCCATTTTCCATAAAAAGTGATTTTTTTCAAAAAAAGTAAATGACCCCTCTAATTAATCGACTAGATCACCAGAACCTTTCCCTGTTGTCAGAAATATGATAGGTTCCTTAGTTTTCATGTAGCATGCCTCCAAAGATACATGTTTAGAAATTGCCATTTTTTTTGCTTCACCAAAAAGCCCATTTTCCGTAAAAAGTGATTTTTTTCAAAAAAAGTAAATGACCCCTCTAATTAATCGACTCGATCACCAGAACCTTCCCTTGTTGTCAGAAACATGATAGGTTACTTAGTTTTTGCGTAGCATGCCTCCAAAGATACGTGTTTAGAAATTGAAATTTTTTTTTGCTTCACCAAAAAGCCCATTTTCCGTAAAAAGTGATTTTTTTCAAAAAAAGTAAATGACCCCTCTAATTAATCGACTAGATCACCAGAACCTTTCCCTGTTGTCAGAAATATGATAGGTTCCTTAGTTTTCACGTAGCATGCCTCCAAAGATACATGTTTAGAAATTGCAATTTTTTTTTGCTTCACCAAAAAGCCCATTTTCCGTAAAAAGTTATTTTTTTCAAAAAAAGTAAATGACCCCTCTAATTAATCGACTCGATCACCAGAACCTTTCCCTGTTGTCAGAAACATGATAGGTTCCTTAGTTTTCGCGTAGCATGCCTCCAAAGATACATGTTTAGAAATTGCAATTTTTTTTTGCTTCACCAAAAAGCCCATTTTCCGTAAAAAGTGAATTTTTTCAAAAAAAGTAAATTACCCCTCTAATTAATCGACTCGATCACCAGAACCTTCCCCAGTTGTCAGAAACATGATAGGTTCCTTAGGTTTCGAGTAGCATGCCTCCAAAGATACATGTTTAGAAATTGCAATTTTTTTTTGCTTCATCAAAAAGCCCATTTTCCGTAAAAAGTGATTTTTTTAAAAAAAAGTAAATGACCCCTCTAATTAATCTACTAGATCACCAGAACCTTCCCGTGTTGTCAGAAACATGATAGGTTCCTTAGTTTTCGTGTAGCATGCCTCCAAAGATATGTGTTTAGAAACTGCAATTTTTTTTGCTTCACCAAAAAGCCCATTTTCCGTAAAAAGTGATTTTTTTCAAAAAAAGTAAATGACTCCTCTAATTAATCGACTAGATCACCAGAACCTTACCCAGTTGTCAGAAACATGATAGGTTCCTTAGTTTTCATGTAGCATGCCTCCAAAGATACATGTTTAGAAATTGCAATTTTTTTGTGCTTCACCAAAAAGCCCATTTTCCGTAAGAAGTGATTTTTTTCAAAAAACAGTAAATGACCCCTCTAATTAATTGACTAGATCACCAGAAACTTCCCCAGTTGTCAGAAACATGATAGTTCCCTTAGTTTTCGCATAGCATGCCTCCAAAGATACATGTTTAGAAATTGCAATTTTTTTTTGCTTCACCAAAAAGCCCATTTTCCGTAAAAAGTGATTTTTTTCAAAAAAAGTAAATGACCCCTCTAATTAATCTACTCGATCACCAGAACCTTCCCGTGTTGTCAGAAACATGATAGGTTCCTTAGTTTTCGTGTAGCATGCCTCCAAAGATATGTGTTTAGAAACTGCAATTTTTTTTGCTTCACCAAAAAGCCCATTTTCCGTAAAAGGTGATTTTTAAAAAAAAAAGTAAATGTCCACTCTAATTGATCGACTAGATCACCAGAACCTTCCCCAGTTGTCAGAAACATGATAGGTTCCTTAGTTTTCGAGTAGCATGCCTCCAAAGATACATGTTTAGAAATTGCAATTTTTTTTTGCTTCACCAAAAAGCCCATTTTCCATAAAAAGTGATTTTTTTCAAAAAAAGTAAATGACCCCTCTAATTAATCGACTAGATCACCAGAACCTTTCCCTGTTGTCAGAAATATGATAGGTTCCTTAGTTTTCATGTAGCATGCCTCCAAAGATACATGTTTAGAAATTGCCATTTTTTTTGCTTCACCAAAAAGCCCATTTTCCGTAAAAAGTGATTTTTTTCAAAAAAAGTAAATGACCCCTCTAATTAATCGACTCGATCACCAGAACCTTCCCCTGTTGTCAGAAACATGATAGGTTACTTAGTTTTTGCGTAGCATGCCTCCAAAGATACGTGTTTAGAAATTGAAATTTTTTTTTGCTTCACCAAAAAGCCCATTTTCCGTAAAAAGTAATTTTTTTCAAAAAAAGTAAATGACCCCTCTAATTAATCGACTCGATCACCAGAACCTTCCCCTGTTGTCAGAAACATGATAGGTTCCTTAATTTTCACGTAGCATGCCTCCAAAGATATGTGTTTAGAAACTGCAATTTTTTTTGCTTCACCAAAAAGCCCATTTTCCGTAAAAAGTGATTTTTTTCAAAAAAAGTAAATGACTCCTCTAATTAATTGACTAGATCACCAGAACCTTACCCAGTTGTCAGAAACATGATAGGTTCCTTAGTTTTCGAGTAGCATGCCTCCAAAGATACATGTTTAGAAATTGCAATTTTTTTTTGCTTCACCAAAAAGCCCATTTTCCATAAAAAGTGATTTTTTTCAAAAAAAGTAAATGACCCCTCTAATTAATCGACTAGATCACCAGAACCTTTCCCTGTTGTCAGAAATATGATAGGTTCCTTAGTTTTCATGTAGCATGCCTCCAAAGATACATGTTTAGAAATTGCCATTTTTTTTGCTTCACCAAAAAGCCCATTTTCCGTAAAAAGTGATTTTTTTCAAAAAAAGTAAATGACCCCTCTAATTAATCGACTCGATCACCAGAACCTTCCCCTGTTGTCAGAAACATGATAGGTTACTTAGTTTTTGCGTAGCATGCCTCCAAAGATACGTGTTTAGAAATTGAAATTTTTTTTTGCTTCACCAAAAAGCCCATTTTCCGTAAAAAGTGATTTTTTTCAAAAAAAGTAAATGACCCCTCTAATTAATCGACTAGATCACCAGAACCTTTCCCTGTTGTCAGAAATATGATAGGTTCCTTAGTTTTCACGTAGCATGCCTCCAAAGATACATGTTTAGAAATTGCAATTTTTTTTTGCTTCACCAAAAAGCCCATTTTCCGTAAAAAGTTATTTTTTTCAAAAAAAGTAAATGACCCCTCTAATTAATCGACTCGATCACCAGAACCTTTCCCTGTTGTCAGAAACATGATAGGTTCCTTAGTTTTCGCGTAGCATGCCTCCAAAGATACATGTTTAGAAATTGCAATTTTTTTTTGCTTCACCAAAAAGCCCATTTTCCGTAAAAAGTGAATTTTTTCAAAAAAAGTAAATTACCCCTCTAATTAATCGACTCGATCACCAGAACCTTCCCCAGTTGTCAGAAACATGATAGGTTCCTTAGGTTTCGAGTAGCATGCCTCCAAAGATACATGTTTAGAAATTGCAATTTTTTTTTGCTTCATCAAAAAGCCCATTTTCCGTAAAAAGTGATTTTTTTAAAAAAAAGTAAATGACCCCTCTAATTAATCTACTAGATCACCAGAACCTTCCCGTGTTGTCAGAAACATGATAGGTTCCTTAGTTTTCGTGTAGCATGCCTCCAAAGATATGTGTTTAGAAACTGCAATTTTTTTTGCTTCACCAAAAAGCCCATTTTCCGTAAAAAGTGATTTTTTTCAAAAAAAGTAAATGACTCCTCTAATTAATCGACTAGATCACCAGAACCTTACCCAGTTGTCAGAAACATGATAGGTTCCTTAGTTTTCATGTAGCATGCCTCCAAAGATACATGTTTAGAAATTGCAATTTTTTTGTGCTTCACCAAAAAGCCCATTTTCCGTAAGAAGTGATTTTTTTCAAAAAACAGTAAATGACCCCTCTAATTAATTGACTAGATCACCAGAAACTTCCCCAGTTGTCAGAAACATGATAGTTCCCTTAGTTTTCGCATAGCATGCCTCCAAAGATACATGTTTAGAAATTGCAATTTTTTTTTGCTTCACCAAAAAGCCCATTTTCCGTAAAAAGTGATTTTTTTCAAAAAAAGTAAATGACCCCTCTAATTAATCTACTCGATCACCAGAACCTTCCCCAGTTGTCAGAAACATGATAGGTTCCTTAGTTTTCGAGTAGCATGCCTCCAAAGATATGTGTTTAGAAACTGCAATTTTTTTTGCTTCACCAAAAAGCCCATTTTCCGTAAAAAGTGATTTTTAAAAAAAAAAGTAAATGACTCCTCTAATTAATCGACTAGATCACCAGAACCTTCCCCTGTTGTCAGAAACATGATAGGTTCCTTAGTTTTCGTGTAGCATGCCTCCAAAGATATGTGTTTAGAAACTGCAATTTTTTTTGCTTCACCAAAAAGCCCATATTCCGTAAAAAGTGATTTTTAAAAAAAAAAGTAAATGACCACTCTAATTAATCGACTAGATAACCAGAACCTTCCACAGTTGTCAAAAACATGATAGGTTCCTTAGTTTTCGAGTAGCATGCCTCCAAAGATACATGTTTAGAAATTGCAATTTTTTTTTGCTTCACCAAAAAGCCCATTTTCCATAAAAAGTGATTTTTTTCAAAAAAGTAAATGACCCCTCTAATTAATCGACTAGATCACCAGAACCTTCCCGTGTTGTCAGAAACATGATAGGTTCTTAGTTTTCGAGTAGCATGCCTCCAAAGATACATGTTTAGAAATTGCAAATTTTTTTTGCTTCACCAAAAAGCACATTTTCCGTAAAAAGTGATTTTTTTCAAAAAAAGTAAATGACCCCTCTCATTAATCGACTAGATCACCAGAACCTTTCCCTGTTGTCAGAAATATGATAGAATTCCAGAACCTTCCCCAGTTGTCAGAAACATAATAGGTTCCTTCGTTTCCGCGTAGCATGACTCCAAAGATACATGTTTAGAATTTGCAATTTTTTTTTTGCTTCACCAAAAAGCCCATTTTCGATAAAAAGTGATTTTTTTCAAAAAAAGTAAATGACCCCTCTAATTAATCGACTCGATCACCAGAACCTTCCTCAGTTGTCAGAAACATGATAGGTTCCTTAGTTTTCGCTTAGCATGCCTCCAAAGATACATGTTTAGAAATTGCACATTTTTTTGCTTCACCAAAAAGCACATTTTCCGTAAAAAGTGATTTTTTTCAAAAAAAGTAAATGACCCCTCTAATTAATCGACTAGATCATCAGAACCTTTCCCTGTTGTCAGAAATATGATAGGTTACTTAGTTTTCATGTAGCATGCCTCCAAAGATACATGTTTAGAAATTGCAATTTTTTTTTGCTTCACCAAAAAGCCCATTTTCCGTAAAAAGTGATTTTTTTCAAAAAAAGTAAATGACCCCTCTAATTAATCGACTAGATCACCAGAACCTTCCCCAGTTGTCAGAAACATGATAGGTTCCTTAGTTTTCGCGTAGCATGCCTCCAAAGATACATGTTTAGAAATTGCAAATTTTTTTTGCTTCACCAAAAAGCACATTTTCCGTAAAAAGTGATTTTTTTCAAAAAAAGTAAATGACCCCTCTCATTAATCGACTAGATCACCAGAACCTTTCCCTGTTGTCAGAAATATGATAGGTTCCTTAGTTTTCATGTAGCATGCCTCCAAAGATACATGTTTAGAAATTGAAATTTTTTTTTGCTTCACCAAAAAGCCAATTTTCCGTAAAAAGTGATTTTTTTCAAAAAAAGTAAATGACCCCTCTAATTAATCGACTAGATCACCAGAACCTTTCCCTGTTGTCAGAAATATGATAGGTTCCTTAGTTTTCACGTAGCATGCCTCCAAAGATACATGTTTAGAAATTGCAATTTTTTTTTGCTTCACCAAAAAGCCCATTTTCCGTAAAAAGTTATTTTTTTCAAAAAAAGTAAATGACCCCTCTAATTAATCGACTAGATCACCAGAACCTTCCCGTGTTGTCAGAAACATGATAGGTTCCTTAGTTTTCGTGTAGCATGCCTCCAAAGATATGTGTTTAGAAACTGCAATTTTTTTTGCTTCACCAAAAAGCCCATTTTCCGTAAAAAGTGATTTTTTTCAAAAAAAGTAAATGACTCCTCTAATTAATCGACTAGATCACCAGAACCTTACCCAGTTGTCAGAAACATGATAGGTTCCTTAGTTTTCATGTAGCATGCCTCCAAAGATACATGTTTAGAAATTGCAATTTTTTTGTGCTTCACCAAAAAGCCCATTTTCCGTAAGAAGTGATTTTTTTCAAAAAACAGTAAATGACCCCTCTAATTAATTGACTAGATCACCAGAAACTTCCCCAGTTGTCAGAAACATGATAGTTCCCTTAGTTTTCGCATAGCATGCCTCCAAAGATACATGTTTAGAAATTGCAATTTTTTTTTGCTTCACCAAAAAGCCCATTTTCCGTAAAAAGTGATTTTTTTCAAAAAAAGTAAATTACCCCTCTAATTAATCTACTCGATCACCAGAACCTTCCCCAGTTGTCAGAAACATGATAGGTTCCTTAGTTTTCGAGTAGCATGCCTCCAAAGATATGTGTTTAGAAACTGCAATTTTTTTTGCTTCACCAAAAAGCCCATTTTCCGTAAAAAGTGATTTTTAAAAAAAAAAGTAAATGACTCCTCTAATTAATCGACTCGATCACCAGAACCTTTCCCTGTTGTCAGAAACATGATAGGTTCCTTAGTTTTCGCGTAGCATGCCTCCAAAGATACATGTTTAGAAATTGCAATTTTTTTTTGCTTCACCAAAAAGCCCATTTTCCGTAAAAAGTGAATTTTTTCAAAAAAAGTAAATTACCCCTCTAATTAATCGACTCGATCACCAGAACCTTCCCCAGTTGTCAGAAACATGATAGGTTCCTTAGGTTTCGAGTAGCATGCCTCCAAAGATACATGTTTAGAAATTGCAATTTTTTTTTGCTTCATCAAAAAGCCCATTTTCCGTAAAAAGTGATTTTTTTTAAAAAAAGTAAATGACCCCTCTAATTAATCTACTAGATCACCAGAACCTTCCCGTGTTGTCAGAAACATGATAGGTTCCTTAGTTTTCGTGTAGCATGCCTCCAAAGATATGTGTTTAGAAACTGCAATTTTTTTTGCTTCACCAAAAAGCCCATTTTCCGTAAAAAGTGATTTTTTTCAAAAAAAGTAAATGACTCCTCTAATTAATCGACTAGATCACCAGAACCTTACCCAGTTGTCAGAAACATGATAGGTTCCTTAGTTTTCATGTAGCATGCCTCCAAAGATACATGTTTAGAAATTGCAATTTTTTTGTGCTTCACCAAAAAGCCCATTTTCCGTAAGAAGTGATTTTTTTCAAAAAACAGTAAATGACCCCTCTAATTAATTGACTAGATCACCAGAAACTTCCCCAGTTGTCAGAAACATGATAGTTCCCTTAGTTTTCGCATAGCATGCCTCCAAAGATACATGTTTAGAAATTGCAATTTTTTTTTGCTTCACCAAAAAGCCCATTTTCCGTAAAAAGTGATTTTTTTCAAAAAAAGTAAATTACCCCTCTAATTAATCTACTCGATCACCAGAACCTTCCCCAGTTGTCAGAAACATGATAGGTTCCTTAGTTTTCGAGTAGCATGCCTCCAAAGATATGTGTTTAGAAACTGCAATTTTTTTTGCTTCACCAAAAAGCCCATTTTCCGTAAAAAGTGATTTTTAAAAAAAAAAGTAAATGACTCCTCTAATTAATCGACTAGATCACCAGAACCTTCCACAGTTGTCAAAAACATGATAGGTTCCTTAGTTTTCGAGTAGCATGCCTCCAAAGATACATGTTTAGAAATTGCAATTTTTTTTTGCTTCACCAAAAAGCCCATTTTCCATAAAAAGTGATTTTTTTCAAAAAAGTAAATGACCCCTCTAATTAATCGACTAGATCACCAGAACCTTCCCGTGTTGTCAGAAACATGATAGGTTCTTAGTTTTCGAGTAGCATGCCTCCAAAGATACATGTTTAGAAATTGCAAATTTTTTTTGCTTCACCAAAAAGCACATTTTCCGTAAAAAGTGATTTTTTTCAAAAAAAGTAAATGACCCCTCTCATTAATCGACTAGATCACCAGAACCTTTCCCTGTTGTCAGAAATATGATAGAATTCCAGAACCTTCCCCAGTTGTCAGAAACATAATAGGTTCCTTCGTTTCCGCGTAGCATGACTCCAAAGATACATGTTTAGAATTTGCAATTTTTTTTTTTGCTTCACCAAAAAGCCCATTTTCGATAAAAAGTGATTTTTTTCAAAAAAAGTAAATGACCCCTCTAATTAATCGACTCGATCACCAGAACCTTCCTCAGTTGTCAGAAACATGATAGGTTCCTTAGTTTTCGCTTAGCATGCCTCCAAAGATACATGTTTAGAAATTGCACATTTTTTTGCTTCACCAAAAAGCACATTTTCCGTAAAAAGTGATTTTTTTCAAAAAAAGTAAATGACCCCTCTAATTAATCGACTAGATCATCAGAACCTTTCCCTGTTGTCAGAAATATGATAGGTTACTTAGTTTTCATGTAGCATGCCTCCAAAGATACATGTTTAGAAATTGCAATTTTTTTTTGCTTCACCAAAAAGCCCATTTTCCGTAAAAAGTGATTTTTTTCAAAAAAAGTAAATGACCCCTCTAATTAATCGACTAGATCACCAGAACCTTCCCCAGTTGTCAGAAACATGATAGGTTCCTTAGTTTTCGCGTAGCATGCCTCCAAAGATACATGTTTAGAAATTGCAAATTTTTTTTGCTTCACCAAAAAGCACATTTTCCGTAAAAAGTGATTTTTTTCAAAAAAAGTAAATGACCCCTCTCATTAATCGACTAGATCACCAGAACCTTTCCCTGTTGTCAGAAATATGATAGGTTCCTTAGTTTTCATGTAGCATGCCTCCAAAGATACATGTTTAGAAATTGCAATTTTTTTTGCTTCACCAAAAAGCCCATTTTCCGTAAAAAGTGATTTTTTTCAAAAAAAGTAAATGACCCCTCTAATTAATCGACTCGATCACCAGAACCTTCCCCTGTTGTTAGAAACATGATAGGTTCCTTAGTTTTCACGTAGCATGCCTCCAAAGATACATGTTTAGAAATTGCAATTTTTTTTTGCTTCACCAAAAAGCCCATTTTCCGTAAGAAGTGATTTTTTTCAAAAAACAGTAAATGACCCCTCTAATTAATTGACTAGATCACCAGAACCTTCCCCAGTTGTCAGAAACATGATAGGTTCCTTAGTTTTCGAGTAGCATGCCTCCAAAGATACATGTTTAGAAATTGCAATTTTATTTTGCTTCACCAAAAAGCCCATTTTCCATAAAAAGTGATTTTTTTCAAAAAAGTAAATGACCCCTCTAATTAATCGACTAGATCACCAGAACCTTCCCGTGTTGTCAGAAACATGATAGGTTCCTTAGTTTTCGTGTAGCATGCCTCCAAAGATATGTGTTTAGAAACTGCAATTTTTTTTGCTTCACCAAAAAGCCCATTTTCCGTAAAAAGTGATTTTTAATAAAAAAAGTAAATGACCCCTCTAATTAATCGACTCGATCACCAGAACCTTCCTCAGTTGTCAGAAACATGATAGGTTCCTTAGTTTTCGCTTAGCATGCCTCCAAAGATACATGTTTAGAAATTGCACATTTTTTTGCTTCACCAAAAAGCACATTTTCCGTAAAAAGTGATTTTTTTCAAAAAAAGTAAATGACCCCTCTAATTAATCGACTAGATCATCAGAACCTTTCCCTGTTGTCAGAAATATGATAGGTTACTTAGTTTTCATGTAGCATGCCTCCAAAGATACATGTTTAGAAATTGCAATTTTTTTTTGCTTCACCAAAAAGCCCATTTTCCGTAAAAAGTGATTTTTTTCAAAAAAAGTAAATGACCCCTCTAATTAATCGACTAGATCACCAGAACCTTCCACAGTTGTCAAAAACATGATAGGTTCCTTAGTTTTCGAGTAGCATGCCTCCAAAGATACATGTTTAAAAACTGCAATTTTTTTTTGCTTCACCAAAAAGCTAATTTTCCGTAAAAAGTGATTTTTAAATAAAAAAGTAAATGACCACTCTAATTAATCGACTAGATCACCAGAACCTTCCCCAGTTGTCAGAAACATGATAGGTCCCTTAGTTTTCGCATAGCATGCCTCCAAAGATACATGTTTAGAAATTGCAATTTTTTTTGGTTCACCAAAAAGCCCATTTTCCGTAAAAAGTGATTTTTTTCAAAAAAAGTAAATGACCCCTCTAATTAATCGACTAGATCACCAGAAACTTCCCCAGTTGTCAGAAACATGATAGGTCCCTTAGTTTTCGCATAGCATGCCTCCAAAGATACATGTTTAGAAATTGCAATTTTTTTTTTGCTTCACCAAAAAGCACATTTTCCGTAAAAAGTGATTTTTTTCAAAAAAAGTAAATGACCCCTCTAATTAATCGACTAGATCATCAGAACCTTTCCCTGTTGTCAGAAATATGATAGGTTACTTAGTTTTCATGTAGCATGCCTCCAAAGATACATGTTTAGAAATTGCAATTTTTTTTTGCTTCACCAAAAAGCCCATTTTCCGTAAAAAGTGATTTTTTTCAAAAAAAGTAAATGACCCCTCTAATTAATCGACTAGATCACCAGAACCTTCCACAGTTGTCAAAAACATGATAGGTTCCTTAGTTTTCGAGTAGCATGCCTCCAAAGATACATGTTTAAAAACTGCAATTTTTTTTTGCTTCACCAAAAAGCTAATTTTCCGTAAAAAGTGATTTTTAAATAAAAAAGTAAATGACCACTCTAATTAATCGACTAGATCACCAGAACCTTCCCCAGTTGTCAGAAACATGATAGGTCCCTTAGTTTTCGCATAGCATGCCTCCAAAGATACATGTTTAGAAATTGCAATTTTTTTTGGTTCACCAAAAAGCCCATTTTCCGTAAAAAGTTATTTTTTTCAAAAAAAGTAAATGACCCCTCTAATTAATCGACTAGATCACCAGAAACTTCCCCAGTTGTCAGAAACATGATAGGTCCCTTAGTTTTCGCATAGCATGCCTCCAAAGATACATGTTTAGAAATTGCAATTTTTTTTTTGCTTCACCAAAAAGCCCATTTTCCGTAAAAAGTGATTTTTTTCAAAAAAAGTAAATTACCCCTCTAATTAATAGACTAGATCACCAGAACCTTCCCGTGTTGTCAGAAACATGATAGGTTCCTTAGTTTACGTGTAGCATGCCTCCAAAGATATGTGTTTAGAAACTGCAATTTTTTTTGCTTCACCAAAAAGCCCATTTTCCGTAAAAAGTGATTTTTAAAAAAAAAAGTAAATGACCACTCTAATTAATTGACTAGATCACCAGAACCTTCCCCAGTTGTCAGAAACATGATAGGTTCCTTTGTTTTCGAGTAGCATGCCTCCAAAGATACATGTTTAGAAATTGCAATTTTTTTTTGCTTCACCAAAAAGCCCATTTTCCGTAAAAAGTGATTTTTTAAAAAAAAAGTAAATGACCCCTCTAATTAATCGACTAGATCACCAGAACCTTCCCGTGTTGTCAGAAACATGATAGGTTCCTTAGTTTTCATGTAGCATGCCTCCAAAGATACATGTTTAGAAATTGCAAAATTTTTTTGCTTCACCAAAAAGCACATTTTCCGTAAAAAGTTATTTTTTTCAAAAAAAGTAAATGACCCCTCTAATTAATCGACTAGATCACCAGAACCTTCCACAGTTGTCAAAAACATGATAGGTTCCTTAGTTTTCGAGTAGCATGCCTCCAAAGATACATGTTTAAAAACTGCAATTTTTTTTTGCTTCACCAAAAAGCTAATTTTCCGTAAAAAGTGATTTTTAAATAAAAAAGTAAATGACCACTCTAATTAATCGACTAGATCACCAGAAACTTCCCCAGTTGTCAGAAACATGATAGGTCCCTTAGTTTTCGCATAGCATGCCTCCAAAGATACATGTTTAGAAATTGCAATTTTTTTTGGTTCACCAAAAAGCCCATTTTCCGTAAAAAAGTGATTTTTTTCAAAAAAAGTAAATGACCCCTCTAATTAATCGACTAGATCACCAGAAACTTCCCCAGTTGTCAGAAACATGACAGGTCCCTTAGTTTTCTCATAGCATGCCTCCAAAGATACATGTTTAGAAATTGCAATTTTTTTTTTGCTTCACCAAAAAGCCCATTTTCCGTAAAAAGTGATTTTTTTCAAAAAAAGTAAATTACCCCTCTAATTAATCGACTAGATTACCAGAACCTTCCCGTGTTGTCAGAAACATGATAGGTTCCTTAGTTTTTGTGTAGCATGCCTCCAAAGATATGTGTTTAGAAACTGCAATTTTTTTTGCTTCACCAAAAAGCCCATTTTCCGTAAAAAGTGATTTTTAAAAAAAAAAGTAAATGACCACTCTAATTAATTGACTAGATCACCAGAACCTTCCCCAGTTGTCAGAAACATGATAGGTTCCTTTGTTTTCGAGTAGCATGCCTCCAAAGATACATGTTTAGAAATTGCAATTTTTTTTTGCTTTACCAAAAAGCCCATTTTCCGTAAAAAGTGATTTTTTAAAAAAAAAGTAAATGACCCCTCTAATTAATCGACTAGATCACCAGAACCTTCCCGTGTTGTCAGAAACATGATAGGTTCCTTAGTTTTCGTGTAGTATGCCTCCAAAGATATGTGTTTAGAAACTGCAATTTTTTTTGCTTCACCAAAAAGCCCATTTTCGATAAAAAGTGATTTTTTCAAAAAAAGTAAATGACCACTCTAATTAATCGACTAGATCACCAGAACCTTCCCCAGTTGTCAGAAACATGATAGGTTCCTTTGTTTTCGAGTAGCATGCCTCCAAAGATATATGTTTAGAAATTGCAATTTTATTTTGCTTCACCAAAAAGCCCATTTTCCGTAAAAAGTGATTTTTTTAAAAAAAAAAGTAAATGACCCCTCTAATTAATCGACTCGATCACCAGAAACTTACTCAGTTGTCAGAAACATGATAGGTTCCTTAGTTTTCATGTAGCATGCCTCCAAAGATACATGTTTAGAAATTGCAATTTTTTTTTGCTTCACCAAAAAGACCATTTTCCGTAAGAAGTGATTTTTTTCAAAAAACAGTAAATGACCCCTCTAATTAATTGACTAGATCACCAGAAACTTCCACAGTTGTCAGAAACATGATAGGTTCCTTAGTTTTCACGTAGCATGCCTCCAAAGATACATGTTTAGAAATTGCAATTTTTTTTTGCTTCACCAAAAAGCCCATTTTCCGTAAAAAGTGATTTTTTTCAAAAAAAGTAAATGACCCCTCTAATTAATCGACTCAATCACCAGAACCTTCCTCAGTTGTCAGAAACATGATAGGTTCCTTAGTTTTCACGTAGCATGCCTCCAAAGATACAGGTTTAGAAATTGCACATTTTTTTTTGCTTCACCAAAAAGCCCATTTTCCGTAAAAAGTGATTTTTTTCAAAAAAAGTAAATGACCCCTCTAATTAATCGACTAGATCACCAGAACCTTCCACAGTTGTCAAAAACATGATAGGTTCCTTAGTTTTCGAGTAGCATGCCTCCAAAGATACATGTTTAAAAACTGCAATTTTTTTTTGCTTCACCAAAAAGCTAATTTTCCGTAAAAAGTGATTTTTAAATAAAAAAGTAAATGACCACTCTCATTAATCGACTAGATCACCAGAACCTTCCCAAGTTGTCAGACACATGATAGGTTCCTTTGTTTTCGAGTAGCATGCCTCCAAAGATACATGTTTAGAAATTGCAATTTTTTTTTGCTTCACCAAAAAGCCCATTTTCCGTAAAAAGTGATTTTTAAAAAAAAAAGTAAATGACCCCTCTAATTAATCGACTAGATCACCAGAACCTTCCCGTGTTGTCAGAAACATGATAGGTTCCTTAGTTTTCGTGTAGCATGCCTCCAAAGATATGTGTTTAGAAACTGCAATTTTTTTTGCTTCACCAAAAAGCCCATTTTCGATAAAAAGTGATTTTTTTCAAAAAAAGTAAATGACCCCTCTAATTAATCGACTCGATCACCAGAACCTTCCTCAGTTGTCAGAAACATGATAGGTTCCTTAGTTTTTCGCGTAGCATGCCTCCAAAGATACATGTTTAGAAATTGCAATTTTTTTTGCTTCACCAAAAAGCCCATTTTCCGTAAAAAGTGATTTTTTTTAAAAAAAGTAAATGACTCCTCTAATTAATCGACTAGATCACCAGAACCTTCCCGTGTTGTCAGAAACATGATAGGTTCCTTAGTTTTCGTGTAGCATGCCTCCAAAGATATGTGTTTAGAAACTGCAATTTTTTTTGCTTCACCAAAAAGCCCATTTTCCGTAAAAAGTGATTTTTTTCAAAAAAAAGTAAATGACCCCTCTAATTAATCGACTAGATCACCAGAAACTTCCCCAGTTGTCAGAAACATGACAGGTCCCTTAGTTTTCGCATAGCATGCCTCCAAAGATACATGTTTAGAAATTGCAATTTTTTTTTGCTTCACCAAAAAGCCCATTTTCCGTAAAAAGTGATTTTTTTAAAAAAAAGTAAATGACCCCTCTAATTAATCGACTAGATCACCAGAACCTTCCCGTGTTGTCAGAAACATGATAGGTTCCTTAGTTTTCGTGTAGCATGCCTCCAAAGATATGTGTTTAGAAACTGTAATTTTTTTTGCTTCACCAAAAAGCCCATTTTCGATAAAAAGTGATTTTTTTCAAAAAAAGTAAATGACCCCTCTAATTAATCGACTCGATCACCAGAACCTTACTCAGTTGTCAGAAACATGATAGGTTCCTTAGTTTTCACGTAGCATGCCTCCAAAGATACAGGTTTAGAAATTGCACATTTTTTTTGCTTCACCAAAAAGCCCATTTTCCGTAAAAAGTAATTTTTAAAAAAAAAAGTAAATGACCACTCTAATTAATCGACTAGATCACCAGAACCTTCCCCAGTTGTCAGAAACATGATAGGTTCCTTTGTTTTCGAGTAGCATGCCTCCAAAGATATATGTTTAGAAATTGCAATTTTATTTTGCTTCACCAAAAAGCCCATTTTCCGTAAAAAGTGATTTTTTAAAAAAAAAAAGTAAATGACCCCTCTAATTAATCGACTCGATCACCAGAAACTTACTCAGTTGTCAGAAACATGATAGGTTCCTTAGTTTTCATGTAGCATGCCTCCAAAGATACATGTTAAAAATTGCAATTTTTTTTGCTTCACCAAAAAGACCATTTTCCGTAAGAAGTGATTTTTTTCAAAAAACAGTAAATGACCCCTCTAATTAATTGACTAGATCACCAGAACCTTCCACAGTTGTCAGAAACATGATAGGTTCCTTAGTTTTCACGTAGCATGCCTCCAAAGATACAGGTTTAGAAATTGCACATTTTTTTTTGCTTCACCAAAAAGCCCATTTTCCGTAACAAGTGATTTTTTTCAAAAAAAGTAAATGACCCCTCTAATTAATCGACTAGATCACCAGAACCTTCCACAGTTGTCAAAAACATGATAGGTTCCTTAGTTTTCGAGTAGCATGCCTCCAAAGATACATGTTTAAAAACTGCAATTTTTTTTTGCTTCACCAAAAAGCTAATTTTCCGTAAAAAGTGATTTTTAAATAAAAAAGTAATTGACCACTCTAATTAATCGACTAGATCACCAGAACCTTCCCCAGTTGTCAGAAACATGATAGGTTCCTTTGTTTTCGAGTAGCATGCCTCCAAAGATACATGTTTAGAAATTGCAATTTTTTTTTGCTTCACCAAAAAGCCCATTTTCCGTAAAAAGTGATTTTTAAAAAAAAAAGTAAATGACCCCTCTAATTAATCGACTAGATCACCAGAACCTTCCCGTGTTGTCAGAAACATGATAGGTTCCTTAGTTTTCGTGTAGCATGCCTCCAAAGATATGTGTTTAGAAACTGAAATTTTTTTTGCTTCACCAAAAAGCCCATTTTCCGTAAAAAGTGATTTTTTTCAAAAAAAGTAAATTACCCCTCTAATTAATCGACTCGATCACCAGAACCTTCCTCAGTTGTCAGAAACATGATAGGTTCCTTAGTTTTTCGCGTAGCATGCATCCAAAGATACATGTTTAGAAATTGCAATTTTTTTTGCTTCACCAAAAAGCCCATTTTCGTAAAAAGTGATTTTTTTTAAAAAAAGTAAATGACTCCTCTAATTAATCGACTAGATCACCAGAACCTTCCCGTGTTGTCAGAAACATGATAGGTTCCTTAGTTTTCGTGTAGCATGCCTCCAAAGATATGTGTTTAGAAACTGCAATTTTTTTTGCTTCACCAAAAAGCCCATTTTCCGTAAAAAGTGATTTTTTAAAAAAAAAGTAAATGACTCCTCTAATTAATCGACTAGATCACCAGAACCTTCCCCAGTTGTCAGAAACATGATAGGTTCCTTTGTTTTCGAGTAGCATGCCTCCAAAGATACATGTTTAGAAATTGCAATTTTCTTTTTGCTTCACCAAAAAGCCCATTTTCCGTAAAAAAGTGATTTTTAATAAAAAAAGTAAATGACCACTCTGATTAATCGACTAGATCACCAGAACCTTCCCCAGTTGTCAGAAACATGATAGGTTCCTTCGTTTCCGCGTAGCATGACTCCAAAGATACATGTTTAGAAATTGCAATTTTTTTTTTGCTTCACCAAAAAGCCCATTTTCGATAAAAAGTGATTTTTTTCAAAAAAAGTAAATGACCCCTCTAATTAATCGACTCGATCCCAAGAACCTTCCTCAGTTGTCAGAAACATGATAGGTTCCTTAGTTTTCGCGTAGCATGCCTCCAAAGATACATGTTTAAAAACTGCAATTTTTTTTTGCTTCACCAAAAAGCTAATTTTCCGTAAAAAGTGATTTTTAAATAAAAAAGTAAATGACCACTCTAATTAATCGACTAGATCACCAGAAACTTCCCCAGTTGTCAGAAACATGATAGGTCCCTTAGTTTTCGCATAGCATGCCTCCAAAGATACATGTTTAGAAATTGCAATTTTTTTTGGTTCACCAAAAAGCCCATTTTCCGTAAAAAGTGATTTTTTTCAAAAAAAGTAAATGACCCCTCTAATTAATCGACTAGATCACCAGAAACTTCCCCAGTTGTCAGAAACATGACAGGTCCCTTAGTTTTCGCATAGCATGCCTCCAAAGATACATGTTTAGAAATTGCAATTTTTTTTTGCTTCACCAAAAAGCCCATTTTCCGTAAAAAGTGATTTTTTTAAAAAAAAGTAAATGACCCCTCTAATTAATCGACTAGATCACCAGAACCTTCCCGTGTTGTCAGAAACATGATAGGTTCCTTAGTTTTCGTGTAGCATGCCTCCAAAGATATGTGTTTAGAAACTGCAATTTTTTTTGCTTCACCAAAAAGCCCATTTTCGATAAAAAGTGATTTTTTTCAAAAAAAGTAAATGACCCCTCTAATTAATCGACTCGATCACCAGAACCTTACTCAGTTGTCAGAAACATGATAGGTTCCTTAGTTTTCACGTAGCATGCCTCCAAAGATACAGGTTTAGAAATTGCACTTTTTTTTTGCTTCACCAAAAAGCCCATTTTCCGTAAAAAGTGATTTTTAAAAAAAAAAGTAAATGACCACTCTAATTAATCGACTAGATCACCAGAACCTTCCCCAGTTGTCAGAAACATGATAGGTTCCTTTGTTTTCGAGTAGCATGCCTCCAAAGATATATGTTTAGAAATTGCAATTTTATTTTGCTTCACCAAAAAGCCCATTTTCCGTAAAAAGTGATTTTTTAAAAAAAAAAAGTAAATGACCCCTCTAATTAATCGACTCGATCACCAGAAACTTACTCAGTTGTCAGAAACATGATAGGTTCCTTAGTTTTCATGTAGCATGCCTCCAAAGATACATGTTTAGAAATTGCAATTTTTTTTTGCTTCACCAAAAAGACCATTTTCCGTAAGAAGTGATTTTTTTCAAAAAACAGTAAATGACCCCTCTAATTAATTGACTAGATCACCAGAACCTTTCACAGTTGTCAGAAACATGATAGGTTCCTTAGTTTTCACGTAGCATGCCTCCAAAGATACATGTTTAGAAATTGCAATTTTTTTTTGCTTCACCAAAAAGCCCATTTTCCGTAAAAAGTGATTTTTTTCAAAAAAAGTAAATGACCCCTCTAATTAATCGACTCAATCACCAGAACCTTCCTCAGTTGTCAGAAACATGATAGGTTCCTTAGTTTTCACGTAGCATGCCTCCAAAGATACAGGTTTAGAAATTGCACATTTTTTTTTGCTTCACCAAAAAGCCCATTTTCCGTAAAAAGTGATTTTTTTCAAAAAAAAGTAAATGACCCCTCTAATTAATCGACTAGATCACCAGAACCTTCCACAGTTGTCAAAAACATGATAGGTTCCTTAGTTTTCGAGTAGCATGCCTCCAAAGATACATGTTTAAAAACTGCAATTTTTTTTTGCTTCACCAAAAAGCTAATTTTCCGTAAAAAGTGATTTTTAAATAAAAAAGTAAATGACCACTCTAATTAATCGACTAGATCACCAGAACCTTCCCCAGTTGTCAGAAACATGATAGGTTCCTTAGTTTTCGTGTAGCATGCCTCCAAAGATATGTGTTTAGAAACTGAAATTTTTTTTGCTTCACCAAAAAGCCCATTTTCCGTAAAAAGTGATTTTTTTCAAAAAAAGTAAATTACCCCTCTAATTAATCGACTCGATCACCAGAACCTTCCTCAGTTGTCAGAAACATGATAGGTTCCTTAGTTTTTCGCGTAGCATGCATCCAAAGATACATGTTTAGAAATTGCAATTTTTTTTGCTTCACCAAAAAGCCCATTTTCCGTAAAAAGTGATTTTTTTAAAAAAAAGTAAATGACTCCTCTAATTAATCGACTAGATCACCAGAACCTTCCCGTGTTGTCAGAAACATGATAGGTTCCTTAGTTTTCGTGTAGCATGCCTCCAAAGATATGTGTTTAGAAACTGCAATTTTTTTTGCTTCACCAAAAAGCCCATTTTCCGTAAAAAGTGATTTTTTTAAAAAAAAGTAAATGACTCCTCTAATTAATCGACTAGATCACCAGAACCTTCCCCAGTTGTCAGAAACATGATAGGTTCCTTTGTTTTCGAGTAGCATGCCTCCAAAGATACATGTTTAGAAATTGCAATTTTCTTTTTGCTTCACCAAAAAGCCCATTTTCCGTAAAAAGTGATTTTTAATAAAAAAAGTAAATGACCACTCTAATTAATCGACTAGATCACCAGAACCTTCCCCAGTTGTCAGAAACATGATAGGTTCCTTCGTTTCCGCGTAGCATGACTCCAAAGATACATGTTTAGAAATTGCAATTTTTTTTTTGCTTCACCAAAAAGCCCATTTTCGATAAAAAGTGATTTTTTTCAAAAAAAGTAAATGACCCCTCTAATTAATCGACTCGATCCCAAGAACCTTCCTCAGTTGTCAGAAACATGATAGGTTCCTTAGTTTTCGCGTAGCATGCCTCCAAAGATACATGTTTAGAAATTGCACATTTTTTTTGCTTCACCAAAAAGCACATTTTCCGTAAAAAGTGATTTTTTTCAAAAAAAGTAAATGACCCCTCTAATTAATCGACAAGATCACCAGAACCTTTCCCTGTTGTCAGAAATATGATAGGTTCCATAGTTTTCATGTAGCATGCCTCCAAAGATACATGTTTAGAAATTGCAATTTTTTTTTGCTTCACCAAAAAGCCCATTTTCCGTAAAAAGTGATTTTTTTCAAAAAAAGTAAATGACCCCTCTAATTAATCGACTAGATCACCAGAACCTTCCACAGTTGTCAAAAACATGATAGGTTCCTTAGTTTTCGAGTAGCATGCCTCCAAAGATACATGTTTAAAAACTGCAATTTTTTTTTGCTTCACCAAAAAGCTAATTTTCCGTAAAAAGTGATTTTTAAATAAAAAAGTAAATGACCACTCTAATTAATCGACTAGATCACCAGAAACTTCCCCAGTTGTCAGAAACATGATAGGTCCCTTTGTTTTCGCATAGCATGCCTCCAAAGATACATGTTTAGAAATTGCAATTTTTTTTTTGCTTCACCAAAAAGCCCATTTTCCGTAAAAAGTGATTTTTTTCAAAAAAAGTAAATTACCCCTCTAATTAATCGACTAGATCACCAGAACCTTCCCGTGTTGTCAGAAACATGATAGGTTCCTTAGTTTTTGTGTAGCATGCCTCCAAAGATATGTGTTTAGAAACTGCAATTTTTTTGCTTCACCAAAAAGCCCATTTTCCGTAAAAAGTGATTTTTAAAAAAAAAAGTAAATGACCACTCTAATTAATTGACTAGATCACCAGAACCTTACTCAGTTGTCAGAAACATGATAGGTTCCTTAGTTTTCACGTAGCATGCCTCCAAAGATACAGGTTTAGAAATTGCACATTTTTTTTGCTTCACCAAAAAGCCCATTTTCCGTAAAAAGTGATTTTTAAAAAAAAAAGGAAATGACCACTCTAATTAATCGACTAGATCACCAGAACCTTCCCCAGTTGTCAGAAACATGATAGGTTCCTTTGTTTTCGAGTAGCATGCCTCCAAAGATACATGTTTAGAAATTGCAATTTTTTTTTGCTTCACCAAAAAGCACATTTTCCGTAAAAAGTGATTTTTTTCAAAAAAAGTAAATGACCCCTCTAATTAATCGACTAGATCACCAGAACCTTAAAAGTTGTCAAAAACATGATAGGTTCCTTAGTTTTCGAGTAGCATGCCTCCAAAGATACATGTTTAAAAACTGCAATTTTTTTTTGCTTCACCAAAAAGCTAATTTTCCGTAAAAAGTGATTTTTAAATAAAAAAGTAAATGACCACTCTAATTAATCGACTAGATCACCAGAAACTTCCCCAGTTGTCAGAAACATGATAGGTCCCTTAGTTTTCGCATAGCATGCCTCCAAAGATACATGTTTAGAAATTGCAATTTTTTTTGGTTCACCAAAAAGCCCATTTTCCGTAAAAAGTGATTTTTTTCAAAAAAAGTAAATGACCCCTCTAATTAATCGACTAGATCACCAGAAACTTCCCCAGTTGTCAGAAACATGACAGGTCCCTTAGTTTTCGCATAGCATGTCTCCAAAGATACATGTTTAGAAATTGCAATTTTTTTTTTGCTTCACCAAAAAGCCCATTTTCCGTAAAAAGTGATTTTTTTCAAAAAAAGTAAATTACCCCTCTAATTAATCGACTAGATCACCAGAACCTTCCCGTGTTGTCAGAAACATGATAGGTTCCTTAGTTTTTGTGTAGCATGCCTCCAAAGATATGTGTTTAGAAACTGCAATTTTTTTTGCTTCACCAAAAAGCCCATTTTCCGTAAAAAGTGATTTTTAAAAAAAAAAGTAAATGACCACTCTAATTAATTGACTAGATCACCAGAACCTTCCCCAGTTGTCATAAACATGATAGGTTCCTTTGTTTTCGAGTAGCATGCCTCCAAAGATACATGTTTAGAAATTGCAATTTTTTTTTGCTTCACCAAAAAGCCCATTTTCCGTAAAAAGTGATTTTTTAAAAAAAAAGTAAATGACCCCTCTAATTAATCGACTAGATCACCAGAACCTTCCCGTGTTGTCAGAAACATGATAGGTTCCTTAGTTTTCGTGTAGCATGCCTCCAAAGATATGTGTTTAGAAACTGCAATTTTTTTTGCTTCACCAAAAAGCCCATTTTCGATAAAAAGTGATTTTTTTCAAAAAAAGTAAATGACCCCTCTAATTAATCGACTCGATCACCAGAACCTTACTCAGTTGTCAGAAACATGATAGGTTCCTTAGTTTTCACGTAGCATGCCTCCAAAGATACAGGTTTAGAAATTGCACATTTTTTTTGCTTCACCAAAAAGCCCATTTTCCGTAAAAAGTGATTTTTAAAAAAAAAAGTAAATGACCCCTCTAATTAATCGACTAGATAACCAGAACCTTCCCCAGTTGTCAGAAACATGATAGGTTCCTTTGTTTTCGAGTAGCATGCCTCCAAAGATATATGTTTAGAAATTGCAATTTTATTTTGCTTCACCAAAAAGCCCATTTTCCGTAAAAAAAGATTTTTTTTAAAAAAAAAGTAAATGACCCCTCTAATTAATCGACTCGATCACCAGAAACTTACTCAGTTGTCAGAAACATGATAGGTTCCTTATTTTTCGAGTAGCATGCCTCCAAAGATACATGTTTAGAAATTGCAATTTTTTTTTGCTTCAGCAAAAAGACCATTTTCCGTAAGAAGTGATTTTTTTCAAAAAACAGTAAATGACCCCTCTAATTAATTGACTAGATCACCAGAACCTTCCACAGTTGTCAGAAACATGATAGGTTCCTTAGTTTTCACGTAGCATGCCTCCAAAGATACATGTTTAGAAATTGCAATTTTTTTTTGCTTCACCAAAAAGCCCATTTTCCGTAAAAAGTGATTTTTTTCAAAAAAAGTAAATGACCCCTCTAATTAATCGACTCAATCACCAGAACCTTCCTCAGTTGTCAGAAACATGATAGGTTCCTTAGTTTTCACGTAGCATGCCTCCAAAGATACAGGTTTAGAAATTGCAATTTTTTTTTGCTTCACCAAAAAGCCCATTTTCCGTAAAAAGTGATTTTTTAAAAAAAAAGTAAATGACCCCTCTAATTAAACGACCAGATCACCAGAACCTTACTCAGTTGTCAGAAACATGATAGGTTCCTTAATTTTCACGTAGCATGCCTCCAAAGATACAGGTTTAGAAACTGTAATTTTTTTTGCTTCACCAAAAAGCCCATTTTCCGTAAAAAGTGATTTTTTTAAAAAAAAGTAAATGACCACTCTAATTAATCGACTCGATCACCAGAACCTTACTCAGTTGTCAGAAACATGATAGGTTCCTTAGTTTTCACGTAGCATGCCTCCAAAGATACAGGTTTAGAAATTGCACATTTTTTTTGCTTCACCAAAAAGCCCATTTTCCGTAAAAAGTGATTTTTAAAAAAAAAAGTAAATGACCCCTCTAATTAATCGACTAGATAACCAGAACCTTCCCCAGTTGTCAGAAACATGATAGGTTCCTTTGTTTTCGAGTAGCATGCCTCCAAAGATATATGTTTAGAAATTGCAATTTTATTTTGCTTCACCAAAAAGCCCATTTTCCGTAAAAAAAGATTTTTTTAAAAAAAAAAGTAAATGACCCCTCTAATTAATCGACTCGATCACCAGAACCTTACTCAGTTGTCAGAAACATGATAGGTTCCTTAATTTTCACGTAGCATGCCTCCAAAGATACAGGTTTAGAAACTGTAATTTTTTTTGCTTCACCAAAAAGCCCATTTTCCGTAAAAAGTGATTTTTTTAAAAAAAAGTAAATGACCACTCTAATTAATCGACTAGATCACCAGAACCTTCCCAAGTTGTCAGAAACATGATAGGTTCCTTAGTTTTCGAGTAGCATGCCTCCAAAGATACATGTTTAGAAATTGCAATTTTTTTTTGCTTCACCAAAAAGCCCATTTTCCATAAAAAGTGATTTTTTTCAAAAAAGTAAATGACCCCTCTAATTAATCGACTAGATCACCAGAACCTTCCCGTGTTGTCAGAAACATGATAGGTTCCTCAGTTTTCGTGTAGCATGCCTCCAAAGATACGTGTTTAGAAACTGCAATTTTATTTGCTTCACCAAAAAGCCCATTTTCCGTAAAAAGTGATTTTTTTAAAAAAAAGTAAATGACCCCTCTAATTAATCGACTAGATCACCAGAACCTTCCCGTGTTGTCAGAAACATGATAGGTTCCTTAGTTTTCGTGTAGCATGCCTCCAAAGATATGTGTTTAGAAACTGCAATTTTTTTTGCTTCACCAAAAAGCCCATTTTCCGTAAAAAGTGATTTTTTTAAAAAAAAGTAAATGACCACTCTAATTAATCGACTAGATCACCAGAACCTTCCCCAGTTGTCAGAAACATGATAGGTTCCTTTGTTTTCGAGTAGCATGCCTCCAAAGATATATGTTTAGAAATTGCAATTTTATTTTGCTTCACCAAAAAGCCCATTTTCCGTAAAAAGTGATTTTTTAAAAAAAAAAAGTAAATGACCCCTCTAATTAATCGACTCGATCACCAGAAACTTACTCAGTTGTCAGAAACATGATAGGTTCCTTAGTTTTCATGTAGCATGCCTCCAAAGATACATGTTTAGAAATTGCAATTTTTTTTTGCTTCACCAAAAAGACCATTTTCCGTAAGAAGTGATTTTTTTCAAAAAACAGTAAATGACCCCTCTAATTAATTGACTAGATCACCAGAACCTTCCACAGTTGTCAGAGACATGATAGGTTCCTTAGTTTTCACGTAGCATGCCTCCAAAGATACATGTTTAGAAATTGCACATTTTTTTTGCTTCACCAAAAAGCCCATTTTCCGTAAAAAGTGATTTTTAAAAAAAAAAGTAAATGACCACTGTAATTAATCGACTAGATCACCAGAACCTTCCCCAGTTGTCAGAAACATGATAGGTTCCTTAGTTTTCGAGTAGCATGCCTCCAAAGACACATGTTTAGAAATTGCAATTTTTTTTTGCTTCACCAAAAAGCCCATTTTCCGTAAAAAGTGATTTTTTTCAAAAAAAGTAAATTACCCCTCTAATTAATCGACTCGATCACCAGAACCTTCCCCAGTTGTCAGAAACATGATAGGTTCCTTAGTTTTCGAGTAGCATGCCTCCAAAGATACATGTTTAGAAATTGCAATTTTTTTTTGCTTCACCAAAAAGCCCTTTTTCCGTAAAAAGTGATTTTTTTAAAAAAAAGTAAATGACCCCTCTAATTAATCGACCAGATCACCAGAACCTTACTCAGTTGTCAGAAACATGATAGGTTCCTTAATTTTCACGTAGCATGCCTCCAAAGATACAGGTTTAGAAACTGTAATTTTTTTTGCTTCACCAAAAAGCCCATTTTCCGTAAAAAGTGATTTTTTTAAAAAAAAGTAAATGACCACTCTAATTAATCGACTAGATCACCAGAACCTTCCCAAGTTGTCAGAAACATGATAGGTTCCTTAGTTTTCGAGTAGCATGCCTCCAAAGATACATGTTTAGAAATTGCAATTTTTTTTTGCTTCACCAAAAAGCCCATTTTCCATAAAAAGTGATTTTTTTCAAAAAAGTAAATGACCCCTCTAATTAATCGACTAGATCACCAGAACCTTCCCGTGTTGTCAGAAACATGATAGGTTCCTCAGTTTTCGTGTAGCATGCCTCCAAAGATACGTGTTTAGAAACTGCAATTTTATTTGCTTCACCAAAAAGCCCATTTTCCGTAAAAAGTGATTTTTTTAAAAAAAAGTAAATGACCCCTCTAATTAATCGACTAGATCACCAGAACCTTCCAGTGTTGTCAGAAACATGATAGGTTCCTTAGTTTTCGTGTAGCATGCCTCCAAAGATATGTGTTTAGAAACTGCAATTTTTTTTGCTTCACCAAAAAGCCCATTTTCCGTAAAAAGTGATTTTTAATAAAAAAAGTAAATGACCACTCTAATTAATCGACTAGATCACCAGAACCTTCCCCAGTTGTCAGAAACATGATAGGTTCCTTCGTTTCCGCGTAGCATGACTCCAAAGATACATGTTTAGAAATTGCAATTTTTTTTTGCTTCACCAAAAAGCCCATTTTTGATAAAAAGTGATTTTTTTCAAAAAAAGTAAATGACCCCTCTAATTAATCGACTCGATCACCAGAACCTTCCTCAGTTTTCAGAAACATGATAGGTTCCTTAGTTTTCACGTAGCATGCCTCCAAAGATACATGTTTAGAAATTGCAAATTTTTTTTGCTTCACCAAAAAGCACATTTTCCGTAAAAAGTGATTTTTTTCAAAAAAAGTAAATGACCCCTCTAATTAATCGACTAGATCACCAGAACCTTTCCCTGTTGTCAGAAATATGATAGGTTCCTTAGTTTTCATGTAGCATGCCTTCAAAGATACATGTTTAGAAATTGCTATTTTTTTTTGCTTCACCAAAAAGCCCATTTTCCGTAAAAAGTGATTTTTTTCAAAAAAAGTAAATGACCCCTCTAATTAATCGACTAGATCACCAGAACCTTCCACAGTTGTCAAAAACATGATAGGTTCCTTAGTTTTCGAGTAGCATGCCTCCAAAGATACATGTTTAAAAACTGCAATTTTTTTTTGCTTCACCAAAAAGCTAATTTTCCGTAAAAAGTGATTTTTAAATAAAAAAGTAAATGACCACTCTAATTAATCGACTAGATCACCAGAACCTTCCCCAGTTGTCAGAAACATGATAGGTTCCTTTGTTTTCGAGTAGCATGCCTCCAAAGATACATGTTTAGAAATTGCAATTTTTTTTTGCTTCACCAAAAAGCCCATTTTCCGTAAAAAGTGATTTTTTTCAAAAAAAGTAAATGACCCCTCTAATTAATCGACTCAATCACCAGAACCTTCCTCAGTTGTCAGAAACATGATAGGTTCCTTAGTTTTCACGTAGCATGCCTCCAAAGATACAGGTTTAGAAATTGCACATTTTTTTTGCTTCACCAAAAAGCCCATTTTCCGTAAAAAGTGATTTTTAAAAAAAAAAGGAAATGACCACTCTAATTAATCGACTAGATCACCAGAACCTTCCCCAGTTGTCAGAAACATGATAGGTTCCTTTGTTTTCGAGTAGCATGCCTCCAAAGATACATGTTTAGAAATTGCAATTTTTTTTTGCTTCACCAAAAAGCCCATTTTCCGTAAAAAGTGATTTTTTTCAAAAAAAGTAAATGACCCCTCTAATTAATCGACTAGATCACCAGAACCTTAAAAGTTGTCAAAAACATGATAGGTTCCTTAGTTTTCGAGCAGCATGCCTCCAAAGATACATGTTTAAAAACTGCAATTTTTTTTTGCTTCACCAAAAAGCTAATTTTCCGTAAAAAGTGATTTTTAAATAAAAAAGTAAATGACCACTCTAATTAATCGACTAGATCACCAGAAACTTCCCCAGTTGTCAGAAACATGATAGGTCCCTTAGTTTTCGCATAGCATGCCTCCAAAGATACATGTTTAGAAATTGCAATTTTTTTTGGTTCACCAAAAAGCCCATTTTCCGTAAAAAGTGATTTTTTTCAAAAAAAGTAAATGACCCCTCTAATTAATCGACTAGATCACCAGAAACTTCCCCAGTTGTCAGAAACATGACAGGTCCCTTAGTTTTCGCATAGCATGTCTCCAAAGATACATGTTTAGAAATTGCAATTTTTTTTTTGCTTCACCAAAAAGCCCATTTTCCGTAAAAAGTGATTTTTTTCAAAAAAAGTAAATTACCCCTCTAATTAATCGACTAGATCACCAGAACCTTCCCGTGTTGTCAGAAACATGATAGGTTCCTTAGTTTTTGTGTAGCATGCCTCCAAAGATATGTGTTTAGAAACTGCAATTTTTTTTGCTTCACCAAAAAGCCCATTTTCCGTAAAAAGTGATTTTTAAAAAAAAAAGTAAATGACCACTCTAATTAATTGACTAGATCACCAGAACCTTCCCCAGTTGTCAGAAACATGATAGGTTCCTTTGTTTTCGAGTAGCATGCCTCCAAAGATACATGTTTAGAAATTGCAATTTTTTTTTGCTTCACCAAAAAGCCCATTTTCCGTAAAAAGTGATTTTTTAAAAAAAAAGTAAATGACCCCTCTAATTAATCGACTAGATCACCAGAACCTTCCCGTGTTGTCAGAAACATGATAGGTTCCTTAGTTTTCGTGTAGCATGCCTCCAAAGATATGTGTTTAGAAACTGCAATTTTTTTTGCTTCACCAAAAAGCCCATTTTCGATAAAAAGTGATTTTTTTCAAAAAAAGTAAATGACCCCTCTAATTAATCGACTCGATCACCAGAACCTTACTCAGTTGTCAGAAACATGATAGGTTCCTTAGTTTTCACGTAGCATGCCTCCAAAGATACAGGTTTAGAAATTGCACATTTTTTTTGCTTCACCAAAAAGCCCATTTTCCGTAAAAAGTGATTTTTAAAAAAAAAAGTAAATGACCCCTCTAATTAATCGACTAGATAACCAGAACCTTCCCCAGTTGTCAGAAACATGATAGGTTCCTTTGTTTTCGAGTAGCATGCCTCCAAAGATATATGTTTAGAAATTGCAATTTTATTTTGCTTCACCAAAAAGCCCATTTTCCGTAAAAAAAGATTTTTTTAAAAAAAAAAGTAAATGACCCCTCTAATTAATCGACTCGATCACCAGAAACTTACTCAGTTGTCAGAAACATGATAGGTTCCTTATTTTTCGAGTAGCATGCCTCCAAAGATACATGTTTAGAAATTGCAATTTTTTTTTGCTTCAGCAAAAAGACCATTTTCCGTAAGAAGTGATTTTTTTCAAAAAACAGTAAATGACCCCTCTAATTAATTGACTAGATCACCAGAACCTTCCACAGTTGTCAGAAACATGATAGGTTCCTTAGTTTTCACGTAGCATGCCTCCAAAGATACATGTTTAGAAATTGCAATTTTTTTTTGCTTCACCAAAAAGCCCATTTTCCGTAAAAAGTGATTTTTTTCAAAAAAAGTAAATGACCCCTCTAATTAATCGACTCAATCACCAGAACCTTCCTCAGTTGTCAGAAACATGATAGGTTCCTTAGTTTTCACGTAGCATGCCTCCAAAGATACATGTTTAGAAATTGCAATTTTTTTTTGCTTCACCAAAAAGCCCATTTTCCGTAAAAAGTGATTTTTTAAAAAAAAAGTAAATGACCCCTCTAATTAAACGACCAGATCACCAGAACCTTACTCAGTTGTCAGAAACATGATAGGTTCCTTAATTTTCACGTAGCATGCCTCCAAAGATACAGGTTTAGAAACTGTAATTTTTTTTGCTTCACCAAAAAGCCCATTTTCCGTAAAAAGTGATTTTTTTTAAAAAAAGTAAATGACCACTCTAATTAATCGACTAGATCACCAGAACCTTCCCGTGTTGTCAGAAACATGATAGGTTCCTCAGTTTTCGTGTAGCATGCCTCCAAAGATACGTGTTTAGAAACTGCAATTTTATTTGCTTCACCAAAAAGCCCATTTTCCGTAAAAAGTGATTTTTTTAAAAAAAAGTAAATGACCCCTCTAATTAATCGACTAGATCACCAGAACCTTCCCGTGTTGTCAGAAACATGATAGGTTCCTTAGTTTTCGTGTAGCATGCCTCCAAAGATATGTGTTTAGAAACTGCAATTTTTTTTGCTTCACCAAAAAGCCCATTTTCCGTAAAAAGTGTTTTTTTAAAAAAAAGTAAATGACCACTCTAATTAATCGACTAGATCACCAGAACCTTCCCCAGTTGTCAGAAACATGATAGGTTCCTTTGTTTTCGAGTAGCATGCCTCCAAAGATATATGTTTAGAAATTGCAATTTTATTTTGCTTCACCAAAAAGCCCATTTTCCGTAAAAAGTGATTTTTTAAAAAAAAAAAGTAAATGACCCCTCTAATTAATCGACTCGATCACCAGAAACTTACTCAGTTGTCAGAAACATGATAGGTTCCTTAGTTTTCATGTAGCATGCCTCCAAAGATACATGTTTAGAAATTGCAATTTTTTTTTGCTTCACCAAAAAGACCATTTTCCGTAAGAAGTGATTTTTTTCAAAAAACAGTAAATGACCCCTCTAATTAATTGACTAGATCACCAGAACCTTCCACAGTTGTCAGAGACATGATAGGTTCCTTAGTTTTCACGTAGCATGCCTCCAAAGATACATGTTTAGAAATTGCAATTTTTTTTTGCTTCACCAAAAAGCCCATTTTCCGTAAAAAGTGATTTTTTTCAAAAAAAGTAAATGACCCCTCTAATTAATCGACTCAATCACCAGAACCTTCCTCAGTTGTCAGAAACATGATAGGTTCCTTAGTTTTCACGTAGCATGCCTCCAAAGATACAGGTTTAGAAATTGCACATTTTTTTTGCTTCACCAAAAAGCCCATTTTCCGTAAAAAGTGATTTTTAAAAAAAAAAGTAAATGACCACTGTAATTAATCGACTAGATCACCAGAACCTTCCCCAGTTGTCAGAAACATGATAGGTTCCTTAGTTTTCGAGTAGCATGCCTCCAAAGACACATGTTTAGAAATTGCAATTTTTTTTTGCTTCACCAAAAAGCCCATTTTCCGTAAAAAGTGATTTTTTTCAAAAAAAGTAAATTACCCCTCTAATTAATCGACTCGATCACCAGAACCTTCCCCAGTTGTCAGAAACATGATAGGTTCCTTAGTTTTCGAGTAGCATGCCTCCAAAGATACATGTTTAGAAATTGCAATTTTTTTTTGCTTCACCAAAAAGCCCTTTTTCCGTAAAAAGTGATTTTTTTAAAAAAAAGTAAATGACCCCTCTAATTAATCGACCAGATCACCAGAACCTTACTCAGTTGTCAGAAACATGATAGGTTCCTTAATTTTCACGTAGCATGCCTCCAAAGATACAGGTTTAGAAACTGTAATTTTTTTTGCTTCACCAAAAAGCCCATTTTCCGTAAAAAGTGATTTTTTTAAAAAAAAGTAAATGACCACTCTAATTAATCGACTAGATCACCAGAACCTTCCCAAGTTGTCAGAAACATGATAGGTTCCTTAGTTTTCGAGTAGCATGCCTCCAAAGATACATGTTTAGAAATTGCAATTTTTTTTTGCTTCACCAAAAAGCCCATTTTCCATAAAAAGTGATTTTTTTCAAAAAAGTAAATGACCCCTCTAATTAATCGACTAGATCACCAGAACCTTCCCGTGTTGTCAGAAACATGATAGGTTCCTCAGTTTTCGTGTAGCATGCCTCCAAAGATACGTGTTTAGAAACTGCAATTTTATTTGCTTCACCAAAAAGCCCATTTTCCGTAAAAAGTGATTTTTTTAAAAAAAAGTAAATGACCCCTCTAATTAATCGACTAGATCACCAGAACCTTCCAGTGTTGTCAGAAACATGATAGGTTCCTTAGTTTTCGTGTAGCATGCCTCCAAAGATATGTGTTTAGAAACTGCAATTTTTTTTGCTTCACCAAAAAGCCCATTTTCCGTAAAAAGTGATTTTTAATAAAAAAAGTAAATGACCACTCTAATTAATCGACTAGATCACCAGAACCTTCCCCAGTTGTCAGAAACATGATAGGTTCCTTCGTTTCCGCGTAGCATGACTCCAAAGATACATGTTTAGAAATTGCAATTTTTTTTTGCTTCACCAAAAAGCCCATTTTTGATAAAAAGTGATTTTTTTCAAAAAAAGTAAATGACCCCTCTAATTAATCGACTCGATCACCAGAACCTTCCTCAGTTGTCAGAAACATGATAGGTTCCTTAGTTTTCACGTAGCATGCCTCCAAAGATACATGTTTAGAAATTGCAAATTTTTTTTGCTTCACCAAAAAGCACATTTTCCGTAAAAAGTGATTTTTTTCAAAAAAAGTAAATGACCCCTCTAATTAATCGACTAGATCACCAGAACCTTTCCCTGTTGTCAGAAATATGATAGGTTCCTTAGTTTTCATGTAGCATGCCTTCAAAGATACATGTTTAGAAATTGCTATTTTTTTTTGCTTCACCAAAAAGCCCATTTTCCGTAAAAAGTGATTTTTTTCAAAAAAAGTAAATGACCCCTCTAATTAATCGACTCAATCACCAGAACCTTCCTCAGTTGTCAGAAACATGATAGGTTCCTTAGTTTTCACGTAGCATGCCTCCAAAGATACAGGTTTAGAAATTGCACATTTTTTTTGCTTCACCAAAAAGCCCATTTTCCGTAAAAAGTGATTTTTAAAAAAAAAAGGAAATGACCACTCTAATTAATCGACTAGATCACCAGAACCTTCCCCAGTTGTCAGAAACATGATAGGTTCCTTAGTTTTCATGTAGCATGCCTCCAAAGATACATGTTTAGAAATTGCAATTTTTTTTTGCTTCACCAAAAAGACCATTTTCCGTAAGAAGTGATTTTTTTCAAAAAACAGTAAATGACCCCTCTAATTAATTGACTAGATCACCAGAACCTTTCACAGTTGTCAGAAACATGATAGGTTCCTTAGTTTTCACGTAGCATGCCTCCAAAGATACATGTTTAGAAATTGCAATTTTTTTTTGCTTCACCAAAAAGCCCATTTTCCGTAAAAAAGTGATTTTTTTCAAAAAAAGTAAATGACCCCTCTAATTAATCGACTCAATCACCAGAACCTTCCTCAGTTGTCAGAAACATGATAGGTTCCTTAGTTTTCACGTAGCATGCCTCCAAAGATACAGGTTTAGAAATTGCACATTTTTTTTTGCTTCACCAAAAAGCCCATTTTCCGTAAAAAGTGATTTTTTTCAAAAAAAAGTAAATGACCCCTCTAATTAATCGACTAGATCACCAGAACCTTCCACAGTTGTCAAAAACATGATAGGTTCCTTAGTTTTCGAGTAGCATGCCTCCAAAGATACATGTTTAAAAACTGCAATTTTTTTTTGCTTCACCAAAAAGCTAATTTTCCGTAAAAAGTGATTTTTAAATAAAAAAGTAAATGACCACTCTAATTAATCGACTAGATCACCAGAACCTTCCCCAGTTGTCAGAAACATGATAGGTTCCTTTGTTTTCGAGTAGCATGCCTCCAAAGAGACATGTTTAGAAATTGCAATTTTTTTTTGCTTCACCTAAAAGCCCATTTTCCGTAAAAAGTGATTTTTAAAAAAAAAAGTAAATGACCCCTCTAATTAATCGACTAGATCACCAGAACCTTCCCGTGTTGTCAGAAACATGATAGGTTCCTTAGTTTTCGTGTAGCATGCCTCCAAAGATATGTGTTTAGAAACTGAAATTTTTTTTGCTTCACCAAAAAGCCCATTTTCCGTAAAAAGTGATTTTTTTCAAAAAAAGTAAATTACCCCTCTAATTAATCGACTCGATCACCAGAACCTTCCTCAGTTGTCAGAAACATGATAGGTTCCTTAGTTTTTCGCGTAGCATGCATCCAAAGATACATGTTTAGAAATTGCAATTTTTTTTGCTTCACCAAAAAGCCCATTTTCCGTAAAAAGTGATTTTTTTAAAAAAAAGTAAATGACTCCTCTAATTAATCGACTAGATCACCAGAACCTTCCCGTGTTGTCAGAAACATGATAGGTTCCTTAGTTTTCGTGTAGCATGCCTCCAAAGATATGTGTTTAGAAACTGCAATTTTTTTTGCTTCACCAAAAAGCCCATTTTCCGTAAAAAGTGATTTTTTTAAAAAAAAGTAAATGACTCCTCTAATTAATCGACTAGATCACCAGAACCTTCCCCAGTTGTCAGAAACATGATAGGTTCCTTCGTTTCCGCGTAGCATGACTCCAAAGATACATGTTTAGAAATTGCAATTTTTTTTTTGCTTCACCAAAAAGCCCATTTTCGATAAAAAGTGATTTTTTTCAAAAAAAGTAAATGACCCCTCTAATTAATCGACTCGATCCCAAGAACCTTCCTCAGTTGTCAGAAACATGATAGGTTCCTTAGTTTTCGCGTAGCATGCCTCCAAAGATACATGTTTAGAAATTGCACATTTTTTTTGCTTCACCAAAAAGCACATTTTCCGTAAAAAGTGATTTTTTTCAAAAAAAGTAAATGACCCCTCTAATTAATCGACAAGATCACCAGAACCTTTCCCTGTTGTCAGAAATATGATAGGTTCCATAGTTTTCATGTAGCATGCCTCCAAAGATACATGTTTAGAAATTGCAATTTTTTTTTGCTTCACCAAAAAGCCCATTTTCCGTAAAAAGTGATTTTTTTCAAAAAAAGTAAATGACCCCTCTAATTAATCGACTAGATCACCAGAACCTTCCACAGTTGTCAAAAACATGATAGGTTCCTTAGTTTTCGAGTAGCATGCCTCCAAAGATACATGTTTAAAAACTGCAATTTTTTTTTGCTTCACCAAAAAGCTAATTTTCCGTAAAAAGTGATTTTTAAATAAAAAAGTAAATGACCACTCTAATTAATCGACTAGATCACCAGAAACTTCCCCAGTTGTCAGAAACATGATAGGTCCCTTTGTTTTCGCATAGCATGCCTCCAAAGATACATGTTTAGAAATTGCAATTTTTTTTGGTTCACCAAAAAGCCCATTTTCCGAAAAAAGTGATTTTTTTCAAAAAAAGTAAATGACCCCTCTAATTAATCGACTAGATCACCAGAAACTTCCCCAGTTGTCAGAAACATGACAGGTCCCTTAGTTTTCGCATAGCATGCCTCCAAAGATACATGTTTAGAAATTGCAATTTTTTTTTTGCTTCACCAAAAAGCCCATTTTCCGTAAAAAGTGATTTTTTTCAAAAAAAGTAAATTACCCCTCTAATTAATCGACTAGATCACCAGAACCTTCCCGTGTTGTCAGAAACATGATAGGTTCCTTAGTTTTTGTGTAGCATGCCTCCAAAGATATGTGTTTAGAAACTGCAATTTTTTTGCTTCACCAAAAAGCCCATTTTCCGTAAAAAGTGATTTTTAAAAAAAAAAGTAAATGACCACTCTAATTAATTGACTAGATCACCAGAACCTTACTCAGTTGTCAGAAACATGATAGGTTCCTTAGTTTTCACGTAGCATGCCTCCAAAGATACAGGTTTAGAAATTGCACATTTTTTTTGCTTCACCAAAAAGCCCATTTTCCGTAAAAAGTGATTTTTAAAAAAAAAAGGAAATGACCACTCTAATTAATCGACTAGATCACCAGAACCTTCCCCAGTTGTCAGAAACATGATAGGTTCCTTTGTTTTCGAGTAGCATGCCTCCAAAGATACATGTTTAGAAATTGCAATTTTTTTTTGCTTCACCAAAAAGCACATTTTCCGTAAAAAGTGATTTTTTTCAAAAAAAGTAAATGACCCCTCTAATTAATCGACTAGATCACCAGAACCTTAAAAGTTGTCAAAAACATGATAGGTTCCTTAGTTTTCGAGTAGCATGCCTCCAAAGATACATGTTTAAAAACTGCAATTTTTTTTTGCTTCACCAAAAAGCTAATTTTCCGTAAAAAGTGATTTTTAAATAAAAAAGTAAATGACCACTCTAATTAATCGACTAGATCACCAGAAACTTCCCCAGTTGTCAGAAACATGATAGGTCCCTTAGTTTTCGCATAGCATGCCTCCAAAGATACATGTTTAGAAATTGCAATTTTTTTTGGTTCACCAAAAAGCCCATTTTCCGTAAAAAGTGATTTTTTTCAAAAAAAGTAAATGACCCCTCTAATTAATCGACTAGATCACCAGAAACTTCCCCAGTTGTCAGAAACATGACAGGTCCCTTAGTTTTCGCATAGCATGTCTCCAAAGATACATGTTTAGAAATTGCAATTTTTTTTTTGCTTCACCAAAAAGCCCATTTTCCGTAAAAAGTGATTTTTTTCAAAAAAAGTAAATTACCCCTCTAATTAATCGACTAGATCACCAGAACCTTCCCGTGTTGTCAGAAACATGATAGGTTCCTTAGTTTTTGTGTAGCATGCCTCCAAAGATATGTGTTTAGAAACTGCAATTTTTTTTGCTTCACCAAAAAGCCCATTTTCCGTAAAAAGTGATTTTTAAAAAAAAAAGTAAATGACCACTCTAATTAATTGACTAGATCACCAGAACCTTCCCCAGTTGTCATAAACATGATAGGTTCCTTTGTTTTCGAGTAGCATGCCTCCAAAGATACATGTTTAGAAATTGCAATTTTTTTTTGCTTCACCAAAAAGCCCATTTTCCGTAAAAAGTGATTTTTTAAAAAAAAAGTAAATGACCCCTCTAATTAATCGACTAGATCACCAGAACCTTCCCGTGTTGTCAGAAACATGATAGGTTCCTTAGTTTTCGTGTAGCATGCCTCCAAAGATATGTGTTTAGAAACTGCAATTTTTTTTGCTTCACCAAAAAGCCCATTTTCGATAAAAAGTGATTTTTTTCAAAAAAAGTAAATGACCCCTCTAATTAATCGACTCGATCACCAGAACCTTACTCAGTTGTCAGAAACATGATAGGTTCCTTAGTTTTCACGTAGCATGCCTCCAAAGATACAGGTTTAGAAATTGCACATTTTTTTTGCTTCACCAAAAAGCCCATTTTCCGTAAAAAGTGATTTTTAAAAAAAAAAGTAAATGACCCCTCTAATTAATCGACTAGATAACCAGAACCTTCCCCAGTTGTCAGAAACATGATAGGTTCCTTTGTTTTCGAGTAGCATGCCTCCAAAGATATATGTTTAGAAATTGCAATTTTATTTTGCTTCACCAAAAAGCCCATTTTCCGTAAAAAAAGATTTTTTTTAAAAAAAAAGTAAATGACCCCTCTAATTAATCGACTCGATCACCAGAAACTTACTCAGTTGTCAGAAACATGATAGGTTCCTTATTTTTCGAGTAGCATGCCTCCAAAGATACATGTTTAGAAATTGCAATTTTTTTTTGCTTCAGCAAAAAGACCATTTTCCGTAAGAAGTGATTTTTTTCAAAAAACAGTAAATGACCCCTCTAATTAATTGACTAGATCACCAGAACCTTCCACAGTTGTCAGAAACATGATAGGTTCCTTAGTTTTCACGTAGCATGCCTCCAAAGATACATGTTTAGAAATTGCAATTTTTTTTTGCTTCACCAAAAAGCCCATTTTCCGTAAAAAGTGATTTTTTTCAAAAAAAGTAAATGACCCCTCTAATTAATCGACTCAATCACCAGAACCTTCCTCAGTTGTCAGAAACATGATAGGTTCCTTAGTTTTCACGTAGCATGCCTCCAAAGATACAGGTTTAGAAATTGCACATTTTTTTTGCTTCACCAAAAAGCCCATTTTCCGTAAAAAGTGATTTTTAAAAAAAAAAGTAAATGACCACTCTAATTAATCGACTAGATCACCAGAACCTTCCCCAGTTGTCAGAAACATGATAGGTTCCTTAGTTTTCGAGTAGCATGCCTCCAAAGACACATGTTTAGAAATTGCAATTTTTTTTTGCTTCACCAAAAAGCCCATTTTCCGTAAAAAGTGATTTTTTTTAAAAAAAGTAAATTACCCCTCTAATTAATCGACTCGATCACCAGAACCTTCCCCAGTTGTCAGAAACATGATAGGTTCCTTAGTTTTCGAGTAGCATGCCTCCAAAGATACATGTTTAGAAATTGCAATTTTTTTTTGCTTCACCAAAAAGCCCATTTTCCGTAAAAAGTGATTTTTTAAAAAAAAAGTAAATGACCCCTCTAATTAAACGACCAGATCACCAGAACCTTACTCAGTTGTCAGAAACATGATAGGTTCCTTAATTTTCACGTAGCATGCCTCCAAAGATACAGGTTTAGAAACTGTAATTTATTTTGCTTCACCAAAAAGCCCATTTTCCGTAAAAAGTGATTTTTTTAAAAAAAAGTAAATGACCACTCTAATTAATCGACTCGATCACCAGAACCTTACTCAGTTGTCAGAAACATGATAGGTTCCTTAGTTTTCACGTAGCATGCCTCCAAAGATACAGGTTTAGAAATTGCACATTTTTTTTGCTTCACCAAAAAGCCCATTTTCCGTAAAAAGTGATTTTTAAAAAAAAAAGTAAATGACCCCTCTAATTAATCGACTAGATAACCAGAACCTTCCCCAGTTGTCAGAAACATGATAGGTTCCTTTGTTTTCGAGTAGCATGCCTCCAAAGATATATGTTTAGAAATTGCAATTTTATTTTGCTTCACCAAAAAGCCCATTTTCCGTAAAAAAAGATTTTTTTAAAAAAAAAAGTAAATGACCCCTCTAATTAATCGACTCGATCACCAGAAACTTACTCAGTTGTCAGAAACATGATAGGTTCCTTATTTTTCGAGTAGCATGCCTCCAAAGATACATGTTTAGAAATTGCAATTTTTTTTTGCTTCAGCAAAAAGACCATTTTCCGTAAGAAGTGATTTTTTTCAAAAAACAGTAAATGACCCCTCTAATTAATTGACTAGATCACCAGAACCTTCCACAGTTGTCAGAAACATGATAGGTTCCTTAGTTTTCACGTAGCATGCCTCCAAAGATACATGTTTAGAAATTGCAATTTTTTTTTGCTTCACCAAAAAGCCCATTTTCCGTAAAAAGTGATTTTTTTCAAAAAAAGTAAATGACCCCTCTAATTAATCGACTCAATCACCAGAACCTTCCTCAGTTGTCAGAAACATGATAGGTTCCTTAGTTTTCACGTAGCATGCCTCCAAAGATACAGGTTTAGAAATTGCACATTTTTTTTGCTTCACCAAAAAGCCCATTTTCCGTAAAAAGTGATTTTTAAAAAAAAAAGTAAATGACCCCTCTAATTAATCGACTAGATAACCAGAACCTTCCCCAGTTGTCAGAAACATGATAGGTTCCTTTGTTTTCGAGTAGCATGCCTCCAAAGATACATGTTTAGAAATTGCAATTTTTTTTTGCTTCAGCAAAAAGACCATTTTCCGTAAGAAGTGATTTTTTTCAAAAAACAGTAAATGACCCCTCTAATTAATTGACTAGATCACCAGAACCTTCCACAGTTGTCAGAAACATGATAGGTTCCTTAGTTTTCACGTAGCATGCCTCCAAAGATACATGTTTAGAAATTGCAATTTTTTTTTGCTTCACCAAAAAGCCCATTTTCCGTAAAAAGTGATTTTTTTCAAAAAAAGTAAATGACCCCTCTAATTAATCGACTCAATCACCAGAACCTTCCTCAGTTGTCAGAAACATGATAGGTTCCTTAGTTTTCACGTAGCATGCCTCCAAAGATACAGGTTTAGAAATTGCACATTTTTTTTGCTTCACCAAAAAGCCCATTTTCCGTAAAAAGTGATTTTTAAAAAAAAAAGTAAATGACCACTCTAATTAATCGACTAGATCACCAGAACCTTCCCCAGTTGTCAGAAACATGATAGGTTCCTTAGTTTTCGAGTAGCATGCCTCCAAAGACACATGTTTAGAAATTGCAATTTTTTTTTGCTTCACCAAAAAGCCCATTTTCCGTAAAAAGTGATTTTTTTCAAAAAAAGTAAATTACCCCTCTAATTAATCGACTCGATCACCAGAACCTTCCCCAGTTGTCAGAAACATGATAGGTTCCTTAGTTTTCGAGTAGCATGCCTCCAAAGATACATGTTTAGAAATTGCAATTTTTTTTTGCTTCACCAAAAAGCCCATTTTCCGTAAAAAGTGATTTTTTAAAAAAAAAGTAAATGACCCCTCTAATTAAACGACCAGATCACCAGAACCTTACTCAGTTGTCAGAAACATGATAGGTTCCTTAATTTTCACGTAGCATGCCTCCAAAGATACAGGTTTAGAAACTGTAATTTTTTTTGCTTCACCAAAAAGCCCATTTTCCGTAAAAAGTGATTTTTTTAAAAAAAAGTAAATGACCACTCTAATTAATCGACTAGATCACCAGAACCTTCCCAAGTTGTCAGAAACATGATAGGTTCCTTAGTTTTCGAGTAGCATGCCTCCAAAGATACATGTTTAGAAATTGCAATTTTTTTTTGCTTCACCAAAAAGCCCATTTTCCATAAAAAGTGATTTTTTTCAAAAAAGTAAATGACCCCTCTAATTAATCGACTAGATCACCAGAACCTTCCCGTGTTGTCAGAAACATGATAGGTTCCTCAGTTTTCGTGTAGCATGCCTCCAAAGATACGTGTTTAGAAACTGCAATTTTATTTGCTTCACCAAAAAGCCCATTTTCCGTAAAAAGTGATTTTTTTAAAAAAAAGTAAATGACCCCTCTAATTAATCGACTAGATCACCAGAACCTTCCCGTGTTGTCAGAAACATGATAGGTTCCTTAGTTTTCGTGTAGCATGCCTCCAAAGATATGTGTTTAGAAACTGCAATTTTTTTTGCTTCACCAAAAAGCCCATTTTCCGTAAAAAGTGATTTTTTTAAAAAAAAGTAAATGACCACTCTAATTAATCGACTAGATCACCAGAACCTTCCCCAGTTGTCAGAAACATGATAGGTTCCTTTGTTTTCGAGTAGCATGCCTCCAAAGATATATGTTTAGAAATTGCAATTTTATTTTGCTTCACCAAAAAGCCCATTTTCCGTAAAAAGTGATTTTTTAAAAAAAAAAAGTAAATGACCCCTCTAATTAATCGACTCGATCACCAGAAACTTACTCAGTTGTCAGAAACATGATAGGTTCCTTAGTTTTCATGTAGCATGCCTCCAAAGATACATGTTTAGAAATTGCAATTTTTTTTTGCTTCACCAAAAAGACCATTTTCCGTAAGAAGTGATTTTTTTCAAAAAACAGTAAATGACCCCTCTAATTAATTGACTAGATCACCAGAACCTTCCACAGTTGTCAGAGACATGATAGGTTCCTTAGTTTTCACGTAGCATGCCTCCAAAGATACATGTTTAGAAATTGCAATTTTTTTTTGCTTCACCAAAAAGCCCATTTTCCGTAAAAAGTGATTTTTTTCAAAAAAAGTAAATGACCCCTCTAATTAATCGACTCAATCACCAGAACCTTCCTCAGTTGTCAGAAACATGATAGGTTCCTTAGTTTTCACGTAGCATGCCTCCAAAGATACAGGTTTAGAAATTGCACATTTTTTTTGCTTCACCAAAAAGCCCATTTTCCGTAAAAAGTGATTTTTAAAAAAAAAAGTAAATGACCACTGTAATTAATCGACTAGATCACCAGAACCTTCCCCAGTTGTCAGAAACATGATAGGTTCCTTAGTTTTCGAGTAGCATGCCTCCAAAGACACATGTTTAGAAATTGCAATTTTTTTTTGCTTCACCAAAAAGCCCATTTTCCGTAAAAAGTGATTTTTTTCAAAAAAAGTAAATTACCCCTCTAATTAATCGACTCGATCACCAGAACCTTCCCCAGTTGTCAGAAACATGATAGGTTCCTTAGTTTTCGAGTAGCATGCCTCCAAAGATACATGTTTAGAAATTGCAATTTTTTTTTGCTTCACCAAAAAGCCCTTTTTCCGTAAAAAGTGATTTTTTTAAAAAAAAGTAAATGACCCCTCTAATTAATCGACCAGATCACCAGAACCTTACTCAGTTGTCAGAAACATGATAGGTTCCTTAATTTTCACGTAGCATGCCTCCAAAGATACAGGTTTAGAAACTGTAATTTTTTTTGCTTCACCAAAAAGCCCATTTTCCGTAAAAAGAGATTTTTTTAAAAAAAAGTAAATGACCACTCTAATTAATCGACTAGATCACCAGAACCTTCCCAAGTTGTCAGAAACATGATAGGTTCCTTAGTTTTCGAGTAGCATGCCTCCAAAGATACATGTTTAGAAATTGCAATTTTTTTTTGCTTCACCAAAAAGCCCATTTTCCATAAAAAGTGATTTTTTTCAAAAAAGTAAATGACCCCTCTAATTAATCGACTAGATCACCAGAACCTTCCCGTGTTGTCAGAAACATGATAGGTTCCTCAGTTTTCGTGTAGCATGCCTCCAAAGATACGTGTTTAGAAACTGCAATTTTATTTGCTTCACCAAAAAGCCCATTTTCCGTAAAAAGTGATTTTTTTAAAAAAAAGTAAATGACCCCTCTAATTAATCGACTAGATCACCAGAACCTTCCAGTGTTGTCAGAAACATGATAGGTTCCTTAGTTTTCGTGTAGCATGCCTCCAAAGATATGTGTTTAGAAACTGCAATTTTTTTTGCTTCACCAAAAAGCCCATTTTCCGTAAAAAGTGATTTTTAATAAAAAAAGTAAATGACCACTCTAATTAATCGACTAGATCACCAGAACCTTCCCCAGTTGTCAGAAACATGATAGGTTCCTTCGTTTCCGCGTAGCATGACTCCAAAGATACATGTTTAGAAATTGCAATTTTTTTTTGCTTCACCAAAAAGCCCATTTTTGATAAAAAGTGATTTTTTTCAAAAAAAGTAAATGACCCCTCTAATTAATCGACTCGATCACCAGAACCTTCCTCAGTTGTCAGAAACATGATAGGTTCCTTAGTTTTCACGTAGCATGCCTCCAAAGATACATGTTTAGAAATTGCAAATTTTTTTTGCTTCACCAAAAAGCACATTTTCCGTAAAAAGTGATTTTTTTCAAAAAAAGTAAATGACCCCTCTAATTAATCGACTAGATCACCAGAACCTTTCCCTGTTGTCAGAAATATGATAGGTTCCTTAGTTTTCATGTAGCATGCCTTCAAAGATACATGTTTAGAAATTGCTATTTTTTTTTGCTTCACCAAAAAGCCCATTTTCCGTAAAAAGTGATTTTTTTCAAAAAAAGTAAATGACCCCTCTAATTAATCGACTAGATCACCAGAACCTTCCACAGTTGTCAAAAACATGATAGGTTCCTTAGTTTTCGAGTAGCATGCCTCCAAAGATACATGTTTAAAAACTGCAATTTTTTTTTGCTTCACCAAAAAGCTAATTTTCCGTAAAAAGTGATTTTTAAATAAAAAAGTAAATGACCACTCTAATTAATCGACTAGATCACCAGAACCTTCCCCAGTTGTCAGAAACATGATAGGTTCCTTTGTTTTCGAGTAGCATGCCTCCAAAGATACATGTTTAGAAATTGCAATTTTTTTTTGCTTCACCAAAAAGCCCATTTTCCGTAAAAAGTGATTTTTTTCAAAAAAAGTAAATGACCCCTCTAATTAATCGACTCAATCACCAGAACCTTCCTCAGTTGTCAGAAACATGATAGGTTCCTTAGTTTTCACGTAGCATGCCTCCAAAGATACAGGTTTAGAAATTGCACATTTTTTTTGCTTCACCAAAAAGCCCATTTTCCGTAAAAAGTGATTTTTAAAAAAAAAAGGAAATGACCACTCTAATTAATCGACTAGATCACCAGAAACTTCCCCAGTTGTCAGAAACATGATAGGTTCCTTTGTTTTCGAGTAGCATGCCTCCAAAGATACATGTTTAGAAATTGCAATTTTTTTTTGCTTCACCAAAAAGCCCATTTTCCGTAAAAAGTGATTTTTTTCAAAAAAAGTAAATGACCCCTCTAATTAATCGACTAGATCACCAGAACCTTAAAAGTTGTCAAAAACATGATAGGTTCCTTAGTTTTCGAGTAGCATGCCTCCAAAGATACATGTTTAAAAACTGCAATTTTTTTTTGCTTCACCAAAAAGCTAATTTTCCGTAAAAAGTGATTTTTAAATAAAAAAGTAAATGACCACTCTAATTAATCGACTAGATCACCAGAAACTTCCCCAGTTGTCAGAAACATGATAGGTCCCTTAGTTTTCGCATAGCATGCCTCCAAAGATACATGTTTAGAAATTGCAATTTTTTTTGGTTCACCAAAAAGCCCATTTTCCGTAAAAAGTGATTTTTTTCAAAAAAAGTAAATGACCCCTCTAATTAATCGACTAGATCACCAGAAACTTCCCCAGTTGTCAGAAACATGACAGGTCCCTTAGTTTTCGCATAGCATGTCTCCAAAGATACATGTTTAGAAATTGCAATTTTTTTTTTGCTTCACCAAAAAGCCCATTTTCCGTAAAAAGTGATTTTTTTCAAAAAAAGTAAATTACCCCTCTAATTAATCGACTAGATCACCAGAACCTTCCCGTGTTGTCAGAAACATGATAGGTTCCTTAGTTTTTGTGTAGCATGCCTCCAAAGATATGTGTTTAGAAACTGCAATTTTTTTTGCTTCACCAAAAAGCCCATTTTCCGTAAAAAGTGATTTTTAAAAAAAAAAGTAAATGACCACTCTAATTAATTGACTAGATCACCAGAACCTTCCCCAGTTGTCAGAAACATGATAGGTTCCTTTGTTTTCGAGTAGCATGCCTCCAAAGATACATGTTTAGAAATTGCAATTTTTTTTTGCTTCACCAAAAAGCCCATTTTCCGTAAAAAGTGATTTTTTAAAAAAAAAGTAAATGACCCCTCTAATTAATCGACTAGATCACCAGAACCTTCCCGTGTTGTCAGAAACATGATAGGTTCCTTAGTTTTCGTGTAGCATGCCTCCAAAGATATGTGTTTAGAAACTGCAATTTTTTTTGCTTCACCAAAAAGCCCATTTTCGATAAAAAGTGATTTTTTTCAAAAAAAGTAAATGACCCCTCTAATTAATCGACTCGATCACCAGAACCTTACTCAGTTGTCAGAAACATGATAGGTTCCTTAGTTTTCACGTAGCATGCCTCCAAAGATACAGGTTTAGAAATTGCACATTTTTTTTGCTTCACCAAAAAGCCCATTTTCCGTAAAAAGTGATTTTTAAAAAAAAAAGTAAATGACCCCTCTAATTAATCGACTAGATAACCAGAACCTTCCCCAGTTGTCAGAAACATGATAGGTTCCTTTGTTTTCGAGTAGCATGCCTCCAAAGATATATGTTTAGAAATTGCAATTTTATTTTGCTTCACCAAAAAGCCCATTTTCCGTAAAAAAAGATTTTTTTAAAAAAAAAAGTAAATGACCCCTCTAATTAATCGACTCGATCACCAGAAACTTACTCAGTTGTCAGAAACATGATAGGTTCCTTATTTTTCGAGTAGCATGCCTCCAAAGATACATGTTTAGAAATTGCAATTTTTTTTTGCTTCAGCAAAAAGACCATTTTCCGTAAGAAGTGATTTTTTTCAAAAAACAGTAAATGACCCCTCTAATTAATTGACTAGATCACCAGAACCTTCCACAGTTGTCAGAAACATGATAGGTTCCTTAGTTTTCACGTAGCATGCCTCCAAAGATACATGTTTAGAAATTGCAATTTTTTTTTGCTTCACCAAAAAGCCCATTTTCCGTAAAAAGTGATTTTTTTCAAAAAAAGTAAATGACCCCTCTAATTAATCGACTCAATCACCAGAACCTTCCTCAGTTGTCAGAAACATGATAGGTTCCTTAGTTTTCACGTAGCATGCCTCCAAAGATACATGTTTAGAAATTGCAATTTTTTTTTGCTTCACCAAAAAGCCCATTTTCCGTAAAAAGTGATTTTTTAAAAAAAAAGTAAATGACCCCTCTAATTAAACGACCAGATCACCAGAACCTTACTCAGTTGTCAGAAACATGATAGGTTCCTTAATTTTCACGTAGCATGCCTCCAAAGATACAGGTTTAGAAACTGTAATTTTTTTTGCTTCACCAAAAAGCCCATTTTCCGTAAAAAGTGATTTTTTTAAAAAAAAGTAAATGACCACTCTAATTAATCGACTAGATCACCAGAACCTTCCCGTGTTGTCAGAAACATGATAGGTTCCTCAGTTTTCGTGTAGCATGCCTCCAAAGATACGTGTTTAGAAACTGCAATTTTATTTGCTTCACCAAAAAGCCCATTTTCCGTAAAAAGTGATTTTTTTAAAAAAAAGTAAATGACCCCTCTAATTAATCGACTAGATCACCAGAACCTTCCCGTGTTGTCAGAAACATGATAGGTTCCTTAGTTTTCGTGTAGCATGCCTCCAAAGATATGTGTTTAGAAACTGCAATTTTTTTTGCTTCACCAAAAAGCCCATTTTCCGTAAAAAGTGATTTTTTTAAAAAAAAGTAAATGACCACTCTAATTAATCGACTAGATCACCAGAACCTTCCCCAGTTGTCAGAAACATGATAGGTTCCTTTGTTTTCGAGTAGCATGCCTCCAAAGATATATGTTTAGAAATTGCAATTTTATTTTGCTTCACCAAAAAGCCCATTTTCCGTAAAAAGTGATTTTTTAAAAAAAAAAAGTAAATGACCCCTCTAATTAATCGACTCGATCACCAGAAACTTACTCAGTTGTCAGAAACATGATAGGTTCCTTAGTTTTCATGTAGCATGCCTCCAAAGATACATGTTTAGAAATTGCAATTTTTTTTTGCTTCACCAAAAAGACCATTTTCCGTAAGAAGTGATTTTTTTCAAAAAACAGTAAATGACCCCTCTAATTAATTGACTAGATCACCAGAACCTTCCACAGTTGTCAGAGACATGATAGGTTCCTTAGTTTTCACGTAGCATGCCTCCAAAGATACATGTTTAGAAATTGCAATTTTTTTTTGCTTCACCAAAAAGCCCATTTTCCGTAAAAAGTGATTTTTTTCAAAAAAAGTAAATGACCCCTCTAATTAATCGACTCAATCACCAGAACCTTCCTCAGTTGTCAGAAACATGATAGGTTCCTTAGTTTTCACGTAGCATGCCTCCAAAGATACAGGTTTAGAAATTGCACATTTTTTTTGCTTCACCAAAAAGCCCATTTTCCGTAAAAAGTGATTTTTAAAAAAAAAAGTAAATGACCACTGTAATTAATCGACTAGATCACCAGAACCTTCCCCAGTTGTCAGAAACATGATAGGTTCCTTAGTTTTCGAGTAGCATGCCTCCAAAGACACATGTTTAGAAATTGCAATTTTTTTTTGCTTCACCAAAAAGCCCATTTTCCGTAAAAAGTGATTTTTTTCAAAAAAAGTAAATTACCCCTCTAATTAATCGACTCGATCACCAGAACCTTCCCCAGTTGTCAGAAACATGATAGGTTCCTTAGTTTTCGAGTAGCATGCCTCCAAAGATACATGTTTAGAAATTGCAATTTTTTTTTGCTTCACCAAAAAGCCCTTTTTCCGTAAAAAGTGATTTTTTTAAAAAAAAGTAAATGACCCCTCTAATTAATCGACCAGATCACCAGAACCTTACTCAGTTGTCAGAAACATGATAGGTTCCTTAATTTTCACGTAGCATGCCTCCAAAGATACAGGTTTAGAAACTGTAATTTTTTTTGCTTCACCAAAAAGCCCATTTTCCGTAAAAAGTGATTTTTTTAAAAAAAAGTAAATGACCACTCTAATTAATCGACTAGATCACCAGAACCTTCCCAAGTTGTCAGAAACATGATAGGTTCCTTAGTTTTCGAGTAGCATGCCTCCAAAGATACATGTTTAGAAATTGCAATTTTTTTTTGCTTCACCAAAAAGCCCATTTTCCATAAAAAGTGATTTTTTTCAAAAAAGTAAATGACCCCTCTAATTAATCGACTAGATCACCAGAACCTTCCCGTGTTGTCAGAAACATGATAGGTTCCTCAGTTTTCGTGTAGCATGCCTCCAAAGATACGTGTTTAGAAACTGCAATTTTATTTGCTTCACCAAAAAGCCCATTTTCCGTAAAAAGTGATTTTTTTAAAAAAAAGTAAATGACCCCTCTAATTAATCGACTAGATCACCAGAACCTTCCAGTGTTGTCAGAAACATGATAGGTTCCTTAGTTTTCGTGTAGCATGCCTCCAAAGATATGTGTTTAGAAACTGCAATTTTTTTTGCTTCACCAAAAAGCCCATTTTCCGTAAAAAGTGATTTTTAATAAAAAAAGTAAATGACCACTCTAATTAATCGACTAGATCACCAGAACCTTCCCCAGTTGTCAGAAACATGATAGGTTCCTTCGTTTCCGCGTAGCATGACTCCAAAGATACATGTTTAGAAATTGCAATTTTTTTTTGCTTCACCAAAAAGCCCATTTTTGATAAAAAGTGATTTTTTTCAAAAAAAGTAAATGACCCCTCTAATTATTCGACTCGATCACCAGAACCTTCCTCAGTTGTCAGAAACATGATAGGTTCCTTAGTTTTCACGTAGCATGCCTCCAAAGATACATGTTTAGAAATTGCAAATTTTTTTTGCTTCACCAAAAAGCACATTTTCCGTAAAAAGTGATTTTTTTCAAAAAAAGTAAATGACCCCTCTAATTAATCGACTAGATCACCAGAACCTTTCCCTGTTGTCAGAAATATGATAGGTTCCTTAGTTTTCATGTAGCATGCCTTCAAAGATACATGTTTAGAAATTGCTATTTTTTTTTGCTTCACCAAAAAGCCCATTTTCCGTAAAAAGTGATTTTTTTCAAAAAAAGTAAATGACCCCTCTAATTAATCGACTAGATCACCAGAACCTTCCACAGTTGTCAAAAACATGATAGGTTCCTTAGTTTTCGAGTAGCATGCCTCCAAAGATACATGTTTAAAAACTGCAATTTTTTTTTGCTTCACCAAAAAGCTAATTTTCCGTAAAAAGTGATTTTTAAATAAAAAAGTAAATGACCACTCTAATTAATCGACTAGATCACCAGAACCTTCCCCAGTTGTCAGAAACATGATAGGTTCCTTTGTTTTCGAGTAGCATGCCTCCAAAGATACATGTTTAGAAATTGCAATTTTTTTTTGCTTCACCAAAAAGCCCATTTTCCGTAAAAAGTGATTTTTTTCAAAAAAAGTAAATGACCCCTCTAATTAATCGACTAGATCACCAGAACCTTAAAAGTTGTCAAAAACATGATAGGTTCCTTAGTTTTCGAGTAGCATGCCTCCAAAGATACATGTTTAAAAACTGCAATTTTTTTTTGCTTCACCAAAAAGCTAATTTTCCGTAAAAAGTGATTTTTAAATAAAAAAGTAAATGACCACTCTAATTAATCGACTAGATCACCAGAAACTTCCCCAGTTGTCAGAAACATGATAGGTCCCTTAGTTTTCGCATAGCATGCCTCCAAAGATACATGTTTAGAAATTGCAATTTTTTTTGGTTCACCAAAAAGCCCATTTTCCGTAAAAAGTGATTTTTTTCAAAAAAAGTAAATGACCCCTCTAATTAATCGACTAGATCACCAGAAACTTCCCCAGTTGTCAGAAACATGACAGGTCCCTTAGTTTTCGCATAGCATGTCTCCAAAGATACATGTTTAGAAATTGCAATTTTTTTTTTGCTTCACCAAAAAGCCCATTTTCCGTAAAAAGTGATTTTTTTCAAAAAAAGTAAATTACCCCTCTAATTAATCGACTAGATCACCAGAACCTTCCCGTGTTGTCAGAAACATGATAGGTTCCTTAGTTTTTGTGTAGCATGCCTCCAAAGATATGTGTTTAGAAACTGCAATTTTTTTTGCTTCACCAAAAAGCCCATTTTCCGTAAAAAGTGATTTTTAAAAAAAAAAGTAAATGACCACTCTAATTAATTGACTAGATCACCAGAACCTTCCCCAGTTGTCAGAAACATGATAGGTTTCTTTGTTTTCGAGTAGCATGCCTCCAAAGATACATGTTTAGAAATTGCAATTTTTTTTTGCTTCACCAAAAAGCCCATTTTCCGTAAAAAGTGATTTTTTAAAAAAAAAGTAAATGACCCCTCTAATTAATCGACTAGATCACCAGAACCTTCCCGTGTTGTCAGAAACATGATAGGTTCCTTAGTTTTCGTGTAGCATGCCTCCAAAGATATGTGTTTAGAAACTGCAATTTTTTTTGCTTCACCAAAAAGCCCATTTTCGATAAAAAGTGATTTTTTTCAAAAAAAGTAAATGACCCCTCTAATTAATCGACTCGATCACCAGAACCTTACTCAGTTGTCAGAAACATGATAGGTTCCTTAGTTTTCACGTAGCATGCCTCCAAAGATACAGGTTTAGAAATTGCACATTTTTTTTGCTTCACCAAAAAGCCCATTTTCCGTAAAAAGTGATTTTTAAAAAAAAAATTAAATGACCCCTCTAATTAATCGACTAGATAACCAGAACCTTCCCCAGTTGTCAGAAACATGATAGGTTCCTTTGTTTTCGAGTAGCATGCCTCCAAAGATATATGTTTAGAAATTGCAATTTTATTTTGCTTCACCAAAAAGCCCATTTTCCGTAAAAAAAGATTTTTTTAAAAAAAAAAGTAAATGACCCCTCTAATTAATCGACTCGATCACCAGAAACTTACTCAGTTGTCAGAAACATGATAGGTTCCTTATTTTTCGAGTAGCATGCCTCCAAAGATACATGTTTAGAAATTGCAATTTTTTTTTGCTTCAGCAAAAAGAACATTTTCCGTAAGAAGTGATTTTTTTCAAAAAACAGTAAATGACCCCTCTAATTAATTGACTAGATCACCAGAACCTTCCACAGTTGTCAGAAACATGATAGGTTCCTTAGTTTTCACGTAGCATGCCTCCAAAGATACATGTTTAGAAATTGCAATTTTTTTTTGCTTCACCAAAAAGCCCATTTTCCGTAAAAAGTGATTTTTTTCAAAAAAAGTAAATGACCCCTCTAATTAATCGACTCAATCACCAGAACCTTCCTCAGTTGTCAGAAACATGATAGGTTCCTTAGTTTTCACGTAGCATGCCTCCAAAGATACATGTTTAGAAATTGCAATTTTTTTTTGCTTCACCAAAAAGCCCATTTTCCGTAAAAAGTGATTTTTTAAAAAAAAAGTAAATGACCCCTCTAATTAAACGACCAGATCACCAGAACCTTACTCAGTTGTCAGAAACATGATAGGTTCCTTAATTTTCACGTAGCAAGCCTCCAAAGATACAGGTTTAGAAACTGTAATTTTTTTTGCTTCACCAAAAAGCCCATTTTCCGTAAAAAGTGATTTTTTTAAAAAAAAGTAAATGACCACTCTAATTAATCGACTAGATCACCAGAACCTTCCCAAGTTGTCAGAAACATGATAGGTTCCTTAGTTTTCGAGTAGCATGCCTCCAAAGATACATGTTTAGAAATTGCAATTTTTTTTTGCTTCACCAAAAAGCCCATTTTCCATAAAAAGTGATTTTTTTCAAAAAAGTAAATGACCCCTCTAATTAATCGACTAGATCACCAGAACCTTCCCGTGTTGTCAGAAACATGATAGGTTCCTCAGTTTTCGTGTAGCATGCCTCCAAAGATACGTGTTTAGAAACTGCAATTTTATTTGCTTCACCAAAAAGCCCATTTTCCGTAAAAAGTGATTTTTTTAAAAAAAAGTAAATGACCCCTCTAATTAATCGACTAGATCACCAGAACCTTCCCGTGTTGTCAGAAACATGATAGGTTCCTTAGTTTTCGTGTAGCATGCCTCCAAAGATATGTGTTTAGAAACTGCAATTTTTTTTGCTTCACCAAAAAGCCCATTTTCCGTAAAAAGTGATTTTTTTAAAAAAAAGTAAATGACCACTCTAATTAATCGACTAGATCACCAGAACCTTCCCCAGTTGTCAGAAACATGATAGGTTCCTTTGTTTTCGAGTAGCATGCCTCCAAAGATATATGTTTAGAAATTGCAATTTTATTTTGCTTCACCAAAAAGCCCATTTTCCGTAAAAAGTGATTTTTTAAAAAAAAAAAGTAAATGACCCCTCTAATTAATCGACTCGATCACCAGAAACTTACTCAGTTGTCAGAAACATGATAGGTTCCTTAGTTTTCATGTAGCATGCCTCCAAAGATACATGTTTAGAAATTGCAATTTTTTTTTGCTTCACCAAAAAGACCATTTTCCGTAAGAAGTGATTTTTTTCAAAAAACAGTAAATGACCCCTCTAATTAATTGACTAGATCACCAGAACCTTCCACAGTTGTCAGAGACATGATAGGTTCCTTAGTTTTCACGTAGCATGCCTCCAAAGATACATGTTTAGAAATTGCAATTTTTTTTTGCTTCACCAAAAAGCCCATTTTCCGTAAAAAGTGATTTTTTTCAAAAAAAGTAAATGACCCCTCTAATTAATCGACTCAATCACCAGAACCTTCCTCAGTTGTCAGAAACATGATAGGTTCCTTAGTTTTCACGTAGCATGCCTCCAAAGATACAGGTTTAGAAATTGCACATTTTTTTTGCTTCACCAAAAAGCCCATTTTCCGTAAAAAGTGATTTTTAAAAAAAAAAGTAAATGACCACTGTAATTAATCGACTAGATCACCAGAACCTTCCCCAGTTGTCAGAAACATGATAGGTTCCTTAGTTTTCGAGTAGCATGCCTCCAAAGACACATGTTTAGAAATTGCAATTTTTTTTTGCTTCACCAAAAAGCCCATTTTCCGTAAAAAGTGATTTTTTTCAAAAAAAGTAAATTACCCCTCTAATTAATCGACTCGATCACCAGAACCTTCCCCAGTTGTCAGAAACATGATAGGTTCCTTAGTTTTCGAGTAGCATGCCTCCAAAGATACATGTTTAGAAATTGCAATTTTTTTTTGCTTCACCAAAAAGCCCTTTTTCCGTAAAAAGTGATTTTTTTAAAAAAAAGTAAATGACCCCTCTAATTAATCGACCAGATCACCAGAACCTTACTCAGTTGTCAGAAACATGATAGGTTCCTTAATTTTCACGTAGCATGCCTCCAAAGATACAGGTTTAGAAACTGTAATTTTTTTTGCTTCACCAAAAAGCCCATTTTCCGTAAAAAGTGATTTTTTAAAAAAAAAGTAAATGACCACTCTAATTAATCGACTAGATCACCAGAACCTTCCCAAGTTGTCAGAAACATGATAGGTTCCTTAGTTTTCGAGTAGCATGCCTCCAAAGATACATGTTTAGAAATTGCAATTTTTTTTTGCTTCACCAAAAAGCCCATTTTCCATAAAAAGTGATTTTTTTCAAAAAAGTAAATGACCCCTCTAATTAATCGACTAGATCACCAGAACCTTCCCGTGTTGTCAGAAACATGATAGGTTCCTCAGTTTTCGTGTAGCATGCCTCCAAAGATACGTGTTTAGAAACTGCAATTTTATTTGCTTCACCAAAAAGCCCATTTTCCGTAAAAAGTGATTTTTTTAAAAAAAAGTAAATGACCCCTCTAATTAATCGACTAGATCACCAGAACCTTCCAGTGTTGTCAGAAACATGATAGGTTCCTTAGTTTTCGTGTAGCATGCCTCCAAAGATATGTGTTTAGAAACTGCAATTTTTTTTGCTTCACCAAAAAGCCCATTTTCCGTAAAAAGTGATTTTTAATAAAAAAAGTAAATGACCACTCTAATTAATCGACTAGATCACCAGAACCTTCCCCAGTTGTCAGAAACATGATAGGTTCCTTCGTTTCCGCGTAGCATGACTCCAAAGATACATGTTTAGAAATTGCAATTTTTTTTTGCTTCACCAAAAAGCCCATTTTTGATAAAAAGTGATTTTTTTCAAAAAAAGTAAATGACCCCTCTAATTAATCGACTCGATCACCAGAACCTTCCTCAGTTGTCAGAAACATGATAGGTTCCTTAGTTTTCGCGTAGCATGCCTCCAAAGATACATGTTTAGAAATTGCAAATTTTTTTTGCTTCACCAAAAAGCACATTTTCCGTAAAAAGTGATTTTTTTCAAAAAAAGTAAATGACCCCTCTAATTAATCGACTAGATCACCAGAACCTTTCCCTGTTGTCAGAAATATGATAGGTTCCTTAGTTTTCATGTAGCATGCCTTCAAAGATACATGTTTAGAAATTGCTATTTTTTTTTGCTTCACCAAAAAGCCCATTTTCCGTAAAAAGTGATTTTTTTCAAAAAAAGTAAATGACCCCTCTAATTAATCGACTAGATCACCAGAACCTTCCACAGTTGTCAAAAACATGATAGGTTCCTTAGTTTTCGAGTAGCATGCCTCCAAAGATACATGTTTAAAAACTGCAATTTTTTTTTGCTTCACCAAAAAGCTAATTTTCCGTAAAAAGTGATTTTTAAATAAAAAAGTAAATGACCACTCTAATTAATCGACTAGATCACCAGAACCTTCCCCAGTTGTCAGAAACATGATAGGTTCCTTTGTTTTCGAGTAGCATGCCTCCAAAGATACATGTTTAGAAATTGCAATTTTTTTTTGCTTCACCAAAAAGCCCATTTTCCGTAAAAAGTGATTTTTTTAAAAAAAAGTAAATGACCCCTCTAATTAATCGACTAGATCACCAGAACCTTCCCGTGTTGTCAGAAACATGATAGGTTCCTTAGTTTTCGTGTAGCAAGCCTCCAAAGATATGTGTTTAGAAACTGCAATTTTTTTTGCTTCACCAAAAAGCCCATTTTCGATAAAAAGTGATTTTTTTCAAAAAAAGTAAATGACCCCTCTAATTAATCGACTCGATCACCAGAACCTTCCTCAGTTGTCAGAAACATGATAGGTTCCTTAGTTTTTCGCGTAGCATGCCTCCAAAGATACATGTTTAGAAATTGCAATTTTTTTTTGCTTCACCAAAAAGCCCATTTTCCGTAAAAAGTGATTTTTTTAAAAAAAAGTAAATGACTCCTCTAATTAATCGACTAGATCACCAGAACCTTCCCGTGTTGTCAGAAACATGATAGGTTCCTTAGTTTTCGTGTACCATGCCTCCAAAGATACGTGTTTAGAAACTGCAATTTTTTTTGCTTCACCAAAAAGCCCATTTTCCGTAAAAAGTGATTTTTTAAAAAAAAAGTAAATGACCACTCTAATTAATCGACTCGATCACCAGAACCTTCCTCAGTTGTCAGAAACATGATAGGTTCCTTAGTTTTCGCGTAGCATGCCTCCAAAGATACATGTTTAGAAATTGCTAATTTTTTTTGCTTCACCAAAAAGCACATTTTCCGTAAAAAGTGATTTTTTTCAAAAAAAGTAAATGACCCCTCTAATTAATCGACTAGATCACCAGAACCTTTCCCTGTTGTCAGAAATATGATAGGTTCCTTAGTTTTCATGTAGCATGCCTCCAAAGATACATGTTTAGAAATTGCAATTTTTTTTGCTTCACCAAAAAGCCCATTTTCCGTAAAAAGTGATTTTTTTCAAAAAAAGTAAATGACCCCTCTAATTAATCGACTAGATCACCAGAACTTCCCCAGTTGTCAGAAACATGATAGGTCCCTTAGTTTTCGCATAGCATGCCTCCAAAGATATGTGTTTAGAAACTGCAATTTTTTTTGCTTCACCAAAAAGCCCATTTTCCGTAAAAAGTGATTTTTAATAAAAAAAGTAAATGACCACTCTAATTAATCGACTAGATCACCAGAACCTTCCCCAGTTGTCAGAAACATGATTGGTTCCTTCGTTTCCGCGTAGCATGACTCCAAAGATACATGTTTAGAAATTGCAATTTTTTTTTTGCTTTACCAAAAAGCCCATTTTCGATAAAAAGTGATTTTTTTTAATAAAAAGTAAATGACCCCTCTAATTAATCGACTCGATCACCAGAACCTTCCTCAGTTGTCAGAAACATGATAGGTTCCTTAGTTTTCACGTAGCATGCCTCCAAAGATATGTGTTTAGAAACTGCAATTTTTTTTGCTTCACCAAAAAGCCCATTTTCCGTAAAAAGTGATTTTTTTAAAAAAAAGTAAATGACCACTCTAATTAATCGACTAGATCACCAGAACCTTCCCCAGTTGTCAGAAACATGATAGGTACCTTAGTTTTCGAGTAGCATGCCTCCAAAGATACATGTTTAGAAATTGCAATTTTTTTTGCTTCACCAAAAAGCCCATTTTCCATAAAAAGTGATTTTTTTCAAAAAAGTAAATGACCCCTCTAATTAATCGACTAGATCACCAGAACCTTCCCGTGTTGTCAGAAACATGATAGGTTCCTCAGTTTTCGTGTAGCATGCCTCCAAAGATACGTGTTTAGAAACTGCAATTTTTTTTGCTTCACCAAAAAGCCCATTTTCCGTAAAAAGTGATTTTTAAAAAAAAAAGTAAATGACCCCTCTAATTAATCGACTAGATCACCAGAACCTTCCCGTGTTGTCAGAAACATGATAGGTTCCTTAGTTTTCGTGTACCATGCCTCCAAAGATACGTGTTTAGAAACTGCAATTTTTTTTGCTTCACCAAAAAGCCCATTTTCCGTAAAAAGTGATTTTTTAAAAAAAAAGTAAATGACCACTCTAATTAATCGACTCGATCACCAGAAGCTTCCTCAGTTGTCAGAAACATGATAGGTTCCTTAGTTTTCGCGTAGCATGCCTCCAAAGATACATGTTTAGAAATTGCTATTTTTTTTTGCTTCACCAAAAAGCACATTTTCCGTAAAAAGTGATTTTTTTCAAAAAAAGTAAATGACCCCTCTAATTAATCGACTAGATCACCAGAACCTTTCCCTGTTGTCAGAAATATGATAGGTTCCTTAGTTTTCATGTAGCATGCCTCCAAAAATACATGTTTAGAAATTGCAATTTTTTTTTGCTTCACCAAAAAGCCCATTTTCCGTAAAAAGTGATTTTTTTGAAAAAAAGTAAATGACCCCTCTAATTAATCGACTCAATCACCAGAACCTTCCTCAGTTGTCAGAAACATGATAGGTTCCTTCGTTTTCACGTAGCATGCCTCCAAAGATACAGGTTTAGAAATTGCACATTTTTTTTGCTTCGCCAAAAAGCCCATTTTCCGTAAAAAGTGATTTTTAAAAAAAAAAGTAAATGACCACTCTAATGAATCGACTAGATCACCAGAACCTTCCCCAGTTGTCAGAAACATGATAGGTTCCTTAGTTTTCGAGTAGCATGCCTCCAAAGACACATGTTTAGAAATTGCAATTTTTTTTTTGCTTTACCAAAAAGCCCATTTTCGATAAAAAGTGATTTTTTTTAATAAAAAGTAAATGACCCCTCTAATTAATCGACTCGATCACCAGAACCTTCCTCAGTTGTCAGAAACATGATAGGTTCCTTAGTTTTCACGTAGCATGCCTCCAAAGATATGTGTTTAGAAACTGCAATTTTTTTTGCTTCACCAAAAAGCCCATTTTCCGTAAAAAGTGATTTTTTAAAAAAAAAGTAAATGACCACTCTAATTAATCGACTAGATCACCAGAACCTTCCCCAGTTGTCAGAAACATGATAGGTACCTTAGTTTTCGAGTAGCATGCCTCCAAAGATACATGTTTAGAAATTGCAATTTTTTTTTGCTTCACCAAAAAGCCCATTTTCCATAAAAAGTGATTTTTTTCAAAAAAGTAAATGACCCCTCTAATTAATCGACTAGATCACCAGAACCTTCCCGTGTTGTCAGAAACATGATAGGTTCCTCAGTTTTCGTGTAGCATGCCTCCAAAGATACGTGTTTAGAAACTGCAATTTTATTTGCTTCACCAAAAAGCCCATTTTCCGTAAAAAGTGATTTTTTTAAAAAAAAGTAAATGACCCCTCTAATTAATCGACTAGATCACCAGAACCTTCCAGTGTTGTCAGAAACATGATAGGTTCCTTAGTTTTCGTGTAGCATGCCTCCAAAGATATGTGTTTAGAAACTGCAATTTTTTTTGCTTCACCAAAAAGCCCATTTTCCGTAAAAAGTGATTTTTAATAAAAAAAGTAAATGACCACTCTAATTAATCGACTAGATCACCAGAACCTTCCCCAGTTGTCAGAAACATGATAGGTTCCTTCGTTTCCGCGTAGCATGACTCCAAAGATACATGTTTAGAAATTGCAATTTTTTTTTGCTTCACCAAAAAGCCCATTTTTGATAAAAAGTGATTTTTTTCAAAAAAAGTAAATGACCCCTCTAATTAATCGACTCGATCACCAGAACCTTCCTCAGTTGTCAGAAACATGATAGGTTCCTTAGTTTTCGCGTAGCATGCCTCCAAAGATACATGTTTAGAAATTGCAAATTTTTTTTGCTTCACCAAAAAGCACATTTTCCGTAAAAAGTGATTTTTTTCAAAAAAAGTAAATGACCCCTCTAATTAATCGACTAGATCACCAGAACCTTTCCCTGTTGTCAGAAATATGATAGGTTCCTTAGTTTTCATGTAGCATGCCTTCAAAGATACATGTTTAGAAATTGCTATTTTTTTTTGCTTCACCAAAAAGCCCATTTTCCGTAAAAAGTGATTTTTTTCAAAAAAAGTAAATGACCCCTCTAATTAATCGACTAGATCACCAGAACCTTCCACAGTTGTCAAAAACATGATAGGTTCCTTAGTTTTCGAGTAGCATGCCTCCAAAGATACATGTTTAAAAACTGCAATTTTTTTTTGTTTCACCAAAAAGCTAATTTTCCGTAAAAAGTGATTTTTAAATAAAAAAGTAAATGACCACTCTAATTAATCGACTAGATCACCAGAACCTTCCCCAGTTGTCAGAAACATGATAGGTTCCTTTGTTTTCGAGTAGCATGCCTCCAAAGATACATGTTTAGAAATTGCAATTTTTTTTTGCTTCACCAAAAAGCCCATTTTCCGTAAAAAGTGATTTTTAAAAAAAAAAGTAAATGACCCCTCTAATTAATCGACTAGATCACCAGAACCTTCCCGTGTTGTCAGAAACATGATAGGTTCCTTAGTTTTCGTGTAGCAAGCCTCCAAAGATATGTGTTTAGAAACTGCAATTTTTTTTGCTTCACCAAAAAGCCCATTTTCGATAAAAAGTGATTTTTTTCAAAAAAAGTAAATGACCCCTCTAATTAATCGACTCGATCACCAGAACCTTCCTCAGTTGTCAGAAACATGATAGGTTCCTTAGTTTTTCGCGTAGCATGCCTCCAAAGATACATGTTTAGAAATTGCAATTTTTTTTTGCTTCACCAAAAAGCCCATTTTCCGTAAAAAGTGATTTTTTTAAAAAAAAGTAAATGACTCCTCTAATTAATCGACTAGATCACCAGAACCTTCCCGTGTTGTCAGAAACATGATAGGTTCCTTAGTTTTCGTGTACCATGCCTCCAAAGATACGTGTTTAGAAACTGCAATTTTTTTTGCTTCACCAAAAAGCCCATTTTCCGTAAAAAGTGATTTTTTAAAAAAAAAGTAAATGACCACTCTAATTAATCGACTCGATCACCAGAACCTTCCTCAGTTGTCAGAAACATGATAGGTTCCTTAGTTTTCGCGTAGCATGCCTCCAAAGATACATGTTTAGAAATTGCTAATTTTTTTTGCTTCACCAAAAAGCACATTTTCCGTAAAAAGTGATTTTTTTCAAAAAAAGTAAATGACCCCTCTAATTAATCGACTAGATCACCAGAACCTTTCCCTGTTGTCAGAAATATGATAGGTTCCTTAGTTTTCATGTAGCATGCCTCCAAAGATACATGTTTAGAAATTGCAATTTTTTTTGCTTCACCAAAAAGCCCATTTTCCGTAAAAAGTGATTTTTTTCAAAAAAAGTAAATGACCCCTCTAATTAATCGACTAGATCACCAGAACTTCCCCAGTTGTCAGAAACATGATAGGTCCCTTAGTTTTCGCATAGCATGCCTCCAAAGATATGTGTTTAGAAACTGCAATTTTTTTTGCTTCACCAAAAAGCCCATTTTCCGTAAAAAGTGATTTTTAATAAAAAAAGTAAATGACCACTCTAATTAATCGACTAGATCACCAGAACCTTCCCCAGTTGTCAGAAACATGATTGGTTCCTTCGTTTCCGCGTAGCATGACTCCAAAGATACAGGTTTAGAAATTGCAATTTTTTTTTTGCTTTACCAAAAAGCCCATTTTCGATAAAAAGTGATTTTTTTTAATAAAAAGTAAATGACCCCTCTAATTAATCGACTCGATCACCAGAACCTTCCTCAGTTGTCAGAAACATGATAGGTTCCTTAGTTTTCACGTAGCATGCCTCCAAAGATATGTGTTTAGAAACTGCAATTTTTTTTGCTTCACCAAAAAGCCCATTTTCCGTAAAAAGTGATTTTTTTAAAAAAAAGTAAATGACCACTCTAATTAATCGACTAGATCACCAGAACCTTCCCCAGTTGTCAGAAACATGATAGGTACCTTAGTTTTCGAGTAGCATGCCTCCAAAGATATGTGTTTAGAAACTGCAATTTTTTTTGCTTCACCAAAAAGCCCATTTTCCGTAAAAAGTGATTTTTAATAAAAAAAGTAAATGACCACTCTAATTAATCGACTAGATCACCAGAACCTTCCCCAGTTGTCAGAAACATGATTGGTTCCTTCGTTTCCGCGTAGCATGACTCCAAAGATACATGTTTAGAAATTGCAATTTTTTTTTTGCTTTACCAAAAAGCCCATTTTCGATAAAAAGTGATTTTTTTTAATAAAAAGTAAATGACCCCTCTAATTAATCGACTCGATCACCAGAACCTTCCTCAGTTGTCAGAAACATGATAGGTTCCTTAGTTTTCACGTAGCATGCCTCCAAAGATATGTGTTTAGAAACTGCAATTTTTTTTGCTTCACCAAAAAGCCCATTTTCCGTAAAAAGTGATTTTTTTAAAAAAAAGTAAATGACCACTCTAATTAATCGACTAGATCACCAGAACCTTCCCCAGTTGTCAGAAACATGATAGGTACCTTAGTTTTCGAGTAGCATGCCTCCAAAGATACATGTTTAGAAATTGCAATTTTTTTTGCTTCACCAAAAAGCCCATTTTCCATAAAAAGTGATTTTTTTCAAAAAAGTAAATGACCCCTCTAATTAATCGACTAGATCACCAGAACCTTCCCGTGTTGTCAGAAACATGATAGGTTCCTCAGTTTTCGTGTAGCATGCCTCCAAAGATACGTGTTTAGAAACTGCAATTTTTTTTGCTTCACCAAAAAGCCCATTTTCCGTAAAAAGTGATTTTTAAAAAAAAAAGTAAATGACCCCTCTAATTAATCGACTAGATCACCAGAACCTTCCCGTGTTGTCAGAAACATGATAGGTTCCTTAGTTTTCGTGTACCATGCCTCCAAAGATACGTGTTTAGAAACTGCAATTTTTTTTGCTTCACCAAAAAGCCCATTTTCCGTAAAAAGTGATTTTTTAAAAAAAAAGTAAATGACCACTCTAATTTATCGACTCGATCACCAGAAGCTTCCTCAGTTGTCAGAAACATGATAGGTTCCTTAGTTTTCGCGTAGCATGCCTCCAAAGATACATGTTTAGAAATTGCTATTTTTTTTTGCTTCACCAAAAAGCACATTTTCCGTAAAAAGTGATTTTTTTCAAAAAAAGTAAATGACCCCTCTAATTAATCGACTAGATCACCAGAACCTTTCCCTGTTGTCAGAAATATGATAGGTTCCTTAGTTTTCATGTAGCATGCCTCCAAAAATACATGTTTAGAAATTGCAATTTTTTTTTGCTTCACCAAAAAGCCCATTTTCCGTAAAAAGTGATTTTTTTGAAAAAAAGTAAATGACCCCTCTAATTAATCGACTCAATCACCAGAACCTTCCTCAGTTGTCAGAAACATGATAGGTTCCTTCGTTTTCACGTAGCATGCCTCCAAAGATACAGGTTTAGAAATTGCACATTTTTTTTGCTTCGCCAAAAAGCCCATTTTCCGTAAAAAGTGATTTTTAAAAAAAAAAGTAAATGACCACTCTAATGAATCGACTAGATCACCAGAACCTTCCCCAGTTGTCAAAAACATGATAGGTTCCTTAGTTTTCGAGTAGCATGCCTCCAAAGACACATGTTTAGAAATTGCAATTTTTTTTTTGCTTTACCAAAAAGCCCATTTTCGATAAAAAGTGATTTTTTTTAATAACAAGTAAATGACCCCTCTAATTAATCGACTCGATCACCAGAACCTTCCTCAGTTGTCAGAAACATGATAGGTTCCTTAGTTTTCACGTAGCATGCCTCCAAAGATATGTGTTTAGAAACTGCAATTTTTTTTGCTTCACCAAAAAGCCCATTTTCCGTAAAAAGTGATTTTTTAAAAAAAAAGTAAATGACCACTCTAATTAATCGACTAGATCACCAGAACCTTCCCCAGTTGTCAGAAACATGATAGGTACCTTAGTTTTCGAGTAGCATGCCTCCAAAGATACATGTTTAGAAATTGCAATTTTTTTTGCTTCACCAAAAAGCCCATTTTCCATAAAAAGTGATTTTTTTCAAAAAAGTAAATGACCCCTCTAATTAATCGACTAGATCACCAGAACCTTCCCGTGTTGTCAGAAACATGATAGGTTCCTCAGTTTTCGTGTAGCATGCCTCCAAAGATACGTGTTTAGAAACTGCAATTTTTTTTGCTTCACCAAAAAGCCCATTTTCCGTAAAAAGTGATTTTTAAAAAAAAAAGTAAATGACCCCTCTAATTAATCGACTAGATCACCAGAACCTTCCCGTGTTGTCAGAAACATGATAGGTTCCTTAGTTTTCGTGTACCATGCCTCCAAAGATACGTGTTTAGAAACTGCAATTTTTTTTGCTTCACCAAAAAGCCCATTTTCCGTAAAAAGTGATTTTTTAAAAAAAAAGTAAATGACCACTCTAATTAATCGACTCGATCACCAGAAGCTTCCTCAGTTGTCAGAAACATGATAGGTTCCTTAGTTTTCGCGTAGCATGCCTCCAAAGATACATGTTTAGAAATTGCTATTTTTTTTTGCTTCACCAAAAAGCACATTTTCCGTAAAAAGTGATTTTTTTCAAATAAAGTAAATGACCCCTCTAATTAATCGACTAGATCACCAGAACCTTTCCCTGTTGTCAGAAATATGATAGGTTCCTTAGTTTTCATGTAGCATGCCTCCAAAAATACATGTTTAGAAATTGCAATTTTTTTTTGCTTCACCAAAAAGCCCATTTTCCGTAAAAAGTGATTTTTTTGAAAAAAAGTAAATGACCCCTCTAATTAATCGACTCAATCACCAGAACCTTCCTCAGTTGTCAGAAACATGATAGGTTCCTTCGTTTTCACGTAGCATGCCTCCAAAGATACAGGTTTAGAAATTGCACATTTTTTTTGCTTCACCAAAAAGCCCATTTTCCGTAAAAAGTGATTTTTAAAAAAAAAAGTAAATGACCACTCTAATGAATCGACTAGATCACCAGAACCTTCCCCAGTTGTCAGAAACATGATAGGTTCCTTAGTTTTCGAGTAGCATGCCTCCAAAGACACATGTTTAGAAATTGCAATTTTTTTTTGCTTCACCAAAAAGCCCATTTTCCGTAAAAAGTGATTTTTTAAAAAAAAAAGTAAATGACCGCTCTAATTAATCGACTAGATCACCAGAACCTTACTCAGTTGTCAGAAACATGATAGGTTCCTTAATTTTCACGTAGCATGCCTCCAAAGATACAGGTTTAGAAACTGTAATTTTTTTTGCTTCACCAAAAAGCCCATTTTCCGTAAAAAGTGATTTTTTAAAAAAAAAGTAAATGACCACTCTAATTAATCGACTAGATCACCAGAACCTTCCCCAGTTGTCAGAAACATGATAGGTTCCTTAGTTTTCGAGTAGCATGCCTCCAAAGATACATGTTTAGAAATTGCAATTTTTTTTTGCTTCACCAAAAAGCCCATTTTCCATAAAAAGTGATTTTTTTCAAAAAAGTAAATGACCCCTCTAATTAATCGACTAGATCACCAGAACCTTCCCGTGTTGTCAGAAACATGATAGGTTCCTCAGTTTTCGTGTAGCATGCCTCCAAAGATACGTGTTTAGAAACTGCAATTTTATTTGCTTCACCAAAAAGCCCATTTTCCGTAAAAAGTGATTTTTTTAAATAAAAGTAAATGACCCCTCTAATTAATCGACTAGATCACCAGAACATTCCCGTGTTGTCAGAAACATGATAGGTTCCTTAGTTTTCGCGTAGCATGCCTCCAAAGATATGTGTTTAGAAACTGCAATTTTTTTTGCTTCACCAAAAAGCCCATTTTCCGTAAAAAGTGATTTTTAATAAAAAAAAGTAAATGACCACTCTAATTAATCGACTAGATATCCAGAACCTTCCCCAGTTGTCAGAAACATGATAGGTTCCTTCGTTTCCGCGTAGCATGACTCCAAAGATACATGTTTAGAAATTGCAATTTTTTTTTGCTTCACCAAAAAGCCCATTTTCGATAAAAAGTGATTTTTTTCAAAAAAAGTAAATGACCCCTCTAATTAATCGACTCGATCACCAGAACCTTCCTCAGTTGTCAGAAACATGATAGGTTCCTTAGTTTTCGCGTAGCATGCCTCCAAAGATACATGTTTAGAAATTGCAAATTTTTTTTGCTTCACCAAAAAGCACATTTTCCGTAAAAAGTGATTTTTTTCAAAAAAAGTAAATGACCACTCTAATTAATCGACTAGATCACCAGAACCTTTCCCTGTTGTCAGAAATATGATAGGTTCCTTAGTTTTCATGTAGCATGCCTTCAAAGATACATGTTTAGAAATTGCAATTTTTTTTTGCTTCACCAAAAAGACCATTTTCCGTAAAAAGTGATTTTTTTCAAAAAAAGTAAATGACCCCTCTAATTAATCGACTAGATCACCAGAACCTTCCACAGTTGTCAAAAACATGATAGGTTCCTTAGTTTTCGAGTAGCATGCCTCCAAAGATACATGTTTAAAAACTGCAATTTTTTTTTGCTTCACCAAAAAGCTAATTTTCCGTAAAAAGTGATTTTTAAATAAAAAAGTAAATGACCACTCTAATTAATCGACTAGATCACCAGAACCTTCACCAGTTGTCAGAAACATGATAGGTTCCTTTGTTTTCGAGTAGCATGCCTCCAAAGATACATGTTTAGAAATTGCAATTTTTTTTTGCTTCACCAAAAAGCCCATTTTCCGTAAAAAGTGATTTTTAAAAAAAAAGTAAATGACCCCTCTAATTAATCGACTAGATCACCAGAACCTTCCCGTGTTGTCAGAAACATGATAGGTTCCTTAGTTTTCGTGTAGCATGCCTCCAAAGATATGTGTTTAGAAACTGCAATTTTTTTTGCTTCACCAAAAAGCCCATTTTCCGTAAAAAGTGATTTTTTTAAAAAAAAGTAAATGACTCCTCTAATTAATCGACTAGATCACCAGAACCTTTCCCAGTTGTCAGAAACATGATAGGTTCCTTTGTTTTCGAGTAGCATGCCTCCAAAGATACATGTTTAGAAATTGCAATTTTTTTTTGCTTCACCAAAAAGCCCATTTTCCGTAAAAAGTGATTTTTTTAAAAAAAAGTAAATGACCCCTCTAATTAATCGACTAGATCACCAGAACCTTCCCGTGTTGTCAGAAACATGATAGTTTCCTTAGTTTTCGTGTAGCATGCCTCCAAAGATATGTGTTTAGAAACTGCAATTTTTTTTGCTTCACCAAAAAGCCCATTTTCGATAAAAAGTGATTTTTTTCAAAAAAAGTAAATGACCCCTCTAATTAATCGACTAGATCACCAGAACCTTCCCGTGTTGTCAGAAACATGATAGGTTCCTCAGTTTTCGTGTAGCATGCCTCCAAAGATACGTGTTTAGAAACTGCAATTTTTTTTGCTTCACCAAAAAGCCCATTTTCCGTAAAAAGTGATTTTTAAAAAAAAAAGTAAATGACCCCTCTAATTAATCGACTAGATCACCAGAACCTTCCTCAGTTGTCAGAAACATGATAGGTTCCTTAGTTTTCGCGTAGCATGCCTCCAAAGATACGTGTTTAGAAACTGCAATTTTTTTTTTGCTTCACCAAAAAGCCCATTTTCCGTAAAAAGTGATTTTTTTCAAAAAAAGTAAATGACCCCTCTAATTAATCGACTAGATCACCAGAACCTTTCCCTGTTGTCAGAAATATGATAGGTTCCTTAGTTTTCATGTAGCATGCCTCCAAAGATACATGTTTAGAAATTGCAATTTTTTTTTGCTTCACCAAAAAGCCCATTTTCCGTAAAAAGTGATTTTTTTGAAAAAAAGTAAATGACCCCTCTAATTAATCGACTAGATCACCAGAACCTTCCACAGTTGTCAAAAACATGATAGGTTCCTTCGTTTTCGAGTAGCATGACTCCAAAGATACATGTTTAAAAACTGCAATTTTTTTTTGCTTCACCAAAAAGCCCATTTTCCGTAAAAAGTGATTTTTAAATAAAAAAGTAAATGACCACTCTAATTAATCGACTAGATCACCAGAACTTCCCCAGTTGTCAGAAACATGATAGGTCCCTTAGTTTTCGCATAGCATGCCTCCAAAGATACATGTTTAGAAACTGCAATTTTTTTTGCTTCACCAAAAAGCCAATTTTCCGTAAAAAGTGATTTTTAAAAAAAAAAGTAAATGACTCCTCTAATTAATCGACTAGATCACCAGAACCTTCCTCAGTTGTCAGAAACATGATAGGTTCCTTAGTTTTCGTGTACCATGCCTCCAAAGATACGTGTTTAGAAACTGCAATTTTTTTTGCTTCACCAAAAAGCCCATTTTCCGTAAAAAGTGATTTTTTTCAAAAAAGTAAATGACCCCTCTAATTAATCGACTAGATCACCAGAACCTTCCCGTGTTGTCAGAAACATGATAGGTTCCTCAGTTTTCGTGTAGCATGCCTCCAAAGATACGTGTTTAGAAATTGCTAATTTTTTTTGCTTCACCAAAAAGCACATTTTCCGTAAAAAGTGATTTTTTTCAAAAAAAGTAAATGACCCCTCTAATTAATCGACTAGATCACCAGAACCTTTCCCTGTTGTCAGAAATATGATAGGTTCCTTAGTTTTCATGTAGCATGCCTCCAAAGATACATGTTTAGAAATTGCAATTTTTTTTTGCTTCACCAAAAAGCCCATTTTCCGTAAAAAGTGATTTTTTTCAAAAAAAGTAAATGACCCCTCTAATTAATCGACTAGATCACCAGAACTTCCCCAGTTGTCAGAAACATGATAGGTCCCTTAGTTTTCGCATAGCATGCCTCCAAAGATACATGTTTAGAAACTGCAATTTTTTTTGCTTCACCAAAAAGCCAATTTTCCGTAAAAAGTGATTTTTAAAAAAAAAAGTAAATGACTCCTCTAATTAATCGACTAGATCACCAGAACCTTCCTCAGTTGTCAGAAACATGATAGGTTCCTTAGTTTTCGTGTACCATGCCTCCAAAGATACGTGTTTAGAAACTGCAATTTTTTTTTGCTTCACCAAAAAGCCCATTTTCCGTAAAAAGTGATTTTTTAAAAAAAAAGTAAATGACCACTCTAATTAATCGACTCGATCACCAGAACCTTCCTCAGTTGTCAGAAACATGATAGGTTCCTTAGTTTTCGCGTAGCATGCCTCCAAAGATACATGATTAGAAATTGCTAATTTTTTTTGCTTCACCAAAAAGCACATTTTCCGTAAAAAGTGATTTTTTTCAAAAAAAGTAAATGACCCCTCTAATTAATCGACTAGATCACCAGAACCTTTCCCTGTTGTCAGAAATATGATAGGTTCCTTAGTTTTCATGTAGCATGCCTCCAAAGATACATGTTTAGAAATTGCAATTTTTTTTTGCTTCACCAAAAAGCCCATTTTCCGTAAAAAGTGATTTTTTTGAAAAAAAGTAAATGACCCCTCTAATTAATCGACTAGATCACCAGAACCTTCCACAGTTGTCAAAAACATGATAGGTTCCTTCGTTTTCGAGTAGCATGACTCCAAAGATACATGTTTAAAAACTGCAATTTTTTTTTGCTTCACCAAAAAGCTCATTTTCCGTAAAAAGTGATTTTTAAATAAAAAAGTAAATGACCACTCTAATTAATCGACTAGATCACCAGAACTTCCCCAGTTGTCAGAAACATGATAGGTCCCTTAGTTTTCGCATAGCATGCCTCCAAAGATACATGTTTAGAAACTGCAATTTTTTTTGCTTCACCAAAAAGCCAATTTTCCGTAAAAAGTGATTTTTAAAAAAAAAAGTAAATGACTCCTCTAATTAATCGACTAGATCACCAGAACCTTCCTCAGTTGTCAGAAACATGATAGGTTCCTTAGTTTTCGTGTACCATGCCTCCAAAGATACGTGTTTAGAAACTGCAATTTTTTTTGCTTCACCAAAAAGCCCATTTTCCGTAAAAAGTGATTTTTTTCAAAAAAGTAAATGACCCCTCTAATTAATCGACTAGATCACCAGAACCTTCCCGTGTTGTCAGAAACATGATAGGTTCCTCAGTTTTCGTGTAGCATGCCTCCAAAGATACGTGTTTAGAAACTGCAATTTTTTTTGCTTCACCAAAAAGCCCATTTTCCGTAAAAAGTGATTTTTTAAAAAAAAAAGTAAATGACCCCTCTAATTAATCGACTAGATCACCAGAACCTTCCCGTGTTGTCAGAAACATGATAGGTTCCTTAGTTTTCGTGTAGCATGCCTCCAAAGATATGTGTTTAGAAACTGCAATTTTTTTTGCTTCACCAAAAAGCCCATTTTCCGTAAAAAGTGATTTTTAATAAAAAAAGTAAATGACCCCTCTAATTAATCGACTAGATCACCAGAACCTTCCTCAGTTGTCAGAAACATGATAGGTTCCTAAGTTTTCGCGTAGCATGCCTCCAAAGATACATGTTTAGAAATTGCAATTTTTTTTTGCTTCACCAAAAAGCTCATTTTCCGTAAAAAGTGATTTTTAAATAAAAAAGTAAATGACCACTCTAATTAATCGACTAGATCACCAGAACTTCCCCAGTTGTCAGAAACATGATAGGTCCCTTAGTTTTCGCATAGCATGCCTCCAAAGATACATGTTTAGAAACTGCAATTTTTTTTGCTTCACCAAAAAGCCCATTTTCCGTAAAAAGTGATTTTTAAAAAAAAAAGTAAATGACTCCTCTAATTAATCGACTAGATCACCAGAACCTTCCTCAGTTGTCATAAACATGATAGGTTCCTTAGTTTTCGTGTAGCATGCCTCCAAAGATAAGTGTTTAGAAACTGCAGTTTTTTTTGCTTCACCAAAAAGCCCATTTTCCGTAAAAAGTGATTTTTAAAAAAAAAAGTAAATGACCCCTCTAATTAATCGACTAGATCACCAGAACCTTCCCGTGTTGTCAGAAACATGATAGGTTCCTTAGTTTTCGTGTACCATGCCTCCAAAGATACGTGTTTAGAAAATGCAATTTTTTTTGCTTCACCAAAAAGCCCATTTTCCGTAAAAAGTGATTTTTTTCAAAAAAAGTAAATGACCCCTCTAATTAATCGACTAGATCACCAGTATCTTCCCGTGTTGTCAGAAACATGATAGGTTCCTTAGTTTTCGTGTAGCATGCCTCCAAAGATACATGTTTAGAAATTGCAATTTTTTTTTGCTTCACCAAAAAGCCCATTTTCGATAAAAAGTGATTTTTTTAAAATAAAGTAAATGACCCCTCTAATTAATCGACTCGATCACCAGAACCTTCCCCAGTTGTCAGAAACATGATAGGTTCCTTAGTTTTCACGTAGCATGCCTCCAAAGATACATGTTTAGAAATTGCAAATTTTTTTTGCTTCACCAAAAGCACATTTTCCGTAAAAAGTGATTTTTTTCAAAAAAAGTAAATGACCCCTCTAATTAATCGACTAGATCACCAGAACCTTCCCCAGTTGTCAGAAACATGATAGGTTCCTTAGTTTTCACGTAGCATGCCTCCAAAGATACATGTTTAGAAATTGCAATTTTTTGGTGCTTCACCAAAAAGCCCATTTTCCGTAAGAAGTGATTTTTTTTCAAAAAACAGTAAATGACCCCTCTAATTAATTGACTAGATCACCAGAACCTTCCCCTGTTGTCAGAAACATGATAGGTTACTTAGCTTTTGCGTAGCATGCCTCCAAAGATACGTGTTTAGAAATTGAAATTTTTTGGTGCTTCACCAAAAAGCCCATTTTCCATAAAAAGTGATTTTTTTTCAAAACAGTAAATGACCCCTCTAATTAATCGACTAGATCACCAGAACCTTCCCAAGTTGTCAGAAACATGATAGGTTCCTTAGTTTTCGAGTAGCATGCCTCCAAAGATACATGTTTAAAAACTGCAATTTTTTTTTGCTTCACCAAAAAGCCAATTTTTCGTAAAAAATGATTTTTTTCAAAACAAGTAAATGACCCCTCTAATGAATCGACTAGATCACCAGAACCTTTCCCTGTTGTCAGAAATATGATAGGTTCCTTAGTTTTCGAGTAGCATGCCTCCAAAGAAACATGTTTAGAAATTGCAATTTTTTTTGCTTCACCAAAAATCCCATTTTCCGTAAAAAGTGATTTTTAAAAAAAAAAGTAAATGACCCTCTAATTAATCGACTAGATCACCAGAACCTCCCCCAGTTGTCAGAAACATGATAGGTTTCTTAGTTTTCGAGTAGCATGCCTCCAAAGATACATGTTTAGAAATTGCAATTTTTTTTTGCTTCACCAAAAAGCCCATTTTCCGTAAAAAGTGATTTTTTTCAAAAAAAGTAAATGACCCCTCTAATTAATCGACAAGATCACCAGAACCTTCCCCAGTTGTCACAAACATGATAGGTTCCTTAGTTTTCGTGTAGCACGCCTCCAAAGATACTTGTTTAGAAACTGCAATTTTTTTTGCTTCACCAAAAAGCCCATTTTCCGTAAAAAGTGATTTTAAAAAAAAAAAGTAAATGACCCCTCTAATTAATCGACTAGATCACCAGAATCTTCCCGTGTTGTCAGAAACATGATAGGTTCCTTAGTTTTCGAGTAGCATGCCTCCAAAGATACATGTTTAGAAATTGCAATTTTTTTTTGCTTCACCAAAAGGCCCATTTTCCGTAAAAAGTGATTTTTAAAAAAAAAAAGTAAATGACCCCTCTAATTAATCGACTCGATCACCAGAACCTTACTCAGTTGTCAGAAACATAATAGGTTCCTTAGTTTTCACGTAGCATGCCTCCAAAGATACATGTTTAGAAATTGCAATTTTTTTTTGCTTCACCAAAAAGCCCATTTTCCGTAAAAAGTGATTTTTTAAAAAAAAAGTAAATGACTCCTCTAATTAATCGACTAGATCTCCAGAACCTTCCCGTGTTGTCAGAAACATGATAGGTTCCTTAGTTTTCGTGTAGCATGCCTCCAAAGATATGTGTTTAGAAACTGCAATTTTTTTTGCTTCACCAAAAAGCCCATTTTCCGTAAAAAGTGATTTTTTAAAAAAAAAGTAAATGACCACTCTAATTAATCGACTAGATCACCAGAACCTTCCCCAGTTGTCAGAAACATGATAGGTACCTTAGTTTTCGAGTAGCATGCCTCCAAAGATACATGTTTAGAAATTGCAATTTTTTTTGCTTCACCAAAAAGCCCATTTTCCATAAAAAGTGATTTTTTTCAAAAAAGTAAATGACCCCTCTAATTAATCGACTAGATCACCAGAACCTTCCGGTGTTGTCAGAAACATGAGAGGTTCCTCAGTTTTCGTGTAGCATGCCTCCAAAGATACGTGTTTAAAAACTGCAATTTTTTTTGCTTCACCAAAAAGCCAATTTTCCGTAAAAAGTGATTTTTTTAAAAAAAAGTAAATGACCCCTCTAATTAATCGACTAGATCACCAGAACCTTCCCGTGTTGTCAGAAACATGATAGGTTCCTTAGTTTTCGTGTACCATGCCTCCAAAGATACATGTTTAGAAATTGCAATTTTTTTTGCTTCACCAAAAAGCCCATTTTCCATAAAAAGTGATTTTTTTCAAAAAAGTAAATGACCCCTCTAATTAATCGACTAGATCACCAGAACCTTCCGGTGTTGTCAGAAACATGATAGGTTCCTCAGTTTTCGTGTAGCATGCCTCCAAAGATACGTGTTTAGAAACTGCAATTTTTTTTGCTTCACCAAAAAGCCCATTTTCCGTAAAAAGTGATTTTTAATAAAAAAAGTAAATGACCACTCTAATTAATCGACTAGATCAACAGAACCTTCCCCAGTTGTCAGAAACATGATAGGTTCCTTCGTTTCCGCGTAGCATGACTCCAAAGATACATGTTTAGAAATTGCAATTTTTTTTTTGCTTCACCAAAAAGCCCATTTTCGATAAAAAGTGATTTTTTTAAAATAAAGTAAATGACACCTCTAATTAATCGACTCGATCACCAGAACCTTCCTCAGTTGTCAGAAACATGATAGGTTCCTTAGTTTTCGCGTAGCATGCCTCCAAAGATACATGTTTAGAAATTGCAAATTTTTTTTGCTTCACCAAAAAGCCCATTTTCCATAAAAAGTGATTTTTTTCAAAAAAAGTAAATGACCCCTCTAATTAATCGACTAGATCACCAGAACCTTCCACAGTTGTCAAAAACATGATAGGTTCCTTAGTTTTCGAGTAGCATGCCTCCAAAGATACATGTTTAAAAACTGCAATTTTTTTTTGCTTCACCAAAAAGCTCATTTTCCGTAAAAAGTGATTTTTAAATAAAAAAGTAAATGACCACTCTAATTAATCGACTAGATCACCAGAACTTCCCCAGTTGTCAGAAACATGATAGGTCCCTTAGTTTTCGCATAGCATGCCTCCAAAGATACATGTTTAGAAATTGCAATTTTTTTTTGCTTCACCAAAAAGCCCATTTTCCGTAAAAAGTGATTTTTTTCAAAAAAAGTAAATTACCCCTCTAATTAATCGACTAGATCACCAGAACCTTCCCGTGTTGTCAGAAACATGATAGGTTCCTTAGTTTTCGTGTAGCATGCCTCCAAAGATATGTGTTTAGAAACTGCAATTTTTTTTGCTTCACTAAAAAGCCCATTTTCCGTAAAAAGTGATTTTTAAAAAAAAAAAGTAAATGACCACTCTAATTAATCGACTAGATCACCAGAACCTTCCCCAGTTGTCAGAAACATGATAGGTTCCTTTGTTTTCGAGTAGCATGCCTCCAAAGATACATGTTTAGAAATTGCAATTTTTTTTTGCTTCACCAAAAAGCCCATTTTCCGTAAAAAGTGATTTTTAAAAAAAAAGTAAATGACCACTCTAATTAATCGAATAGATCACCAGAACCTTCCCCAGTTGTCAGAAACATGATAGGTTCCTTAGTTTTCACGTAGCATGCCTCCAAAGATACATGTTTAGAAATTGCAAATTTTTTTTGCTTCACCAAAAGCACATTTTCCGTAAAAAGTGATTTTTTTCAAAAAAAGTAAATGACCCCTCTAATTAATCGACTAGATCACCAGAACCTTCCCCAGTTGTCAGAAACATGATAGGTTCCTTAGTTTTCACGTAGCATGCCTCCAAAGATACATGTTTAGAAATTGCAATTTTTTGGTGCTTCACCAAAAAGCCCATTTTCCGTAAGAAGTGATTTTTTTTCAAAAAACAGTAAATGACCCCTCTAATTAATTGACTAGATCACCAGAACCTTCCCCTGTTGTCAGAAACATGATAGGTTACTTAGCTTTTGCGTAGCATGCCTCCAAAGATACGTGTTTAGAAATTGAAATTTTTTGGTGCTTCACCAAAAAGCCCATTTTCCATAAAAAGTGATTTTTTTCAAAACAGTAAATGACCCCTCTAATTAATCGACTAGATCACCAGAACCTTTCCAAGTTGTCAGAAACATGATAGGTTCCTTAGTTTTCGAGTAGCATGCCTCCAAAGATACATGTTTAAAAACTGCAATTTTTTTTTGCTTCACCAAAAAGCCAATTTTTCGTAAAAAATGATTTTTTTCAAAACAAGTAAATGACCCCTCTAATGAATCGACTAGATCACCAGAACCTTTCCCTGTTGTCAGAAATATGATAGGTTCCTTAGTTTTCGAGTAGCATGCCTCCAAAGAAACATGTTTAGAAATTGCAATTTTTTTTGCTTCACCAAAAATCCCATTTTCCGTAAAAAGTGATTTTTAAAAAAAAAAGTAAATGACCCTCTAATTAATCGACTAGATCACCAGAGCCTCCCCCAGTTGTCAGAAACATGATAGGTTTCTTAGTTTTCGAGTAGCATGCCTCCAAAGATACATGTTTAGAAATTGCAATTTTTTTTGCTTCACCAAAAAGCCCATTTTCCGTAAAAAGTGATTTTAAAAAAAAAAAGTAAATGACCCCTCTAATTAATCGACTAGATCACCAGAACCTTCCCATGTTGTCACAAACATGATAGGTTCCTTAGTTTTCGTGTAGCACGCCTCCAAAGATACTTGTTTAGAAACTGCAATTTTTTTTGCTTCACCAAAAAGCCCATTTTCCGTAAAAAGTGATTTTAAAAAAAAAAAGTAAATGACCCCTCTAATTAATCGACTAGATCACCAGAACCTTCCCATGTTGTCAGAAACATGATAGGTTCCTTAGTTTTCGAGTAGCATGCCTCCAAAGATACATGTTTAAAAACTGCAATTTTTTTTTGCTTCACCAAAAAGCCAATTTTTCGTAAAAAATTGATTTTTTTCAAAACAAGTAAATGACCCCTCTAATTAATCGACTAGATCACCAGAACCTTCCCCTGTTGTCAGAAACATGATAGGTTCCTTAGTTTTGACATAGCATGCCTCCGAAGATACATGTTTAGAAATTGCAATTTTTTTTGCTTCACCAAAAAGCACATTTTCCGTAAAAAGTGATTTTTTTCAAAAAAAGTAAATGACCCCTCTAATTAATCGACTAGATCACCAGAACCTTTCCCTGTTGTCAGAAATATGATAGGTTCCTTAGTTTTCATGTAGCATGCCTCCAAAGATACATGTTTAGAAATTGCAATTTTTTTTTGCTTCACCAAAAAGCCCATTTTCCGTAAAAAGTGATTTTTTTCAAAAAAAGTAAATGACCCCTCTAATTAATCGACTAGATCACCAGAACCTTCCCCAGTTGTCAGAAACATGATAGGTCCCTTAGTTTTCGCATAGCATGCCTCCAAAGATACATGTTTAGAAATTGCAATTTTTTTTTGCTTCACCAAAAAGAACATTTTCGATAAAAAGTGATTTTTTTCAAAAAAAGTAAATGACCCCTCTAATTAATCGACTAGATCACCAGAACCTTCCCCAGTTGTCAAAAACATGATAGGTTCCTTAGTTTTCGAATAGCATGCCTCCAAAGATACATGTTTAAAAACTGCAATTTTTTTTTGCTTCACCAAAAAGCTCATTTTCCGTAAAAAGTGATTTTTTTTCAAAAAAAGTAAATGACCCCTCTAATTAATCGACTCGATCACCAGAACCTTCCCCTGTTGTCAGAAACATGATAGGTTCCTTAGTTTTCATATAGCATGCCTCCGAAGATACATGTTTAGAAATTGCAATTTTTTTTGCTTCACCAAAAAGCACATTTTCCGTAAAAAGTGATTTTTAAATAAAAAAGTAAATGACCCCTCTAATTAATCGACTAGATCACCAGAACCTTACTCAGTTGTCAGAAACATGATAGGTTCCTTAGTTTTCACGTAGCATGCCTCCAAAGATACATGTTTAGAAATTGCAATTTTTTTTTGCTTCACCAAAAAGACCATTTTCCGTAAGAAGTGATTTTTTTTCAAAAAACAGTAAATGACCCCTCTAATTAATTGACTAGATCACCAGAACCTTCCCCAGTTGTCAGAAACATGATAGGTTCCTTAGTTTTCACGTAGCATGCCTCCAAAGATACGTGTTTAGAAATTGAAATTTTTTTTTGCTTCACCAAAAAGCCCATTTTCCGTAAAAAGTGATTTTTTTCAAAAAAAGTAAATGACCCTTCTAATTAATCGACTCGATCACCAGATCCTTCCCCATTTGTCAGAAACATGATAGGTTCCTTAGTTTTCGTGTAGCATGCCTCCAAAGATACGTGTTTAGAAATTGAAATTTTTTTTTGCTTCACCAAAAAGCCCATTTTCTGTAAAAAGTGATTTTTTTCAAAAAAAGTAAATGACCCCTCTAATTAATCGACTAGATCACCAGAATCTTCCCGTGTTGTCAGAAACATGATAGGTTCCTTAGTTTTCGTGTAGCATGCCTCCAAAGATACATGTTTAGAAATTGCAATTTTTTTTTGCTTCACCAAAAAGCCCATTTTCCGTAAAAAGTGATTTTTTTCAAAAAAAGTAAATGACCCCTCTAATTAATCGACTCGATCACCAGAACCTTCCTCAGTTGTCAGAAACATGATAGGTTCCTTAGTTTTCGTGTAGCATGCCTCCAAAGATATGTGTTTAGAAATTGCAATTTTTTTTGTTTCACCAAAAAGCCCATTTTCCGTAAAAAGTGATTTTTTTCAAAAAAAGTAAATGACCCCTCTAATTAATCGACTAGATCACCAGAACCTTCCCGTGTTGTCAGAAACATGATAGGTTCCTTAGTTTTCGTGTAGCATGCCTCCAAAGATATGTGTTTAGAAATTACAATTTTTTTTGCTTCACCAAAAAGCCCATTTTCCGTAAAAAGTGATTTTTTTCAAAAAAAGTAAATGACCCCTCTAATTAATCGACTCGATCACCAGAACCTTCCTCAGGTGTCAGAAACATGATAGGTTCCTTAGTTTTTCGCGTAGCATGCCTCCAAAGATACATGTTTAGAAACTGCAATTTTTTTTGCTTCACTAAAAAGCCCATTTTCCGTAAAAAGTGATTTAAAAAAAAAAAAAGTAAATGACCACTCTAATTAATCGACTAGATCACCAGAACCTTCCCCAGTTGTCAGAAACATGATAGGTTCCTTTGTTTTCGAGTAGCATGCCTCCAAAGATACATGTTTAGAAATTGCAATTTTTTTTTGCTTCACCAAAAAGCCCATTTTCCGTAAAAAGTGATTTTTAAAAAAAAAAGTAAATGACCCCTCTAATTAATCGACTAGATCACCAGAACCTTCCCGTGTTGTCAGAAACATGATAGGTTCCTTAGTTTTCGTGTAGCATGCCTCCAAAGATATGTGTTTAGAAACTGCAATTTTTTTTGCTTCACCAAAAAGCCCATTTTCCGTAAAAAGTGATTTTTTAAAAAAAAAGTAAATGACCACTCTAATTAATCGAATAGATCACCAGAACCTTCCCCAGTTGTCAGAAACATGATAGGTTCCTTAGTTTTCACGTAGCATGCCTCCAAAGATACATGTTTAGAAATTGCAAATTTTTTTTGCTTCACCAAAAGCACATTTTCCGTAAAAAGTGATTTTTTTCAAAAAAAGTAAATGACCCCTCTAATTAATCGACTCGATCACCAGAACCTTCCTCAGTTGTCAGAAACTTGATAGGTTCCTTAGTTTTCGTGTACCATGCCTCCAAAGATACATGTTTAGAAATTGCAATTTTTTTTTTTGCTTCACCAAAAAGAACATTTTCGATAAAAAGTGATTTTTTTCAAAAAAAGTAAATGACCCCTCTAATTAATCGACTAGATCACCAGAACCTTCCTGTGTTGTCAGAAACATGATAGGTTCATTAGTTTTCGTGTAGCATGCCTCCAAAGAAATGTGTTTAGAAACTGCAATTTTTTTTGCTTCACCAAAAACCACATTTTCCATAAAAAGTGATTTTTTTCAAAAAAAGTAAATGACCCCTCTAATTAATCGACTAGATTACCAGAACCTTCCCCAGTTGTCAGAAACATGATAGATTACTTAGTTTTCGCGTAGCATGCCTCCAAAGAAACATGTTTATAAATTGCAATTTTTTTTGCTTCACCAAAAAGCCCATTTTCCGTAAAAAGTGATTTTTTTCAAAAAAAGTAAATGACCCCTCTAATTAATCGACTAGATCACCAGAACCTTCTCCAGTTGTCAAAAAGATGATAGGTTCCTTAGTTTTGACATAGCATGCCTCCGAAGATACATGTTTAGAAATTGCAATTTTTTTTTGCTTCACCAAAAAGCCCATTTTCCGTAAAAAGTGATTTTTTTCAGAAAAAGTAAATTACCCCTCTGATTAATCGACTTGATCACCAGAACCTTCTCCAGTTGTCAGAAATATCATAGGTTCCTTAGTTTTCATGTAGCATGACTCCAAAGATACATGTTTAGAAATTGCAATTTTTTTTTGCTTCACCAAAAAGAACATTTTCGATAAAAAGTGATTTTTTTCAAAAAAAGTAAATTAACCCTCTAATTAATCGACTCGATCACCAGAACCTTTCCCTGTTGTCAGAAATATGATAGGTTCCTTAGTTTTCATGTAGCATGCCTCCAAAGATACATGTTTAGAAATTGCAATTTTTTTTTGCTTCACCAAAAAGCCCATTTTCCGTAAAAAGTGATTTTTTTCAGAAAAAGTAAATGACCCCTCTGATTAATCGACTTGATCACCAGAACCTTCTCCAGTTGTCAAAAAGATGATAGGTTCCTTAGTTTTGACATAGCATGCCTCCGAAGATACATGTTTAGAAATTGCAATTTTTTTTTGCTTCACCAAAAAGCCCATTTTCCGTAAAAAGTGATTTTTTTCAGAAAAAGTAAATGACCCCTCTGATTAATCGACTTGATCACCAGAACCTTCCCCAGTTGTCAGAAACATGATAGGTTCCTTCGTTTCCGCGTAGCATGACTCCAAAGATACATGTTTAGAAATTGCAATTTTTTTTTGCTTCACCAAAAAGAAAATTTTCGATAAAAAGTGATTTTTTTCAAAAAAAGTAAATTACCCCTCTAATTAATCGACTCGATCACCAGAACCTTCCTCAGTTGTCAGAAACATGATAGGTTTCTTAGTTTTCACGTAGCATGCCTCCAAAGATACATGTTTAGAAATTGCAATTTTTTTTTGCTTCACCAAAAAGCCCATTTTCCATAAAAAGTGTTTTTTTCAAAAAAGTAAATGACCCCTCTAATTAATCGACTAGATCACCAGAACCTTCCCGTGTTGTCAGAAAAATGATAGGTTCCTTAGTTTTCGTGTAGCATGCCTCCAAAGATATGTGTTTAGAAACTGCAATTTTTTTTGCTTCACCAAAAAGCCCATTTTCCGTAAAAAGTGATTTTTAAAAAAAAAGTAAATGACCACTCTAATTAATAGACTAGATCACCAGAACCTTCCACAGTTGTCAGAAACATAATAGGTTCCTTCGTTTCCGCGTGGCATGACTCCAAAGATACATGTTTAGAAATTGCAATTTTTTTTTGCTTCACCAAAAAGAAAATTTTCGATAAAAAGTGATTTTTTTCAAAAAAAGTAAATTACCCCTCTAATTAATCGACTCGATCACCAGAACCTTCCTCAGTTGTCAGAAAAATGATAGGTTCCTTAGTTTTCGTGTACCATGCCTCCAAAGATACATGTTTAGAAATTGAAATTTTTTTTGCTTCACCAAAAAGAACATTTTCCATAAAAAGTGATTTTTTTCAAAAAAGTAAATGACCCCTCTAATTAATCGACTAGATCACCAGAACCTTCCCGTGTTGTCAGAAACATGATAGGTTCCTTAGTTTTCGTGTAGCACGCCTCCAAAGATACGTGTTTAGAAACTGCAATTTTTTTTGCTTCACCAAAAAGCCCATTTTCCGTAAAAAGTGATTTTTAAAAAAAAAAGTAAATGACCCCTCTAATTAATCGACTAAATCACCAGAACCTTCCCATGTTGTCAGAAACATGATAGGTTCCTTAGTTTTCGAGTAGCATGCCTCCAAAGATACATGTTTAAAAACTGCAATTTTTTTTTGTTTCACCAAAAAGCCAATTTTTCGTAAAAAAATGATTTTTTTCAAAACAAGTAAATGACCCCTCTAATGAATCGACTAGATCACCAGAACCTTCCCCAGTTGTCAGAAACATGATAGGTTCCTTAGTTTTCGTGTACCATGCCTCCAAAGATACATGTTTAGAAATCGCAATTTTTTTTTGCTTCACCAAAAAGCCCATTTTCCGTAAAAAGTGATTTTTTTCAAAAAAGTAAATGACCCCTCTAATTAATCGACTCGATCACCAGAACTTTCCTCAGTTGTCAGAAACATGATAGGTTCCCTCGTTTCCGCGTAGCATGACTCCAAAGATACATGTTTAGAAATTGCAATTTTTTTTTGCTTCACCAAAAAGCCCATTTTCCGTAAAAAGTGATATTTTTCAAAAAAAGTAAATGACTCCTCTAATTAATTGACTAGATCACCAGAACCTTTCTCAGTTGTCAGAAACATGAGATGTTCCTTAGTTTTCTCGCAGCATGCCTCCAAAGATACATGTTTAGAAATTGCAATTTTTTTTGCTTCACCAAAAAGCCCATTTTCTGTGAAAAGTGATTTTTTTCAAAAAAAGTAAATGACCTCTCTAATTAATCGACTAGATCACCAGAACCTTCCTCAGTTGTCAGAAACATGATAGGTTCCTTAGTTTTCGCGTAGCATGCCTCCAAAGATACATGTTTATAAATTTCAAATTTTTTTTGCTTCACCAAAAAGCACATTTTCCATAAAAAGTGATTTTTTTCAAAAAAAGTAAATGACCCCTCTAATTAATTGACTAGATCACCAGAACCTTCCTCAGTTGTCAGAAACTTGATAGGTTCCTTAGTTTTCGTGTACCATGCCTCCAAAGATACATGTTTAAAAACTGCAATTTTTTTTTGCTTCACCAAAAAGCCCATTTTCCGTAAAAAGTGATTTATTTCAAAAAAAGTAAATGACCCCTCTAATTAATCGACTCGATCACCAGAACCTCCCCCAGTTCTCAGAAACATGATAGGTTCCTTAGTTTTCACGTAGCATGCCTCCAAAAATACATGTTTAGAAATTGCAATTTTTTTTGCTTCACCAAAAAGCCCATTTTCTGTAAAAAGTGATTTTTTTCAAAAAAAAGTAAATGACCCCTCTAATCAATCGACTAGATCACCAGAACCTTTCCCTGTTGTCAGAAACATGATAGGTTCCTTAGTTTTCACATAGCATGCCTCCAAAGATACATGTTTAGAAACTGCAAAACATTTTTGCTTCACCAAAGAGCCCATTTTCCGTAAAAAGTGATTTTTTTCCAAAAAAGTAAATGACCCCTCTAATGAATCAACTAGATCACCAGAACCTTTCACTGTTGTCAGAAATATGATAGGTTCCTTAGTTTTCGAGTAGCATGCCTCCAAAGAAACATGTTTAGAAATTGCAATTTTTTTTGCTTCACCAAAAAGCCCATTTTCCGTAAAAAGTGATTTTTTTCAAAAAAAGTAAATGACCCCTCTAATTAATCGACTAGATCACCAGAACCTTCGCCCAGTTGTCAGAAACATGATAGGTTCCTTAGTTTTGACATAGCATGCCTCCGAAGATACATGTTTAGAAATTGCAATTTTTTTTTGCTTCACCAAAAAGCCCATTTTCCGTAAAAAGTGATTTTTTTCAAAAAAAGTAAATGACCCCTCTAATCAATCGACTAGATCACCAGAACCTTTCCCTGTTGTCAGAAACAAGATAGGTTCATTAGTTTTCACATAGCATGCGTCCAAAGATACATGTTTAGAAACTGCAAAACATTTTTGATTCACCAAGGAGCCCATTTTCCGTAAAAAGTGATTTTTTTCAAAAAAAGTAAATGACCGCTCTAATTAATCGACTAGATCACCAGAACCATGACAAGTTGTCAGAAACATGATAGGTTCCTTAGTTTTCGCATAGCATACCTCCAAAGATACATGTTTAGAAATTGCAGGATTTTTTTGCTTCACCAAAAAGCCCATTTTCTGTAAAAAGTGATTTTTTTCAAAAAAAAGTAAATGACCCCTCTAATCAATCGACTAGATCACCAGAACCTTTCCCTGTTGTCAGAAACATGATAGGTTCCTTAGTTTTCACATAGCATGCCTCCAAAGATACATGTTTAGAAACTGCAAAACATTTTTGCTTCACCAAAGAGCCCATTTTCCGTAAAAAGTGATTTTTTTCCAAAAAAGTAAATGACCCCTCTAATGAATCAACTAGATCACCAGAACCTTTCACTGTTGTCAGAAATATGATAGGTTCCTTAGTTTTCGAGTAGCATGCCTCCAAAGAAACATGTTTAGAAATTGCAATTTTTTTTGCTTCACCAAAAAGCCCATTTTCCGTAAAAAGTGATTTTTTTCAAAAAAAGTAAATGACCCCTCTAATTAATCGACTAGATCACCAGAACCTTCGCCCAGTTGTCAGAAACATGATAGGTTCCTTAGTTTTGACATAGCATGCCTCCGAAGATACATGTTTAGAAATTGCAATTTTTTTTTGCTTCACCAAAAAGCCCATTTTCCGTAAAAAGTGATTTTTTTCAAAAAAAGTAAATGACCCCTCTAATCAATCGACTAGATCACCAGAACCTTTCCCTGTTGTCAGAAACAAGATAGGTTCATTAGTTTTCACATAGCATGCGTCCAAAGATACATGTTTAGAAACTGCAAAACATTTTTGATTCACCAAGGAGCCCATTTTCCGTAAAAAGTGATTTTTTTCAAAAAAAGTAAATGACCGCTCTAATTAATCGACTAGATCACCAGAACCATGACAAGTTGTCAGAAACATGATAGGTTCCTTAGTTTTCGCATAGCATACCTCCAAAGATACATGTTTAGAAATTGCAGGATTTTTTTGCTTCACCAAAAAGCCCATTTTCCGTAAAAAGTGATTTTTTTCAAAAAAGTAAATGACCCCTCTAATTAATCGACTAGATCACCAGAACCTTCCCCAGTTCTCAGAAACATGATAGGTTCCTTCGTTTTCGCGTAGCCTGCCTCCAAAGATACATGTTTAGAAAATGCTATTTTTTTTTGCTTCACCAAGAAGCACATTTTCCGTAAAAAGTGATTTTTTTCAAAAAAAGTAAATGAAACCTCTAATTAATCAGCTATATCACCAGAACCTTCCCCAGTTGTCAGAAACATGATAGGTTCCTTAGTTTTCGCATAGCATACCTCCAAAGATACATGTTTAGAAATTGCAGGGATTTTTTGCTTCACCAAAAAGCCCATTTTCCGTAAAAAGTGATTTTTTTTCAAAAAATTAAATGACCCCTCTAATTAATCGACTAGATCACCAGAACCTCCCCCAGTTCTCAGAAACATGATAGGTTCCTTCGTTTTCGCGTAGCCTGCCTCCAAAGATACATGTTTTGAAAATGCTATTTTTTTTTGCTTCACCAAGAAGCCCATTTTCCGTAAAAAGTGATTTTTAAAAAAAGTAAATGACCCCTCTAATCAATCGACTAGATCACCAGAACCTTTCCCTATTGTCAGAAACATGATAGGTTCCTTAGTTTTCACATAGCATGCCTCCAAAGATACATGTTTAGAAACTGCAAAACATTTTTGCTTCACCAAAGAGCCCATTTTACGTAAAAAGTGATTTTTTTCAAAAAAAGTAAATGACCCCTCTAATTAATAGACTAGATCACCAGAACCTTACCCTGTTGTCAGAAATATGATAGGTTCCTTCATTTTCGCGTAGCATGCTTCCAAAGATACATGTTAAGAAATTGCAATTTTTTTTGCTTCACCAAAAAGCCCATTTTCCGTAAAAAGTGATTTTTTTCAAAAAAAAGTAAATGACCCCTCTAATTAATCGACTAGATCACCAGAACATTTCCCTGTTGTCAGAAATATGATAGGTTCCTTAGTTTTCGAGTAGCATGCCTTCAAAGATACATGTTTAGAAATTGCCATTTTTTTTTGCTTCACCAAAAAGCCCATTTTCCGTAAAAAGTGATTTTTTTCAAAAACAGTAAATGACCCCTCTAATGAATCAACTAGATCACCAGAACCTTTCCCTGTTGTCAGAAATATGATAGGTTCCTTAGTTTTCACATAGCATGCCTCCAAAGATACATGTTTAGAAACTGCAAAACATTTTTGCTTCACCAAAGAGCCCATTTTCCGTAAAAAGTGATTTTTTTCAAAAAAAGTAAATGACCCCTCTAATTAATCAACTAGATCAACAGAACCTTACCCTGTTGTCAGAAATATGATAGGTTCCTTCATTTTCGCGTAGCATGCTTCCAAAGATACATGTTAAGAAATTGCAATTTTTTTTGCTTCACCAAAAAGCCCATTTTCCGTAAAAAGTGATTTTTTTCAAAAAAAAGTAAATGACCCCTCTAATTAATCGACTAGATCACCAGAACATTTCCCTGTTGTCAGAAATATGATAGGTTCCTTAGTTTTCGAGTAGCATGCCTTCAAAGATACATGTTTAGAAATTGCCATTTTTTTTTGCTTCACCAAAAAGCCCATTTTCCGTAAAAAGTGATTTTTTTCAAAAACAGTAAATGACCTCTCTAATTAATCGACTAGATCACCAGAACCTTCCCCAGTTGTCAGAAACATGATAGGTTCCTTCGTTTCCGCGTAGCATGACTCCAAAGATACATGTTTAGAAATTGCAATTTTTTTGCTTCACCAAAAAGCCCATTTTCCGTAAAAAGTGATTTTTAAAAAAAAAAGTAAATGACCACTCTAATTAATCGACTAGATCACCAGAACCTTCCCCAGTTGTCAGAAACATGATAGGTTTCTTAGTTTTCGAGTAGCATGCCTCCAAAGATACATGTTTAGAAAGTGCAATTTTTTTTGCTTCAACCAAAAGCACATTTTCCGTAAAAAGTGATTTATTTCAAAAAAAGTAAATGACCCCTCTAATCAATCGACTAGATCACCAGAACCTTTCCCTGTTGTCAGAAACATGATAGGTTCCTTAGTTTTCACATAGCATGCCTCCAAAGATACATGTTTAGAAACTGCAAAACATTTTTGCTTCACCAAAGAGCCCATTTTACGTAAAAAGTGATTTTTTTCAAAAAAAGTAAATGACCCCTCTAATTAATCGACTAGATCACCAGAACCTTTCCCTGTTGTCAGAAATATGATAGGTTCCTTCATTTTCGCGTAGCATGCCTCCAAAGATACATGTTTAGAAAATGCAATTTTTTTTTTGCTTCACCAAGAAGCCCATTTTCCGTAAAAAGTGATTTTTTTCAAAAAAAGTAAATGACCCCTCTAATTAATCAGCTAGATCACCAGAACCTTCCCCAGTTGTAAGAAACATGATAGGTTCCTTAGTTTTCGCATAGCATACCTCCAAAGATACATGTTTAGAAATTGCAGGGTTTTTTTGCTTCACCAAAAAGCCCATTTTCCGTAAAAAGTGATTTTTTTTCAAAAAAGTAAATGACCCCTCTAATTAATCGACTAGATCACCAGAACCTCCCCCAGTTCTCAGAAACATGATAGATTACTTAGTTTTCGCGTAGCATGCCTCCAAAGAAACATGTTTAGAAATTGCAATTTTTTTTTGCTTCACCAAAAAGCCCATTTTCCGTAAAAAGTGATTTTTTTCAAAAAAAGTAAATTACCCCTCTAATTAATCGACTCGATCACCAGAACCTTCCTCAGTTGTCAGAAATATGATAGGTTCCTTCATTTTCGTGTACCATGCCTCCAAAGATACATGTTTAGAAATTGAAATTTTTTTTGCTTCAGCAAAAAAAACATTTTCCATAAAAAGTGATTTTTTCAAAAAAGTAAATGACCCCTCTAATTAATCGACTAGATCACCAGAACCTTCCCGTGTTGTCAGAAACATGATAGGTTCCTTAGTTTTCGTGTAGCACGCCTCCAAAGATACGTGTTTAGAAACTGCAATTTTTTTTGCTTCACCAAAAAGCCCATTTTCCGTAAAAAGTGATTTTTAAAAAAAAAAGTAAATGACCCCTCTAATTAATCGACTAGATCACCGGAACCTTCCCATGTTGTCAGAAACATGATAGGTTCCTTAGTTTTCGAGTAGCATGCCTCCAAAGATACATGTTTAAAAACTGCAATTTTTTTTTGTTTCACCAAAAAGCCAATTTTTCGTAAAAAAATGATTTTTTTCAAAACAAGTAAATGACCCCTCTAATGAATCGACTAGATCACCAGAACCTTCCCCAGTTGTCAGAAACATGATAGGTTCCTTAGTTTTCGTGTACCATGCCTCCAAAGATACATGTTTAGAAATTGCAATTTTTTTTTGCTTCACCAAAAAGCCCATTTTCCGTAAAAAGTGATTTTTTTCAAAAAAGTAAATGACCCCTCTAATTAATCGACTCGATCACCAGAACTTTCCTCAGTTGTCAGAAACATGATAGGTTCCTTAGTTTTCACGTAGCATGCCTCCAAAAATACATGTTTAGAAATTGCAATTTTTTTTGCTTCACCAAAAAGCCCATTTTCCGTAAAAAGTGATTTTTTTCAAAAACAGTAAATGACCCCTCTAATGAATCAACTAGATCACCAGAACCTTTCCCTGTTGTCAGAAATATGATAGGTTCCTTAGTTTTCACATAGCATGCCTCCAAAGATACATGTTTAGAAACTGCAAAACATTTTTGCTTCACCAAAGAGCCCATTTTCCGTAAAAAGTGATTTTTTTCAAAAAAAGTAAATGACCCCTCTAATTAATCAACTAGATCACCAGAACCTTTCCCTGTTGTCAGAAATATGATAGGTTCCTTAGTTTTCGAGTAGCATGCCTTCAAAAGATACATGTTTAGAAATTGCAATTTTTTTTTGCTTCACCAAAAAGCCCATTTTCCGTAAAAAGTGATTTTTTTCAAAAACAGTAAATGACCCCTCTAATGAATCAACTAGATCACCAAAACCTTTCCCTGTTGTCAGAAATATGATAGGTTCCTTAGTTTTCGAGTAGCATGCCTCCAAAGAAACATGTTTAGAAATTGCAATTTTTTTTGCTTCACCAAAAATCCCATTTTCCGTAAAAAGTGATTTTTTAAAAAAAAAGTAAATTACCCTCTAATTAATCGACTAGATCACCAGAACCTTCCCCAGTTGTCAGAAACATGATAGATTACTTAGTTTTCGCGTAGCATGCCTCCAAAGAAACATGTTTAGAAATTGCAATTTTTTTTGCTTCACCAAAAAGCCCATTTTCCGTAAAAAGTGATTTTTAAAAAAAAAAGTAAATGACCCCTCTAATTAATCGACTAGATCACCAGAACCTTCCCATGTTGTCAGAAACATGATAGGTTCCTTAGTTTTCGAGTAGCATGCCTCCAAAGATACATGTTTAAAAACTGCAATTTTTTTTTGTTTCACCAAAAAGCCAATTTTTCGTAAAAAAATGATTTTTTTCAAAACAAGTAAATGACCCCTCTAATGAATCGACTAGATCACCAGAACCTTCCCCAGTTGTCAGAAACATGATAGGTTCCTTAGTTTTCGTGTACCATGCCTCCAAAGATACATGTTTAGAAATTGCAATTTTTTTTTGCTTCACCAAAAAGCCCATTTTCCGTAAAAAGTGATTTTTTTCAAAAAAGTAAATGACCCCTCTAATTAATCGACTCGATCACCAGAACTTTCCTCAGTTGTCAGAAACATGATAGGTTCCTTAGTTTTCACGTAGCATGCCTCCAAAAATACATGTTTAGAAATTGCAATTTTTTTTGCTTCACCAAAAAGCCCATTTTCCGTAAAAAGTGATTTTTTTCAAAAAAAGTAAATGACCCCTCTAATCAATCGACTAGATCACCAGAACCTTTCCCTGTTGTCAGAAATATGATAGGTTCCTTAGTTTTCACATAGCATGCCTCCAAAGATACATGTTTAGAAACTGCAAAACATTTTTGCTTCACCAAAGAGCCCATTTTCCGTAAAAAGTGATTTTTTTCAAAAAAAGTAAATGACCCCTCTAATTAATCAACTAGATCACCAGAACATTTCACTGTTGTCAGAAATATGATAGGTTCCTTAGTTTTCGAGTAGCATGCCTTCAAAGATACATGTTTAGAAATTGCAATTTTTTTTTGCTTCACCAAAAAGCCCATTTTCCGTAAAAAGTGATTTTTTTCAAAAACAGTAAATGACCCCTCTAATGAATCAACTAGATCACCAGAACCTTTCCCTGTTGTCAGAAATATGATAGGTTCCTTAGTTTTCACATAGCATGCCTCCAAAGATACATGTTTAGAAACTGCAAAACATTTTTGCTTCACCAAAGAGCCCATTTTCCGTAAAAAGTGATTTTTTTCAAAAAAAGTAAATGACCCCTCTAATTAATCAACTAGATCACCAGAACCTTTCCCTGTTGTCAGAAATATGATAGGTTCCTTAGTTTTCGAGTAGCATGCCTTCAAAGATACATGTTTAGAAATTGCAATTTTTTTTTGCTTCACCAAAAAGCCCATTTTCCGTAAAAAGTGATTTTTTTCAAAAAAGTAAATGACCCCTCTAATTAATCGACTCGATCACCAGAACTTTCCTCAGTTGTCAGAAACATGATAGGTTCCTTAGTTTTCACGTAGCATGCCTCCAAAAATACATGTTTAGAAATTGCAATTTTTTTTGCTTCACCAAAAAGCCCATTTTCCGTAAAAAGTGATTTTTTTCAAAAAAAGTAAATGACCCCTCTAATCAATCGACTAGATCACCAGAACCTTTCCCTGTTGTCAGAAATATGATAGGTTCCTAAGTTTTCACATAGCATGCCTCCAAAGATACATGTTTAGAAACTGCAAAACATTTTTGCTTCACCAAAGAGCCCATTTTCCGTAAAAAGTGATTTTTTTCAAAAAAAGTAAATGACCCCTCTAATTAATCAACTAGATCACCAGAACATTTCACTGTTGTCAGAAATATGATAGGTTCCTTAGTTTTCGAGTAGCATGCCTTCAAAGATACATGTTTAGAAATTGCAATTTTTTTTTGCTTCACCAAAAAGCCCATTTTCCGTAAAAAGTGATTTTTTTCAAAAACAGTAAATGACCCCTCTAATGAATCAACTAGATCACCAGAACCTTTCCCTGTTGTCAGAAATATGATAGGTTCCTTAGTTTTCACATAGCATGCCTCCAAAGATACATGTTTAGAAACTGCAAAACATTTTTGCTTCACCAAAGAGCCCATTTTCCGTAAAAAGTGATTTTTTTCAAAAAAAGTAAATGACCCCTCTAATTAATCAACTAGATCACCAGAACCTTTCCCTGTTGTCAGAAATATGATAGGTTCCTTAGTTTTCGAGTAGCATGCCTTCAAAGATACATGTTTAGAAATTGCAATTTTTTTTTGCTTCACCAAAAAGCCCATTTTCCGTAAAAAGTGATTTTTTTCAAAAACAGTAAATGACCCCTCTAATGAATCAACTAGATCACCAAAACCTTTCCCTGTTGTCAGAAATATGATAGGTTCCTTAGTTTTCGAGTAGCATGCCTCCAAAGAAACAGGTTTAGAAATTGCAATTTTTTTTGCTTCACCAAAAATCCCATTTTCCGTAAAAAGTGATTTTTTTAAAAAAAAGTAAATTACCCTCTAATTAATCGACTAGATCACCAGAACCTTCCCCAGTTGTCAGAAACATGATAGATTACTTAGTTTTCGCGTAGCATGCCTCCAAAGAAACATGTTTAGAAATTGCAATTTTTTTTGCTTCACCAAAAAGCCCATTTTCCGTAAAAAGTGATTTTTTTCAAAAAAAGTAAATGACCCCTCTAATTAATCGACTAGATCACCAGAACCTTCGCCCTGTTGTCAGAAACATGATAGGTTCCTTAGTTTTGACATAGCATGCCTCCGAAGATACATGTTTAGAAATTGCAATTTTTTTTTGCTTCACCAAAAAGCCCATTTTCCGTAAAAAGTGATTTTTTTCAAAAAAAGTAAATGACCCCTCTAATTAATCGAGTAGATCACCAGAACCTTCCCCAGTTGTCAGAAACATGATAGGTCCCTTAGTTTTCGCATAGCATGCCTCCAAAGATACATGTTTAGAAATTGCAATTTTTTTTTGCTTCACCAAAAAGCCCATTTTCCGTAAAAAGTGATTTTTTTCAGGAAAAATAAATGACCCCTCTGATTAATCGACTTGATCAACAGAACCTTCTCCAGTTGTCAAAAAGATGATAGGTTCCTTAGTTTTGACATAGCATGCCTCCGAAGATACATGTTTAGAAATTGCAATTTTTTTTTGCTTCACCAAAAAGCCCATTTTCCGTAAAAAGTGATTTTTTTCAGAAAAAGTAAATGACCCCTCTGATTAATCGACTTGATCACCAGAACCTTCCCCAGTTGTCAGAAACATGATAGGTTCCTTCGTTTCCGCGTAGCATGACTCCAAAGATACATGTTTAGAAATTGCAATTTTTTTTTTGCTTCACCAAAAAGCCCATTTTCCGTAAAAAGTGATATTTTTCAAAAAAAGTAAATGACCCCTCTAATTAATTGACTAGATCACCAGAACCTTTCTCAGTTGTCAGAAACATGAGATGTTCCTTAGTTTTCTCGCAGCATGCCTCCAAAGATACATGTTTAGAAATTGCAATTTTTTTTGCTTCACCAAAAAGCCCATTTTTCGTAAAAAGTGATTTTTTTCAAAAAAAGTAAATGACCCCTCTAATTAATCGACTATATCACCAGAACCTACCCCAGTTGTCAGAAACATGATAGGTTCCTTCGTTTCCGCGTAGCATGACTCCAAAGATACATGTTTAGAAATTGCTATTTTTTTTTGCTGCACCAAAAAGAACATTTTCGATAAAAAGTGATTTTTTTCAAAAAAAGTAAATTACCCCTCTAATTAATCGACTCGATCACCAGAACCTTCCTCAGTTGTCAGAAACATGATAGGTTCCTTAGTTTTCACATAGCATGCCTCCGAAGATACATGTTAAGAAATTGCAAATTTTTATTGCTTCACCAAAAAGCCCATTTTCCGTAAAAAGTGATTTTTAAAAAAAAAAAGTAAATGAACACTCTAATTAATCGACTAGATCACCAGAACCTTCCCGTGTTGTCAGAAACATGATAGGTTCCTTAGTTTTCGTGTAGCATGCCTCCAAAGAAACATGTTTAGAAACTGCAATTTTTTTTGCTTCACCAAAAAGCCCATTTTCTGTAAAAAGTGATTTTTTTCAAAAAAAGTAAATTACCACTCTAATTAATCGACTCGATCACCAGAACCTTCCTCAGTTGTCAGAAACTTGATAGGTTCCTTAGTTTTCGCGTACCATGCCTCCAAAGATACATGTTTAGAAATTGCAATTTTTTTTTTGCTTCACCAAAAAGAACATTTTCGATAAAAAGTGATTTTTAACAAAAAAAGTAAATGACCCCTCTAATTAATCGACTAGATCACCAGAACCTTCCCCAGTTGTCAAAAACATAATAGGTTCCTTAGTTTTCGAGTAGCATGCCTCCAAAGATACATGTTTAGAAATTGCAATTTTTTTTTTGCTTCACCAAAAAGCCCATTTTCTGTGAAAAGTGATTTTTTTCAAAAAAAGTAAATGACCTCTCTAATTAATCGACTAGATCACCAGAACCTTCCCCAGTTGTCAGAAACATGATAGGTTCCTTCGTTTCCGCGTAGCATGACTCCAAAGATACATGTTTAGAAATTGCAATTTTTTTTTGCTTCACCAAAAAGAACATTTTCGATAAAAAGTGATTTTTTTCAAAAAAAGTAAATTACCCCTCTAATTAATCGACTAGATCACCAGAACCTTCCCGTGTTGTCAGAAACATGATAGTTTCCTTAGTTTTCATGTAGCATGCCTCCAAAGATACATGTTTAGAAATTGCAATTTTTTTTTGCTTCACTAAAAAGCACTTTTTTCGTAAAAAGTTATTTTTTTCAAAAAAAGTAAATGACCCCTCTAATTAATCGACTAGATCACCAGAACAATCCCGTTTTGTCAGAAACGTGATAGGTTCCTTAGTTTTCGTGTAGCATGCCTCCAAAGATATGTGTTTAGAAACTGCAATTTTTTTTGCTTCACCAAAAAGCCCATTTTCCGTAAAAAGTGATTTTTAAAAAAAAAAGTAAATGACCACTCTAATTAATCGACTAGATCACCAGAACCTTCCCCAGTTGTTGGAAACATGACAGGTTCCTTAGTTTTCGCGTAGCATGCCTCCAAAGATACATGTTTAGAAATTGCACATTTTTTTTGCTTCACCAAAAAACCCATTTTCCGTAAAAAGTGATTTTTAAAAAAAAAAGTAAATGACCACTCTAATTAATCGACTAGATCACCAGAACCTTCCCCAGTTGTCAGAAACATGATAGGTTTCTTAGTTTTCGAGTAGCATGCCTCCAAAGATACATGTTTAGAAATTGCAATTTTTTTTGCTTCACCAAAAAGCCCATTTTCCGTAAAAAGTGATTTATTTCAAAAAAAGTAAATGACCCCTCTAATTAATCGACTCGATCACCAGAACCTTCCTCAGTTGTCAGTAACTTGATAGGTTCCTTAGTTTTCGTGTACCATGCCTCCAAAGATACATGTTTAGAAATTGCAATTTTTTTTTTGCTTCACCAAAAAGAACATTTTCGATAAAAAGTGATTTTTTTCAAAAAAAGTAAATGACCCCTCTAATTAATCGACTAGATCACCAGAACCTTCCTGTGTTGTCAGAAACATGATAGGTTCATTAGTTTTCGTGTAGCATGCCTCCAAAGAAATGTGTTTAGAAACTGCAATTTTTTTTGCGTCACCAAAAACCCTATTTTCCATAAAAAGTGATTTTTTTCAAAAAAAGTAAATGACCCCTCTAATTAATCGACTAGATTACCAGAACCTTCCCCAGTTGTCAGAAACATGATAGATTACTTAGTTTTCGCGTAGCATGCCTCCAAAGAAACATGTTTATAAATTGCAATTTTTTTTGCTTCACCAAAAAGCCCATTTTCCGTAAAAAGTGATTTTTTTCAAAAAAAGTAAATGACCCCTCTAATTAATCGACTAGATCACTAGAACTTTCGCCAGTTGTCAGAAACATGATAGGTCCCTTAGTTTTCGCATAGCATGCCTCCAAAGATACATGTTTAGAAATTGCAATTTTTTTGTTGCTTCACCAAAAAGCCCATTTTCCGTAAAAAGTGATTTTTTTTCAAAAAAAGTAAATTACCCTTCTAATTAATTGACTCGATCACCAGAACCTTCCCCAGTTGTCAGAAACATGATAGGTTCCTTAGTTTTCGAGTAGCATGCCTCCAAAGATACATGTTTAGAAATTGCAATTTTTTTTTTGCTTCACCAAAAAGCCCATTTTCCGTGAAAAGTGATTTTTTTCAAAAAAAGTAAATTACCCCTCTAATTAATCGACTCGATCACCAGAACCTTCCTCAGTTGACAGAAACATGATAGGTTCCTTCGTTTCTGCGTAGCATGACTCCAAAGATACATGTTTAGAAATTGCAATTTTTTTTTGCTTCACCAAAAAGAACATTTTCGATAAAAAGTGATTTTTTTCAAAAAAAGTAAATTACCCCTCTAATTAATCGACTCGATCAACAGAACCTTTCCCTGTTGTCAGAAATATGATAGGTTCCTTAGTTTTCATGTAGCATGCCTCCAAAGATACATGTTTAGAAATTGCAATTTTTTTTTGCTTCACCAAAAAGCCCATTTTCCGTAAAAAGTGATTTTTTTCAGAAAAAGTAAATGACCCCTCTGATTAATCGACTTGATCACCAGAACCTTCTCCAGTTGTCAAAAAGATGATAGGTTCCTTAGTTTTGACATAGCATGCCTCCGAAGATACATGTTTAGAAATTGCAATTTTTTTTTGCTTCACCAAAAAGCCCATTTTCCGTAAAAAGTGATTTTTTTCAAAAAAGTAAATGAACCCTCTAATTAATCGACTAAATCACCAGAACCTTCCCGTGTTGTCAGAAACAAGATAGGTTCCTTAGTTTTCGTGTAGCATGCCTCCAAAGAAACATGTTTAGAAATTGCAATTTTTTTTGCTTCACCAAAAAGCCCATTTTCCGTAAAAAGTGATTTTTAAAAAAAAAAGTAAATGACCACTCTAATTAATCGACTAGATCACCAGAACCTTCCCCAGTTGTCAGAAACATGATAGGTTTCTTAGTTTTCGAGTAGCATGCCTCCAAAGATACATGTTTAGAAATTGCAATTTTTTTTGCTTCACCAAAAAGCCCATTTTCCGTAAAAAGTGATTTATTTCAAAAAAAGTAAATGACCCCTCTAATTAATCGACTAGATCACCAGAACTTTCCCCAGTTGTCAGAAACATGATAGGTCCCTTAGTTTTCGCATAGCATGCCTCCAAAGATACATGTTTAGAAATTGCAATTTTTTTGTTGCTTCACCAAAAAGCCCATTTTCCGTAAAAAGTGATTTTTTTCAAAAAAAGTAAATTACCCCTCTAATTAATCGACTCGATCACCAGAACCTTCCTCAGTTGACAGAAACATGATAGGTTCCTTCGTTTCCGCGTAGCATGACTCCAAAGATACATGTTTAGAAATTGCAATTTTTTTTTGCTTCACCAAAAAGAACATTTTCGATAAAAAGTGATTTTTTTCAAAAAAAGTAAATTACCCTTCTAATTAATTGACTCGATCACCAGAACCTTCCCCAGTTGTCAGAAACATGATAGGTTCCTTAGTTTTCGAGTAGCATGCCTCCAAAGATACATGTTTAGAAATTGCAATTTTTTTTTTGCTTCACCAAAAAGCCCATTTTCCGTGAAAAGTGATTTTTTTCAAAAAAAGTAAATTACCCCTCTAATTAATCGACTCGATCACCAGAACCTTCCTCAGTTGACAGAAACATGATAGGTTCCTTCGTTTCCGCGTAGCATGACTCCAAAGATACATGTTTAGAAATTGCAATTTTTTTTTGCTTCACCAAAAAGAACATTTTCGATAAAAAGTGATTTTTTTCAAAAAAAGTAAATTACCCCTCTAATTAATCGACTCGATCAACAGAACCTTTCCCTGTTGTCAGAAATATGATAGGTTCCTTAGTTTTCATGTAGCATGCCTCCAAAGATACATGTTTAGAAATTGCAATTTTTTTTTGCTTCACCAAAAAGCCCATTTTCCGTAAAAAGTGATTTTTTTCAGAAAAAGTAAATGACCCCTCTGATTAATCGACTTGATCACCAGAACCTTCTCCAGTTGTCAAAAAGATGATAGGTTCCTTAGTTTTGACATAGCATGCCTCCGAAGATACATGTTTAGAAATTGCAATTTTTTTTTGCTTCACCAAAAAGCCCATTTTCCGTAAAAAGTGATTTTTTTCAAAAAAGTAAATGAACCCTCTAATTAATCGACTAAATCACCAGAACCTTCCCGTGTTGTCAGAAACAAGATAGGTTCCTTAGTTTTCGTGTAGCATGCCTCCGAAGATACATGTTTAGAAATTGCAATTTTTTTTTGCTTCACCAAAAAGCCCATTTTCCGTAAAAAGTGATTTTTTTCAAAAAAGTAAATGAACCCTCTAATTAATCGACTAAATCACCAGAACCTTCCCGTGTTGTCAGAAACAAGATAGGTTCCTTAGTTTTCGTGTAGCATGCCTCCAAAGAAACATGTTTAGAAATTGCAATTTTTTTTGCTTCACCAAAAAGCCCATTTTCCGTAAAAAGTGATTTTTAAAAAAAAAAGTAAATGACCACTCTAATTAATCGACTAGATCACCAGAACCTTCCCCAGTTGTCAGAAACATGATAGGTTTCTTAGTTTTCGAGTAGCATGCCTCCAAAGACACATGTTTAGAAATTGCAATTTTTTTTGCTTCACCAAAAAGCCCATTTTCGATAAAATGTGATTTTTTTTCAAAAAAAGTAAATTACCCCTCTAATTAATCGACTCGATCACCAGAACCTTTCCCTGTTGTCAGAAATATGATAGGTTCCTTAGTTTTCGCATAGCATGCCTCCAAAGATACATGTTTAGAAATTGCAATTTTTTTGTTGCTTCACCAAAACGCCCATTTTCCGTAAAAAGTGATTTTTTTCAAAAAAAGTAAATTACCCCTCTAATTAATCGACTCGATCACCAGAACCTTCCTCAGTTGACAGAAACATGATAGGTTCCTTAGTTTTCACGTAGCATGCCTCCAAAGATACATGTTTAGAAATTGCAATTTTTTTTTGCTTCACCAAAAAGCCCATTTTCCGTAAAAAGTGATTTTTTTCAGAAAAAGTAAATGACCCCTCTGATTAATCGACTTGATCACCAGAACCTTCTCCAGTTGTCAGAAATATGATAGGTTCCTTAGTTTTCATGTAGCATGACTCCAAAGATACATGTTTAGAAATTGCAATTTTTTTTTGCTTCACCAAAAAGAACATTTTCGATAAAAAGTGATTTTTTTCAAAAAAAGTAAATTACCCCTCTAATTAATCGACTCGATCACCAGAACCTTTCCCTGTTGTCAGAAATATGATAGGTTCCTTAGTTTTCATGTAGCATGCCTCCAAAGATACATGTTTAGAAATTGCAATTTTTTTTTGCTTCACCAAAAAGCCCATTTTCCGTAAAAAGTGATTTTTTTCAGAAAAAGTAAATGACCCCTCTGATTAATCGACTTGATCACCAGAACCTTCTCCAGTTGTCAAAAAGATGATAGGTTCCTTAGTTTTGACATAGCATGCCTCCGAAGATACATGTTTAGAAATTGCAATTTTTTTTTGCTTCACCAAAAAGCCCATTTTCCGTAAAAAGTGATTTTTTTCAGAAAAAGTAAATGACCCCTCTGATTAATCGACTTGATCACCAGAGCCTTCCCCAGTTGTCAGAAACATGATAGGTTCCTTCGTTTCCGCGTAGCATGACTCCAAAGATACATGTTTAGAAATTGCAATTTTTTTTTGCTTCACCAAAAAGAAAATTTTCGTTAAAAAGTGATTTTTTTCAAAAAAAGTAAATTACCCCTCTAATTAATCGACTCGATCACCAGAACCTTCCTCAGTTGTCAGAAACATGATAGGTTTCTTAGTTTTCACGTTGCATGCCTCCAAAGATACATGTTTAGAAATTGCAATTTTTTTTGCTTCACCAAAAAGCCCATTTTCCATAAAAAGTGTTTTTTTCAAAAAAGTAAATGACCCCTCTAATTAATCGACTAGATCACCAGAACCTTCCCGTGTTGTCAGAAACATGATAGGTTCCTTAGTTTTCGTGTAGCATGCCTCCAAAGATATGTGTTTAGAAACTGCAATTTTTTTTGCTTCACCAAAAAGCCCATTATCTGTAAAAAGTGATTTTTAAAAAAAAAGTAAATGACCACTCTAATTAATAGACTAGATCACCAGAACCTTCCACAGTTGTCAGAAACATAATAGGTTCCTTCGTTTCCGCGTGGCATGACTCCAAAGATACATGTTTAGAAATTGCAATTTTTTTTTGCTTCACCAAAAAGAAAATTTTCGATAAAAAGTGATTTTTTTCAAAAAAAGTAAATTACCCCTCTAATTAATCGACTCGATCACCAGAACCTTCCTCAGTTGTCAGAAAAATGATAGGTTCCTTAGTTTTCGTGTACCATGCCTCCAAAGATACATGTTTAGAAATTGAAATTTTTTTTGCTTCACCAAAAAGAACATTTTCCATAAAAAGTGATTTTTTTCAAAAAAGTAAATGACCCCTCTAATTAATCGACTAGATCACCAGAACCTTCCCATGTTGTCAGAAACATGATAGGTTCCTTAGTTTTCGAGTAGCATGCCTCCAAAGATACATGTTTAAAAACTGCAATTTTTTTTTGTTTCACCAAAAAGCCAATTTTTCGTAAAAAAATGATTTTTTTCAAAACAAGTAAATGACCCCTCTAATGAATCGACTAGATCACCAGAACCTTCCCCAGTTGTCAGAAACATGATAGGTTCCTTAGTTTTCGTGTACCATGCCTCCAAAGATACATGTTTAGAAATTGCAATTTTTTTTTGCTTCACCAAAAAGCCCATTTTCCGTAAAAAGTGATTTTTTTCAAAAAAGTAAATGACCCCTCTAATTAATCGACTCGATCACCAGAACTTTCCTCAGTTGTCAGAAACATGATAGGTTCCTTAGTTTTCACGTAGCATGCCTCCAAAAATACATGTTTAGAAATTGCAATTTTTTTTGCTTCACCAAAAAGCCCATTTTCCATAAAAAGTGATTTTTTTCAAAAAAAGTAAATGACCCCTCTAATCAATCGACTAGATCACCAGAACCTTTCCCTGTTGTCAGAAACATGATAGGTTCCTTAGTTTTCACATAGCATGCCTCCAAAGATACATGTTTAGAAACTGCAAAACATTTTTGATTCACCAAAGAGCCCATTTTCCGTAAAAAGTGATTTTTTTCAGAAAAAGTAAATGACCCCTCTGATTAATCGACTTGATCACCAGAACCTTCTCCAGTTGTCAAAAAGATGATAGGTTCCTTAGTTTTGACATAGCATGCCTCCGAAGATACATGTTTAGAAATTGCAATTTTTTTTTGCTTCACCAAAAAGCCCATTTTCCGTAAAAAGTGATTTTTTTCAGAAAAAGTAAATGACCCCTCTGATTAATCGACTTGATCACCAGAACCTTCTCCAGTTGTCAGAAATATGATAGGTTCCTTAGTTTTCATGTAGCATGACTCCAAAGATACATGTTTAGAAATTGCAATTTTTTTTTGCTTCACCAAAAAGAACATTTTCGATAAAAAGTGATTTTTTTCAAAAAAAGTAAATTACCCCTCTAATTAATCGACTCGATCACCAGAACCTTTCCCTGTTGTCAGAAATATGATAGGTTCCTTAGTTTTCATGTAGCATGCCTCCAAAGATACATGTTTAGAAATTGCAATTTTTTTTTGCTTCACCAAAAAGCCCATTTTCCGTAAAAAGTGATTTTTTTCAGAAAAAGTAAATGACCCCTCTGATTAATCGACTTGATCACCAGAACCTTCTCCAGTTGTCAAAAAGATGATAGGTTCCTTAGTTTTGACATAGCATGCCTCCGAAGATACATGTTTAGAAATTGCAATATTTTTTTGCTTCACCAAAAAGCCCATTTTCCGTAAAAAGTGATTTTTTTCAGAAAAAGTAAATGACCCCTCTGATTAATCGACTTGATCACCAGAACCTTCCCCAGTTGTCAGAAACATGATAGGTTCCTTCGTTTCCGCGTAGCATGACTCCAAAGATACATGTTTAGAAATTGCAATTTTTTTTTGCTTCACCAAAAAGAAAATTTTCGTTAAAAAGTGATTTTTTTCAAAAAAAGTAAATTACCCCTCTAATTAATCGACTAGATCACCAGAACCTTCCCGTGTTGTCAGAAACATGATAGGTTCCTTAGTTTTCGTGTAGCATGCCTCCAAAGATATGTGTTTAGAAACTGCAATTTTTTTTGCTTCACCAAAAAGCCCATTTTCCGTAAAAAGTGATTTTTAAAAAAAAAGTAAATGACCACTCTAATTAATAGACTAGATCACCAGAACCTTCCACAGTTGTCAGAAACATAATAGGTTCCTTCGTTTCCGCGTGGCATGATTTCAAAGATACATGTTTAGAAATTGCAATTTTTTTTTGCTTCACCAAAAAGAAAATTTTCGATAAAAAGTGATTTTTTTCAAAAAAAGTAAATTACCCCTCTAATTAATCGACTCGATCACCAGAACCTTCCTCAGTTGTCAGAAAAATGATAGGTTCCTTAGTTTTCGTGTACCATGCCTCCAAAGATACATGTTTAGAAATTGAAATTTTTTTTGCTTCACCAAAAAGAACATTTTCCATAAAAAGTGATTTTTTTCAAAAAAGTAAATGACCCCTCTAATTAATCGACTAGATCACCAGAACCTTCCCGTGTTGTCAGAAACATGATAGGTTCCTTAGTTTTCGTGTAGCACGCCTCCAAAGATACGTGTTTAGAAACTGCAATTTTTTTTGCTTCACCAAAAAGCCCATTTTCCGTAAAAAGTGATTTTTAAAAAAAAAAGTAAATGACCCCTCTAATTAATCGACTAAATCACCAGAACCTTCCCATGTTGTCAGAAACATGATAGGTTCCTTAGTTTTCGAGTAGCATGCCTCCAAAGATACATGTTTAAAAACTGCAATTTTTTTTTGTTTCACCAAAAAGCCAATTTTTCGTAAAAAAATGATTTTTTTCAAAACAAGTAAATGACCCCTCTAATGAATCGACTAGATCACCAGAACCTTCCCCAGTTGTCAGAAAAATGATAGGTTCCTTAGTTTTCGTGTACCATGCCTCCAAAGATACATGTTTAGAAATTGCAATTTTTTTTTGCTTCACCAAAAAGCCCATTTTCCGTAAAAAGTGATTTTTTTCAAAAAAGTAAATGACCCCTCTAATTAATCGACTCGATCACCAGAACTTTCCTCAGTTGTCAGAAACATGATAGGTTCCTTAGTTTTCACGTAGCATGCCTCCAAAAATACATGTTTAGAAATTGCAATTTTTTTTGCTTCACCAAAAAGCCCATTTTCCATAAAAAGTGATTTTTTTCAAAAAAAGTAAATGACCCCTCTAATCAATCGACTAGATCACCAGAACCTTTCCCTGTTGTCAGAAACATGATAGGTTCCTTAGTTTTCACATAGCATGCCTCCAAAGATACATGTTTAGAAACTGCAAAACATTTTTGCTTCACCAAAGAGCCCATTTTCCGTAAAAAGTGATTTTTTTCAAAAAAAGTAAATGACCCCTCTAATTAATCAACTAGATCACCAGAACATTTCCCTGTTGTCAGAAATATGATAGGTTCCTTAGTTTTCGAGTAGCATGCCTTCAAAGATACATGTTTAGAAATTGCAATTTTTTTTTGCTTCACCAAAAAGCCCATTTTCCGTAAAAAGTGATTTTTTTCAAAAACAGTAAATGACCCCTCTAATGAATCAACTAGATCACCAGAACCTTTCCCTGTTGTCAGAAATATGATAGGTTCCTTAGTTTTCACATAGCATGCCTCCAAAGATACATGTTTAGAAACTGCAAAACATTTTTGCTTCACCAAAGAGCCCATTTTCCGTAAAAAGTGATTTTTTTCAAAAAAAGTAAATGACCCCTCTAATTAATCAACTAGATCACCAGAACCTTTCCCTGTTGTCAGAAATATGATAGGTTCCTTAGTTTTCGAGTAGCATGCCTTCAAAGATACATGTTTAGAAATTGCAATTTTTTTTTGCTTCACCAAAAAGCCCATTTTCCGTAAAAAGTGATTTTTTTCAAAAACAGTAAATGACCCCTCTAATGAATCAACTAGATCACCAAAACCTTTCCCTGTTGTCAGAAATATGATAGGTTCCTTAGTTTTCGAGTAGCATGCCTCCAAAGAAACAGGTTTAGAAATTGCAATTTTTTTTGCTTCACCAAAAATCCCATTTTCCGTAAAAAGTGATTTTTTTAAAAAAAAGTAAATTACCCTCTAATTAATCGACTAGATCACCAGAACCTTCCCCAGTTGTCAGAAACATGATAGATTACTTAGTTTTCGCGTAGCATGCCTCCAAAGAAACATGTTTAGAAATTGCAATTTTTTTTGCTTCACCAAAAAGCCCATTTTCCGTAAAAAGTGATTTTTTTCAAAAAAAGTAAATGACCCCTCTAATTAATCGACTAGATCACCAGAACCTTCGCCCTGTTGTCAGAAACATGATAGGTTCCTTAGTTTTGACATAGCATGCCTCCGAAGATACATGTTTAGAAATTGCAATTTTTTTTTGCTTCACCAAAAAGCCCATTTTCCGTAAAAAGTGATTTTTTTCAAAAAAAGTAAATGACCCCTCTAATTAATCGAGTAGATCACCAGAACCTTCCCCAGTTGTCAGAAACATGATAGGTCCCTTAGTTTTCGCATAGCATGCCTCCAAAGATACATGTTTAGAAATTGCAATTTTTTTTTGCTTCACCAAAAAGCCCATTTTCCGTAAAAAGTGATTTTTTTCAGGAAAAATAAATGACCCCTCTGATTAATCGACTTGATCAACAGAACCTTCTCCAGTTGTCAAAAAGATGATAGGTTCCTTAGTTTTGACATAGCATGCCTCCGAAGATACATGTTTAGAAATTGCAATTTTTTTTTGCTTCACCAAAAAGCCCATTTTCCGTAAAAAGTGATTTTTTTCAGAAAAAGTAAATGACCCCTCTGATTAATCGACTTGATCACCAGAACCTTCCCCAGTTGTCAGAAACATGATAGGTTCCTTCGTTTCCGCGTAGCATGACTCCAAAGATACATGTTTAGAAATTGCAATTTTTTTTTTGCTTCACCAAAAAGCCCATTTTCCGTAAAAAGTGATATTTTTCAAAAAAAGTAAATGACCCCTCTAATTAATTGACTAGATCACCAGAACCTTTCTCAGTTGTCAGAAACATGAGATGTTCCTTAGTTTTCTCGCAGCATGCCTCCAAAGATACATGTTTAGAAATTGCAATTTTTTTTGCTTCACCAAAAAGCCCATTTTTCGTAAAAAGTGATTTTTTTCAAAAAAAGTAAATGACCCCTCTAATTAATCGACTATATCACCAGAACCTACCCCAGTTGTCAGAAACATGATAGGTTCCTTCGTTTCCGCGTAGCATGACTCCAAAGATACATGTTTAGAAATTGCTATTTTTTTTTGCTGCACCAAAAAGAACATTTTCGATAAAAAGTGATTTTTTTCAAAAAAAGTAAATTACCCCTCTAATTAATCGACTCGATCACCAGAACCTTCCTCAGTTGTCAGAAACATGATAGGTTCCTTAGTTTTCACATAGCATGCCTCCGAAGATACATGTTAAGAAATTGCAAATTTTTATTGCTTCACCAAAAAGCCCATTTTCCGTAAAAAGTGATTTTTAAAAAAAAAAAGTAAATGAACACTCTAATTAATCGACTAGATCACCAGAACCTTCCCGTGTTGTCAGAAACATGATAGGTTCCTTAGTTTTCGTGTAGCATGCCTCCAAAGAAACATGTTTAGAAACTGCAATTTTTTTTGCTTCACCAAAAAGCCCATTTTCTGTAAAAAGTGATTTTTTTCAAAAAAAGTAAATTACCACTCTAATTAATCGACTCGATCACCAGAACCTTCCTCAGTTGTCAGAAACTTGATAGGTTCCTTAGTTTTCGCGTACCATGCCTCCAAAGATACATGTTTAGAAATTGCAATTTTTTTTTTGCTTCACCAAAAAGAACATTTTCGATAAAAAGTGATTTTTAACAAAAAAAGTAAATGACCCCTCTAATTAATCGACTAGATCACCAGAACCTTCCCCAGTTGTCAAAAACATAATAGGTTCCTTAGTTTTCGAGTAGCATGCCTCCAAAGATACATGTTTAGAAATTGCAATTTTTTTTTTGCTTCACCAAAAAGCCCATTTTCTGTGAAAAGTGATTTTTTTCAAAAAAAGTAAATGACCTCTCTAATTAATCGACTAGATCACCAGAACCTTCCCCAGTTGTCAGAAACATGATAGGTTCCTTCGTTTCCGCGTAGCATGACTCCAAAGATACATGTTTAGAAATTGCAATTTTTTTTTGCTTCACCAAAAAGAACATTTTCGATAAAAAGTGATTTTTTTCAAAAAAAGTAAATTACCCCTCTAATTAATCGACTAGATCACCAGAACCTTCCCGTGTTGTCAGAAACATGATAGTTTCCTTAGTTTTCATGTAGCATGCCTCCAAAGATACATGTTTAGAAATTGCAATTTTTTTTTGCTTCACTAAAAAGCACTTTTTTCGTAAAAAGTTATTTTTTTCAAAAAAAGTAAATGACCCCTCTAATTAATCGACTAGATCACCAGAACAATCCCGTTTTGTCAGAAACGTGATAGGTTCCTTAGTTTTCGTGTAGCATGCCTCCAAAGATATGTGTTTAGAAACTGCAATTTTTTTTGCTTCACCAAAAAGCCCATTTTCCGTAAAAAGTGATTTTTAAAAAAAAAAGTAAATGACCACTCTAATTAATCGACTAGATCACCAGAACCTTCCCCAGTTGTTGGAAACATGACAGGTTCCTTAGTTTTCGCGTAGCATGCCTCCAAAGATACATGTTTAGAAATTGCACATTTTTTTTGCTTCACCAAAAAACCCATTTTCCGTAAAAAGTGATTTTTAAAAAAAAAAGTAAATGACCACTCTAATTAATCGACTAGATCACCAGAACCTTCCCCAGTTGTCAGAAACATGATAGGTTTCTTAGTTTTCGAGTAGCATGCCTCCAAAGATACATGTTTAGAAATTGCAATTTTTTTTGCTTCACCAAAAAGCCCATTTTCCGTAAAAAGTGATTTATTTCAAAAAAAGTAAATGACCCCTCTAATTAATCGACTCGATCACCAGAACCTTCCTCAGTTGTCAGTAACTTGATAGGTTCCTTAGTTTTCGTGTACCATGCCTCCAAAGATACATGTTTAGAAATTGCAATTTTTTTTTTGCTTCACCAAAAAGAACATTTTCGATAAAAAGTGATTTTTTTCAAAAAAAGTAAATGACCCCTCTAATTAATCGACTAGATCACCAGAACCTTCCTGTGTTGTCAGAAACATGATAGGTTCATTAGTTTTCGTGTAGCATGCCTCCAAAGAAATGTGTTTAGAAACTGCAATTTTTTTTGCGTCACCAAAAACCCTATTTTCCATAAAAAGTGATTTTTTTCAAAAAAAGTAAATGACCCCTCTAATTAATCGACTAGATTACCAGAACCTTCCCCAGTTGTCAGAAACATGATAGATTACTTAGTTTTCGCGTAGCATGCCTCCAAAGAAACATGTTTATAAATTGCAATTTTTTTTGCTTCACCAAAAAGCCCATTTTCCGTAAAAAGTGATTTTTTTCAAAAAAAGTAAATGACCCCTCTAATTAATCGACTAGATCACTAGAACTTTCGCCAGTTGTCAGAAACATGATAGGTCCCTTAGTTTTCGCATAGCATGCCTCCAAAGATACATGTTTAGAAATTGCAATTTTTTTGTTGCTTCACCAAAAAGCCCATTTTCCGTAAAAAGTGATTTTTTTTCAAAAAAAGTAAATTACCCTTCTAATTAATTGACTCGATCACCAGAACCTTCCCCAGTTGTCAGAAACATGATAGGTTCCTTAGTTTTCGAGTAGCATGCCTCCAAAGATACATGTTTAGAAATTGCAATTTTTTTTTTGCTTCACCAAAAAGCCCATTTTCCGTGAAAAGTGATTTTTTTCAAAAAAAGTAAATTACCCCTCTAATTAATCGACTCGATCACCAGAACCTTCCTCAGTTGACAGAAACATGATAGGTTCCTTCGTTTCTGCGTAGCATGACTCCAAAGATACATGTTTAGAAATTGCAATTTTTTTTTGCTTCACCAAAAAGAACATTTTCGATAAAAAGTGATTTTTTTCAAAAAAAGTAAATTACCCCTCTAATTAATCGACTCGATCAACAGAACCTTTCCCTGTTGTCAGAAATATGATAGGTTCCTTAGTTTTCATGTAGCATGCCTCCAAAGATACATGTTTAGAAATTGCAATTTTTTTTTGCTTCACCAAAAAGCCCATTTTCCGTAAAAAGTGATTTTTTTCAGAAAAAGTAAATGACCCCTCTGATTAATCGACTTGATCACCAGAACCTTCTCCAGTTGTCAAAAAGATGATAGGTTCCTTAGTTTTGACATAGCATGCCTCCGAAGATACATGTTTAGAAATTGCAATTTTTTTTTGCTTCACCAAAAAGCCCATTTTCCGTAAAAAGTGATTTTTTTCAAAAAAGTAAATGAACCCTCTAATTAATCGACTAAATCACCAGAACCTTCCCGTGTTGTCAGAAACAAGATAGGTTCCTTAGTTTTCGTGTAGCATGCCTCCAAAGAAACATGTTTAGAAATTGCAATTTTTTTTGCTTCACCAAAAAGCCCATTTTCCGTAAAAAGTGATTTTTAAAAAAAAAAGTAAATGACCACTCTAATTAATCGACTAGATCACCAGAACCTTCCCCAGTTGTCAGAAACATGATAGGTTTCTTAGTTTTCGAGTAGCATGCCTCCAAAGATACATGTTTAGAAATTGCAATTTTTTTTGCTTCACCAAAAAGCCCATTTTCCGTAAAAAGTGATTTATTTCAAAAAAAGTAAATGACCCCTCTAATTAATCGACTAGATCACCAGAACTTTCCCCAGTTGTCAGAAACATGATAGGTCCCTTAGTTTTCGCATAGCATGCCTCCAAAGATACATGTTTAGAAATTGCAATTTTTTTGTTGCTTCACCAAAAAGCCCATTTTCCGTAAAAAGTGATTTTTTTCAAAAAAAGTAAATTACCCCTCTAATTAATCGACTCGATCACCAGAACCTTCCTCAGTTGACAGAAACATGATAGGTTCCTTCGTTTCCGCGTAGCATGACTCCAAAGATACATGTTTAGAAATTGCAATTTTTTTTTGCTTCACCAAAAAGAACATTTTCGATAAAAAGTGATTTTTTTCAAAAAAAGTAAATTACCCTTCTAATTAATTGACTCGATCACCAGAACCTTCCCCAGTTGTCAGAAACATGATAGGTTCCTTAGTTTTCGAGTAGCATGCCTCCAAAGATACATGTTTAGAAATTGCAATTTTTTTTTTGCTTCACCAAAAAGCCCATTTTCCGTGAAAAGTGATTTTTTTCAAAAAAAGTAAATTACCCCTCTAATTAATCGACTCGATCACCAGAACCTTCCTCAGTTGACAGAAACATGATAGGTTCCTTCGTTTCCGCGTAGCATGACTCCAAAGATACATGTTTAGAAATTGCAATTTTTTTTTGCTTCACCAAAAAGAACATTTTCGATAAAAAGTGATTTTTTTCAAAAAAAGTAAATTACCCCTCTAATTAATCGACTCGATCAACAGAACCTTTCCCTGTTGTCAGAAATATGATAGGTTCCTTAGTTTTCATGTAGCATGCCTCCAAAGATACATGTTTAGAAATTGCAATTTTTTTTTGCTTCACCAAAAAGCCCATTTTCCGTAAAAAGTGATTTTTTTCAGAAAAAGTAAATGACCCCTCTGATTAATCGACTTGATCACCAGAACCTTCTCCAGTTGTCAAAAAGATGATAGGTTCCTTAGTTTTGACATAGCATGCCTCCGAAGATACATGTTTAGAAATTGCAATTTTTTTTTGCTTCACCAAAAAGCCCATTTTCCGTAAAAAGTGATTTTTTTCAAAAAAGTAAATGAACCCTCTAATTAATCGACTAAATCACCAGAACCTTCCCGTGTTGTCAGAAACAAGATAGGTTCCTTAGTTTTCGTGTAGCATGCCTCCGAAGATACATGTTTAGAAATTGCAATTTTTTTTTGCTTCACCAAAAAGCCCATTTTCCGTAAAAAGTGATTTTTTTCAAAAAAGTAAATGAACCCTCTAATTAATCGACTAAATCACCAGAACCTTCCCGTGTTGTCAGAAACAAGATAGGTTCCTTAGTTTTCGTGTAGCATGCCTCCAAAGAAACATGTTTAGAAATTGCAATTTTTTTTGCTTCACCAAAAAGCCCATTTTCCGTAAAAAGTGATTTTTAAAAAAAAAAGTAAATGACCACTCTAATTAATCGACTAGATCACCAGAACCTTCCCCAGTTGTCAGAAACATGATAGGTTTCTTAGTTTTCGAGTAGCATGCCTCCAAAGACACATGTTTAGAAATTGCAATTTTTTTTGCTTCACCAAAAAGCCCATTTTCGATAAAATGTGATTTTTTTTCAAAAAAAGTAAATTACCCCTCTAATTAATCGACTCGATCACCAGAACCTTTCCCTGTTGTCAGAAATATGATAGGTTCCTTAGTTTTCGCATAGCATGCCTCCAAAGATACATGTTTAGAAATTGCAATTTTTTTGTTGCTTCACCAAAACGCCCATTTTCCGTAAAAAGTGATTTTTTTCAAAAAAAGTAAATTACCCCTCTAATTAATCGACTCGATCACCAGAACCTTCCTCAGTTGACAGAAACATGATAGGTTCCTTAGTTTTCACGTAGCATGCCTCCAAAGATACATGTTTAGAAATTGCAATTTTTTTTTGCTTCACCAAAAAGCCCATTTTCCGTAAAAAGTGATTTTTTTCAGAAAAAGTAAATGACCCCTCTGATTAATCGACTTGATCACCAGAACCTTCTCCAGTTGTCAGAAATATGATAGGTTCCTTAGTTTTCATGTAGCATGACTCCAAAGATACATGTTTAGAAATTGCAATTTTTTTTTGCTTCACCAAAAAGAACATTTTCGATAAAAAGTGATTTTTTTCAAAAAAAGTAAATTACCCCTCTAATTAATCGACTCGATCACCAGAACCTTTCCCTGTTGTCAGAAATATGATAGGTTCCTTAGTTTTCATGTAGCATGCCTCCAAAGATACATGTTTAGAAATTGCAATTTTTTTTTGCTTCACCAAAAAGCCCATTTTCCGTAAAAAGTGATTTTTTTCAGAAAAAGTAAATGACCCCTCTGATTAATCGACTTGATCACCAGAACCTTCTCCAGTTGTCAAAAAGATGATAGGTTCCTTAGTTTTGACATAGCATGCCTCCGAAGATACATGTTTAGAAATTGCAATTTTTTTTTGCTTCACCAAAAAGCCCATTTTCCGTAAAAAGTGATTTTTTTCAGAAAAAGTAAATGACCCCTCTGATTAATCGACTTGATCACCAGAGCCTTCCCCAGTTGTCAGAAACATGATAGGTTCCTTCGTTTCCGCGTAGCATGACTCCAAAGATACATGTTTAGAAATTGCAATTTTTTTTTGCTTCACCAAAAAGAAAATTTTCGTTAAAAAGTGATTTTTTTCAAAAAAAGTAAATTACCCCTCTAATTAATCGACTCGATCACCAGAACCTTCCTCAGTTGTCAGAAACATGATAGGTTTCTTAGTTTTCACGTTGCATGCCTCCAAAGATACATGTTTAGAAATTGCAATTTTTTTTGCTTCACCAAAAAGCCCATTTTCCATAAAAAGTGTTTTTTTCAAAAAAGTAAATGACCCCTCTAATTAATCGACTAGATCACCAGAACCTTCCCGTGTTGTCAGAAACATGATAGGTTCCTTAGTTTTCGTGTAGCATGCCTCCAAAGATATGTGTTTAGAAACTGCAATTTTTTTTGCTTCACCAAAAAGCCCATTATCTGTAAAAAGTGATTTTTAAAAAAAAAGTAAATGACCACTCTAATTAATAGACTAGATCACCAGAACCTTCCACAGTTGTCAGAAACATAATAGGTTCCTTCGTTTCCGCGTGGCATGACTCCAAAGATACATGTTTAGAAATTGCAATTTTTTTTTGCTTCACCAAAAAGAAAATTTTCGATAAAAAGTGATTTTTTTCAAAAAAAGTAAATTACCCCTCTAATTAATCGACTCGATCACCAGAACCTTCCTCAGTTGTCAGAAAAATGATAGGTTCCTTAGTTTTCGTGTACCATGCCTCCAAAGATACATGTTTAGAAATTGAAATTTTTTTTGCTTCACCAAAAAGAACATTTTCCATAAAAAGTGATTTTTTTCAAAAAAGTAAATGACCCCTCTAATTAATCGACTAGATCACCAGAACCTTCCCATGTTGTCAGAAACATGATAGGTTCCTTAGTTTTCGAGTAGCATGCCTCCAAAGATACATGTTTAAAAACTGCAATTTTTTTTTGTTTCACCAAAAAGCCAATTTTTCGTAAAAAAATGATTTTTTTCAAAACAAGTAAATGACCCCTCTAATGAATCGACTAGATCACCAGAACCTTCCCCAGTTGTCAGAAACATGATAGGTTCCTTAGTTTTCGTGTACCATGCCTCCAAAGATACATGTTTAGAAATTGCAATTTTTTTTTGCTTCACCAAAAAGCCCATTTTCCGTAAAAAGTGATTTTTTTCAAAAAAGTAAATGACCCCTCTAATTAATCGACTCGATCACCAGAACTTTCCTCAGTTGTCAGAAACATGATAGGTTCCTTAGTTTTCACGTAGCATGCCTCCAAAAATACATGTTTAGAAATTGCAATTTTTTTTGCTTCACCAAAAAGCCCATTTTCCATAAAAAGTGATTTTTTTCAAAAAAAGTAAATGACCCCTCTAATCAATCGACTAGATCACCAGAACCTTTCCCTGTTGTCAGAAACATGATAGGTTCCTTAGTTTTCACATAGCATGCCTCCAAAGATACATGTTTAGAAACTGCAAAACATTTTTGATTCACCAAAGAGCCCATTTTCCGTAAAAAGTGATTTTTTTCAGAAAAAGTAAATGACCCCTCTGATTAATCGACTTGATCACCAGAACCTTCTCCAGTTGTCAAAAAGATGATAGGTTCCTTAGTTTTGACATAGCATGCCTCCGAAGATACATGTTTAGAAATTGCAATTTTTTTTTGCTTCACCAAAAAGCCCATTTTCCGTAAAAAGTGATTTTTTTCAGAAAAAGTAAATGACCCCTCTGATTAATCGACTTGATCACCAGAACCTTCTCCAGTTGTCAGAAATATGATAGGTTCCTTAGTTTTCATGTAGCATGACTCCAAAGATACATGTTTAGAAATTGCAATTTTTTTTTGCTTCACCAAAAAGAACATTTTCGATAAAAAGTGATTTTTTTCAAAAAAAGTAAATTACCCCTCTAATTAATCGACTCGATCACCAGAACCTTTCCCTGTTGTCAGAAATATGATAGGTTCCTTAGTTTTCATGTAGCATGCCTCCAAAGATACATGTTTAGAAATTGCAATTTTTTTTTGCTTCACCAAAAAGCCCATTTTCCGTAAAAAGTGATTTTTTTCAGAAAAAGTAAATGACCCCTCTGATTAATCGACTTGATCACCAGAACCTTCTCCAGTTGTCAAAAAGATGATAGGTTCCTTAGTTTTGACATAGCATGCCTCCGAAGATACATGTTTAGAAATTGCAATATTTTTTTGCTTCACCAAAAAGCCCATTTTCCGTAAAAAGTGATTTTTTTCAGAAAAAGTAAATGACCCCTCTGATTAATCGACTTGATCACCAGAACCTTCCCCAGTTGTCAGAAACATGATAGGTTCCTTCGTTTCCGCGTAGCATGACTCCAAAGATACATGTTTAGAAATTGCAATTTTTTTTTGCTTCACCAAAAAGAAAATTTTCGTTAAAAAGTGATTTTTTTCAAAAAAAGTAAATTACCCCTCTAATTAATCGACTAGATCACCAGAACCTTCCCGTGTTGTCAGAAACATGATAGGTTCCTTAGTTTTCGTGTAGCATGCCTCCAAAGATATGTGTTTAGAAACTGCAATTTTTTTTGCTTCACCAAAAAGCCCATTTTCCGTAAAAAGTGATTTTTAAAAAAAAAGTAAATGACCACTCTAATTAATAGACTAGATCACCAGAACCTTCCACAGTTGTCAGAAACATAATAGGTTCCTTCGTTTCCGCGTGGCATGATTTCAAAGATACATGTTTAGAAATTGCAATTTTTTTTTGCTTCACCAAAAAGAAAATTTTCGATAAAAAGTGATTTTTTTCAAAAAAAGTAAATTACCCCTCTAATTAATCGACTCGATCACCAGAACCTTCCTCAGTTGTCAGAAAAATGATAGGTTCCTTAGTTTTCGTGTACCATGCCTCCAAAGATACATGTTTAGAAATTGAAATTTTTTTTGCTTCACCAAAAAGAACATTTTCCATAAAAAGTGATTTTTTTCAAAAAAGTAAATGACCCCTCTAATTAATCGACTAGATCACCAGAACCTTCCCGTGTTGTCAGAAACATGATAGGTTCCTTAGTTTTCGTGTAGCACGCCTCCAAAGATACGTGTTTAGAAACTGCAATTTTTTTTGCTTCACCAAAAAGCCCATTTTCCGTAAAAAGTGATTTTTAAAAAAAAAAGTAAATGACCCCTCTAATTAATCGACTAAATCACCAGAACCTTCCCATGTTGTCAGAAACATGATAGGTTCCTTAGTTTTCGAGTAGCATGCCTCCAAAGATACATGTTTAAAAACTGCAATTTTTTTTTGTTTCACCAAAAAGCCAATTTTTCGTAAAAAAATGATTTTTTTCAAAACAAGTAAATGACCCCTCTAATGAATCGACTAGATCACCAGAACCTTCCCCAGTTGTCAGAAAAATGATAGGTTCCTTAGTTTTCGTGTACCATGCCTCCAAAGATACATGTTTAGAAATTGCAATTTTTTTTTGCTTCACCAAAAAGCCCATTTTCCGTAAAAAGTGATTTTTTTCAAAAAAGTAAATGACCCCTCTAATTAATCGACTCGATCACCAGAACTTTCCTCAGTTGTCAGAAACATGATAGGTTCCTTAGTTTTCACGTAGCATGCCTCCAAAAATACATGTTTAGAAATTGCAATTTTTTTTGCTTCACCAAAAAGCCCATTTTCCATAAAAAGTGATTTTTTTCAAAAAAAGTAAATGACCCCTCTAATCAATCGACTAGATCACCAGAACCTTTCCCTGTTGTCAGAAACATGATAGGTTCCTTAGTTTTCACATAGCATGCCTCCAAAGATACATGTTTAGAAACTGCAAAACATTTTTGCTTCACCAAAGAGCCCATTTTCCGTAAAAAGTGATTTTTTTCAAAAAAAGTAAATGACCCCTCTAATTAATCAACTAGATCACCAGAACATTTCCCTGTTGTCAGAAATATGATAGGTTCCTTAGTTTTCGAGTAGCATGCCTTCAAAGATACATGTTTAGAAATTGCAATTTTTTTTTGCTTCACCAAAAAGCCCATTTTCCGTAAAAAGTGATTTTTTTCAAAAACAGTAAATGACCCCTCTAATGAATCAACTAGATCACCAGAACCTTTCCCTGTTGTCAGAAATATGATAGGTTCCTTAGTTTTCACATAGCATGCCTCCAAAGATACATGTTTAGAAACTGCAAAACATTTTTGCTTCACCAAAGAGCCCATTTTCCGTAAAAAGTGATTTTTTTCAAAAAAAGTAAATGACCCCTCTAATTAATCAACTAGATCACCAGAACCTTTCCCTGTTGTCAGAAATATGATAGGTTCCTTAGTTTTCGAGTAGCATGCCTTCAAAGATACATGTTTAGAAATTGCAATTTTTTTTTGCTTCACCAAAAAGCCCATTTTCCGTAAAAAGTGATTTTTTTCAAAAACAGTAAATGACCCCTCTAATGAATCAACTAGATCACCAGAACCTTTCCCTGTTGTCAGAAATATGATAGGTTCCTTAGTTTTCACATAGCATGCCTCCAAAGATACATGTTTAGAAACTGCAAAACATTTTTGCTTCACCAAAGAGCCCATTTTCCGTAAAAAGTGATTTTTTTCAAAAAAAGTAAATGACCCCTCTAATTAATCAACTAGATCACCAGAACCTTTCCCTGTTGTCAGAAATATGATAGGTTCCTTAGTTTTCGAGTAGCATGCCTTCAAAGATACATGTTTAGAAATTGCAATTTTTTTTTGCTTCACCAAAAAGCCCATTTTCCGTAAAAAGTGATTTTTTTCAAAAACAGTAAATGACCCCTCTAATGAATCAACTAGATCACCAAAACCTTTCCCTGTTGTCAGAAATATGATAGGTTCCTTAGTTTTCGAGTAGCATGCCTCCAAAGAAACATGTTTAGAAATTGCAATTTTTTTTGCTTCACCAAAAATCCCATTTTACGTAAAAAGTGATTTTTAAAAAAAAAAAGTAAATTACCCTCTAATTAATCGACTAGATCACCAGAACCTTCCCCAGTTGTCAGAAACATGATAGATTACTTAGTTTTCGCGTAGCATGCCTCCAAAGAAACATGTTTAGAAATTGCAATTTTTTTTGCTTCACCAAAAAGCCCATTTTCCGTAAAAAGTGATTTTTTTCAAAAAAAGTAAATGACCCCTCTAATTAATCGACTAGATCACCAGAACCTTCGCCCAGTTGTCAGAAACATGATAGGTTCCTTAGTTTTGACATAGCATGCCTCCGAAGATACATGTTTAGAAATTGCAATTTTTTTTTGCTTCACCAAAAAGCCCATTTTCCGTAAAAAGTGATTTTTAAAAAAAAAGTAAATGACCCCTCTAATTAATCGAGTAGATCACCAGAACCTTCCCCAGTTGTCAGAAACATGATAGGTCCCTTAGTTTTCGCATAGCATGCCTCCAAAGATACATGTTTAGAAATTGCAATTTTTTTTGCTTCACCAAAAAGCCCATTTTCCGTAAAAAGTGATTTTTTTCAGAAAAAGTAAATGACCCCTCTGATTAATCGACTTGATCAACAGAACCTTCTCCAGTTGTCAAAAAGATGATAGGTTCCTTAGTTTTGACATAGCATGCCTCCGAAGATACATGTTTAGAAATTGCAATTTTTTTTTGCTTCACCAAAAAGCCCATTTTCCGTAAAAAGTGATTTTTTTCAGAAAAAGTAAATGACCCCTCTGATTAATCGACTTGATCACCAGAACCTTCCCCAGTTGTCAGAAACATGATAGGTTCCTTCGTTTCCGCGTAGCATGACTCCAAAGATACATGTTTAGAAATTGCAATTTTTTTTTGCTTCACCAAAAAGCCCATTTTCCGTAAAAAGTGATATTTTTCAAAAAAAGTAAATGACCCCTCTAATTAATTGACTAAATCACCAGAACCTTTCTCAGTTGTCAGAAACATGAGATGTTCCTTAGTTTTCTCGCAGCATGCCTCCAAAGATACATGTTTAGAAATTGCAATTTTTTTTGCTTCACCAAAAAGCCCATTTTTCGTAAAAAGTGATTTTTTTCAAAAAAAGTAAATGACCCCTCTAATTAATCGACTAGATCACCGTAACCTTCCCGTGTTGTCAGAAACATGATAGGTTCCTTAGTTTTCGTGTAGCATGCCTCCAAAGAAACATGTTTAGAAATTGCAATTTTTTTTGCTTCACCAAAAAGCCCATTTTCCGTAAAAAGTGATTTTTAAAAAAAAAAGTAAATGACCACTCTAATTAATCGACTAGATCACCAGAACCTTCCTCAGTTGTCAGAAACATGATAGGTTTCTTAGTTTTCGAGTAGCATGCCTCCAAAGATACATGTTTAGAAATTGCAATTTTTTTTGCTTCACCAAAAAGCCCATTTTCCGTAAAAAGTGATATTTTTCAAAAAAAGTAAATGACCCCTCTAATTAATTGACTAGATCACCAGAACCTTTCTCAGTTGTCAGAAACATGAGATGTTCCTTAGTTTTCTCGCAGCATGCCTCCAAAGATACATGTTTAGAAATTGCAATTTTTTTTGCTTCACCAAAAAGCCCATTTTCCATAAAAATTGTTTTTTTCAAAAAAGTAAATGACCCCTCTAATTAATCGACTAGATCACCAGAACCTTCCCGTGTTGTCAGAAACATGATAGGTTCCTTAGTTTTCGTGTAGCATGCCTCCAAAGATATGTGTTTAGAAACTGCAATTTTTTTTGCTTCACCAAAAAGCCCATTTTCCGTAAAAAGTGATTTTTAAAAAAAAAGTAAATGACCACTCTAATTAATAGACTAGATCACCAGAACCTTCCACAGTTGTCAGAAACATAATAGGTTCCTTCGTTTCCGCGTGGCATGACTCCAAAGATACATGTTTAGAAATTGCAATTTTTTTTTGCTTCACCAAAAAGAAAATTTTCGATAAAAAGTGATTTTTTTCAAAAAAAGTAAATTACCCCTCTAATTAATCGACTCGATCACCAGAACCTTCCTCAGTTGTCAGAAAAATGATAGGTTCCTTAGTTTTCGTGTACCATGCCTCCAAAGATACATGTTTAGAAATTGAAATTTTTTTTGCTTCACCAAAAAGAACATTTTCCATAAAAAGTGATTTTTTTCAAAAAAGTAAATGACCCCTCTAATTAATCGACTAGATCACCAGAACCTTCCCGTGTTGTCAGAAACATGATAGGTTCCTTAGTTTTCGTGTAGCACGCCTCCAAAGATACGTGTTTAGAAACTGCAATTTTTTTTGCTTCACCAAAAAGCCCATTTTCCGTAAAAAGTGATTTTTAAAAAAAAAAGTAAATGACCCCTCTAATTAATCGACTAAATCACCAGAACCTTCCCATGTTGTCAGAAACATGATAGGTTCCTTAGTTTTCGAGTAGCATGCCTCCAAAGATACATGTTTAAAAACTGCAATTTTTTTTTGTTTCACCAAAAAGCCAATTTTTCGTAAAAAAATGATTTTTTTCAAAACAAGTAAATGACCCCTCTAATGAATCGACTAGATCACCAGAACCTTCCCCAGTTGTCAGAAACATGATAGGTTCCTTAGTTTTCGTGTACCATGCCTCCAAAGATACATGTTTAGAAATTGCAATTTTTTTTTGCTTCACCAAAAAGCCCATTTTCCGTAAAAAGTGATTTTTTTCAAAAAAGTAAATGACCCCTCTAATTAATCGACTCGATCACCAGAACTTTCCTCAGTTGTCAGAAACATGATAGGTTCCTTAGTTTTCACGTAGCATGCCTCCAAAAATACATGTTTAGAAATTGCAATTTTTTTTGCTTCACCAAAAAGCCCATTTTCCATAAAAAGTGATTTTTTTCAAAAAAAGTAAATGACCCCTCTAATCAATCGACTAGATCACCAGAAACTTTCCCTGTTGTCAGAAACATGATAGGTTCCTTAGTTTTCACATAGCATGCCTCCAAAGATACATGTTTAGAAACTGCAAAACATTTTTGCTTCACCAAAGAGCCCATTTTCCGTAAAAAGTGATTTTTTTCAAAAAAAGTAAATGACCCCTCTAATTAATCAACTAGATCACCAGAACATTTCCCTGTTGTCAGAAATATGATAGGTTCCTTAGTTTTCGAGTAGCATGCCTTCAAAGATACATGTTTAGAAATTGCAATTTTTTTTTGCTTCACCAAAAAGCCCATTTTCCGTAAAAAGTGATTTTTTTCAAAAACAGTAAATGACCCCTCTAATGAATCAACTAGATCACCAGAACCTTTCCCTGTTGTCAGAAATATGATAGGTTCCTTAGTTTTCACATAGCATGCCTCCAAATATACATGTTTAGAAATTGCAATTTTTTTTTGCTTCACCAAAAAGCCCATTTTCCGTAAAAAGTGATTTTTTTCAAAAACAGTAAATGACCCCTCTAATGAATCAACTAGATCACCAAAACCTTTCCCTGTTGTCAGAAATATGATAGGTTCCTTAGTTTTCGAGTAGCATGCCTCCAAAGAAACATGTTTAGAAATTGCAATTTTTTTTGCTTCACCAAAAATCCCATTTTACGTAAAAAGTGATTTTTAAAAAAAAAAGTAAATTACCCTCTAATTAATCGACTAGATCACCAGAACCTTCCCCAGTTGTCAGAAACATGATAGATTACTTAGTTTTCGCGTAGCATGCCTCCAAAGAAACATGTTTAGAAATTGCAATTTTTTTTGCTTCACCAAAAAGCCCATTTTCCGTAAAAAGTGATTTTTTTCAAAAAAAGTAAATGACCCCTCTAATTAATCGACTAGATCACCAGAACCTTCGCCCAGTTGTCAGAAACATGATAGGTTCCTTAGTTTTGACATAGCATGCCTCCGAAGATACATGTTTAGAAATTGCAATTTTTTTTTGCTTCACCAAAAAGCCCATTTTCCGTAAAAAGTGATTTTTTTCAAAAAAAGTAAATGACCCCTCTAATTAATCGAGTAGATCACCAGAACCTTCCCCAGTTGTCAGAAACATGATAGGTCCCTTAGTTTTCGCATAGCATGCCTCCAAAGATACATGTTTAGAAATTGCAATTTTTTTTGCTTCACCAAAAAGCCCATTTTCCGTAAAAAGTGATTTTTTTCAGAAAAAGTAAATGACCCCTCTGATTAATCGACTTGATCAACAGAACCTTCTCCAGTTGTCAAAAAGATGATAGGTTCCTTAGTTTTGACATAGCATGCCTCCGAAGATACATGTTTAGAAATTGCAATTTTTTTTTGCTTCACCAAAAAGCCCATTTTCCGTAAAAAGTGATTTTTTTCAGAAAAAGTAAATGACCCCTCTGATTAATCGACTTGATCACCAGAACCTTCCCCAGTTGTCAGAAACATGATAGGTTCCTTCGTTTCCGCGTAGCATGACTCCAAAGATACATGTTTAGAAATTGCAATTTTTTTTTGCTTCACCAAAAAGCCCATTTTCCGTAAAAAGTGATATTTTTCAAAAAAAGTAAATGACCCCTCTAATTAATTGACTAGATCACCAGAACCTTTCTCAGTTGTCAGAAACATGAGATGTTCCTTAGTTTTCTCGCAGCATGCCTCCAAAGATACATGTTTAGAAATTGCAATTTTTTTTGCTTCACCAAAAAGCCCATTTTCCGTAAAAAGTGATTTTTTTCAGAAAAAGTAAATGACCCCTCTGATTAATCGACTTGATCACCAGAACCTTCCCCAGTTGTCAGAAACATGATAGGTTCCTTCGTTTCCGCGTAGCATGACTCCAAAGATACATGTTTAGAAATTGCAATTTTTTTTGCTTCACCAAAAAGCCCATTTTCCGTAAAAAGTGATATTTTTCAAAAAAAGTAAATGACCCCTCTAATTAATTGACTAGATCACCAGAACCTTTCTCAGTTGTCAGAAACATGAGATGTTCCTTAGTTTTCTCGCAGCATGCCTCCAAAGATACATGTTTAGAAATTGCAATTTTTTTTTGCTTCACCAAAAAGCCCATTTTCCGTAAAAAGTGATTTTTTTCAAAAAAGTAAATGACCCCTCTAATTAATCGACTCGATCACCAGAACTTTCCTCAGTTGTCAGAAACATGATAGGTTCCTTAGTTTTCACGTAGCATGCCTCCAAAAATACATGTTTAGAAATTGCAATTTTTTTTGCTTCACCAAAAAGCCCATTTTCCATAAAAAGTGATTTTTTTCAAAAAAAGTAAATGACCCCTCTAATCAATCGACTAGATCACCAGAAACTTTCCCTGTTGTCAGAAACATGATAGGTTCCTTAGTTTTCACATAGCATGCCTCCAAAGATACATGTTTAGAAACTGCAAAACATTTTTGCTTCACCAAAGAGCCCATTTTCCGTAAAAAGTGATTTTTTTCAAAAAAAGTAAATGACCCCTCTAATTAATCAACTAGATCACCAGAACATTTCCCTGTTGTCAGAAATATGATAGGTTCCTTAGTTTTCGAGTAGCATGCCTTCAAAGATACATGTTTAGAAATTGCAATTTTTTTTTGCTTCACCAAAAAGCCCATTTTCCGTAAAAAGTGATTTTTTTCAAAAACAGTAAATGACCCCTCTAATGAATCAACTAGATCACCAGAACCTTTCCCTGTTGTCAGAAATATGATAGGTTCCTTAGTTTTCACATAGCATGCCTCCAAAGATACATGTTTAGAAATTGCAATTTTTTTTTGCTTCACCAAAAAGCCCATTTTCCGTAAAAAGTGATTTTTTTCAAAAACAGTAAATGACCCCTCTAATGAATCAACTAGATCACCAAAACCTTTCCCTGTTGTCAGAAATATGATAGGTTCCTTAGTTTTCGAGTAGCATGCCTCCAAAGAAACATGTTTAGAAATTGCAATTTTTTTTGCTTCACCAAAAATCCCATTTTACGTAAAAAGTGATTTTTAAAAAAAAAAGTAAATTACCCTCTAATTAATCGACTAGATCACCAGAACCTTCCCCAGTTGTCAGAAACACGATAGATTACTTAGTTTTCGCGTAGCATGCCTCCAAAGAAACATGTTTAGAAATTGCAATTTTTTTTGCTTCACCAAAAAGCCCATTTTCCGTAAAAAGTGATTTTTTTCAAAAAAAGTAAATGACCCCTCTAATTAATCGACTAGATCACCAGAACCTTCGCCCAGTTGTCAGAAACATGATAGGTTCCTTAGTTTTGACATAGCATGCCTCCGAAGATACATGTTTAGAAATTGCAATTTTTTTTTGCTTCACCAAAAAGCCCATTTTCCGTAAAAAGTGATTTTTTTCAAAAAAAGTAAATGACCCCTCTAATTAATCGAGTAGATCACCAGAACCTTCCCCAGTTGTCAGAAACATGATAGGTCCCTTAGTTTTCGCATAGCATGCCTCCAAAGATACATGTTTAGAAATTGCAATTTTTTTTGCTTCACCAAAAAGCCCATTTTCCGTAAAAAGTGATTTTTTTCAGAAAAAGTAAATGACCCCTCTGATTAATCGACTTGATCAACAGAACCTTCTCCAGTTGTCAAAAAGATGATAGGTTCCTTAGTTTTGACATAGCATGCCTCCGAAGATACATGTTTAGAAATTGCAATTTTTTTTTGCTTCACCAAAAAGCCCATTTTCCGTAAAAAGTGATTTTTTTCAGAAAAAGTAAATGACCCCTCTGATTAATCGACTTGATCACCAGAACCTTCCCCAGTTGTCAGAAACATGATAGGTTCCTTCGTTTCCGCGTAGCATGACTCCAAAGATACATGTTTAGAAATTGCAATTTTTTTTTGCTTCACCAAAAAGCCCATTTTCCGTAAAAAGTGATATTTTTCAAAAAAAGTAAATGACCCCTCTAATTAATTGACTAGATCACCAGAACCTTTCTCAGTTGTCAGAAACATGAGATGTTCCTTAGTTTTCTCGCAGCATGCCTCCAAAGATACATGTTTAGAAATTGCAATTTTTTTTGCTTCACCAAAAAGCCCATTTTCCGTAAAAAGTGATTTTTTTCAGAAAAAGTAAATGACCCCTCTGATTAATCGACTTGATCACCAGAACCTTCCCCAGTTGTCAGAAACATGATAGGTTCCTTCGTTTCCGCGTAGCATGACTCCAAAGATACATGTTTAGAAATTGCAATTTTTTTTGCTTCACCAAAAAGCCCATTTTCCGTAAAAAGTGATATTTTTCAAAAAAAGTAAATGACCCCTCTAATTAATTGACTAGATCACCAGAACCTTTCTCAGTTGTCAGAAACATGAGATGTTCCTTAGTTTTCTCGCAGCATGCCTCCAAAGATACATGTTTAGAAATTGCAATTTTTTTTGCTTCACCAAAAAGCCCATTTTTCGTAAAAAGTGATTTTTTTCAAAAAAAGTAAATGACCCCTCTAATTAATCGACTAGATCACCGTAACCTTCCCGTGTTGTCAGAAACATGATAGGTTCCTTAGTTTTCGTGTAGCATGCCTCCAAAGAAACATGTTTAGAAATTGCAATTTTTTTTGCTTCACCAAAAAGCCCATTTTCCGTAAAAAGTGATTTTTAAAAAAAAAAGTAAATGACCACTCTAATTAATCGACTAGATCACCAGAACCTTCCCCAGTTGTCAGAAACATGATAGGTTTCTTAGTTTTCGAGTAGCATGCCTCCAAAGATACATGTTTAGAAATTGCAATTTTTTTTGCTTCACCAAAAAGCCCATTTTCCGTAAAAAGTGATTTATTTCAAAAAAAGTAAATGACCCCTCTAATTAATCGACTCGATCGCCAGAACCTTCCTCAGTTGTCAGAAACTTGATAGGTTCCTTAGTTTTCGTGTACCATGCTTCAAAGATACATGTTTAGAAATTGCAATTTTTTTTTGCTTCACCAAAAAGAACATTTTCGATAAAAAGTGATTTTTTTCAAAAAAAGTAAATTACCCTTCTAATTAATTGACTCGATCACCAGAACCTTCCCCAGTTGTCAGAAACATAATAGGTTCCTTAGTTTTCGAGTAGCATGCCTCCAAAGATACATGTTTAGAAATTGCAATTTTTTTTTTGCTTCACCAAAAAGCCCATTTTCTGTGAAAAGTGATTTTTTTCAAAAAAAGTAAATGACCTCTCTAATTAATCGACTAGATCACCAGAACCTTCCCCAGTTGTCAGAAACATGATAGGTTCCTTCGTTTCCGCGTAGCATGACTCCAAAGATACATGTTTAGAAATTGCAATTTTTTTTTGCTTCACCAAAAAGAACATTTTCGATAAAAAGTGATTTTTTTCAAAAAAAGTAAATTACCCCTCTAATTAATCGACTAGATCACCAGAACCTTCCCGTGTTGTCAGAAACATGATAGGTTCCTTAGTTTTCATGTAGCATGCCTCCAAAGATACATGTTTAGAAATTGCAATTTTTTTTTGCTTCACTAAAAAGCACTTTTTTCGTAAAAAGTTATTTTTTTCAAAAAAAGTAAATGACCCCTCTAATTAATCGACTAGATCACCAGAACAATCCCGTTTTGTCAGAAACGTGATAGGTTCCTTAGTTTTCGTGTAGCATGCCTCCAAAGATATGTGTTTAGAAACTGCAATTTTTTTTGCTTCACCAAAAAGCCCATTTTCCGTAAAAAGTGATTTTTAAAAAAAAAAGTAAATGACCACTCTAATTAATCGACTAGATCACCAGAACCTTCCCCAGTTGTTAGAAACATGACAGGTTCCTTAGTTTTCGCGTAGCATGCCTCCAAAGATACATGTTTAGAAATTGCACATTTTTTTTGCTTCACCAAAAAACCCATTTTCCGTAAAAAGTGATTTTTTTCAAAAAAGTAAATGACCCCTCTAATTAATCGACTAAATCACCAGAACCTTCCCGTGTTGTCAGAAACATGATAGGTTCCTTCGTTTCCGCGTAGCATGACTCCAAAGATACATGTTTAGAAATTGCAATTTTTTTTTGCTTCACCAAAAAGCCCATTTTCCGTAAAAAGTGATATTTTTCAAAAAAAGTAAATGACCCCTCTAATTAATTGACTAGATCACCAGAACCTTTCTCAGTTGTCAGAAACATGAGATGTTCCTTAGTTTTCTCGCAGCATGCCTCCAAAGATACATGTTTAGAAATTGCAATTTTTTTTGCTTCACCAAAAAGCCCATTTTCCATAAAAAGTGTTTTTTTCAAAAAAGTAAATGACCCCTCTAATTAATCGACTAGATCACCAGAACCTTCCCGTGTTGTCAGAAACATGATAGGTTCCTTAGTTTTCGTGTAGCATGCCTCCAAAGATATGTGTTTAGAAACTGCAATTTTTTTTGCTTCACCAAAAAGCCCATTTTCCGTAAAAAGTGATTTTTAAAAAAAAAGTAAATGACCACTCTAATTAATAGACTAGATCACCAGAACCTTCCACAGTTGTCAGAAACATAATAGGTTCCTTCGTTTCCGCGTGGCATGACTCCAAAGATACATGTTTAGAAATTGCAATTTTTTTTTGCTTCACCAAAAAGAAAATTTTCGATAAAAAGTGATTTTTTTCAAAAAAAGTAAATTACCCCTCTAATTAATCGACTCGATCACCAGAACCTTCCTCAGTTGTCAGAAAAATGATAGGTTCCTTAGTTTTCGTGTACCATGCCTCCAAAGATACATGTTTAGAAATTGAAATTTTTTTTGCTTCACCAAAAAGAACATTTTCCATAAAAAGTGATTTTTTTCAAAAAAGTAAATGACCCCTCTAATTAATCGACTAGATCACCAGAACCTTCCCGTGTTGTCAGAAACATGATAGGTTCCTTAGTTTTCGTGTAGCACGCCTCCAAAGATACGTGTTTAGAAACTGCAATTTTTTTTGCTTCACCAAAAAGCCCATTTTCCGTAAAAAGTGATTTTTAAAAAAAAAAGTAAATGACCCCTCTAATTAATCGACTAAATCACCAGAACCTTCCCATGTTGTCAGAAACATGATAGGTTCCTTAGTTTTCGAGTAGCATGCCTCCAAAGATACATGTTTAAAAACTGCAATTTTTTTTTGTTTCACCAAAAAGCCAATTTTTCGTAAAAAAATGATTTTTTTCAAAACAAGTAAATGACCCCTCTAATGAATCGACTAGATCACCAGAACCTTCCCCAGTTGTCAGAAACATGATAGGTTCCTTAGTTTTCGTGTACCATGCCTCCAAAGATACATGTTTAGAAATTGCAATTTTTTTTTGCTTCACCAAAAAGCCCATTTTCCGTAAAAAGTGATTTTTTTCAAAAAAGTAAATGACCCCTCTAATTAATCGACTCGATCACCAGAACTTTCCTCAGTTGTCAGAAACATGATAGGTTCCTTAGTTTTCACGTAGCATGCCTCCAAAAATACATGTTTAGAAATTGCAATTTTTTTTGCTTCACCAAAAAGCCCATTTTCCATAAAAAGTGATTTTTTTCAAAAAAAGTAAATGACCCCTCTAATCAATCGACTAGATCACCAGAAACTTTCCCTGTTGTCAGAAACATGATAGGTTCCTTAGTTTTCACATAGCATGCCTCCAAAGATACATGTTTAGAAACTGCAAAACATTTTTGCTTCACCAAAGAGCCCATTTTCCGTAAAAAGTGATTTTTTTCAAAAAAAGTAAATGACCCCTCTAATTAATCAACTAGATCACCAGAACATTTCCCTGTTGTCAGAAATATGATAGGTTCCTTAGTTTTCGAGTAGCATGCCTTCAAAGATACATGTTTAGAAATTGCAATTTTTTTTTGCTTCACCAAAAAGCCCATTTTCCGTAAAAAGTGATTTTTTTCAAAAACAGTAAATGACCCCTCTAATGAATCAACTAGATCACCAGAACCTTTCCCTGTTGTCAGAAATATGATAGGTTCCTTAGTTTTCACATAGCATGCCTCCAAAGATACATGTTTAGAAATTGCAATTTTTTTTTGCTTCACCAAAAAGCCCATTTTCCGTAAAAAGTGATTTTTTTCAAAAACAGTAAATGACCCCTCTAATGAATCAACTAGATCACCAGAACCTTCCCCAGTTGTCAGAAACATGATAGATTACTTAGTTTTCGCGTAGCATGCCTCCAAAGAAACATGTTTAGAAATTGCAATTTTTTTTGCTTCACCAAAAAGCCCATTTTCCGTAAAAAGTGATTTTTTTCAAAAAAAGTAAATGACCCCTCTAATTAATCGACTAGATCACCAGAACCTTCGCCCAGTTGTCAGAAACATGATAGGTTCCTTAGTTTTGACATAGCATGCCTCCGAAGATACATGTTTAGAAATTGCAATTTTTTTTTGCTTCACCAAAAAGCCCATTTTCCGTAAAAAGTGATTTTTTTCAAAAAAAGTAAATGACCCCTCTAATTAATCGAGTAGATCACCAGAACCTTCCCCAGTTGTCAGAAACATGATAGGTCCCTTAGTTTTCGCATAGCATGCCTCCAAAGATACATGTTTAGAAATTGCAATTTTTTTTGCTTCACCAAAAAGCCCATTTTCCGTAAAAAGTGATTTTTTTCAGAAAAAGTAAATGACCCCTCTGATTAATCGACTTGATCAACAGAACCTTCTCCAGTTGTCAAAAAGATGATAGGTTCCTTAGTTTTGACATAGCATGCCTCCGAAGATACATGTTTAGAAATTGCAATTTTTTTTTGCTTCACCAAAAAGCCCATTTTCCGTAAAAAGTGATTTTTTTCAGAAAAAGTAAATGACCCCTCTGATTAATCGACTTGATCACCAGAACCTTCCCCAGTTGTCAGAAACATGATAGGTTCCTTCGTTTCCGCGTAGCATGACTCCAAAGATACATGTTTAGAAATTGCAATTTTTTTTTGCTTCACCAAAAAGCCCATTTTCCGTAAAAAGTGATATTTTTCAAAAAAAGTAAATGACCCCTCTAATTAATTGACTAGATCACCAGAACCTTTCTCAGTTGTCAGAAACATGAGATGTTCCTTAGTTTTCTCGCAGCATGCCTCCAAAGATACATGTTTAGAAATTGCAATTTTTTTTGCTTCACCAAAAAGCCCATTTTCCGTAAAAAGTGATTTTTTTCAGAAAAAGTAAATGACCCCTCTGATTAATCGACTTGATCACCAGAACCTTCCCCAGTTGTCAGAAACATGATAGGTTCCTTCGTTTCCGCGTAGCATGACTCCAAAGATACATGTTTAGAAATTGCGATTTTTTTTGCTTCACCAAAAAGCCCATTTTCCGTAAAAAGTGATATTTTTCAAAAAAAGTAAATGACCCCTCTAATTAATTGACTAGATCACCAGAACCTTTCTCAGTTGTCAGAAACATGAGATGTTCCTTAGTTTTCTCGCAGCATGCCTCCAAAGATACATGTTTAGAAATTGCAATTTTTTTTGCTTCACCAAAAAGCCCATTTTTCGTAAAAAGTGATTTTTTTCAAAAAAAGTAAAAGACCCCTCTAATTAATCGACTAGATCACCGTAACCTTCCCGTGTTGTCAGAAACATGATAGGTTCCTTAGTTTTCGTGTAGCATGCCTCCAAAGAAACATGTTTAGAAATTGCAATTTTTTTTGCTTCACCAAAAAGCCCATTTTCCGTAAAAAGTGATTTTTAAAAAAAAAAGTAAATGACCACTCTAATTAATCGACTAGATCACCAGAACCTTCCCCAGTTGTCAGAAACATGATAGGTTTCTTAGTTTTCGAGTAGCATGCCTCCAAAGATACATGTTTAGAAATTGCAATTTTTTTGGCTTCAACAAAAAGCCCATTTTCCGTAAAAAGTGATTTATTTCAAAAAAAGTAAATGACCCCTCTAATTAATCGACTCGATCACCAGAACCTTCCTCAGTTGTCAGAAACTTGATAGGTTCCTTAGTTTTCGTGTACCATGCTTCAAAGATACATGTTTAGAAATTGCAATTTTTTTTTGCTTCACCAAAAAGAACATTTTCGATAAAAAGTGATTTTTTTCAAAAAAAGTAAATTACCCTTCTAATTAATTGACTCGATCACCAGAACCTTCCCCAGTTGTCAGAAACATAATAGGTTCCTTAGTTTTCGAGTAGCATGCCTCCAAAGATACATGTTTAGAAATTGCAATTTTTTTTTTGCTTCACCAAAAAGCCCATTTTCTGTGAAAAGTGATTTTTTTCAAAAAAAGTAAATGACCTCTCTAATTAATCGACTAGATCACCAGAACCTTCCCCAGTTGTCAGAAACATGATAGGTTCCTTCGTTTCCGCGTAGCATGACTCCAAAGATACATGTTTAGAAATTGCAATTTTTTTTTGCTTCACCAAAAAGAACATTTTCGATAAAAAGTGATTTTTTTCAAAAAAAGTAAATTACCCCTCTAATTAATCGACTAGATCACCAGAACCTTCCCGTGTTGTCAGAAACATGATAGGTTCCTTAGTTTTCATGTAGCATGCCTCCAAAGATACATGTTTAGAAATTGCAATTTTTTTTTGCTTCACTAAAAAGCACTTTTTTCGTAAAAAGTTATTTTTTTCAAAAAAAGTAAATGACCCCTCTAATTAATCGACTAGATCACCAGAACAATCCCGTTTTGTCAGAAACGTGATAGGTTCCTTAGTTTTCGTGTAGCATGCCTCCAAAGATATGTGTTTAGAAACTGCAATTTTTTTTGCTTCACCAAAAAGCCCATTTTCCGTAAAAAGTGATTTTTAAAAAAAAAAGTAAATGACCACTCTAATTAATCGACTAGATCACCAGAACCTTCCCCAGTTGTTAGAAACATGACAGGTTCCTTAGTTTTCGCGTAGCATGCCTCCAAAGATACATGTTTAGAAATTGCACATTTTTTTTGCTTCACCAAAAAATCCATTTTCCGTAAAAAGTGATTTTTTTCAAAAAAGTAAATGACCCCTCTAATTAATCGACTAAATCACCAGAACCTTCCCGTGTTGTCAGAAACATGATAGGTTCCTTCGTTTCCGCGTAGCATGACTCCAAAGATACATGTTTAGAAATTGCAATTTTTTTTTGCTTCACCAAAAAGCCCATTTTCCGTAAAAAGTGATATTTTTCAAAAAAAGTAAATGACCCCTCTAATTAATTGACTAGATCACCAGAACCTTTCTCAGTTGTCAGAAACATGAGATGTTCCTTAGTTTTCTCGCAGCATGCCTCCAAAGATACATGTTTAGAAATTGCAATTTTTTTTGCTTCACCAAAAAGCCCATTTTCCATAAAAAGTGTTTTTTTCAAAAAAGTAAATGACCCCTCTAATTAATCGACTAGATCACCAGAACCTTCCCGTGTTGTCAGAAACATGATAGGTTCCTTAGTTTTCGTGTAGCATGCCTCCAAAGATATGTGTTTAGAAACTGCAATTTTTTTTGCTTCACCAAAAAGCCCATTTTCCGTAAAAAGTGATTTTTAAAAAAAAAGTAAATGACCACTCTAATTAATAGACTAGATCACCAGAACCTTCCACAGTTGTCAGAAACATAATAGGTTCCTTCGTTTCCGCGTGGCATGACTCCAAAGATACATGTTTAGAAATTGCAATTTTTTTTTGCTTCACCAAAAAGAAAATTTTCGATAAAAAGTGATTTTTTTCAAAAAAAGTAAATTACCCCTCTAATTAATCGACTCGATCACCAGAACCTTCCTCAGTTGTCAGAAAAATGATAGGTTCCTTAGTTTTCGTGTACCATGCCTCCAAAGATACATGTTTAGAAATTGAAATTTTTTTTGCTTCACCAAAAAGAACATTTTCCATAAAAAGTGATTTTTTTCAAAAAAGTAAATGACCCCTCTAATTAATCGACTAGATCACCAGAACCTTCCCGTGTTGTCAGAAACATGATAGGTTCCTTAGTTTTCGTGTAGCACGCCTCCAAAGATACGTGTTTAGAAACTGCAATTTTTTTTGCTTCACCAAAAAGCCCATTTTCCGTAAAAAGTGATTTTTAAAAAAAAAAGTAAATGACCCCTCTAATTAATCGACTAAATCACCAGAACCTTCCCATGTTGTCAGAAACATGATAGGTTCCTTAGTTTTCGAGTAGCATGCCTCCAAAGATACATGTTTAAAAACTGCAATTTTTTTTTGTTTCACCAAAAAGCCAATTTTTCGTAAAAAAATGATTTTTTTCAAAACAAGTAAATGACCCCTCTAATGAATCGACTAGATCACCAGAACCTTCCCCAGTTGTCAGAAACATGATAGGTTCCTTAGTTTTCGTGTACCATGCCTCCAAAGATACATGTTTAGAAATTGCAATTTTTTTTTGCTTCACCAAAAAGCCCATTTTCCGTAAAAAGTGATTTTTTTCAAAAAAGTAAATGACCCCTCTAATTAATCGACTCGATCACCAGAACTTTCCTCAGTTGTCAGAAACATGATAGGTTCCTTAGTTTTCACGTAGCATGCCTCCAAAAATACATGTTTAGAAATTGCAATTTTTTTTGCTTCACCAAAAAGCCCATTTTCCATAAAAAGTGATTTTTTTCAAAAAAAGTAAATGACCCCTCTAATCAATCGACTAGATCACCAGAAACTTTCCCTGTTGTCAGAAACATGATAGGTTCCTTAGTTTTCACATAGCATGCCTCCAAAGATACATGTTTAGAAACTGCAAAACATTTTTGCTTCACCAAAGAGCCCATTTTCCGTAAAAAGTGATTTTTTTCAAAAAAAGTAAATGACCCCTCTAATTAATCAACTAGATCACCAGAACATTTCCCTGTTGTCAGAAATATGATAGGTTCCTTAGTTTTCGAGTAGCATGCCTTCAAAGATACATGTTTAGAAATTGCAATTTTTTTTTGCTTCACCAAAAAGCCCATTTTCCGTAAAAAGTGATTTTTTTCAAAAACAGTAAATGACCCCTCTAATGAATCAACTAGATCACCAGAACCTTTCCCTGTTGTCAGAAATATGATAGGTTCCTTAGTTTTCAAGTAGCATGCCTCCAAAGATACATGTTTAGAAATTGCAATTTTTTTTTGCTTCACCAAAAAGCCCATTTTCCGTAAAAAGTGATTTTTTTCAAAAACAGTAAATGACCCCTCTAATGAATCAACTAGATCACCAAAACCTTTCCCTGTTGTCAGAAATATGATAGGTTCCTTAGTTTTCGAGTAGCATGCCTCCAAAGAAACATGTTTAGAAATTGCAATTTTTTTTGCTTCACCAAAAATCCCATTTTACGTAAAAAGTGATTTTTAAAAAAAAAAGTAAATTACCCTCTAATTAATCGACTAGATCACCAGAACCTTCCCCAGTTGTCAGAAACATGATAGATTACTTAGTTTTCGCGTAGCATGCCTCCAAAGAAACATGTTTAGAAATTGCAATTTTTTTTGCTTCACCAAAAAGCCCATTTTCCGTAAAAAGTGATTTTTTTCAAAAAAAGTAAATGACCCCTCTAATTAATCGACTAGATCACCAGAACCTTCGCCCAGTTGTCAGAAACATGATAGGTTCCTTAGTTTTGACATAGCATGCCTCCGAAGATACATGTTTAGAAATTGCAAATTTTTTTTGCTTCACCAAAAAGCCCATTTTCCGTAAAAAGTGATTTTTTTCAAAAAAAGTAAATGACCCCTCTAATTAATCGAGTAGATTACCAGAACCTTCCCCAGTTGTCAGAAACATGATAGGTCCCTTAGTTTTCGCATAGCATGCCTCCAAAGATACATGTTTAGAAATTGCAATTTTTTTTGCTTCACCAAAAAGCCCATTTTCCGTAAAAAGTGATTTTTTTCAGAAAAAGTAAATGACCCCTCTGATTAATCGACTTGATCAACAGAACCTTCTCCAGTTGTCAAAAAGATGATAGGTTCCTTAGTTTTGACATAGCATGCCTCCGAAGATACATGTTTAGAAATTGCAATTTTTTTTTGCTTCACCAAAAAGCCCATTTTCCGTAAAAAGTGATTTTTTTCAGAAAAAGTAAATGACCCCTCTGATTAATCGACTTGATCACCAGAACCTTCCCCAGTTGTCAGAAACATGATAGGTTCCTTCGTTTCCGCGTAGCATGACTCCAAAGATACATGTTTAGAAATTGCAATTTTTTTTTGCTTCACCAAAAAGCCCATTTTCCGTAAAAAGTGATATTTTTCAAAAAAAGTAAATGACCCCTCTAATTAATTGACTAGATCACCAGAACCTTTCTCAGTTGTCAGAAACATGAGATGTTCCTTAGTTTTCTCGCAGCATGCCTCCAAAGATACATGTTTAGAAATTGCAATTTTTTTTGCTTCACCAAAAAGCCCATTTTCCGTAAAAAGTGATTTTTAAAAAAAAAAGTAAATGACCCCTCTAATTAATCGACTAAATCACCAGAACCTTCCCATGTTGTCAGAAACATGATAGGTTCCTTAGTTTTCGAGTAGCATGCCTCCAAAGATACATGTTTAAAAACTGCAATTTTTTTTTGTTTCACCAAAAAGCCCATTTTCCGTAAAAAGTGATATTTTTCAAAAAAAGTAAATGACCCCTCTTATTAATTGACTAGATCACCAGAACCTTTCTCAGTTGTCAGAAACATGAGATGTTCCTTAGTTTTCTCGCAGCATGCCTCCAAAGATACATGTTTAGAAATTGCAATTTTTTTTGCTTCACCAAAAAGCCCATTTTTCGTAAAAAGTGATTTTTTTCAAAAAAAGTAAAAGACCCCTCTAATTAATCGACTAGATCACCGTAACCTTCCCGTGTTGTCAGAAACATGATAGGTTCCTTAGTTTTCGTGTAGCATGCCTCCAAAGAAACATGTTTAGAAATTGCAATTTTTTTTGCTTCACCAAAAAGCCCATTTTCCGTAAAAAGTGATTTTTAAAAAAAAAAGTAAATGACCACTCTAATTAATCGACTAGATCACCAGAACCTTCCCCAGTTGTCAGAAACATGATAGGTTTCTTAGTTTTCGAGTAGCATGCCTCCAAAGATACATGTTTAGAAATTGCAATTTTTTTGGCTTCAACAAAAAGCCCATTTTCCGTAAAAAGTGATTTATTTCAAAAAAAGTAAATGACCCCTCTAATTAATCGACTCGATCACCAGAACCTTCCTCAGTTGTCAGAAACTTGATAGGTTCCTTAGTTTTCGTGTACCATGCTTCAAAGATACATGTTTAGAAATTGCAATTTTTTTTTGCTTCACCAAAAAGAACATTTTCGATAAAAAGTGATTTTTTTCAAAAAAAGTAAATTACCCTTCTAATTAATTGACTCGATCACCAGAACCTTCCCCAGTTGTCAGAAACATAATAGGTTCCTTAGTTTTCGAGTAGCATGCCTCCAAAGATACATGTTTAGAAATTGCAATTTTTTTTTTGCTTCACCAAAAAGCCCATTTTCTGTGAAAAGTGATTTTTTTCAAAAAAAGTAAATGACCTCTCTAATTAATCGACTAGATCACCAGAACCTTCCCCAGTTGTCAGAAACATGATAGGTTCCTTCGTTTCCGCGTAGCATGACTCCAAAGATACATGTTTAGAAATTGCAATTTTTTTTTGCTTCACCAAAAAGAACATTTTCGATAAAAAGTGATTTTTTTCAAAAAAAGTAAATTACCCCTCTAATTAATCGACTAGATCACCAGAACCTTCCCGTGTTGTCAGAAACATGATAGGTTCCTTAGTTTTCATGTAGCATGCCTCCAAAGATACATGTTTAGAAATTGCAATTTTTTTTTGCTTCACTAAAAAGCACTTTTTTCGTAAAAAGTTATTTTTTTCAAAAAAAGTAAATGACCCCTCTAATTAATCGACTAGATCACCAGAACAATCCCGTTTTGTCAGAAACGTGATAGGTTCCTTAGTTTTCGTGTAGCATGCCTCCAAAGATATGTGTTTAGAAACTGCAATTTTTTTTGCTTCACCAAAAAGCCCATTTTCCGTAAAAAGTGATTTTTAAAAAAAAAAGTAAATGACCACTCTAATTAATCGACTAGATCACCAGAACCTTCCCCAGTTGTTAGAAACATGACAGGTTCCTTAGTTTTCGCGTAGCATGCCTCCAAAGATACATGTTTAGAAATTGCACATTTTTTTTGCTTCACCAAAAAACCCATTTTCCGTAAAAAGTGATTTTTTTCAAAAAAGTAAATGACCCCTCTAATTAATCGACTAAATCACCAGAACCTTCCCGTGTTGTCAGAAACATGATAGGTTCCTTCGTTTCCGCGTAGCATGACTCCAAAGATACATGTTTAGAAATTGCAATTTTTTTTTGCTTCACCAAAAAGCCCATTTTCCGTAAAAAGTGATATTTTTCAAAAAAAGTAAATGACCCCTCTAATTAATTGACTAGATCACCAGAACCTTTCTCAGTTGTCAGAAACATGAGATGTTCCTTAGTTTTCTCGCAGCATGCCTCCAAAGATACATGTTTAGAAATTGCAATTTTTTTTGCTTCACCAAAAAGCCCATTTTCCATAAAAAGTGTTTTTTTCAAAAAAGTAAATGACCCCTCTAATTAATCGACTAGATCACCAGAACCTTCCCGTGTTGTCAGAAACATGATAGGTTCCTTAGTTTTCGTGTAGCATGCCTCCAAAGATATGTGTTTAGAAACTGCAATTTTTTTTGCTTCACCAAAAAGCCCATTTTCCGTAAAAAGTGATTTTTAAAAAAAAAGTAAATGACCACTCTAATTAATAGACTAGATCACCAGAACCTTCCACAGTTGTCAGAAACATAATAGGTTCCTTCGTTTCCGCGTGGCATGACTCCAAAGATACATGTTTAGAAATTGCAATTTTTTTTTGCTTCACCAAAAAGAAAATTTTCGATAAAAAGTGATTTTTTTCAAAAAAAGTAAATTACCCCTCTAATTAATCGACTCGATCACCAGAACCTTCCTCAGTTGTCAGAAAAATGATAGGTTCCTTAGTTTTCGTGTACCATGCCTCCAAAGATACATGTTTAGAAATTGAAATTTTTTTTGCTTCACCAAAAAGAACATTTTCCATAAAAAGTGATTTTTTTCAAAAAAGTAAATGACCCCTCTAATTAATCGACTAGATCACCAGAACCTTCCCGTGTTGTCAGAAACATGATAGGTTCCTTAGTTTTCGTGTAGCACGCCTCCAAAGATACGTGTTTAGAAACTGCAATTTTTTTTGCTTCACCAAAAAGCCCATTTTCCGTAAAAAGTGATTTTTAAAAAAAAAAGTAAATGACCCCTCTAATTAATCGACTAAATCACCAGAACCTTCCCATGTTGTCAGAAACATGATAGGTTCCTTAGTTTTCGAGTAGCATGCCTCCAAAGATACATGTTTAAAAACTGCAATTTTTTTTTGTTTCACCAAAAAGCCAATTTTTCGTAAAAAAATGATTTTTTTCAAAACAAGTAAATGACCCCTCTAATGAATCGACTAGATCACCAGAACCTTCCCCAGTTGTCAGAAACATGATAGGTTCCTTAGTTTTCGTGTACCATGCCTCCAAAGATACATGTTTAGAAATTGCAATTTTTTTTTGCTTCACCAAAAAGCCCATTTTCCGTAAAAAGTGATTTTTTTCAAAAAAGTAAATGACCCCTCTAATTAATCGACTCGATCACCAGAACTTTCCTCAGTTGTCAGAAACATGATAGGTTCCTTAGTTTTCACGTAGCATGCCTCCAAAAATACATGTTTAGAAATTGCAATTTTTTTTGCTTCACCAAAAAGCCCATTTTCCATAAAAAGTGATTTTTTTCAAAAAAAGTAAATGACCCCTCTAATCAATCGACTAGATCACCAGAACCTTTCCCTGTTGTCAGAAACATGATAGGTTCCTTAGTTTTCACATAGCATGCCTCCAAAGATACATGTTTAGAAACTGCAAAACATTTTTGCTTCACCAAAGAGCCCATTTTCCGTAAAAAGTGATTTTTTTCAAAAAAAGTAAATGACCCCTCTAATTAATCAACTAGATCACCAGAACATTTCCCTGTTGTCAGAAATATGATAGGTTCCTTAGTTTTCGAGTAGCATGCCTTCAAAGATACATGTTTAGAAATTGCAATTTTTTTTTGCTTCACCAAAAAGCCCATTTTCCGTAAAAAGTGATTTTTTTCAAAAACAGTAAATGACCCCTCTAATGAATCAACTAGATCACCAGAACCTTTCCCTGTTGTCAGAAATATGATAGGTTCCTTAGTTTTCAAGTAGCATGCCTCCAAAGATACATGTTTAGAAATTGCAATTTTTTTTTGCTTCACCAAAAAGCCCATTTTCCGTAAAAAGTGATTTTTTTCAAAAACAGTAAATGACCCCTCTAATGAATCAACTAGATCACCAAAACCTTTCCCTGTTGTCAGAAATATGATAGGTTCCTTAGTTTTCGAGTAGCATGCCTCCACAGAAACATGTTTAGAAATTGCAATTTTTTTTGCTTCACCAAAAATCCCATTTTACGTAAAAAGTGATTTTTAAAAAAAAAAGTAAATTACCCTCTAATTAATCGACTAGATCACCAGAACCTTCCCCAGTTGTCAGAAACATGATAGATTACTTAGTTTTCGCGTAGCATGCCTCCAAAGAAACATGTTTAGAAATTGCAATTTTTTTTGCTTCACCAAAAAGCCCATTTTCCGTAAAAAGTGATTTTTTTCAAAAAAAGTAAATGACCCCTCTAATTAATCGACTAGATCACCAGAACCTTCGCCCAGTTGTCAGAAACATGATAGGTTCCTTAGTTTTGACATAGCATGCCTCCGAAGATACATGTTTAGAAATTGCAAATTTTTTTTGCTTCACCAAAAAGCCCATTTTCCGTAAAAAGTGATTTTTTTCAAAAAAAGTAAATGACCCCTCTAATTAATCGAGTAGATTACCAGAACCTTCCCCAGTTGTCAGAAACATGATAGGTCCCTTAGTTTTCGCATAGCATGCCTCCAAAGATACATGTTTAGAAATTGCAATTTTTTTTGCTTCACCAAAAAGCCCATTTTCCGTAAAAAGTGATTTTTTTCAGAAAAAGTAAATGACCCCTCTGATTAATCGACTTGATCAACAGAACCTTCTCCAGTTGTCAAAAAGATGATAGGTTCCTTAGTTTTGACATAGCATGCCTCCGAAGATACATGTTTAGAAATTGCAATTTTTTTTTGCTTCACCAAAAAGCCCATTTTCCGTAAAAAGTGATTTTTTTCAGAAAAAGTAAATGACCCCTCTGATTAATCGACTTGATCACCAGAACCTTCCCCAGTTGTCAGAAACATGATAGGTTCCTTCGTTTCCGCGTAGCATGACTCCAAAGATACATGTTTAGAAATTGCAATTTTTTTTTGCTTCACCAAAAAGCCCATTTTCCGTAAAAAGTGATATTTTTCAAAAAAAGTAAATGACCCCTCTAATTAATTGACTAGATCACCAGAACCTTTCTCAGTTGTCAGAAACATGAGATGTTCCTTAGTTTTCTCGCAGCATGCCTCCAAAGATACATGTTTAGAAATTGCAATTTTTTTTGCTTCACCAAAAAGCCCATTTTCCGTAAAAAGTGATTTTTAAAAAAAAAAGTAAATGACCCCTCTAATTAATCGACTAAATCACCAGAACCTTCCCATGTTGTCAGAAACATGATAGGTTCCTTAGTTTTCGAGTAGCATGCCTCCAAAGATACATGTTTAAAAACTGCAATTTTTTTTTGTTTCACCAAAAAGCCAATTTTTCGTAAAAAAATGATTTTTTTCAAAACAAGTAAATGACCCCTCTAATGAATCGACTAGATCACCAGAACCTTCCCCAGTTGTCAGAAACATGATAGGTTCCTTAGTTTTCGTGTACCATGCCTCCAAAGATACATGTTTAGAAATTGCAATTTTTTTTTGCTTCACCAAAAAGCCCATTTTCCGTAAAAAGTGATTTTTTTCAAAAAAGTAAATGACCCCTCTAATTAATCGACTCGATCACCAGAACTTTCCTCAGTTGTCAGAAACATGATAGGTTCCTTAGTTTTCACGTAGCATGCCTCCAAAAATACATGTTTAGAAATTGCAATTTTTTTTGCTTCACCAAAAAGCCCATTTTCCATAAAAAGTGATTTTTTTCAAAAAAAAGTAAATGACCCCTCTAATCAATCGACTAGATCACCAGAACCTTTCCCTGTTGTCAGAAACATGATAGGTTCCTTAGTTTTCACATAGCATGCCTCCAAAGATACATGTTTAGAAACTGCAAAACATTTTTGCTTCACCAAAGAGCCCATTTTCCGTAAAAAGTGATTTTTTTCAAAAAAAGTAAATGACCCCTCTAATTAATCAACTAGATCACCAGAACATTTCCCTGTTGTCAGAAATATGATAGGTTCCTTAGTTTTCGAGTAGCATGCCTTCAAAGATACATGTTTAGAAATTGCAATTTTTTTTTGCTTCACCAAAAAGCTCATTTTCCGTAAAAAGTGATTTTTTTCAAAAACAGTAAATGACCCCTCTAATGAATCAACTAGATCACCAGAACCTTTCCCTGTTGTCAGAAATATGATAGGTTCCTTAGTTTTCACATAGCATGCCTCCAAAGATACATGTTTAGAAATTGCAATTTTTTTTTGCTTCACCAAAAAGCCCATTTTCCGTAAAAAGTGATTTTTTTCAAAAACAGTAAATGACCCCTCTAATGAATCAACTAGATCACCAAAACCTTTCCCTGTTGTCAGAAATATGATAGGTTCCTTAGTTTTCGAGTAGCATGCCTCCAAAGAAACATGTTTAGAAATTGCAATTTTTTTTGCTTCACCAAAAATCCCATTTTACGTAAAAAGTGATTTTTAAAAAAAAAAGTAAATGACCCTCTAATTAATCGACTAGATCACCAGAACCTTCCCCAGTTGTCAGAAACATGATAGATTACTTAGTTTTCGCGTAGCATGCCTCCAAAGAAACATGTTTAGAAATTGCAATTTTTTTTGCTTCACCAAAAAGCCCATTTTCCGTAAAAAGTGATTTTTTTCAAAAAAAGTAAATGATCCCTCTAATTAATCGACTAGATCACCAGAACCTTCGCCCAGTTGTCAGAAACATGATAGGTTCCTTAGTTTTGACATAGCATGCCTCCGAAGATACATGTTTAGAAATTGCAATTTTTTTTTGCTTCACCAAAAAGCCCATTTTCCGTAAAAAGTGATTTTTTTCAAAAAAAGTAAATGACCCCTCTAATTAATCGAGTAGATCACCAGAACCTTCCCCAGTTGTCAGAAACATGATAGGTCCCTTAGTTTTCGCATAGCATGCCTCCAAAGATACATGTTTAGAAATTGCAATTTTTTTTGCTTCACCAAAAAGCCCATTTTCCGTAAAAAGTGATTTTTTTCAGAAAAAGTAAATGACCCCTCTGATTAATCGACTTGATCAACAGAACCTTCTCCAGTTGTCAAAAAGATGATAGGTTCCTTAGTTTTGACATAGCATGCCTCCGAAGATACATGTTTAGAAATTGCAATTTTTTTTTGCTTCACCAAAAAGCCCATTTTCCGTAAAAAGTGATTTTTTTCAGAAAAAGTAAATGACCCCTCTGATTAATCGACTTGATCACCAGAACCTTCCCCAGTTGTCAGAAACATGATAGGTTCCTTCGTTTCCGCGTAGCATGACTCCAAAGATACATGTTTAGAAATTGCAATTTTTTTTTGCTTCACCAAAAAGCCCATTTTCCGTAAAAAGTGATATTTTTCAAAAAAAGTAAATGACCCCTCTAATTAATTGACTAGATCACCAGAACCTTTCTCAGTTGTCAGAAACATGAGATGTTCCTTAGTTTTCTCGCAGCATGCCTCCAAAGATACATGTTTAGAAATTGCAATTTTTTTTGCTTCACCAAAAAGCCCATTTTCCGTAAAAAGTGATTTTTTTCAGAAAAAGTAAATGACCCCTCTGATTAATCGACTTGATCACCAGAACCTTCCCCAGTTGTCAGAAACATGATAGGTTCCTTCGTTTCCGCGTAGCATGACTCCAAAGATACATGTTTAGAAATTGCAATTTTTTTTTGCTTCACCAAAAAGCCCATTTTCCGTAAAAAGTGATATTTTTCAAAAAAAGTAAATGACCCCTCTAATTAATTGACTAGATCACCAGAACCTTTCTCAGTTGTCAGAAACATGAGATGTTCCTTAGTTTTCTCGCAGCATGCCTCCAAAGATACATGTTTAGAAATTGCAATTTTTTTTGCTTCACCAAAAAGCCCATTTTTCGTAAAAAGTGATTTTTTTCAAAAAAAGTAAATGACCCCTCTAATTAATCGACTAGATCACCGTAACCTTCCCGTGTTGTCAGAAACATGATAGGTTCCTTAGTTTTCGTGTAGCATGCCTCCAAAGAAACATGTTTAGAAATTGCAATTTTTTTTGCTTCACCAAAAAGCCCATTTTCCGTAAAAAGTGATTTTTAAAAAAAAAAGTAAATGACCACTCTAATTAATCGACTAGATCACCAGAACCTTCCCCAGTTGTCAGAAACATGATAGGTTTCTTAGTTTTCGAGTAGCATGCCTCCAAAGATACATGTTTAGAAATTGCAATTTTTTTTGCTTCACCAAAAAGCCCATTTTCCGTAAAAAGTGATTTATTTCAAAAAAAGTAAATGACCCCTCTAATTAATCGACTCGATCACCAGAACCTTCCTCAGTTGTCAGAAACTTGATAGGTTCCTTAGTTTTCGTGTACCATGCTTCAAAGATACATGTTTAGAAATTGCAATTTTTTTTTGCTTCACCAAAAAGAACATTTTCGATAAAAAGTGATTTTTTTCAAAAAAAGTAAATTACCCTTCTAATTAATTGACTCGATCACCAGAACCTTCCCCAGTTGTCAGAAACATGATAGGTTCCTTAGTTTTCGAGTAGCATGCCTCCAAAGATACATGTTTAGAAATTGCAATTTTTTTTGCTTCACCAAAAAGCCCATTTTCCGTAAAAAGTGATATTTTTCAAAAAAAGTAAATGACCCCTCTAATTAATTGACTAGATCACCAGAACCTTTCTCAGTTGTCAGAAACATGAGATGTTCCTTAGTTTTCTCGCAGCATGCCTCCAAAGATACATGTTTAGAAATTGCAATTTTTTTTTGCTTCACCAAAAAGCCCATTTTCCGTAAAAAGTGATTTTTAAAAAAAAAAGTAAATGACCACTCTAATTAATCGACTAGATCACCAGAACCTTCCTCAGTTGTCAGAAACATGATAGGTTTCTTAGTTTTCGAGTAGCATGCCTCCAAAGATACATGTTTAGAAATTGCAATTTTTTTTGCTTCACCAAAAAGCCCATTTTCCGTAAAAAGTGATATTTTTCAAAAAAAGTAAATGACCCCTCTAATTAATTGACTAGATCACCAGAACCTTTCTCAGTTGTCAGAAACATGAGATGTTCCTTAGTTTTCTCGCAGCATGCCTCCAAAGATACATGTTTAGAAATTGCAATTTTTTTTGCTTCACCAAAAAGCCCATTTTCCGTAAAAAGTGATTTTTTTCAGAAAAAGTAAATGACCCCTCTGATTAATCGACTTGATCACCAGAACCTTCCCCAGTTGTCAGAAACATGATAGGTTCCTTCGTTTCCGCGTAGCATGACTCCAAAGATACATGTTTAGAAATTGCAATTTTTTTTTGCTTCACCAAAAAGCCCATTTTCCGTAAAAAGTGATATTTTTCAAAAAAAGTAAATGACCCCTCTAATTAATTGACTAGATCACCAGAACCTTTCTCAGTTGTCAGAAACATGAGATGTTCCTTAGTTTTCTCGCAGCATGCCTCCAAAGATACATGTTTAGAAATTGCAATTTTTTTTGCTTCACCAAAAAGCCCATTTTTCGTAAAAAGTGATTTTTTTCAAAAAAAGTAAATGACCCCTCTAATTAATCGACTAGATCACCGTAACCTTCCCGTGTTGTCAGAAACATGATAGGTTCCTTAGTTTTCGTGTAGCATGCCTCCAAAGAAACATGTTTAGAAATTGCAATTTTTTTTGCTTCACCAAAAAGCCCATTTTCCGTAAAAAGTGATTTTTAAAAAAAAAAGTAAATGACCACTCTAATTAATCGACTAGATCACCAGAACCTTCCCCAGTTGTCAGAAACATGATAGGTTTCTTAGTTTTCGAGTAGCATGCCTCCAAAGATACATGTTTAGAAATTGCAATTTTTTTTGCTTCACCAAAAAGCCCATTTTCGATAAAAAGTGATTTTTTTCAAAAAAAGTAAATTACCCTTCTAATTAATTGACTCGATCACCAGAACCTTCCCCAGTTGTCAGAAACATAATAGGTTCCTTAGTTTTCGAGTAGCATGCCTCCAAAGATACATGTTTAGAAATTGCAATTTTTTTTTTGCTTCACCAAAAAGCCCATTTTCTGTGAAAAGTGATTTTTTTCAAAAAAAGTAAATGACCTCTCTAATTAATCGACTAGATCACCAGAACCTTCCCCAGTTGTCAGAAACATGATAGGTTCCTTCGTTTCCGCGTAGCATGACTCCAAAGATACATGTTTAGAAATTGCAATTTTTTTTTGCTTCACCAAAAAGAACATTTTCGATAAAAAGTGATTTTTTTCAAAAAAAGTAAATTACCCCTCTAATTAATCGACTAGATCACCAGAACCTTCCCGTGTTGTCAGAAACATGATAGGTTCCTTAGTTTTCATGTAGCATGCCTCCAAAGATACATGTTTAGAAATTGCAATTTTTTTTTGCTTCACTAAAAAGCACTTTTTTCGTAAAAAGTTATTTTTTTCAAAAAAAGTAAATGACCCCTCTAATTAATCGACTAGATCACCAGAACAATCCCGTTTTGTCAGAAACGTGATAGGTTCCTTAGTTTTCGTGTAGCATGCCTCCAAAGATATGTGTTTAGAAACTGCAATTTTTTTTGCTTCACCAAAAAGCCCATTTTCCGTAAAAAGTGATTTTTAAAAAAAAAAGTAAATGACCACTCTAATTAATCGACTAGATCACCAGAACCTTCCCCAGTTGTTAGAAACATGACAGGTTACTTAGTTTTCGCGTAGCATGCCTCCAAAGATACATGTTTAGAAATTGCACATTTTTTTTGCTTCACCAAAAAACCCATTTTCCGTAAAAAGTGATTTTTTTCAAAAAAGTAAATGACCCCTCTAATTAATCGACTAAATCACCAGAACCTTCCCGTGTTGTCAGAAACAAGATAGGTTCCTTAGTTTTCGCATAGCATACCTCCAAAGATACATGTTTAGAAATTGCAGGGTTTTTTTGCTTCACCAAAAAGCCCATTTTCCGTAAAAAGGGATTTTTTTTCAAAAAAGTAAATGACCCCTCTAATTAATCGACTAGATCACCAGAACCTTCCCCAGTTCTCAGAAACATGATAGGTTCCTTCGTTTTCGCGTAGCCTGCCTCCAAAGATACATGTTTAGAAAATGCAATTTTTTTTTGCTTCACCAAGATGCCCATTTTCCGTAAAAAGTGATTTTTTTCAAAAAAAGTAAATGAACCCTCTAATCAATCGACTAGATCACCAGAACCTTTCCCTGTTGTCAGAAACAAGATAGGTTCATTAGTTTTCACATAGCATGCCTCCAAAGATACATGTTTAGAAACTGCAAAACATTTTTGATTCACCAAGGAGCCCATTTTCCGTAAAAAGTGATTTTTTTCAAAAAAAGTAAATGACCGCTCTAATTAATCGACTAGATCACCAGAACCATGACAAGTTGTCAGAAACATGACAGGTTCCTTAGTTTTCGCGTAGCATGCCTCCAAAGATACATGTTTAGAAATTGCACATTTTTTTTGCTTCACCAAAAAACCCATTTTCCGTAAAAAGTGATTTTTTTCAAAAAAGTAAATGACCCCTCTAATTAATCAGCTATATCACCAGAACCTTCCCCAGTTGTCAGAAACATGATAGGTTCCTTAGTTTTCGCGTAGCATGCCTCCAAAGATACATGTTTAGAAATTGCAGGATTTTTTTGCTTCACCAAAAAGCCCATTTTCCGTAAAAAGTGATTTTTTTCAAAAAAGTAAATGACCCCTCTAATTAATCGACTAGATTACCAGAACCTTCCCCAGTTGTTAGAAACATGACAGGTTCCTTAGTTTTCGCGTAGCATGCCTCCAAAGATACATGTTTAGAAATTGCACATTTTTTTTGCTTCACCAAAAAACCCATTTTCCGTAAAAAGTGATTTTTTTCAAAAAAGTAAATGACCCCTCTAATTAATCAGCTATATCACCAGAACCTTCCCCAGTTGTCAGAAACATGATAGGTTCCTTAGTTTTCGCATAGCATACCTCCAAAGATACATGTTTAGAAATTGCAGGGATTTTTTGCTTCACCAAAAAGCCCATTTTCCGTAAAAAGTGATTTTTTTTCAAAAAATTAAATGACCCCTCTAATTAATCGACTAGATCACCAGAACCTCCCCCAGTTCTCAGAAACATGATAGGTTCCTTCGTTTTCGCGTAGCCTGCCTCCAAAGATACATGTTTTGAAAATGCTATTTTTTTTTGCTTCACCAAGAAGCCCATTTTCCGTAAAAAGTGATTTTTTTCAAAAACAGTAAATGACCCCTCTAATGAATCAACTAGATCACCAAAACCTTTCCCTGTTGTCAGAAATATGATAGGTTCCTTAGTTTTCGAGTAGCATGCCTCCAAAGAAACATGTTTAGAAATTGCAATTTTTTTTGCTTCACCAAAAATCCCATTTTACGTAAAAAGTGATTTTTAAAAAAAAAAGTAAATGACCCTCTAATTAATCGACTAGATCACCAGAACCTTCCCCAGTTGTCAGAAACATGATAGATTACTTAGTTTTCGCGTAGCATGCCTCCAAAGAAACATGTTTAGAAATTGCAATTTTTTTTGCTTCACCAAAAAGCCCATTTTCCGTAAAAAGTGATTTTTTTCAAAAAAAGTAAATGATCCCTCTAATTAATCGACTAGATCACCAGAACCTTCGCCCAGTTGTCAGAAACATGATAGGTTCCTTAGTTTTGACATAGCATGCCTCCGAAGATACATGTTTAGAAATTGCAATTTTTTTTTGCTTCACCAAAAAGCCCATTTTCCGTAAAAAGTGATTTTTTTCAAAAAAAGTAAATGACCCCTCTAATTAATCGAGTAGATCACCAGAACCTTCCCCAGTTGTCAGAAACATGATAGGTCCCTTAGTTTTCGCATAGCATGCCTCCAAAGATACATGTTTAGAAATTGCAATTTTTTTTGCTTCACCAAAAAGCCCATTTTCCGTAAAAAGTGATTTTTTTCAGAAAAAGTAAATGACCCCTCTGATTAATCGACTTGATCAACAGAACCTTCTCCAGTTGTCAAAAAGATGATAGGTTCCTTAGTTTTGACATAGCATGCCTCCGAAGATACATGTTTAGAAATTGCAATTTTTTTTTGCTTCACCAAAAAGCCCATTTTCCGTAAAAAGTGATTTTTTTCAGAAAAAGTAAATGACCCCTCTGATTAATCGACTTGATCACCAGAACCTTCCCCAGTTGTCAGAAACATGATAGGTTCCTTCGTTTCCGCGTAGCATGACTCCAAAGATACATGTTTAGAAATTGCAATTTTTTTTTGCTTCACCAAAAAGCCCATTTTCCGTAAAAAGTGATATTTTTCAAAAAAAGTAAATGACCCCTCTAATTAATTGACTAGATCACCAGAACCTTTCTCAGTTGTCAGAAACATGAGATGTTCCTTAGTTTTCTCGCAGCATGCCTCCAAAGATACATGTTTAGAAATTGCAATTTTTTTTGCTTCACCAAAAAGCCCATTTTCCGTAAAAAGTGATTTTTTTCAGAAAAAGTAAATGACCCCTCTGATTAATCGACTTGATCACCAGAACCTTCCCCAGTTGTCAGAAACATGATAGGTTCCTTCGTTTCCGCGTAGCATGACTCCAAAGATACATGTTTAGAAATTGCAATTTTTTTTTGCTTCACCAAAAAGCCCATTTTCCGTAAAAAGTGATATTTTTCAAAAAAAGTAAATGACCCCTCTAATTAATTGACTAGATCACCAGAACCTTTCTCAGTTGTCAGAAACATGAGATGTTCCTTAGTTTTCTCGCAGCATGCCTCCAAAGATACATGTTTAGAAATTGCAATTTTTTTTGCTTCACCAAAAAGCCCATTTTTCGTAAAAAGTGATTTTTTTCAAAAAAAGTAAATGACCCCTCTAATTAATCGACTAGATCACCGTAACCTTCCCGTGTTGTCAGAAACATGATAGGTTCCTTAGTTTTCGTGTAGCATGCCTCCAAAGAAACATGTTTAGAAATTGCAATTTTTTTTGCTTCACCAAAAAGCCCATTTTCCGTAAAAAGTGATTTTTAAAAAAAAAAGTAAATGACCACTCTAATTAATCGACTAGATCACCAGAACCTTCCCCAGTTGTCAGAAACATGATAGGTTTCTTAGTTTTCGAGTAGCATGCCTCCAAAGATACATGTTTAGAAATTGCAATTTTTTTTGCTTCACCAAAAAGCCCATTTTCCGTAAAAAGTGATTTATTTCAAAAAAAGTAAATGACCCCTCTAATTAATCGACTCGATCACCAGAACCTTCCTCAGTTGTCAGAAACTTGATAGGTTCCTTAGTTTTCGTGTACCATGCTTCAAAGATACATGTTTAGAAATTGCAATTTTTTTTTGCTTCACCAAAAAGAACATTTTCGATAAAAAGTGATTTTTTTCAAAAAAAGTAAATTACCCTTCTAATTAATTGACTCGATCACCAGAACCTTCCCCAGTTGTCAGAAACATGATAGGTTCCTTAGTTTTCGAGTAGCATGCCTCCAAAGATACATGTTTAGAAATTGCAATTTTTTTTGCTTCACCAAAAAGCCCATTTTCCGTAAAAAGTGATATTTTTCAAAAAAAGTAAATGACCCCTCTAATTAATTGACTAGATCACCAGAACCTTTCTCAGTTGTCAGAAACATGAGATGTTCCTTAGTTTTCTCGCAGCATGCCTCCAAAGATACATGTTTAGAAATTGCAATTTTTTTTTGCTTCACCAAAAAGCCCATTTTCCGTAAAAAGTGATTTTTAAAAAAAAAAGTAAATGACCACTCTAATTAATCGACTAGATCACCAGAACCTTCCTCAGTTGTCAGAAACATGATAGGTTTCTTAGTTTTCGAGTAGCATGCCTCCAAAGATACATGTTTAGAAATTGCAATTTTTTTTGCTTCACCAAAAAGCCCATTTTCCGTAAAAAGTGATATTTTTCAAAAAAAGTAAATGACCCCTCTAATTAATTGACTAGATCACCAGAACCTTTCTCAGTTGTCAGAAACATGAGATGTTCCTTAGTTTTCTCGCAGCATGCCTCCAAAGATACATGTTTAGAAATTGCAATTTTTTTTGCTTCACCAAAAAGCCCATTTTCCGTAAAAAGTGATTTTTTTCAGAAAAAGTAAATGACCCCTCTGATTAATCGACTTGATCACCAGAACCTTCCCCAGTTGTCAGAAACATGATAGGTTCCTTCGTTTCCGCGTAGCATGACTCCAAAGATACATGTTTAGAAATTGCAATTTTTTTTTGCTTCACCAAAAAGCCCATTTTCCGTAAAAAGTGATATTTTTCAAAAAAAGTAAATGACCCCTCTAATTAATTGACTAGATCACCAGAACCTTTCTCAGTTGTCAGAAACATGAGATGTTCCTTAGTTTTCTCGCAGCATGCCTCCAAAGATACATGTTTAGAAATTGCAATTTTTTTTGCTTCACCAAAAAGCCCATTTTTCGTAAAAAGTGATTTTTTTCAAAAAAAGTAAATGACCCCTCTAATTAATCGACTAGATCACCGTAACCTTCCCGTGTTGTCAGAAACATGATAGGTTCCTTAGTTTTCGTGTAGCATGCCTCCAAAGAAACATGTTTAGAAATTGCAATTTTTTTTGCTTCACCAAAAAGCCCATTTTCCGTAAAAAGTGATTTTTAAAAAAAAAAGTAAATGACCACTCTAATTAATCGACTAGATCACCAGAACCTTCCCCAGTTGTCAGAAACATGATAGGTTTCTTAGTTTTCGAGTAGCATGCCTCCAAAGATACATGTTTAGAAATTGCAATTTTTTTTGCTTCACCAAAAAGCCCATTTTCGATAAAAAGTGATTTTTTTCAAAAAAAGTAAATTACCCTTCTAATTAATTGACTCGATCACCAGAACCTTCCCCAGTTGTCAGAAACATAATAGGTTCCTTAGTTTTCGAGTAGCATGCCTCCAAAGATACATGTTTAGAAATTGCAATTTTTTTTTTGCTTCACCAAAAAGCCCATTTTCTGTGAAAAGTGATTTTTTTCAAAAAAAGTAAATGACCTCTCTAATTAATCGACTAGATCACCAGAACCTTCCCCAGTTGTCAGAAACATGATAGGTTCCTTCGTTTCCGCGTAGCATGACTCCAAAGATACATGTTTAGAAATTGCAATTTTTTTTTGCTTCACCAAAAAGAACATTTTCGATAAAAAGTGATTTTTTTCAAAAAAAGTAAATTACCCCTCTAATTAATCGACTAGATCACCAGAACCTTCCCGTGTTGTCAGAAACATGATAGGTTCCTTAGTTTTCATGTAGCATGCCTCCAAAGATACATGTTTAGAAATTGCAATTTTTTTTTGCTTCACTAAAAAGCACTTTTTTCGTAAAAAGTTATTTTTTTCAAAAAAAGTAAATGACCCCTCTAATTAATCGACTAGATCACCAGAACAATCCCGTTTTGTCAGAAACGTGATAGGTTCCTTAGTTTTCGTGTAGCATGCCTCCAAAGATATGTGTTTAGAAACTGCAATTTTTTTTGCTTCACCAAAAAGCCCATTTTCCGTAAAAAGTGATTTTTAAAAAAAAAAGTAAATGACCACTCTAATTAATCGACTAGATCACCAGAACCTTCCCCAGTTGTTAGAAACATGACAGGTTACTTAGTTTTCGCGTAGCATGCCTCCAAAGATACATGTTTAGAAATTGCACATTTTTTTTGCTTCACCAAAAAACCCATTTTCCGTAAAAAGTGATTTTTTTCAAAAAAGTAAATGACCCCTCTAATTAATCGACTAAATCACCAGAACCTTCCCGTGTTGTCAGAAACAAGATAGGTTCCTTAGTTTTCGCATAGCATACCTCCAAAGATACATGTTTAGAAATTGCAGGGTTTTTTTGCTTCACCAAAAAGCCCATTTTCCGTAAAAAGGGATTTTTTTTCAAAAAAGTAAATGACCCCTCTAATTAATCGACTAGATCACCAGAACCTTCCCCAGTTCTCAGAAACATGATAGGTTCCTTCGTTTTCGCGTAGCCTGCCTCCAAAGATACATGTTTAGAAAATGCAATTTTTTTTTGCTTCACCAAGATGCCCATTTTCCGTAAAAAGTGATTTTTTTCAAAAAAAGTAAATGAACCCTCTAATCAATCGACTAGATCACCAGAACCTTTCCCTGTTGTCAGAAACAAGATAGGTTCATTAGTTTTCACATAGCATGCCTCCAAAGATACATGTTTAGAAACTGCAAAACATTTTTGATTCACCAAGGAGCCCATTTTCCGTAAAAAGTGATTTTTTTCAAAAAAAGTAAATGACCGCTCTAATTAATCGACTAGATCACCAGAACCATGACAAGTTGTCAGAAACATGACAGGTTCCTTAGTTTTCGCGTAACATGCCTCCAAAGATACATGTTTAGAAATTGCACATTTTTTTTGCTTCACCAAAAAACCCATTTTCCGTAAAAAGTGATTTTTTTCAAAAAAGTAAATGACCCCTCTAATTAATCAGCTATATCACCAGAACCTTCCCCAGTTGTCAGAAACATGATAGGTTCCTTAGTTTTCGCGTAGCATGCCTCCAAAGATACATGTTTAGAAATTGCAGGATTTTTTTGCTTCACCAAAAAGCCCATTTTCCGTAAAAAGTGATTTTTTTCAAAAAAGTAAATGACCCCTCTAATTAATCGACTAGATTACCAGAACCTTCCCCAGTTGTTAGAAACATGACAGGTTCCTTAGTTTTCGCGTAGCATGCCTCCAAAGATACATGTTTAGAAATTGCACATTTTTTTTGCTTCACCAAAAAACCCATTTTCCGTAAAAAGTGATTTTTTTCAAAAAAGTAAATGACCCCTCTAATTAATCAGCTATATCACCAGAACCTTCCCCAGTTGTCAGAAACATGATAGGTTCCTTAGTTTTCGCATAGCATACCTCCAAAGATACATGTTTAGAAATTGCAGGGATTTTTTGCTTCACCAAAAAGCCCATTTTCCGTAAAAAGTGATTTTTTTTCAAAAAATTAAATGACCCCTCTAATTAATCGACTAGATCACCAGAACCTCCCCCAGTTCTCAGAAACATGATAGGTTCCTTCGTTTTCGCGTAGCCTGCCTCCAAAGATACATGTTTTGAAAATGCTATTTTTTTTTGCTTCACCAAGAAGCCCATTTTCCGTAAAAAGTGATTTTTAAAAAAAGTAAATGACCCCTCTAATCAATCGACTAGATCACCAGAACCTTTCCCTATTGTCAGAAACATGATAGGTTCCTTAGTTTTCACATAGCATGCCTCCAAAGATACATGTTTAGAAACTGCAAAACATTTTTGCTTCACCAAAGAGCCCATTTTACGTAAAAAGTGATTTTTTTCAAAAAAAGTAAATGACCCCTCTAATTAATCGACTAGATCACCAGAACCTTACCCTGTTGTCAGAAATATGATAGGTTCCTTCATTTTCGCGTAGCATGCTTCCAAAGATACATGTTAAGAAATTGCAATTTTTTTTGCTTCACCAAAAAGCCCATTTTCCGTAAAAAGTGATTTTTTTCAAAAAAAAGTAAATGACCCCTCTAATTAATCGACTAGATCACCAGAACATTTCCCTGTTGTCAGAAATATGATAGGTTCCTTAGTTTTCGAGTAGCATGCCTTCAAAGATACATGTTTAGAAATTGCAATTTTTTTTTGCTTCACCAAAAAGCCCATTTTTCGTAAAAAGTGATTTTTTTCAAAAACAGTAAATGACCCCTCTAATGAATCAACTAGATCACCAGAACCTTTCCCTGTTGTCAGAAATATGATAGGTTCCTTAGTTTTCGAGTAGCATGCCTTCAAAGATACATGTTTAGAAATTGCAATTTTTTTTTGCTTCACCAAAAAGCCCATTTTCCGTAAAAAGTGATTTTTTTCAAAAACAGTAAATGACCCCTCTAATGAATCAACTAGATCACCAAAACCTTTCCCTGTTGTCAGAAATATGATAGGTTCCTTAGTTTTCGAGTAGCATGCCTCCAAAGAAACATGTTTAGAAATTGCAATTTTTTTTGCTTCACCAAAAATCCCATTTTCCGTAAAAAGTGATTTTTTTAAAAAAAAGTAAATTACCCTCTAATTAATCGACTAGATCACCAGAACCTTCCCCAGTTGTCAGAAACATGATAGATTACTTAGTTTTCGCGTAGCATGCCTCCAAAGAAACATGTTTAGAAATTGCAATTTTTTTTGCTTCACCAAAAAGCCCATTTTCCGTAAAAAGTGATTTTTTTCAAAAAAAGTAAATGACCCCTCTAATTAATCGACTAGATCACCAGAACCTGCGCCCTGTTGTCAGAAACATGATAGGTTCCTTAGTTTTGACATAGCATGCCTCCGAAGATACATGTTTAGAAATTGCAATTTTTTTTTGCTTCACCAAAAAGCCCATTTTCCGTAAAAAGTGATTTTTTTCAAAAAAAGTAAATGACCCCTCTAATTAATCGAGTAGATCACCAGAACCTTCCCCAGTTGTCAGAAACATGATAGGTCCCTTAGTTTTCGCATAGCATGCCTCCAAAGATACATGTTTAGAAATTGCAATTTTTTTTTGCTTCACCAAAAAGCCCATTTTCCGTAAAAAGTGATATTTTTCAAAAAAAGTAAATGACCCCTCTAATTAATTGACTAGATCACCAGAACCTTTCTCAGTTGTCAGAAACATGAGATGTTCCTTAGTTTTCTCGCAGCATGCCTCCAAAGATACATGTTTAGAAATTGCAATTTTTTTTGCTTCACCAAAAAGCCCATTTTTCGTAAAAAGTGATTTTTTTCAAAAAAAGTAAATGACCCCTCTAATTAATCGACTATATCACCAGAACCTTCCCCAGTTGTCAGAAACATGATAGGTTCCTTCGTTTCCGCGTAGCATGACTCCAAAGATACATGTTTAGAAATTGCTATTTTTTTTTGCTGCACCAAAAAGAACATTTTCGATAAAAAGTGATTTTTTTCAAAAAAAGTAAATTACCCCTCTAATTAATCGACTCGATCACCAGAACCTTCCTCAGTTGTCAGAAACATGATAGGTTCCTTAGTTTTCACATAGCATGTCTCCGAAGATACATGTTAAGAAATTGCAAATTTTTATTGCTTCACCAAAAAGCCCATTTTCCGTAAAAAGTGATTTTTAAAAAAAAAAAGTAAATGAACACTCTAATTAATCGACTATATCACCAGAACCTTCCCCAGTTGTCAGAAACATGATAGGTTCCTTAGTTTTCGTGTAGCATGCCTCCAAAGAAACATGTTTAGAAACTGCAATTTTTTTTGCTTCACCAAAAAGCCCATTTTCTGTAAAAAGTGATTTTTTTCAAAAAAAGTAAATTACCACTCTAATTAATCGACTAGATCACCAGAACCTTCCCCAGTTGTCAAAAACATAATAGGTTCCTTAGTTTTCGAGTAGCATGCCTCCAAAGATACATGTTTAGAAATTGCAATTTTTTTTTGCTTCACCAAAAAGAACATTTTCGATAAAAAGTGATTTTTTTCAAAAAAAGTAAATGACCCCTCTAATTAATCGACTAGATCACCAGAACCTTCCCCAGTTGTCAAAAACATAATAGTTTCCTTAGTTTTCGAGTAGCATGCCTCCAAAGATACATGTTTAGAAATTGCAATTTTTTTTTTGCTTCACCAAAAAGCCCATTTTCTGTGAAAAGTGATTTTTTTCAAAAAAAGTAAATGACCTCTCTAATTAATCGACTAGATCACCAGAACCTTCCCCAGTTGTCAGAAACATGATAGGTTCCTTCGTTTCCGCGTAGCATGACTCCAAAGATACATGTTTAGAAATTGCAAATTTTTTTTGCTTCACCAAAAAGAACATTTTCGATAAAAAGTGATTTTTTTCAAAAAAAGTAAATTACCCCTCTAATTAATCGACTAGATCACCAGAACCTTCCCGTGTTGTCAGAAACATGATAGGTTCCTTAGTTTTCATGTAGCATGCCTCCAAAGATACATGTTTAGAAATTGCAATTTTTTTTTGCTTCACTAAAAAGCACTTTTTTCGTAAAAAGTTATTTTTTTCAAAAAAAGTAAATGACCCCTCTAATTAATCGACTAGATCACCAGAACAATCCCGTTTTGTCAGAAACGTGATAGGTTCCTTAGTTTTCGTGTAGCATGCCTCCAAAGATATGTGTTTAGAAACTGCAATTTTTTTTGCTTCACCAAAAAGCCCATTTTCCGTAAAAAGTGATTTTTAAAAAAAAAAGTAAATGACCACTCTAATTAATCGACTAGATCACCAGAACCTTCCCCAGTTGTTGGAAACATGACAGGTTCCTTAGTATTCGCGTAGCATGCCTCCAAAGATACATGTTTAGAAATTGCACATTTTTTTTGCTTCACCAAAAAACCCATTTTCCGTAAAAAGTGATTTTTTTCAAAAAAGTAAATGACCCCTCTAATTAATCGACTAAATCACCAGAACCTTCCCGTGTTGTCAGAAACAAGATAGGTTCCTTAGTTTTCGTGTAGCATGCCTCCAAAGAAACATGTTTAGAAATTGCAATTTTTTTTGCTTCACCAAAAAGCCCATTTTCCATAAAAAGTGATTTTTAAAAAAAAAAGTAAATGACCACTCTAATTAATCGACTAGATCACCAGAACCTTCCCCAGTTGTCAGAAACATGATAGGTTTCTTAGTTTTCGAGTAGCATGCCTCCAAAGATACATGTTTAGAAATTGCAATTTTTTTTGCTTCACCAAAAAGCCCATTTTCCGTAAAAAGTGTTTTATTTCAAAAAAAGTAAATGACCCCTCTAATTAATCGACTCGATCACCAGAACCTTCCTCAGTTGTCAGAAACTTGATAGGTTCCTTAGTTTTCGTGTACCATGCCTCCAAAGATACATGTTTAGAAATTGCAATTTTTTTTTTGCTTCACCAAAAAGAACATTTTCGATAAAAAGTGATTTTTTTCAAAAAAAGTAAATGACCCCTCTAATTAATCGACTAGATCACCAGAACCTTCCTGTGTTGTCAGAAACATGATAGGTTCATTAGTTTTCGTGTAGCATGCCTCCAAAGAAATGTGTTTAGAAACTGCAATTTTTTTTGCGTCACCAAAAACCCTATTTTCCATAAAAAGTGATTTTTTTCAAAAAAAGTAAATTACCCCTCTAATTAATCGACTAGATCACCAGAACCTTCCCGTGTTGTCAGAAACATGATAGGTTCCTTAGTTTTCATGTAGCATGCCTCCAAAGATACATGTTTAGAAATTGCAATTTTTTTTTGCTTCACTAAAAAGCACTTTTTTCGTAAAAAGTTATTTTTTTCAAAAAAAGTAAATGACCCCTCTAATTAATCGACTAGATCACCAGAACAATCCCGTTTTGTCAGAAACGTGATAGGTTCCTTAGTTTTCGTGTAGCATGCCTCCAAAGATATGTGTTTAGAAACTGCAATTTTTTTTGCTTCACCAAAAAGCCCATTTTCCGTAAAAAGTGATTTTTAAAAAAAAAAGTAAATGACCACTCTAATTAATCGACTAGATCACCAGAACCTTCCCCAGTTGTTGGAAACATGACAGGTTCCTTAGTATTCGCGTAGCATGCCTCCAAAGATACATGTTTAGAAATTGCACATTTTTTTTGCTTCACCAAAAAACCCATTTTCCGTAAAAAGTGATTTTTTTCAAAAAAGTAAATGACCCCTCTAATTAATCGACTAAATCACCAGAACCTTCCCGTGTTGTCAGAAACAAGATAGGTTCCTTAGTTTTCGTGTAGCATGCCTCCAAAGAAACATGTTTAGAAATTGCAATTTTTTTTGCTTCACCAAAAAGCCCATTTTCCATAAAAAGTGATTTTTAAAAAAAAAAGTAAATGACCACTCTAATTAATCGACTAGATCACCAGAACCTTCCCCAGTTGTCAGAAACATGATAGGTTTCTTAGTTTTCGAGTAGCATGCCTCCAAAGATACATGTTTAGAAATTGCAATTTTTTTTGCTTCACCAAAAAGCCCATTTTCCGTAAAAAGTGTTTTATTTCAAAAAAAGTAAATGACCCCTCTAATTAATCGACTCGATCACCAGAACCTTCCTCAGTTGTCAGAAACTTGATAGGTTCCTTAGTTTTCGTGTACCATGCCTCCAAAGATACATGTTTAGAAATTGCAATTTTTTTTTTGCTTCACCAAAAAGAACATTTTCGATAAAAAGTGATTTTTTTCAAAAAAAGTAAATGACCCCTCTAATTAATCGACTAGATCACCAGAACCTTCCTGTGTTGTCAGAAACATGATAGGTTCATTAGTTTTCGTGTAGCATGCCTCCAAAGAAATGTGTTTAGAAACTGCAATTTTTTTTGCGTCACCAAAAACCCTATTTTCCATAAAAAGTGATTTTTTTCAAAAAAAGTAAATGACCCCTCTAATTAATCGACTAGATTACCAGAACCTTCCCCAGTTGTCAGAAACATGATAGATTACTTAGTTTTCGCGTAGCATGCCTCCAAAGAAACATGTTTATAAATTGCAATTTTTTTTGCTTCACCAAAAAGCCCATTTTCCGTAAAAAGTGATTTTTTTCAAAAAAAGTAAATGACCCCTCTAATTAATCGACTAGATCACTAGAACTTTCGCCAGTTGTCAGAAACATGATAGGTCCCTTAGTTTTCGCATAGCATGCCTCCAAAGATACATGTTTAGAAATTGCAATTTTTTTGTTGCTTCACCAAAAAGCCCATTTTCCGTAAAAAGTGATTTTTTTTTCAAAAAAAGTAAATTACCCTTCTAATTAATTGACTCGATCACCAGAACCTTCCCCAGTTGTCAGAAACATGATAGGTTCCTTAGTTTTCGAGTAGCATGCCTCCAAAGATACATGTTTAGAAATTGCAATTTTTTTTTGCTTCACCAAAAAGCCCATTTTCCGTGAAAAGTGATTTTTTTCAAAAAAAGTAAATTACCCCTCTAATTAATCGACTCGATCACCAGAACCTTCCTCAGTTGACAGAAACATGATAGGTTCCTTCGTTTCCGCGTAGCATGACTCCAAAGATACATGTTTAGAAATTGCAATTTTTTTTTGCTTCACCAAAAAGAACATTTTCGATAAAAAGTGATTTTTTTCAAAAAAAGTAAATTACCCCTCTAATTAATCGACTCGATCAACAGAACCTTTCCCTGTTGTCAGAAATATGATAGGTTCCTTAGTTTTCATGTAGCATGCCTCCAAAGATACATGTTTAGAAATTGCAATTTTTTTTTGCTTCACCAAAAAGCCCATTTTCCGTAAAAAGTGATTTTTTTCAGAAAAAGTAAGTGACCCCTCTGATTAATCGACTTGATCACCAGAACCTTCTCCAGTTGTCAAAAAGATGATAGGTTCCTTAGTTTTGACATAGCATGCCTCCGAAGATACATGTTTAGAAATTGCAATTTTTTTTTTGCTTCACCAAAAAGCCCATTTTCCGTAAAAAGTGATTTTTTTTCAAAAAAGTAAATGAACCCTCTAATTAATCGACTAAATCACCAGAACCTTCCCGTGTTGTCAGAAACAAGATAGGTTCCTTAGTTTTCGTGTAGCATGCCTCCAAAGAAACATGTTTAGAAATTGCAATTTTTTTTGCTTCACCAAAAAGCCCATTTTCCGTAAAAAGTGATTTTTAAAAAAAAAAGTAAATGACCACTCTAATTAATCGACTAGATCACCAGAACCTTCCCCAGTTGTCAGAAACATGATAGGTTTCTTAGTTTTCGAGTAGCATGCCTCCAAAGATACATGTTTAGAAATTGCAATTTTTTTTGCTTCACCAAAAAGCCCATTTTCCGTAAAAAGTGATTTATTTCAAAAAAAGTAAATGACCCCTCTAATTAATCGACTAGATCACCAGAACTTTCCCCAGTTGTCAGAAACATGATAGGTCCCTTAGTTTTCGCATAGCATGCCTCCAAAGATACATGTTTAGAAATTGCAATTTTTTTATTGCTTCACCAAAAAGCCCATTTTCCGTAAAAAGTGATTTTTTTCAAAAAAAGTAAATTACCCCTCTAATTAATCGACTCGATCACCAGAACCTTCCTCAGTTGACAGAAACATGATAGGTTCCTTCGTTTCCGCGTAGCATGACTCCAAAGATACATGTTTAGAAATTGCAATTTTTTTTGCTTCACCAAAAAGAACATTTTCGATAAAAAGTGATTTTTTTCAAAAAAAGTAAATTACCCTTCTAATTAATTGACTCGATCACCAGAACCTTCCCCAGTTGTCAGAAACATGATAGGTTCCTTAGTTTTCGAGTAGCATGCCTCCAAAGATACATGTTTAGAAATTGCAATTTTTTTTTTGCTTCACCAAAAAGCCCATTTTCCGTGAAAAGTGATTTTTTTCAAAAAAAGTAAATTACCCCTCTAATTAATCGACTCGATCACCAGAACCTTCCTCAGTTGACAGAAACATGATAGGTTCCTTCGTTTCCGCGTAGCATGACTCCAAAGATACATGTTTAGAAATTGCAATTTTTTTTTGCTTCACCAAAAAGAACATTTTCGATAAAAAGTGATTTTTTTCAAAAAAAGTAAATTACCCCTCTAATTAATCGACTCGATCAACAGAACCTTTCCCTGTTGTCAGAAATATGATAGGTTCCTTAGTTTTCATGTAGCATGCCTCCAAAGATACATGTTTAGAAATTGCAATTTTTTTTTGCTTCACCAAAAAGCCCATTTTCCGTAAAAAGTGATTTTTTTCAGAAAAAGTAAATGACCCCTCTGATTAATCGACTTGATCACCAGAACCTTCTCCAGTTGTCAAAAAGATGATAGGTTCCTTAGTTTTGACATAGCATGCCTCCGAAGATACATGTTTAGAAATTGCAATTTTTTTTTGCTTCACCAAAAAGACCATTTTCCGTAAAAAGTGATTTTTTTCAAAAAAGTAAATGAACCCTCTAATTAATCGACTAAATCACCAGAACCTTCCCGTGTTGTCAGAAACAAGATAGGTTCCTTAGTTTTCGTGTAGCATGCCTCCAAAGAAACATGTTTAGAAATTGCAATTTTTTTTGCTTCACCAAAAAGCCCATTTTCCGTAAAAAGTGATTTTTAAAAAAAAAAGTAAATGACCACTCTAATTAATCGACTAGATCACCAGAACCTTCCCCAGTTGTCAGAAACATGATAGGTTTCTTAGTTTTCGAGTAGCATGCCTCCAAAGATACATGTTTAGAAATTGCAATTTTTTTTGCTTCACCAAAAAGCCCATTTTCCGTAAAAAGTGATTTATTTCAAAAAAAGTAAATGACCCCTCTAATTAATCGACTAGATCACCAGAACTTTCCCCAGTTGTCAGAAACATGATAGGTTCCTTAGTTTTCGCATAGCATACCTCCAAAGATACATGTTTAGAAATTGCAGGATTTTTTTGCTTCACCAAAAAGCCCATTTTCCGTAAAAAGTGATTTTTTTCAAAAAAGTAAATGACCCCTCTAATTAATCGACTAGATCACCAGAACCTTCCCCAGTTCTCAGAAACATGATAGGTTCCTTCGTTTTCACGTAGCCTGCTTCCAAAGATACATGTTTAGAAAATGCTATTTTTTTTTGCTTCACCAAGAAGCCCATTTTCCGTAAAAAGTGATTTTTTTCAAAAAAAGTAAATGAAACCTCTAATTAATCAGCTATATCACCAGAACCTTCCCCAGTTGTCAGAAACATGATAGGTTCCTTAGTTTTCGCATAGCATACCTCCAAAGATACATGTTTAGAAATTGCAGGGATTTTTTGCTTCACCAAAAAGCCCATTTTCCGTAAAAAGTGATTTTTTTTCAAAAAATTAAATGACCCCTCTAATTAATCGACTAGATCACCAGAACCTCCCCCAGTTCTCAGAAACATGATAGGTTCCTTCGTTTTCGCGTAGCCTGCCTCCAAAGATACATGTTTTGAAAATGCTATTTTTTTTTGCTTCACCAAGAAGCCCATTTTCCGTAAAAAGTGATTTTTAAAAAAAGTAAATGACCCCTCTAATCAATCGACTAGATCACCAGAACCTTTCCCTATTGTCAGAAACATGATAGGTTCCTTAGTTTTCACATAGCATGTCTCCAAAGATACATGTTTAGAAACTGCAAAACATTTTTGCTTCACCAAAGAGCCCATTTTACGTAAAAAGTGATTTTTTTCAAAAAAAGTAAATGACCCCTCTAATTAATCTACTAGATCACCAGAACCTGCGCCCTGTTGTCAGAAACATGATAGGTTCCTTAGTTTTGACATAGCATGCCTCCGAAGATACATGTTTAGAAATTGCAATTTTTTTTGCTTCACCAAAAAGCCCATCTTCCGTAAAAAGTTATTTTTTTCAAAAAAAGTAAATGACCCCTCTAATTAATCGAGTAGATCACCAGAACCTTCCCCAGTTGTCAGAAACATGATAGGTCCCTTAGTTTTCGCATAGCATGCCTCCAAAGATACATGTTTAGAAATTGCAATTTTTTTTTGCTTCACCAAAAAGCCCATTTTCCGTAAAAAGTGATTTTTTTCAGGAAAAATAAATGACCCCTCTGATTAATCGACTTGATCAACAGAACCTTCTCCAGTTGTCAAAAAGATGATAGGTTCCTTAGTTTTGACATAGCATGCCTCCGAAGATACATGTTTAGAAATTGCAATTTTTTTTTGCTTCACCAAAAAGCCCATTTTCCGTAAAAAGTGATTTTTTTCAGAAAAAGTAAATGACCCCTCTGATTAATCGACTTGATCACCAGAACCTTCCCCAGTTGTCAGAAACATGATAGGTTCCTTCGTTTCCGCGTAGCATGACTCCAAAGATACATGTTTAGAAATTGCAATTTTTTTTTTGCTTCACCAAAAAGCCCATTTTCCGTAAAAAGTGATATTTTTCAAAAAAAGTAAATGACCCCTCTAATTAATTGACTAGATCACCAGAACCTTTCTCAGTTGTCAGAAACATGAGATGTTCCTTAGTTTTCTCGCAGCATGCCTCCAAAGATACATGTTTAGAAATTGCAATTTTTTTTGCTTCACCAAAAAGCCCATTTTTCGTAAAAAGTGATTTTTTTCAAAAAAAGTAAATGACCCCTCTAATTAATCGACTATATCACCAGAACCTTCCCCAGTTGTCAGAAACATGATAGGTTCCTTCGTTTCCGCGTAGCATGACTCCAAAGATACATGTTTAGAAATTGCTATTTTTTTTTGCTGCACCAAAAAGAAAATTTTCGATAAAAAGTGATTTTTTTCAAAAAAAGTAAATTACCCCTCTAATTAATCGACTCGATCACCAGAACCTTCCTCAGTTGTCAGAAACATGATAGGTTCCTTAGTTTTCACATAGCATGTCTCCGAAGATACATGTTAAGAAATTGCAAATTTTTATTGCTTCACCAAAAAGCCCATTTTCCGTAAAAAGTGATTTTTAAAAAAAAAAAGTAAATGAACACTCTAATTAATCGACTATATCACCAGAACCTTCCCCAGTTGTCAGAAACATGATAGGTTCCTTAGTTTTCGTGTAGCATGCCTCCAAAGAAACATGTTTAGAAACTGCAATTTTTTTTGCTTCACCAAAAAGCCCATTTTCTGTAAAAAGTGATTTTTTTCAAAAAAAGTAAATTACCACTCTAATTAATCGACTAGATCACCAGAACCTTCCCCAGTTGTCAAAAACATAATAGGTTCCTTAGTTTTCGAGTAGCATGCCTCCAAAGATACATGTTTAGAAATTGCAATTTTTTTTTGCTTCACCAAAAAGAACATTTTCGATAAAAAGTGATTTTTTTCAAAAAAAGTAAATGACCCCTCTAATTAATCGACTAGATCACCAGAACCTTCCCCAGTTGTCAAAAACATAATAGTTTCCTTAGTTTTCGAGTAGCATGCCTCCAAAGATACATGTTTAGAAATTGCAATTTTTTTTTTGCTTCACCAAAAAGCCCATTTTCTGTGAAAAGTGATTTTTTTCAAAAAAAGTAAATGACCTCTCTAATTAATCGACTAGATCACCAGAACCTTCCCCAGTTGTCAGAAACATGATAGGTTCCTTCGTTTCCGCGTAGCATGACTCCAAAGATACATGTTTAGAAATTGCAAATTTTTTTTGCTTCACCAAAAAGAACATTTTCGATAAAAAGTGATTTTTTTCAAAAAAAGTAAATTACCCCTCTAATTAATCGACTAGATCACCAGAACCTTCCCGTGTTGTCAGAAACATGATAGGTTCCTTAGTTTTCATGTAGCATGCCTCCAAAGATACATGTTTAGAAATTGCAATTTTTTTTTGCTTCACTAAAAAGCACTTTTTTCGTAAAAAGTTATTTTTTTCAAAAAAAGTAAATGACCCCTCTAATTAATCGACTAGATCACCAGAACAATCCCGTTTTGTCAGAAACGTGATAGGTTCCTTAGTTTTCGTGTAGCATGCCTCCAAAGATATGTGTTTAGAAACTGCAATTTTTTTTGCTTCACCAAAAAGCCCATTTTCCGTAAAAAGTGATTTTTAAAAAAAAAAGTAAATGACCACTCTAATTAATCGACTAGATCACCAGAACCTTCCCCAGTTGTTGGAAACATGACAGGTTCCTTAGTATTCGCGTAGCATGCCTCCAAAGATACATGTTTAGAAATTGCACATTTTTTTTGCTTCACCAAAAAACCCATTTTCCGTAAAAAGTGATTTTTTTCAAAAAAGTAAATGACCCCTCTAATTAATCGACTAAATCACCAGAACCTTCCCGTGTTGTCAGAAACAAGATAGGTTCCTTAGTTTTCGTGTAGCATGCCTCCAAAGAAACATGTTTAGAAATTGCAATTTTTTTTGCTTCACCAAAAAGCCCATTTTCCATAAAAAGTGATTTTTAAAAAAAAAAGTAAATGACCACTCTAATTAATCGACTAGATCACCAGAACCTTCCCCAGTTGTCAGAAACATGATAGGTTTCTTAGTTTTCGAGTAGCATGCCTCCAAAGATACATGTTTAGAAATTGCAATTTTTTTTGCTTCACCAAAAAGCCCATTTTCCGTAAAAAGTGTTTTATTTCAAAAAAAGTAAATGACCCCTCTAATTAATCGACTCGATCACCAGAACCTTCCTCAGTTGTCAGAAACTTGATAGGTTCCTTAGTTTTCGTGTACCATGCCTCCAAAGATACATGTTTAGAAATTGCAATTTTTTTTTTGCTTCACCAAAAAGAACATTTTCGATAAAAAGTGATTTTTTTCAAAAAAAGTAAATGACCCCTCTAATTAATCGACTAGATCACCAGAACCTTCCTGTGTTGTCAGAAACATGATAGGTTCATTAGTTTTCGTGTAGCATGCCTCCAAAGAAATGTGTTTAGAAACTGCAATTTTTTTTGCGTCACCAAAAACCCTATTTTCCATAAAAAGTGATTTTTTTCAAAAAAAGTAAATGACCCCTCTAATTAATCGACTAGATTACCAGAACCTTCCCCAGTTGTCAGAAACATGATAGATTACTTAGTTTTCGCGTAGCATGCCTCCAAAGAAACATGTTTATAAATTGCAATTTTTTTTGCTTCACCAAAAAGCCCATTTTCCGTAAAAAGTGATTTTTTTCAAAAAAAGTAAATGACCCCTCTAATTAATCGACTAGATCACTAGAACTTTCGCCAGTTGTCAGAAACATGATAGGTCCCTTAGTTTTCGCATAGCATGCCTCCAAAGATACATGTTTAGAAATTGCAATTTTTTTGTTGCTTCACCAAAAAGCCCATTTTCCGTAAAAAGTGATTTTTTTTTCAAAAAAAGTAAATTACCCTTCTAATTAATTGACTCGATCACCAGAACCTTCCCCAGTTGTCAGAAACATGATAGGTTCCTTAGTTTTCGAGTAGCATGCCTCCAAAGATACATGTTTAGAAATTGCAATTTTTTTTTGCTTCACCAAAAAGCCCATTTTCCGTGAAAAGTGATTTTTTTCAAAAAAAGTAAATTACCCCTCTAATTAATCGACTCGATCACCAGAACCTTCCTCAGTTGACAGAAACATGATAGGTTCCTTCGTTTCCGCGTAGCATGACTCCAAAGATACATGTTTAGAAATTGCAATTTTTTTTTGCTTCACCAAAAAGAACATTTTCGATAAAAAGTGATTTTTTTCAAAAAAAGTAAATTACCCCTCTAATTAATCGACTCGATCAACAGAACCTTTCCCTGTTGTCAGAAATATGATAGGTTCCTTAGTTTTCATGTAGCATGCCTCCAAAGATACATGTTTAGAAATTGCAATTTTTTTTTGCTTCACCAAAAAGCCCATTTTCCGTAAAAAGTGATTTTTTTCAGAAAAAGTAAGTGACCCCTCTGATTAATCGACTTGATCACCAGAACCTTCTCCAGTTGTCAAAAAGATGATAGGTTCCTTAGTTTTGACATAGCATGCCTCCGAAGATACATGTTTAGAAATTGCAATTTTTTTTTGCTTCACCAAAAAGCCCATTTTCCGTAAAAAGTGATTTTTTTTCAAAAAAGTAAATGAACCCTCTAATTAATCGACTAAATCACCAGAACCTTCCCGTGTTGTCAGAAACAAGATAGGTTCCTTAGTTTTCGTGTAGCATGCCTCCAAAGAAACATGTTTAGAAATTGCAATTTTTTTTGCTTCACCAAAAAGCCCATTTTCCGTAAAAAGTGATTTTTAAAAAAAAAAGTAAATGACCACTCTAATTAATCGACTAGATCACCAGAACCTTCCCCAGTTGTCAGAAACATGATAGGTTTCTTAGTTTTCGAGTAGCATGCCTCCAAAGATACATGTTTAGAAATTGCAATTTTTTTTGCTTCACCAAAAAGCCCATTTTCCGTAAAAAGTGATTTATTTCAAAAAAAGTAAATGACCCCTCTAATTAATCGACTAGATCACCAGAACTTTCCCCAGTTGTCAGAAACATGATAGGTCCCTTAGTTTTCGCATAGCATGCCTCCAAAGATACATGTTTAGAAATTGCAATTTTTTTATTGCTTCACCAAAAAGCCCATTTTCCGTAAAAAGTGATTTTTTTCAAAAAAAGTAAATTACCCCTCTAATTAATCGACTCGATCACCAGAACCTTCCTCAGTTGACAGAAACATGATAGGTTCCTTCGTTTCCGCGTAGCATGACTCCAAAGATACATGTTTAGAAATTGCAATTTTTTTTGCTTCACCAAAAAGAACATTTTCGATAAAAAGTGATTTTTTTCAAAAAAAGTAAATTACCCTTCTAATTAATTGACTCGATCACCAGAACCTTCCCCAGTTGTCAGAAACATGATAGGTTCCTTAGTTTTCGAGTAGCATGCCTCCAAAGATACATGTTTAGAAATTGCAATTTTTTTTTTGCTTCACCAAAAAGCCCATTTTCCGTGAAAAGTGATTTTTTTCAAAAAAAGTAAATTACCCCTCTAATTAATCGACTCGATCACCAGAACCTTCCTCAGTTGACAGAAACATGATAGGTTCCTTCGTTTCCGCGTAGCATGACTCCAAAGATACATGTTTAGAAATTGCAATTTTTTTTTGCTTCACCAAAAAGAACATTTTCGATAAAAAGTGATTTTTTTCAAAAAAAGTAAATTACCCCTCTAATTAATCGACTCGATCAACAGAACCTTTCCCTGTTGTCAGAAATATGATAGGTTCCTTAGTTTTCATGTAGCATGCCTCCAAAGATACATGTTTAGAAATTGCAATTTTTTTTTGCTTCACCAAAAAGCCCATTTTCCGTAAAAAGTGATTTTTTTCAGAAAAAGTAAATGACCCCTCTGATTAATCGACTTGATCACCAGAACCTTCTCCAGTTGTCAAAAAGATGATAGGTTCCTTAGTTTTGACATAGCATGCCTCCGAAGATACATGTTTAGAAATTGCAATTTTTTTTTGCTTCACCAAAAAGCCCATTTTCCGTAAAAAGTGATTTTTTTCAAAAAAGTAAATGAACCCTCTAATTAATCGACTAAATCACCAGAACCTTCCCGTGTTGTCAGAAACAAGATAGGTTCCTTAGTTTTCGTGTAGCATGCCTCCAAAGAAACATGTTTAGAAATTGCAATTTTTTTTGCTTCACCAAAAAGCCCATTTTCCGTAAAAAGTGATTTTTAAAAAAAAAAGTAAATGACCACTCTAATTAATCGACTAGATCACCAGAACCTTCCCCAGTTGTCAGAAACATGATAGGTTTCTTAGTTTTCGAGTAGCATGCCTCCAAAGATACATGTTTAGAAATTGCAATTTTTTTTGCTTCACCAAAAAGCCCATTTTCCGTAAAAAGTGATTTATTTCAAAAAAAGTAAATGACCCCTCTAATTAATCGACTAGATCACCAGAACTTTCCCCAGTTGTCAGAAACATGATAGGTTCCTTAGTTTTCGCATAGCATACCTCCAAAGATACATGTTTAGAAATTGCAGGATTTTTTTGCTTCACCAAAAAGCCCATTTTCCGTAAAAAGTGATTTTTTTCAAAAAAGTAAATGACCCCTCTAATTAATCGACTAGATCACCAGAACCTTCCCCAGTTCTCAGAAACATGATAGGTTCCTTCGTTTTCGCGTAGCCTGCTTCCAAAGATACATGTTTAGAAAATGCTATTTTTTTTTGCTTCACCAAGAAGCCCATTTTCCGTAAAAAGTGATTTTTTTCAAAAAAAGTAAATGAAACCTCTAATTAATCAGCTATATCACCAGAACCTTCCCCAGTTGTCAGAAACATGATAGGTTCCTTAGTTTTCGCATAGCATACCTCCAAAGATACATGTTTAGAAATTGCAGGGATTTTTTGCTTCACCAAAAAGCCCATTTTCCATAAAAAGTGATTTTTTTTCAAAAAATTAAATGACCCCTCTAATTAATCGACTAGATCACCAGAACCTCCCCCAGTTCTCAGAAACATGATAGGTTCCTTCGTTTTCGCGTAGCCTGCCTCCAAAGATACATGTTTTGAAAATGCTATTTTTTTTTGCTTCACCAAGAAGCCCATTTTCCGTAAAAAGTGATTTTTAAAAAAAGTAAATGACCCCTCTAATCAATCGACTAGATCACCAGAACCTTTCCCTATTGTCAGAAACATGATAGGTTCCTTAGTTTTCACATAGCATGCCTCCAAAGATACATGTTTAGAAACTGCAAAACATTTTTGCTTCACCAAAGAGCCCATTTTACGTAAAAAGTGATTTTTTTCAAAAAAAGTAAATGACCCCTCTAATTAATCTACTAGATCACCAGAACCTGCGCCCTGTTGTCAGAAACATGATAGGTTCCTTAGTTTTGACATAGCATGCCTCCGAAGATACATGTTTAGAAATTGCAATTTTTTTTGCTTCACCAAAAAGCCCATTTTCCGTAAAAAGTTATTTTTTTCAAAAAAAGTAAATGACCCCTCTAATTAATCGAGTAGATCACCAGAACCTTTCCCAGTTGTCAGAAACATGATAGGTCCCTTAGTTTTCGCATAGCATGCCTCCAAAGATACATGTTTAGAAATTGCAATTTTTTTTTGCTTCACCAAAAAGCCCATTTTCCGTAAAAAGTGATTTTTTTCAGGAAAAATAAATGACCCCTCTGATTAATCGACTTGATCAACAGAACCTTCTCCAGTTGTCAAAAAGATGATAGGTTCCTTAGTTTTGACATAGCATGCCTCCGAAGATACATGTTTAGAAATTGCAATTTTTTTTTGCTTCACCAAAAAGCCCATTTTCCGTAAAAAGTGATTTTTTTCAGAAAAAGTAAATGACCCCTCTGATTAATCGACTTGATCACCAGAACCTTCCCCAGTTGTCAGAAACATGATAGGTTCCTTCGTTTCCGCGTAGCATGACTCCAAAGATACATGTTTAGAAATTGCAATTTTTTTTTGCTTCACCAAAAAGAACATTTTCGATAAAAAGTGATTTTTTTCAAAAAAAGTAAATTACCCTTCTAATTAATTGACTCGATCACCAGAACCTTCCCCAGTTGTCAGAAACATGATAGGTTCCTTAGTTTTCGAGTAGCATGCCTCCAAAGATACATGTTTAGAAATTGCAATTTTTTTTTTGCTTCACCAAAAAGCCCATTTTCCGTGAAAAGTGATTTTTTTCAAAAAAAGTAAATTACCCCTCTAATTAATCGACTCGATCACCAGAACCTTCCTCAGTTGACAGAAACATGATAGGTTCCTTCGTTTCCGCGTAGCATGACTCCAAAGATACATGTTTAGAAATTGCAATTTTTTTTTGCTTCACCAAAAAGAACATTTTCGATAAAAAGTGATTTTTTTCAAAAAAAGTAAATTACCCCTCTAATTAATCGACTCGATCAACAGAACCTTTCCCTGTTGTCAGAAATATGATAGGTTCCTTAGTTTTCATGTAGCATGCCTCCAAAGATACATGTTTAGAAATTGCAATTTTTTTTTGCTTCACCAAAAAGCCCATTTTCCGTAAAAAGTGATTTTTTTCAGAAAAAGTAAATGACCCCTCTGATTAATCGACTTGATCACCAGAACCTTCTCCAGTTGTCAAAAAGATGATAGGTTCCTTAGTTTTGACATAGCATGCCTCCGAAGATACATGTTTAGAAATTGCAATTTTTTTTTGCTTCACCAAAAAGCCCATTTTCCGTAAAAAGTGATTTTTTTCAAAAAAGTAAATGAACCCTCTAATTAATCGACTAAATCACCAGAACCTTCCCGTGTTGTCAGAAACAAGATAGGTTCCTTAGTTTTCGTGTAGCATGCCTCCAAAGAAACATGTTTAGAAATTGCAATTTTTTTTGCTTCACCAAAAAGCCCATTTTCCGTAAAAAGTGATTTTTAAAAAAAAAAGTAAATGACCACTCTAATTAATCGACTAGATCACCAGAACCTTCCCCAGTTGTCAGAAACATGATAGGTTTCTTAGTTTTCGAGTAGCATGCCTCCAAAGATACATGTTTAGAAATTGCAATTTTTTTTGCTTCACCAAAAAGCCCATTTTCCGTAAAAAGTGATTTATTTCAAAAAAAGTAAATGACCCCTCTAATTAATCGACTAGATCACCAGAACTTTCCCCAGTTGTCAGAAACATGATAGGTTCCTTAGTTTTCGCATAGCATACCTCCAAAGATACATGTTTAGAAATTGCAGGATTTTTTTGCTTCACCAAAAAGCCCATTTTCCGTAAAAAGTGATTTTTTTCAAAAAAGTAAATGACCCCTCTAATTAATCGACTAGATCACCAGAACCTTCCCCAGTTCTCAGAAACATGATAGGTTCCTTCGTTTTCGCGTAGCCTGCTTCCAAAGATACATGTTTAGAAAATGCTATTTTTTTTTGCTTCACCAAGAAGCCCATTTTCCGTAAAAAGTGATTTTTTTCAAAAAAAGTAAATGAAACCTCTAATTAATCAGCTATATCACCAGAACCTTCCCCAGTTGTCAGAAACATGATAGGTTCCTTAGTTTTCGCATAGCATACCTCCAAAGATACATGTTTAGAAATTGCAGGGATTTTTTGCTTCACCAAAAAGCCCATTTTCCGTAAAAAGTGATTTTTTTTCAAAAAATTAAATGACCCCTCTAATTAATCGACTAGATCACCAGAACCTCCCCCAGTTCTCAGAAACATGATAGGTTCCTTCGTTTTCGCGTAGCCTGCCTCCAAAGATACATGTTTTGAAAATGCTATTTTTTTTTGCTTCACCAAGAAGCCCATTTTCCGTAAAAAGTGATTTTTAAAAAAAGTAAATGACCCCTCTAATCAATCGACTAGATCACCAGAACCTTTCCCTATTGTCAGAAACATGATAGGTTCCTTAGTTTTCACATAGCATGCCTCCAAAGATACATGTTTAGAAACTGCAAAACATTTTTGCTTCACCAAAGAGCCCATTTTACGTAAAAAGTGATTTTTTTCAAAAAAAGTAAATGACCCCTCTAATTAATCTACTAGATCACCAGAACCTGCGCCCTGTTGTCAGAAACATGATAGGTTCCTTAGTTTTGACATAGCATGCCTCCGAAGATACATGTTTAGAAATTGCAATTTTTTTTGCTTCACCAAAAAGCCCATTTTCCGTAAAAAGTTATTTTTTTCAAAAAAAGTAAATGACCCCTCTAATTAATCGAGTAGATCACCAGAACCTTCCCCAGTTGTCAGAAACATGATAGGTCCCTTAGTTTTCGCATAGCATGCCTCCAAAGATACATGTTTAGAAATTGCAATTTTTTTTTGCTTCACCAAAAAGCCCATTTTCCGTAAAAAGTGATTTTTTTCAGGAAAAATAAATGACCCCTCTGATTAATCGACTTGATCAACAGAACCTTCTCCAGTTGTCAAAAAGATGATAGGTTCCTTAGTTTTGACATAGCATGCCTCCGAAGATACATGTTTAGAAATTGCAATTTTTTTTTGCTTCACCAAAAAGCCCATTTTCCGTAAAAAGTGATTTTTTTCAGAAAAAGTAAATGACCCCTCTGATTAATCGACTTGATCACCAGAACCTTCCCCAGTTGTCAGAAACATGATAGGTTCCTTCGTTTCCGCGTAGCATGACTCCAAAGATACATGTTTAGAAATTGCAATTTTTTTTTTGCTTCACCAAAAAGCCCATTTTCCGTAAAAAGTGATATTTTTCAAAAAAAGTAAATGACCCCTCTAATTAATTGACTAGATCACCAGAACCTTTCTCAGTTGTCAGAAACATGAGATGATCCTTAGTTTTCTCGCAGCATGCCTCCAAAGATACATGTTTAGAAATTGCAATTTTTTTTGCTTCACCAAAAAGCCCATTTTTCGTAAAAAGTGATTTTTTTCAAAAAAAGTAAATGACCCCTCTAATTAATCGACTATATCACCAGAACCTTCCCCAGTTGTCAGAAACATGATAGGTTCCTTCGTTTCCGCGTAGCATGACTCCAAAGATACATGTTTAGAAATTGCTATTTTTTTTTGCTGCACCAAAAAGAACATTTTCGATAAAAAGTGATTTTTTTCAAAAAAAGTAAATTACCCCTCTAATTAATCGACTCGATCACCAGAACCTTCCTCAGTTGTCAGAAACATGATAGGTTCCTTAGTTTTCACATAGCATGTCTCTGAAGATACATGTTAAGAAATTGCAAATTTTTATTGCTTCACCAAAAAGCCCATTTTCCGTAAAAAGTGATTTTTAAAAAAAAAAAGTAAATGAACACTCTAATTAATCGACTAGATCACCAGAACCTTCCCGTGTTGTCAGAAACAAGATAGGTTCCTTAGTTTTCGTGTAGCATGCCTCCAAAGATACATGTTTAGAAATTGCACATTTTTTTTGCTTCACCAAAAAACCCATTTTCCGTAAAAAGTGATTTTTTTCAAAAAAGTAAATGACCCCTCTAATTAATCGACTAAATCACCAGAACCTTCCCGTGTTGTCAGAAACAAGATAGGTTCCTTAGTTTTCGTGTAGCATGCCTCCAAAGAAACATGTTTAGAAATTGCAATTTTTTTTGCTTCACCAAAAAGCCCATTTTCCGTAAAAAGTGATTTTTAAAAAAAAAAGTAAATGACCACTCTAATTAATCGACTAGATCACCAGAACCTTCCCCAGTTGTCAGAAACATGATAGGTTTCTTAGTTTTCGAGTAGCATGCCTCCAAAGATACATGTTTAGAAATTGCAATTTTTTTTGCTTCACCAAAAAGCCCATTTTCCGTAAAAAGTGATTTATTTCAAAAAAAGTAAATGACCCCTCTAATTAATCGACTCGATCACCAGAACCTTCCTCAGTTGTCAGAAACTTGATAGGTTCCTTAGTTTTCGTGTACCATGCCTCCAAAGATACATGTTTAGAAATTGCAATTTTTTTTTTGCTTCACCAAAAAGAACATTTTCGATAAAAAGTGATTTTTTTCAAAAAAAGTAAATGACCCCTCTAATTAATCGACTAGATCACCAGAACCTTCCTGTGTTGTCAGAAACATGATACGTTCATTAGTTTTCGTGTAGCATGCCTCCAAAGAAATGTGTTTAGAAACTGCAATTTTTTTTGCTTCACCAAAAACCCTATTTTCCATAAAAAGTGATTTTTTTCAAAAAAAGTAAATGACCCCTCTAATTAATCGACTAGATTACCAGAACCTTCCCCAGTTGTCAGAAACATGATAGATTACTTAGTTTTCGCGTAGCATGCCTCCAAAGAAACATGTTTATAAATTGCAATTTTTTTTGCTTCACCAAAAAGCCCATTTTCCGTAAAAAGTGATTTTTTCAAAAAAAGTAAATGACCCCTCTAATTAATCGACTAGATCACTAGAACTTTCCCCAGTTGTCAGAAACATGATAGGTCCCTTAGTTTTCGAATAGCATGCCTCCAAAGATACATGTTTAGAAATTGCAATTTTTTTTTGCTTCACCAAAAAGCCCATTTTCTGTGAAAAGTGATTTTTTTCAAAAAAAGTAAATGACCTCTCTAATTAATCGACTAGATCACCAGAACCTTCCTCAGTTGTCAGAAACATGATAGGTTCCTTAGTTTTCGCGTAGCATGCCTCCAAAGATACATGTTTATAAATTTCAAATTTTTTTTACTTCACCAAAAAGCACATTTTCCATAAAAAGTGATTTTTTTCAAAAAAAGTAAATGACCCCTCTAATTAATTGACTAGATCACCAGAACCTTCCTCAGTTGTCAGAAACTTGATAGGTTCCTTAGTTTTCGTGTACCATGCCTCCAAAGATACATGTTTAAAAACTGCAATTTTTTTTTGCTTCACCAAAAAGCCCATTTTCCGTAAAAAGTGATTTTTTTCAAAAAAAAGTAAATGACCCCTCTAATTAATCGACTCGATCACCAGAACTTTCCTCAGTTGTCAGAAACATGATACGTTCATTAGTTTTCGTGTAGCATGCCTCCAAAGAAACTTGTTTATAAATTGCAATTTTTTTTGCTTCACCAAAAAGCCCATTTTCCGTAAAAAGTGATTTTTTTCAAAAAAAGTAAATGACCCCTCTAATTAATCGACTAGATCACTAGAACCTTCTCCAGTTGTCAGAAACATGATAGGTTCCTTAGTTTTCGAGTAGCATGCCTCCAAAGATACATGTTTAGAAATTGCAATTTTTTTTTTGCTTCACCAAAAAGCCCATTTTCCGTGAAAAGTGATTTTTTTCAAAAAAAGTAAATTACCCCTCTAATTAATCGACTCGATCACCAGAACCTTCCTCAGTTGACAGAAACATGATAGGTTCCTTCGTTTCCGCGTAGCATGACTCCAAAGATACATGTTTAGAAATTGCAATTTTTTTTTGCTTCACCAAAAAGAACATTTTCGATAAAAAGTGATTTTTTTCAAAAAAAGTTAATTACCCCTCTAATTAATCGACTCGATCACCAGAACCTTTCCCTGTTGTCAGAAATATGATAGGTTCCTTAGTTTTCATGTAGCATGCCTCCAAAGATACATGTTTAGAAATTGCAATTTTTTTTTGCTTCACCAAAAAGCCCATTTTCCGTAAAAAGTGATTTTTTACAGAAAAAGTAAATGACCCCTCTGATTAATCGACTTGATCACCAGAACCTTCTCCAGTTGTCAAAAAGATGATAGGTTCCTTAGTTTTGACATAGCATGCCTCCGAAGATACATGTTTAGAAATTGCAATTTTTTTTTGCTTCACCAAAAAGCCCATTTTCCGTAAAAAGTGATTTTTTTCAAAAAAGTAAATGACCCCTCTAATTAATCGACTAAATCACCAGAACCTTCCCGTGTTGTCAGAAACAAGATAGGTTCCTTAGTTTTCGTGTAGCATGCCTCCAAAGAAACATGTTTAGAAATTGCAATTTTTTTTGCTTCACCAAAAAGCCCATTTTCCGTAAAAAGTGATTTTTAAAAAAAAAAGTAAATGACCACTCTAATTAATCGACTAGATCACCAGAACCTTCCCCAGTTGTCAGAAACATGATAGGTTTCTTAGTTTTCGAGTAGCATGCCTCCAAAGATACATGTTTAGAAATTGCAATTTTTTTTGCTTCACCAAAAAGCCCATTTTCCGTAAAAAGTGATTTTTTCAAAAAAAGTAAATGACCCCTCTAATTAATCGACTAGATCACTAGAACTTTCCCCAGTTGTCAGAGACATGATAGGTCCCTTAGTTTTCGAATAGCATGCCTCCAAAGATACATGTTTAGAAATTGCAATTTTTTTTTGCTTCACCAAAAAGCCCATTTTCTGTGAAAAGTGATTTTTTTCAAAAAAAGTAAATGACCTCTCTAATTAATCGACTAGATCACCAGAACCTTCCTCAGTTGTCAGAAACATGATAGGTTCCTTAGTTTTCGCGTAGCATGCCTCCAAAGATACATGTTTATAAATTTCAAATTTTTTTTACTTCACCAAAAAGCACATTTTCCATAAAAAGTGATTTTTTTCAAAAAAAGTAAATGACCCCTCTAATTAATTGACTAGATCACCAGAACCTTCCTCAGTTGTCAGAAACTTGATAGGTTCCTTAGTTTTCGTGTACCATGCCTCCAAAGATACATGTTTAAAAACTGCAATTTTTTTTTGCTTCACCAAAAAGCCCATTTTCCGTAAAAAGTGATTTTTTTCAAAAAAAAGTAAATGACCCCTCTAATTAATCGACTCGATCACCAGAACTTTCCTCAGTTGTCAGAAACATGATACGTTCATTAGTTTTCGTGTAGCATGCCTCCAAAGAAACTTGTTTATAAATTGCAATTTTTTTTGCTTCACCAAAAAGCCCATTTTCCGTAAAAAGTGATTTTTTTCAAAAAAAGTAAATGACCCCTCTAATTAATCGACTAGATCACTAGAACCTTCTCCAGTTGTCAGAAACATGATAGGTTCCTTAGTTTTCGAGTAGCATGCCTCCAAAGATACATGTTTAGAAATTGCAATTTTTTTTTTGCTTCACCAAAAAGCCCATTTTCCGTGAAAAGTGATTTTTTTCAAAAAAAGTAAATTACCCCTCTAATTAATCGACTCGATCACCAGAACCTTCCTCAGTTGACAGAAACATGATAGGTTCCTTCGTTTCCGCGTAGCATGACTCCAAAGATACATGTTTAGAAATTGCAATTTTTTTTTGCTTCACCAAAAAGAACATTTTCGATAAAAAGTGATTTTTTTCAAAAAAAGTTAATTACCCCTCTAATTAATCGACTCGATCACCAGAACCTTTCCCTGTTGTCAGAAATATGATAGGTTCCTTAGTTTTCATGTAGCATGCCTCCAAAGATACATGTTTAGAAATTGCAATTTTTTTTTGCTTCACCAAAAAGCCCATTTTCCGTAAAAAGTGATTTTTTACAGAAAAAGTAAATGACCCCTCTGATTAATCGACTTGATCACCAGAACCTTCTCCAGTTGTCAAAAAGATGATAGGTTCCTTAGTTTTGACATAGCATGCCTCCGAAGATACATGTTTAGAAATTGCAATTTTTTTTTGCTTCACCAAAAAGCCCATTTTCCGTAAAAAGTGATTTTTTTCAAAAAAGTAAATGACCCCTCTAATTAATCGACTAAATCACCAGAACCTTCCCGTGTTGTCAGAAACAAGATAGGTTCCTTAGTTTTCGTGTAGCATGCCTCCAAAGAAACATGTTTAGAAATTGCAATTTTTTTTGCTTCACCAAAAAGCCCATTTTCCGTAAAAAGTGATTTTTAAAAAAAAAAGTAAATGACCACTCTAATTAATCGACTAGATCACCAGAACCTTCCCCAGTTGTCAGAAACATGATAGGTTTCTTAGTTTTCGAGTAGCATGCCTCCAAAGATACATGTTTAGAAATTGCAATTTTTTTTGCTTCACCAAAAAGCCCATTTTCCGTAAAAAGTGATTTTTTCAAAAAAAGTAAATGACCCCTCTAATTAATCGACTAGATCACTAGAACTTTCCCCAGTTGTCAGAGACATGATAGGTCCCTTAGTTTTCGAATAGCATGCCTCCAAAGATACATGTTTAGAAATTGCAATTTTTTTTTGCTTCACCAAAAAGCCCATTTTCTGTGAAAAGTGATTTTTTTCAAAAAAAGTAAATGACCTCTCTAATTAATCGACTAGATCACCAGAACCTTCCTCAGTTGTCAGAAACATGATAGGTTCCTTAGTTTTCGCGTAGCATGCCTCCAAAGATACATGTTTATAAATTTCAAATTTTTTTTACTTCACCAAAAAGCACATTTTCCATAAAAAGTGATTTTTTTCAAAAAAAGTAAATGACCCCTCTAATTAATTGACTAGATCACCAGAACCTTCCTCAGTTGTCAGAAACTTGATAGGTTCCTTAGTTTTCGTGTACCATGCCTCCAAAGATACATGTTTAAAAACTGCAATTTTTTTTTGCTTCACCAAAAAGCCCATTTTCCGTAAAAAGTGATTTTTTTCAAAAAAAAGTAAATGACCCCTCTAATTAATCGACTCGATCACCAGAACTTTCCTCAGTTGTCAGAAACATGATACGTTCATTAGTTTTCGTGTAGCATGCCTCCAAAGAAACTTGTTTATAAATTGCAATTTTTTTTGCTTCACCAAAAAGCCCATTTTCCGTAAAAAGTGATTTTTTTCAAAAAAAGTAAATGACCCCTCTAATTAATCGACTAGATCACTAGAACCTTCTCCAGTTGTCAGAAACATGATAGGTTCCTTAGTTTTCGAGTAGCATGCCTCCAAAGATACATGTTTAGAAATTGCAATTTTTTTTTTGCTTCACCAAAAAGCCCATTTTCCGTGAAAAGTGATTTTTTTCAAAAAAAGTAAATTACCCCTCTAATTAATCGACTCGATCACCAGAACCTTCCTCAGTTGACAGAAACATGATAGGTTCCTTCGTTTCCGCGTAGCATGACTCCAAAGATACATGTTTAGAAATTGCAATTTTTTTTTGCTTCACCAAAAAGAACATTTTCGATAAAAAGTGATTTTTTTCAAAAAAAGTTAATTACCCCTCTAATTAATCGACTCGATCACCAGAACCTTTCCCTGTTGTCAGAAATATGATAGGTTCCTTAGTTTTCATGTAGCATGCCTCCAAAGATACATGTTTAGAAATTGCAATTTTTTTTTGCTTCACCAAAAAGCCCATTTTCCGTAAAAAGTGATTTTTTACAGAAAAAGTAAATGACCCCTCTGATTAATCGACTTGATCACCAGAACCTTCTCCAGTTGTCAAAAAGATGATAGGTTCCTTAGTTTTGACATAGCATGCCTCCGAAGATACATGTTTAGAAATTGCAATTTTTTTTTGCTTCACCAAAAAGCCCATTTTCCGTAAAAAGTGATTTTTTTCAAAAAAGTAAATGACCCCTCTAATTAATCGACTAAATCACCAGAACCTTCCCGTGTTGTCAGAAACAAGATAGGTTCCTTAGTTTTCGTGTAGCATGCCTCCAAAGAAACATGTTTAGAAATTGCAATTTTTTTTGCTTCACCAAAAAGCCCATTTTCCGTAAAAAGTGATTTTTAAAAAAAAAAGTAAATGACCACTCTAATTAATCGACTAGATCACCAGAACCTTCCCCAGTTGTCAGAAACATGATAGGTTTCTTAGTTTTCGAGTAGCATGCCTCCAAAGATACATGTTTAGAAATTGCAATTTTTTTTGCTTCACCAAAAAGCCCATTTTCCGTAAAAAGTGATTTATTTCAAAAAAAGTAAATGACCCCTCTAATTAATCGACTCGATCACCAGAACCTTCCTCAGTTGTCAGAAACTTGATAGGTTCCTTAGTTTTCGTGTACCATGCCTCCAAAGATACATGTTTAGAAATTGCAATTTTTTTTTTGCTTCACCAAAAAGAACATTTTCGATAAAAAGTGATTTTTTTCAAAAAATGTAAATGACCCCTCTAATTAATCGACTAGATCACCAGAACCTTCCTGTGTTGTCAGAAACATGATAGGTTCATTAGTTTTCGTGTAGCATGCCTCCAAAGAAATGTGTTTAGAAACTGCAATTTTTTTTGCGTCACCAAAAACCCTATTTTCCATAAAAAGTGATTTTTTTCAAAAAAAGTAAATTACCCCTCTAATTAATCGACTAGATCACCAGAACCTTCCCGTGTTGTCAGAAACATGATAGGTTCCTTAGTTTTCATGTAGCATGCCTCCAAAGATACATGTTTAGAAATTGCAATTTTTTTTTGCTTCACTAAAAAGCACTTTTTTCGTAAAAAGTTATTTTTTTCAAAAAAAGTAAATGACCCCTCTAATTAATCGACTAGATCACCAGAACAATCCCGTTTTGTCAGAAACGTGATAGGTTCCTTAGTTTTCGTGTAGCATGCCTCCAAAGATATGTGTTTAGAAACTGCAATTTTTTTTGCTTCACCAAAAAGCCCATTTTCCGTAAAAAGTGATTTTTAAAAAAAAAAGTAAATGACCACTCTAATTAATCGACTAGATCACCAGAACCTTCCCCAGTTGTTGGAAACATGACAGGTTCCTTAGTATTCGCGTAGCATGCCTCCAAAGATACATGTTTAGAAATTGCACATTTTTTTTGCTTCACCAAAAAACCCATTTTCCGTAAAAAGTGATTTTTTTCAAAAAAGTAAATGACCCCTCTAATTAATCGACTAAATCACCAGAACCTTCCCGTGTTGTCAGAAACAAGATAGGTTCCTTAGTTTTCGTGTAGCATGCCTCCAAAGAAACATGTTTAGAAATTGCAATTTTTTTTGCTTCACCAAAAAGCCCATTTTCCATAAAAAGTGATTTTTAAAAAAAAAAGTAAATGACCACTCTAATTAATCGACTAGATCACCAGAACCTTCCCCAGTTGTCAGAAACATGATAGGTTTCTTAGTTTTCGAGTAGCATGCCTCCAAAGATACATGTTTAGAAATTGCAATTTTTTTTGCTTCACCAAAAAGCCCATTTTCCGTAAAAAGTGTTTTATTTCAAAAAAAGTAAATGACCCCTCTAATTAATCGACTCGATCACCAGAACCTTCCTCAGTTGTCAGAAACTTGATAGGTTCCTTAGTTTTCGTGTACCATGCCTCCAAAGATACATGTTTAGAAATTGCAATTTTTTTTTTGCTTCACCAAAAAGAACATTTTCGATAAAAAGTGATTTTTTTCAAAAAAAGTAAATGACCCCTCTAATTAATCGACTAGATCACCAGAACCTTCCTGTGTTGTCAGAAACATGATAGGTTCATTAGTTTTCGTGTAGCATGCCTCCAAAGAAATGTGTTTAGAAACTGCAATTTTTTTTGCGTCACCAAAAACCCTATTTTCCATAAAAAGTGATTTTTTTCAAAAAAAGTAAATGACCCCTCTAATTAATCGACTAGATTACCAGAACCTTCCCCAGTTGTCAGAAACATGATAGATTACTTAGTTTTCGCGTAGCATGCCTCCAAAGAAACATGTTTATAAATTGCAATTTTTTTTGCTTCACCAAAAAGCCCATTTTCCGTAAAAAGTGATTTTTTTCAAAAAAAGTAAATGACCCCTCTAATTAATCGACTAGATCACTAGAACTTTCGCCAGTTGTCAGAAACATGATAGGTCCCTTAGTTTTCGCATAGCATGCCTCCAAAGATACATGTTTAGAAATTGCAATTTTTTTGTTGCTTCACCAAAAAGCCCATTTTCCGTAAAAAGTGATTTTTTTTTCAAAAAAAGTAAATTACCCTTCTAATTAATTGACTCGATCACCAGAACCTTCCCCAGTTGTCAGAAACATGATAGGTTCCTTAGTTTTCGAGTAGCATGCCTCCAAAGATACATGTTTAGAAATTGCAATTTTTTTTTGCTTCACCAAAAAGCCCATTTTCCGTGAAAAGTGATTTTTTTCAAAAAAAGTAAATTACCCCTCTAATTAATCGACTCGATCACCAGAACCTTCCTCAGTTGACAGAAACATGATAGGTTCCTTCGTTTCCGCGTAGCATGACTCCAAAGATACATGTTTAGAAATTGCAATTTTTTTTTGCTTCACCAAAAAGAAAATTTTTTTCGATAAAAAGTGATTTTTTTCAAAAAAAGTAAATTACCCCTCTAATTAATCGACTCGATCAACAGAACCTTTCCCTGTTGTCAGAAATATGATAGGTTCCTTAGTTTTCATGTAGCATGCCTCCAAAGATACATGTTTAGAAATTGCAATTTTTTTTTGCTTCACCAAAAAGCCCATTTTCCGTAAAAAGTGATTTTTTTCAGAAAAAGTAAGTGACCCCTCTGATTAATCGACTTGATCACCAGAACCTTCTCCAGTTGTCAAAAAGATGATAGGTTCCTTAGTTTTGACATAGCATGCCTCCGAAGATACATGTTTAGAAATTGCAATTTTTTTTTTGCTTCACCAAAAAGCCCATTTTCCGTAAAAAGTGATTTTTTTTCAAAAAAGTAAATGAACCCTCTAATTAATCGACTAAATCACCAGAACCTTCCCGTGTTGTCAGAAACAAGATAGGTTCCTTAGTTTTCGTGTAGCATGCCTCCAAAGAAACATGTTTAGAAATTGCAATTTTTTTTGCTTCACCAAAAAGCCCATTTTCCGTAAAAAGTGATTTTTAAAAAAAAAAGTAAATGACCACTCTAATTAATCGACTAGATCACCAGAACCTTCCCCAGTTGTCAGAAACATGATAGGTTTCTTAGTTTTCGAGTAGCATGCCTCCAAAGATACATGTTTAGAAATTGCAATTTTTTTTGCTTCACCAAAAAGCCCATTTTCCGTAAAAAGTGATTTATTTCAAAAAAAGTAAATGACCCCTCTAATTAATCGACTAGATCACCAGAACTTTCCCCAGTTGTCAGAAACATGATAGGTCCCTTAGTTTTCGCATAGCATGCCTCCAAAGATACATGTTTAGAAATTGCAATTTTTTTATTGCTTCACCAAAAAGCCCATTTTCCGTAAAAAGTGATTTTTTTCAAAAAAAGTAAATTACCCCTCTAATTAATCGACTCGATCACCAGAACCTTCCTCAGTTGACAGAAACATGATAGGTTCCTTCGTTTCCGCGTAGCATGACTCCAAAGATACATGTTTAGAAATTGCAATTTTTTTTGCTTCACCAAAAAGAACATTTTCGATAAAAAGTGATTTTTTTCAAAAAAAGTAAATTACCCTTCTAATTAATTGACTCGATCACCAGAACCTTCCCCAGTTGTCAGAAACATGATAGGTTCCTTAGTTTTCGAGTAGCATGCCTCCAAAGATACATGTTTAGAAATTGCAATTTTTTTTTTGCTTCACCAAAAAGCCCATTTTCCGTGAAAAGTGATTTTTTTCAAAAAAAGTAAATTACCCCTCTAATTAATCGACTCGATCACCAGAACCTTCCTCAGTTGACAGAAACATGATAGGTTCCTTCGTTTCCGCGTAGCATGACTCCAAAGATACATGTTTAGAAATTGCAATTTTTTTTTGCTTCACCAAAAAGAACATTTTCGATAAAAAGTGATTTTTTTCAAAAAAAGTAAATTACCCCTCTAATTAATCGACTCGATCAACAGAACCTTTCCCTGTTGTCAGAAATATGATAGGTTCCTTAGTTTTCATGTAGCATGCCTCCAAAGATACATGTTTAGAAATTGCAATTTTTTTTTGCTTCACCAAAAAGCCCATTTTCCGTAAAAAGTGATTTTTTTCAGAAAAAGTAAATGACCCCTCTGATTAATCGACTTGATCACCAGAACCTTCTCCAGTTGTCAAAAAGATGATAGGTTCCTTAGTTTTGACATAGCATGCCTCCGAAGATACATGTTTAGAAATTGCAATTTTTTTTTGCTTCACCAAAAAGACCATTTTCCGTAAAAAGTGATTTTTTTCAAAAAAGTAAATGAACCCTCTAATTAATCGACTAAATCACCAGAACCTTCCCGTGTTGTCAGAAACAAGATAGGTTCCTTAGTTTTCGTGTAGCATGCCTCCAAAGAAACATGTTTAGAAATTGCAATTTTTTTTGCTTCACCAAAAAGCCCATTTTCCGTAAAAAGTGATTTTTAAAAAAAAAAGTAAATGACCACTCTAATTAATCGACTAGATCACCAGAACCTTCCCCAGTTGTCAGAAACATGATAGGTTTCTTAGTTTTCGAGTAGCATGCCTCCAAAGATACATGTTTAGAAATTGCAATTTTTTTTGCTTCACCAAAAAGCCCATTTTCCGTAAAAAGTGATTTATTTCAAAAAAAGTAAATGACCCCTCTAATTAATCGACTAGATCACCAGAACTTTCCCCAGTTGTCAGAAACATGATAGGTTCCTTAGTTTTCGCATAGCATACCTCCAAAGATACATGTTTAGAAATTGCAGGATTTTTTTGCTTCACCAAAAAGCCCATTTTCCGTAAAAAGTGATTTTTTTCAAAAAAGTAAATGACCCCTCTAATTAATCGACTAGATCACCAGAACCTTCCCCAGTTCTCAGAAACATGATAGGTTCCTTCGTTTTCACGTAGCCTGCTTCCAAAGATACATGTTTAGAAAATGCTATTTTTTTTTGCTTCACCAAGAAGCCCATTTTCCGTAAAAAGTGATTTTTTTCAAAAAAAGTAAATGAAACCTCTAATTAATCAGCTATATCACCAGAACCTTCCCCAGTTGTCAGAAACATGATAGGTTCCTTAGTTTTCGCATAGCATACCTCCAAAGATACATGTTTAGAAATTGCAGGGATTTTTTGCTTCACCAAAAAGCCCATTTTCCGTAAAAAGTGATTTTTTTTCAAAAAATTAAATGACCCCTCTAATTAATCGACTAGATCACCAGAACCTCCCCCAGTTCTCAGAAACATGATAGGTTCCTTCGTTTTCGCGTAGCCTGCCTCCAAAGATACATGTTTTGAAAATGCTATTTTTTTTTGCTTCACCAAGAAGCCCATTTTCCGTAAAAAGTGATTTTTAAAAAAAGTAAATGACCCCTCTAATCAATCGACTAGATCACCAGAACCTTTCCCTATTGTCAGAAACATGATAGGTTCCTTAGTTTTCACATAGCATGTCTCCAAAGATACATGTTTAGAAACTGCAAAACATTTTTGCTTCACCAAAGAGCCCATTTTACGTAAAAAGTGATTTTTTTCAAAAAAAGTAAATGACCCCTCTAATTAATCTACTAGATCACCAGAACCTGCGCCCTGTTGTCAGAAACATGATAGGTTCCTTAGTTTTGACATAGCATGCCTCCGAAGATACATGTTTAGAAATTGCAATTTTTTTTGCTTCACCAAAAAGCCCATTTTCCGTAAAAAGTTATTTTTTTCAAAAAAAGTAAATGACCCCTCTAATTAATCGAGTAGATCACCAGAACCTTCCCCAGTTGTCAGAAACATGATAGGTCCCTTAGTTTTCGCATAGCATGCCTCCAAAGATACATGTTTAGAAATTGCAATTTTTTTTTGCTTCACCAAAAAGCCCATTTTCCGTAAAAAGTGATTTTTTTCAGGAAAAATAAATGACCCCTCTGATTAATCGACTTGATCAACAGAACCTTCTCCAGTTGTCAAAAAGATGATAGGTTCCTTAGTTTTGACATAGCATGCCTCCGAAGATACATGTTTAGAAATTGCAATTTTTTTTTGCTTCACCAAAAAGCCCATTTTCCGTAAAAAGTGATTTTTTTCAGAAAAAGTAAATGACCCCTCTGATTAATCGACTTGATCACCAGAACCTTCCCCAGTTGTCAGAAACATGATAGGTTCCTTCGTTTCCGCGTAGCATGACTCCAAAGATACATGTTTAGAAATTGCAATTTTTTTTTTGCTTCACCAAAAAGCCCATTTTCCGTAAAAAGTGATATTTTTCAAAAAAAGTAAATGACCCCTCTAATTAATTGACTAGATCACCAGAACCTTTCTCAGTTGTCAGAAACATGAGATGTTCCTTAGTTTTCTCGCAGCATGCCTCCAAAGATACATGTTTAGAAATTGCAATTTTTTTTGCTTCACCAAAAAGCCCATTTTTCGTAAAAAGTGATTTTTTTCAAAAAAAGTAAATGACCCCTCTAATTAATCGACTATATCACCAGAACCTTCCCCAGTTGTCAGAAACATGATAGGTTCCTTCGTTTCCGCGTAGCATGACTCCAAAGATACATGTTTAGAAATTGCTATTTTTTTTTGCTGCACCAAAAAGAAAATTTTCGATAAAAAGTGATTTTTTTCAAAAAAAGTAAATTACCCCTCTAATTAATCGACTCGATCACCAGAACCTTCCTCAGTTGTCAGAAACATGATAGGTTCCTTAGTTTTCACATAGCATGTCTCCGAAGATACATGTTAAGAAATTGCAAATTTTTATTGCTTCACCAAAAAGCCCATTTTCCGTAAAAAGTGATTTTTAAAAAAAAAAAGTAAATGAACACTCTAATTAATCGACTATATCACCAGAACCTTCCCCAGTTGTCAGAAACATGATAGGTTCCTTAGTTTTCGTGTAGCATGCCTCCAAAGAAACATGTTTAGAAACTGCAATTTTTTTTGCTTCACCAAAAAGCCCATTTTCTGTAAAAAGTGATTTTTTTCAAAAAAAGTAAATTACCACTCTAATTAATCGACTAGATCACCAGAACCTTCCCCAGTTGTCAAAAACATAATAGGTTCCTTAGTTTTCGAGTAGCATGCCTCCAAAGATACATGTTTAGAAATTGCAATTTTTTTTTGCTTCACCAAAAAGAACATTTTCGATAAAAAGTGATTTTTTTCAAAAAAAGTAAATGACCCCTCTAATTAATCGACTAGATCACCAGAACCTTCCCCAGTTGTCAAAAACATAATAGTTTCCTTAGTTTTCGAGTAGCATGCCTCCAAAGATACATGTTTAGAAATTGCAATTTTTTTTTTGCTTCACCAAAAAGCCCATTTTCTGTGAAAAGTGATTTTTTTCAAAAAAAGTAAATGACCTCTCTAATTAATCGACTAGATCACCAGAACCTTCCCCAGTTGTCAGAAACATGATAGGTTCCTTCGTTTCCGCGTAGCATGACTCCAAAGATACATGTTTAGAAATTGCAAATTTTTTTTGCTTCACCAAAAAGAACATTTTCGATAAAAAGTGATTTTTTTCAAAAAAAGTAAATTACCCCTCTAATTAATCGACTAGATCACCAGAACCTTCCCGTGTTGTCAGAAACATGATAGGTTCCTTAGTTTTCATGTAGCATGCCTCCAAAGATACATGTTTAGAAATTGCAATTTTTTTTTGCTTCACTAAAAAGCACTTTTTTCGTAAAAAGTTATTTTTTTCAAAAAAAGTAAATGACCCCTCTAATTAATCGACTAGATCACCAGAACAATCCCGTTTTGTCAGAAACGTGATAGGTTCCTTAGTTTTCGTGTAGCATGCCTCCAAAGATATGTGTTTAGAAACTGCAATTTTTTTTGCTTCACCAAAAAGCCCATTTTCCGTAAAAAGTGATTTTTAAAAAAAAAAGTAAATGACCACTCTAATTAATCGACTAGATCACCAGAACCTTCCCCAGTTGTTGGAAACATGACAGGTTCCTTAGTATTCGCGTAGCATGCCTCCAAAGATACATGTTTAGAAATTGCACATTTTTTTTGCTTCACCAAAAAACCCATTTTCCGTAAAAAGTGATTTTTTTCAAAAAAGTAAATGACCCCTCTAATTAATCGACTAAATCACCAGAACCTTCCCGTGTTGTCAGAAACAAGATAGGTTCCTTAGTTTTCGTGTAGCATGCCTCCAAAGAAACATGTTTAGAAATTGCAATTTTTTTTGCTTCACCAAAAAGCCCATTTTCCATAAAAAGTGATTTTTAAAAAAAAAAGTAAATGACCACTCTAATTAATCGACTAGATCACCAGAACCTTCCCCAGTTGTCAGAAACATGATAGGTTTCTTAGTTTTCGAGTAGCATGCCTCCAAAGATACATGTTTAGAAATTGCAATTTTTTTTGCTTCACCAAAAAGCCCATTTTCCGTAAAAAGTGTTTTATTTCAAAAAAAGTAAATGACCCCTCTAATTAATCGACTCGATCACCAGAACCTTCCTCAGTTGTCAGAAACTTGATAGGTTCCTTAGTTTTCGTGTACCATGCCTCCAAAGATACATGTTTAGAAATTGCAATTTTTTTTTTGCTTCACCAAAAAGAACATTTTCGATAAAAAGTGATTTTTTTCAAAAAAAGTAAATGACCCCTCTAATTAATCGACTAGATCACCAGAACCTTCCTGTGTTGTCAGAAACATGATAGGTTCATTAGTTTTCGTGTAGCATGCCTCCAAAGAAATGTGTTTAGAAACTGCAATTTTTTTTGCGTCACCAAAAACCCTATTTTCCATAAAAAGTGATTTTTTTCAAAAAAAGTAAATGACCCCTCTAATTAATCGACTAGATTACCAGAACCTTCCCCAGTTGTCAGAAACATGATAGATTACTTAGTTTTCGCGTAGCATGCCTCCAAAGAAACATGTTTATAAATTGCAATTTTTTTTGCTTCACCAAAAAGCCCATTTTCCGTAAAAAGTGATTTTTTTCAAAAAAAGTAAATGACCCCTCTAATTAATCGACTAGATCACTAGAACTTTCGCCAGTTGTCAGAAACATGATAGGTCCCTTAGTTTTCGCATAGCATGCCTCCAAAGATACATGTTTAGAAATTGCAATTTTTTTGTTGCTTCACCAAAAAGCCCATTTTCCGTAAAAAGTGATTTTTTTTTCAAAAAAAGTAAATTACCCTTCTAATTAATTGACTCGATCACCAGAACCTTCCCCAGTTGTCAGAAACATGATAGGTTCCTTAGTTTTCGAGTAGCATGCCTCCAAAGATACATGTTTAGAAATTGCAATTTTTTTTTGCTTCACCAAAAAGCCCATTTTCCGTGAAAAGTGATTTTTTTCAAAAAAAGTAAATTACCCCTCTAATTAATCGACTCGATCACCAGAACCTTCCTCAGTTGACAGAAACATGATAGGTTCCTTCGTTTCCGCGTAGCATGACTCCAAAGATACATGTTTAGAAATTGCAATTTTTTTTTGCTTCACCAAAAAGAACATTTTCGATAAAAAGTGATTTTTTTCAAAAAAAGTAAATTACCCCTCTAATTAATCGACTCGATCAACAGAACCTTTCCCTGTTGTCAGAAATATGATAGGTTCCTTAGTTTTCATGTAGCATGCCTCCAAAGATACATGTTTAGAAATTGCAATTTTTTTTTGCTTCACCAAAAAGCCCATTTTCCGTAAAAAGTGATTTTTTTCAGAAAAAGTAAGTGACCCCTCTGATTAATCGACTTGATCACCAGAACCTTCTCCAGTTGTCAAAAAGATGATAGGTTCCTTAGTTTTGACATAGCATGCCTCCGAAGATACATGTTTAGAAATTGCAATTTTTTTTTGCTTCACCAAAAAGCCCATTTTCCGTAAAAAGTGATTTTTTTTCAAAAAAGTAAATGAACCCTCTAATTAATCGACTAAATCACCAGAACCTTCCCGTGTTGTCAGAAACAAGATAGGTTCCTTAGTTTTCGTGTAGCATGCCTCCAAAGAAACATGTTTAGAAATTGCAATTTTTTTTGCTTCACCAAAAAGCCCATTTTCCGTAAAAAGTGATTTTTAAAAAAAAAAGTAAATGACCACTCTAATTAATCGACTAGATCACCAGAACCTTCCCCAGTTGTCAGAAACATGATAGGTTTCTTAGTTTTCGAGTAGCATGCCTCCAAAGATACATGTTTAGAAATTGCAATTTTTTTTGCTTCACCAAAAAGCCCATTTTCCGTAAAAAGTGATTTATTTCAAAAAAAGTAAATGACCCCTCTAATTAATCGACTAGATCACCAGAACTTTCCCCAGTTGTCAGAAACATGATAGGTCCCTTAGTTTTCGCATAGCATGCCTCCAAAGATACATGTTTAGAAATTGCAATTTTTTTATTGCTTCACCAAAAAGCCCATTTTCCGTAAAAAGTGATTTTTTTCAAAAAAAGTAAATTACCCCTCTAATTAATCGACTCGATCACCAGAACCTTCCTCAGTTGACAGAAACATGATAGGTTCCTTCGTTTCCGCGTAGCATGACTCCAAAGATACATGTTTAGAAATTGCAATTTTTTTTGCTTCACCAAAAAGAACATTTTCGATAAAAAGTGATTTTTTTCAAAAAAAGTAAATTACCCTTCTAATTAATTGACTCGATCACCAGAACCTTCCCCAGTTGTCAGAAACATGATAGGTTCCTTAGTTTTCGAGTAGCATGCCTCCAAAGATACATGTTTAGAAATTGCAATTTTTTTTTTGCTTCACCAAAAAGCCCATTTTCCGTGAAAAGTGATTTTTTTCAAAAAAAGTAAATTACCCCTCTAATTAATCGACTCGATCACCAGAACCTTCCTCAGTTGACAGAAACATGATAGGTTCCTTCGTTTCCGCGTAGCATGACTCCAAAGATACATGTTTAGAAATTGCAATTTTTTTTTGCTTCACCAAAAAGAACATTTTCGATAAAAAGTGATTTTTTTCAAAAAAAGTAAATTACCCCTCTAATTAATCGACTCGATCAACAGAACCTTTCCCTGTTGTCAGAAATATGATAGGTTCCTTAGTTTTCATGTAGCATGCCTCCAAAGATACATGTTTAGAAATTGCAATTTTTTTTTGCTTCACCAAAAAGCCCATTTTCCGTAAAAAGTGATTTTTTTCAGAAAAAGTAAATGACCCCTCTGATTAATCGACTTGATCACCAGAACCTTCTCCAGTTGTCAAAAAGATGATAGGTTCCTTAGTTTTGACATAGCATGCCTCCGAAGATACATGTTTAGAAATTGCAATTTTTTTTTGCTTCACCAAAAAGCCCATTTTCCGTAAAAAGTGATTTTTTTCAAAAAAGTAAATGAACCCTCTAATTAATCGACTAAATCACCAGAACCTTCCCGTGTTGTCAGAAACAAGATAGGTTCCTTAGTTTTCGTGTAGCATGCCTCCAAAGAAACATGTTTAGAAATTGCAATTTTTTTTGCTTCACCAAAAAGCCCATTTTCCGTAAAAAGTGATTTTTAAAAAAAAAAGTAAATGACCACTCTAATTAATCGACTAGATCACCAGAACCTTCCCCAGTTGTCAGAAACATGATAGGTTTCTTAGTTTTCGAGTAGCATGCCTCCAAAGATACATGTTTAGAAATTGCAATTTTTTTTGCTTCACCAAAAAGCCCATTTTCCGTAAAAAGTGATTTATTTCAAAAAAAGTAAATGACCCCTCTAATTAATCGACTAGATCACCAGAACTTTCCCCAGTTGTCAGAAACATGATAGGTTCCTTAGTTTTCGCATAGCATACCTCCAAAGATACATGTTTAGAAATTGCAGGATTTTTTTGCTTCACCAAAAAGCCCATTTTCCGTAAAAAGTGATTTTTTTCAAAAAAGTAAATGACCCCTCTAATTAATCGACTAGATCACCAGAACCTTCCCCAGTTCTCAGAAACATGATAGGTTCCTTCGTTTTCGCGTAGCCTGCTTCCAAAGATACATGTTTAGAAAATGCTATTTTTTTTTGCTTCACCAAGAAGCCCATTTTCCGTAAAAAGTGATTTTTTTCAAAAAAAGTAAATGAAACCTCTAATTAATCAGCTATATCACCAGAACCTTCCCCAGTTGTCAGAAACATGATAGGTTCCTTAGTTTTCGCATAGCATACCTCCAAAGATACATGTTTAGAAATTGCAGGGATTTTTTGCTTCACCAAAAAGCCCATTTTCCATAAAAAGTGATTTTTTTTCAAAAAATTAAATGACCCCTCTAATTAATCGACTAGATCACCAGAACCTCCCCCAGTTCTCAGAAACATGATAGGTTCCTTCGTTTTCGCGTAGCCTGCCTCCAAAGATACATGTTTTGAAAATGCTATTTTTTTTTGCTTCACCAAGAAGCCCATTTTCCGTAAAAAGTGATTTTTAAAAAAAGTAAATGACCCCTCTAATCAATCGACTAGATCACCAGAACCTTTCCCTATTGTCAGAAACATGATAGGTTCCTTAGTTTTCACATAGCATGCCTCCAAAGATACATGTTTAGAAACTGCAAAACATTTTTGCTTCACCAAAGAGCCCATTTTACGTAAAAAGTGATTTTTTTCAAAAAAAGTAAATGACCCCTCTAATTAATCTACTAGATCACCAGAACCTGCGCCCTGTTGTCAGAAACATGATAGGTTCCTTAGTTTTGACATAGCATGCCTCCGAAGATACATGTTTAGAAATTGCAATTTTTTTTGCTTCACCAAAAAGCCCATTTTCCGTAAAAAGTTATTTTTTTCAAAAAAAGTAAATGACCCCTCTAATTAATCGAGTAGATCACCAGAACCTTTCCCAGTTGTCAGAAACATGATAGGTCCCTTAGTTTTCGCATAGCATGCCTCCAAAGATACATGTTTAGAAATTGCAATTTTTTTTTGCTTCACCAAAAAGCCCATTTTCCGTAAAAAGTGATTTTTTTCAGGAAAAATAAATGACCCCTCTGATTAATCGACTTGATCAACAGAACCTTCTCCAGTTGTCAAAAAGATGATAGGTTCCTTAGTTTTGACATAGCATGCCTCCGAAGATACATGTTTAGAAATTGCAATTTTTTTTTGCTTCACCAAAAAGCCCATTTTCCGTAAAAAGTGATTTTTTTCAGAAAAAGTAAATGACCCCTCTGATTAATCGACTTGATCACCAGAACCTTCCCCAGTTGTCAGAAACATGATAGGTTCCTTCGTTTCCGCGTAGCATGACTCCAAAGATACATGTTTAGAAATTGCAATTTTTTTTTGCTTCACCAAAAAGAACATTTTCGATAAAAAGTGATTTTTTTCAAAAAAAGTAAATTACCCTTCTAATTAATTGACTCGATCACCAGAACCTTCCCCAGTTGTCAGAAACATGATAGGTTCCTTAGTTTTCGAGTAGCATGCCTCCAAAGATACATGTTTAGAAATTGCAATTTTTTTTTTGCTTCACCAAAAAGCCCATTTTCCGTGAAAAGTGATTTTTTTCAAAAAAAGTAAATTACCCCTCTAATTAATCGACTCGATCACCAGAACCTTCCTCAGTTGACAGAAACATGATAGGTTCCTTCGTTTCCGCGTAGCATGACTCCAAAGATACATGTTTAGAAATTGCAATTTTTTTTTGCTTCACCAAAAAGAACATTTTCGATAAAAAGTGATTTTTTTCAAAAAAAGTAAATTACCCCTCTAATTAATCGACTCGATCAACAGAACCTTTCCCTGTTGTCAGAAATATGATAGGTTCCTTAGTTTTCATGTAGCATGCCTCCAAAGATACATGTTTAGAAATTGCAATTTTTTTTTGCTTCACCAAAAAGCCCATTTTCCGTAAAAAGTGATTTTTTTCAGAAAAAGTAAATGACCCCTCTGATTAATCGACTTGATCACCAGAACCTTCTCCAGTTGTCAAAAAGATGATAGGTTCCTTAGTTTTGACATAGCATGCCTCCGAAGATACATGTTTAGAAATTGCAATTTTTTTTTGCTTCACCAAAAAGCCCATTTTCCGTAAAAAGTGATTTTTTTCAAAAAAGTAAATGAACCCTCTAATTAATCGACTAAATCACCAGAACCTTCCCGTGTTGTCAGAAACAAGATAGGTTCCTTAGTTTTCGTGTAGCATGCCTCCAAAGAAACATGTTTAGAAATTGCAATTTTTTTTGCTTCACCAAAAAGCCCATTTTCCGTAAAAAGTGATTTTTAAAAAAAAAAGTAAATGACCACTCTAATTAATCGACTAGATCACCAGAACCTTCCCCAGTTGTCAGAAACATGATAGGTTTCTTAGTTTTCGAGTAGCATGCCTCCAAAGATACATGTTTAGAAATTGCAATTTTTTTTGCTTCACCAAAAAGCCCATTTTCCGTAAAAAGTGATTTATTTCAAAAAAAGTAAATGACCCCTCTAATTAATCGACTAGATCACCAGAACTTTCCCCAGTTGTCAGAAACATGATAGGTTCCTTAGTTTTCGCATAGCATACCTCCAAAGATACATGTTTAGAAATTGCAGGATTTTTTTGCTTCACCAAAAAGCCCATTTTCCGTAAAAAGTGATTTTTTTCAAAAAAGTAAATGACCCCTCTAATTAATCGACTAGATCACCAGAACCTTCCCCAGTTCTCAGAAACATGATAGGTTCCTTCGTTTTCGCGTAGCCTGCTTCCAAAGATACATGTTTAGAAAATGCTATTTTTTTTTGCTTCACCAAGAAGCCCATTTTCCGTAAAAAGTGATTTTTTTCAAAAAAAGTAAATGAAACCTCTAATTAATCAGCTATATCACCAGAACCTTCCCCAGTTGTCAGAAACATGATAGGTTCCTTAGTTTTCGCATAGCATACCTCCAAAGATACATGTTTAGAAATTGCAGGGATTTTTTGCTTCACCAAAAAGCCCATTTTCCGTAAAAAGTGATTTTTTTTCAAAAAATTAAATGACCCCTCTAATTAATCGACTAGATCACCAGAACCTCCCCCAGTTCTCAGAAACATGATAGGTTCCTTCGTTTTCGCGTAGCCTGCCTCCAAAGATACATGTTTTGAAAATGCTATTTTTTTTTGCTTCACCAAGAAGCCCATTTTCCGTAAAAAGTGATTTTTAAAAAAAGTAAATGACCCCTCTAATCAATCGACTAGATCACCAGAACCTTTCCCTATTGTCAGAAACATGATAGGTTCCTTAGTTTTCACATAGCATGCCTCCAAAGATACATGTTTAGAAACTGCAAAACATTTTTGCTTCACCAAAGAGCCCATTTTACGTAAAAAGTGATTTTTTTCAAAAAAAGTAAATGACCCCTCTAATTAATCTACTAGATCACCAGAACCTGCGCCCTGTTGTCAGAAACATGATAGGTTCCTTAGTTTTGACATAGCATGCCTCCGAAGATACATGTTTAGAAATTGCAATTTTTTTTGCTTCACCAAAAAGCCCATTTTCCGTAAAAAGTTATTTTTTTCAAAAAAAGTAAATGACCCCTCTAATTAATCGAGTAGATCACCAGAACCTTCCCCAGTTGTCAGAAACATGATAGGTCCCTTAGTTTTCGCATAGCATGCCTCCAAAGATACATGTTTAGAAATTGCAATTTTTTTTTGCTTCACCAAAAAGCCCATTTTCCGTAAAAAGTGATTTTTTTCAGGAAAAATAAATGACCCCTCTGATTAATCGACTTGATCAACAGAACCTTCTCCAGTTGTCAAAAAGATGATAGGTTCCTTAGTTTTGACATAGCATGCCTCCGAAGATACATGTTTAGAAATTGCAATTTTTTTTTGCTTCACCAAAAAGCCCATTTTCCGTAAAAAGTGATTTTTTTCAGAAAAAGTAAATGACCCCTCTGATTAATCGACTTGATCACCAGAACCTTCCCCAGTTGTCAGAAACATGATAGGTTCCTTCGTTTCCGCGTAGCATGACTCCAAAGATACATGTTTAGAAATTGCAATTTTTTTTTTGCTTCACCAAAAAGCCCATTTTCCGTAAAAAGTGATATTTTTCAAAAAAAGTAAATGACCCCTCTAATTAATTGACTAGATCACCAGAACCTTTCTCAGTTGTCAGAAACATGAGATGATCCTTAGTTTTCTCGCAGCATGCCTCCAAAGATACATGTTTAGAAATTGCAATTTTTTTTGCTTCACCAAAAAGCCCATTTTTCGTAAAAAGTGATTTTTTTCAAAAAAAGTAAATGACCCCTCTAATTAATCGACTATATCACCAGAACCTTCCCCAGTTGTCAGAAACATGATAGGTTCCTTCGTTTCCGCGTAGCATGACTCCAAAGATACATGTTTAGAAATTGCTATTTTTTTTTGCTGCACCAAAAAGAACATTTTCGATAAAAAGTGATTTTTTTCAAAAAAAGTAAATTACCCCTCTAATTAATCGACTCGATCACCAGAACCTTCCTCAGTTGTCAGAAACATGATAGGTTCCTTAGTTTTCACATAGCATGTCTCTGAAGATACATGTTAAGAAATTGCAAATTTTTATTGCTTCACCAAAAAGCCCATTTTCCGTAAAAAGTGATTTTTAAAAAAAAAAAGTAAATGAACACTCTAATTAATCGACTAGATCACCAGAACCTTCCCGTGTTGTCAGAAACAAGATAGGTTCCTTAGTTTTCGTGTAGCATGCCTCCAAAGATACATGTTTAGAAATTGCACATTTTTTTTGCTTCACCAAAAAACCCATTTTCCGTAAAAAGTGATTTTTTTCAAAAAAGTAAATGACCCCTCTAATTAATCGACTAAATCACCAGAACCTTCCCGTGTTGTCAGAAACAAGATAGGTTCCTTAGTTTTCGTGTAGCATGCCTCCAAAGAAACATGTTTAGAAATTGCAATTTTTTTTGCTTCACCAAAAAGCCCATTTTCCGTAAAAAGTGATTTTTAAAAAAAAAAGTAAATGACCACTCTAATTAATCGACTAGATCACCAGAACCTTCCCCAGTTGTCAGAAACATGATAGGTTTCTTAGTTTTCGAGTAGCATGCCTCCAAAGATACATGTTTAGAAATTGCAATTTTTTTTGCTTCACCAAAAAGCCCATTTTCCGTAAAAAGTGATTTATTTCAAAAAAAGTAAATGACCCCTCTAATTAATCGACTCGATCACCAGAACCTTCCTCAGTTGTCAGAAACTTGATAGGTTCCTTAGTTTTCGTGTACCATGCCTCCAAAGATACATGTTTAGAAATTGCAATTTTTTTTTTGCTTCACCAAAAAGAACATTTTCGATAAAAAGTGATTTTTTTCAAAAAAAGTAAATGACCCCTCTAATTAATCGACTAGATCACCAGAACCTTCCTGTGTTGTCAGAAACATGATACGTTCATTAGTTTTCGTGTAGCATGCCTCCAAAGAAATGTGTTTAGAAACTGCAATTTTTTTTGCTTCACCAAAAACCCTATTTTCCATAAAAAGTGATTTTTTTCAAAAAAAGTAAATGACCCCTCTAATTAATCGACTAGATTACCAGAACCTTCCCCAGTTGTCAGAAACATGATAGATTACTTAGTTTTCGCGTAGCATGCCTCCAAAGAAACATGTTTATAAATTGCAATTTTTTTTGCTTCACCAAAAAGCCCATTTTCCGTAAAAAGTGATTTTTTCAAAAAAAGTAAATGACCCCTCTAATTAATCGACTAGATCACTAGAACTTTCCCCAGTTGTCAGAAACATGATAGGTCCCTTAGTTTTCGAATAGCATGCCTCCAAAGATACATGTTTAGAAATTGCAATTTTTTTTTGCTTCACCAAAAAGCCCATTTTCTGTGAAAAGTGATTTTTTTCAAAAAAAGTAAATGACCTCTCTAATTAATCGACTAGATCACCAGAACCTTCCTCAGTTGTCAGAAACATGATAGGTTCCTTAGTTTTCGCGTAGCATGCCTCCAAAGATACATGTTTATAAATTTCAAATTTTTTTTACTTCACCAAAAAGCACATTTTCCATAAAAAGTGATTTTTTTCAAAAAAAGTAAATGACCCCTCTAATTAATTGACTAGATCACCAGAACCTTCCTCAGTTGTCAGAAACTTGATAGGTTCCTTAGTTTTCGTGTACCATGCCTCCAAAGATACATGTTTAAAAACTGCAATTTTTTTTTGCTTCACCAAAAAGCCCATTTTCCGTAAAAAGTGATTTTTTTCAAAAAAAAGTAAATGACCCCTCTAATTAATCGACTCGATCACCAGAACTTTCCTCAGTTGTCAGAAACATGATACGTTCATTAGTTTTCGTGTAGCATGCCTCCAAAGAAACTTGTTTATAAATTGCAATTTTTTTTGCTTCACCAAAAAGCCCATTTTCCGTAAAAAGTGATTTTTTTCAAAAAAAGTAAATGACCCCTCTAATTAATCGACTAGATCACTAGAACCTTCTCCAGTTGTCAGAAACATGATAGGTTCCTTAGTTTTCGAGTAGCATGCCTCCAAAGATACATGTTTAGAAATTGCAATTTTTTTTTTGCTTCACCAAAAAGCCCATTTTCCGTGAAAAGTGATTTTTTTCAAAAAAAGTAAATTACCCCTCTAATTAATCGACTCGATCACCAGAACCTTCCTCAGTTGACAGAAACATGATAGGTTCCTTCGTTTCCGCGTAGCATGACTCCAAAGATACATGTTTAGAAATTGCAATTTTTTTTTGCTTCACCAAAAAGAACATTTTCGATAAAAAGTGATTTTTTTCAAAAAAAGTTAATTACCCCTCTAATTAATCGACTCGATCACCAGAACCTTTCCCTGTTGTCAGAAATATGATAGGTTCCTTAGTTTTCATGTAGCATGCCTCCAAAGATACATGTTTAGAAATTGCAATTTTTTTTTGCTTCACCAAAAAGCCCATTTTCCGTAAAAAGTGATTTTTTACAGAAAAAGTAAATGACCCCTCTGATTAATCGACTTGATCACCAGAACCTTCTCCAGTTGTCAAAAAGATGATAGGTTCCTTAGTTTTGACATAGCATGCCTCCGAAGATACATGTTTAGAAATTGCAATTTTTTTTTGCTTCACCAAAAAGCCCATTTTCCGTAAAAAGTGATTTTTTTCAAAAAAGTAAATGACCCCTCTAATTAATCGACTAAATCACCAGAACCTTCCCGTGTTGTCAGAAACAAGATAGGTTCCTTAGTTTTCGTGTAGCATGCCTCCAAAGAAACATGTTTAGAAATTGCAATTTTTTTTGCTTCACCAAAAAGCCCATTTTCCGTAAAAAGTGATTTTTAAAAAAAAAAGTAAATGACCACTCTAATTAATCGACTAGATCACCAGAACCTTCCCCAGTTGTCAGAAACATGATAGGTTTCTTAGTTTTCGAGTAGCATGCCTCCAAAGATACATGTTTAGAAATTGCAATTTTTTTTGCTTCACCAAAAAGCCCATTTTCCGTAAAAAGTGATTTTTTCAAAAAAAGTAAATGACCCCTCTAATTAATCGACTAGATCACTAGAACTTTCCCCAGTTGTCAGAGACATGATAGGTCCCTTAGTTTTCGAATAGCATGCCTCCAAAGATACATGTTTAGAAATTGCAATTTTTTTTTGCTTCACCAAAAAGCCCATTTTCTGTGAAAAGTGATTTTTTTCAAAAAAAGTAAATGACCTCTCTAATTAATCGACTAGATCACCAGAACCTTCCTCAGTTGTCAGAAACATGATAGGTTCCTTAGTTTTCGCGTAGCATGCCTCCAAAGATACATGTTTATAAATTTCAAATTTTTTTTACTTCACCAAAAAGCACATTTTCCATAAAAAGTGATTTTTTTCAAAAAAAGTAAATGACCCCTCTAATTAATTGACTAGATCACCAGAACCTTCCTCAGTTGTCAGAAACTTGATAGGTTCCTTAGTTTTCGTGTACCATGCCTCCAAAGATACATGTTTAAAAACTGCAATTTTTTTTTGCTTCACCAAAAAGCCCATTTTCCGTAAAAAGTGATTTTTTTCAAAAAAAAGTAAATGACCCCTCTAATTAATCGACTCGATCACCAGAACTTTCCTCAGTTGTCAGAAACATGATACGTTCATTAGTTTTCGTGTAGCATGCCTCCAAAGAAACTTGTTTATAAATTGCAATTTTTTTTGCTTCACCAAAAAGCCCATTTTCCGTAAAAAGTGATTTTTTTCAAAAAAAGTAAATGACCCCTCTAATTAATCGACTAGATCACTAGAACCTTCTCCAGTTGTCAGAAACATGATAGGTTCCTTAGTTTTCGAGTAGCATGCCTCCAAAGATACATGTTTAGAAATTGCAATTTTTTTTTTGCTTCACCAAAAAGCCCATTTTCCGTGAAAAGTGATTTTTTTCAAAAAAAGTAAATTACCCCTCTAATTAATCGACTCGATCACCAGAACCTTCCTCAGTTGACAGAAACATGATAGGTTCCTTCGTTTCCGCGTAGCATGACTCCAAAGATACATGTTTAGAAATTGCAATTTTTTTTTGCTTCACCAAAAAGAACATTTTCGATAAAAAGTGATTTTTTTCAAAAAAAGTTAATTACCCCTCTAATTAATCGACTCGATCACCAGAACCTTTCCCTGTTGTCAGAAATATGATAGGTTCCTTAGTTTTCATGTAGCATGCCTCCAAAGATACATGTTTAGAAATTGCAATTTTTTTTTGCTTCACCAAAAAGCCCATTTTCCGTAAAAAGTGATTTTTTACAGAAAAAGTAAATGACCCCTCTGATTAATCGACTTGATCACCAGAACCTTCTCCAGTTGTCAAAAAGATGATAGGTTCCTTAGTTTTGACATAGCATGCCTCCGAAGATACATGTTTAGAAATTGCAATTTTTTTTTGCTTCACCAAAAAGCCCATTTTCCGTAAAAAGTGATTTTTTTCAAAAAAGTAAATGACCCCTCTAATTAATCGACTAAATCACCAGAACCTTCCCGTGTTGTCAGAAACAAGATAGGTTCCTTAGTTTTCGTGTAGCATGCCTCCAAAGAAACATGTTTAGAAATTGCAATTTTTTTTGCTTCACCAAAAAGCCCATTTTCCGTAAAAAGTGATTTTTAAAAAAAAAAGTAAATGACCACTCTAATTAATCGACTAGATCACCAGAACCTTCCCCAGTTGTCAGAAACATGATAGGTTTCTTAGTTTTCGAGTAGCATGCCTCCAAAGATACATGTTTAGAAATTGCAATTTTTTTTGCTTCACCAAAAAGCCCATTTTCCGTAAAAAGTGATTTATTTCAAAAAAAGTAAATGACCCCTCTAATTAATCGACTCGATCACCAGAACCTTCCTCAGTTGTCAGAAACTTGATAGGTTCCTTAGTTTTCGTGTACCATGCCTCCAAAGATACATGTTTAGAAATTGCAATTTTTTTTTTGCTTCACCAAAAAGAACATTTTCGATAAAAAGTGATTTTTTTCAAAAAATGTAAATGACCCCTCTAATTAATCGACTAGATCACCAGAACCTTCCTGTGTTGTCAGAAACATGATAGGTTCATTAGTTTTCGTGTAGCATGCCTCCAAAGAAATGTGTTTAGAAACTGCAATTTTTTTTGCTTCACCAAAAACCACATTTTCCATAAAAAGTGATTTTTTTCAAAAAAAGTAAATGAAACCTCTAATTAATCGACTAGATTACCAGAACCTTCCCCAGTTGTCAGAAACATGATAGATTACTTAGTTTTCGCGTAGCATGCCTCCAAAGAAACATGTTTATAAATTGCAATATTTTTTTGCTTCACCAAAAAGCCCATTTTCCGTAAAAAGTGATTTTTTTCAAAAAAAGTAAATGACCCCTCTAATTAATCGACTAGATCACCAGAACTTTCCCCAGTTGTCAGAAACATGATAGGTCCCTTAGTTTTCGCATAGCATGCCTCCAAAGATACATGTTTAGAAATTGCAATTTTTTTGTTGCTTCACCAAAAAGCCCATTTTCCGTAAAAAGTGATTTTTTTCAAAAAAAGTAAATTACCCCTCTAATTAATCGACTCGATCACCAGAACCTTCCTCAGTTGACAGAAACATGATAGGTTCCTTCGTTTCCGCGTAGCATGACTCCAAAGATACATGTTTAGAAATTGCAATTTTTTTTTGCTTCACCAAAAAGAACATTTTCGATAAAAAGTGATTTTTTTCAAAAAAAGTAAATTACCCCTCTAATTAATCGACTCGATCACCAGAACCTTTCCCTGTTGTCAGAAATATGATAGGTTCCTTAGTTTTCATGTAGCATGCCTCCAAAGATACATGTTTAGAAATTGCAATTTTTTTTTGCTTCACCAAAAAGCCCATTTTCCGTAAAAAGTGATTTTTTTTCAGAAAAAGTAAATGACCTATCTGATTAATCGACTTGATCACCAGAACCTTCTCCAGTTGTCAAAAAGATGATAGGTTCCTTAGTTTTGACATAGCATGCCTCCGAAGATACATGTTTAGAAATTGCAATTTTTTTTTGCTTCACCAAAAAGCCCATTTTCCGTAAAAAGTGATTTTTTTCAGAAAAAGTAAATGACCCCTCTGATTAATCGACTTGATCACCAGAACCTTCTCCAGTTGTCAAAAAGATGATAGGTTCCTTAGTTTTGACATAGCATGCCTCCGAAGATACATGTTTAGAAATTGCAATTTTTTTTTGCTTCACCAAAAAGCCCATTTTCCGTAAAAAGTGATTTTTTTCAGAAAAAGTAAATGACCCCTCTGATTAATCGACTTGATCACCAGAACCTTCCCCAGTTGTCAGAAACATGATAGGTTCCTTCGTTTCCGCGTAGCATGACTCCAAAGATACATGTTTAGAAATTGCAATTTTTTTTTGCTTCACCAAAAAGAAAATTTTCGATAAAAAGTGATTTTTTTCAAAAAAAGTAAATTACCCCTCTAATTAATCGACTCGATCACCAGAACCTCCCCCAGTTCTCAGAAACATGATAGGTTTCTTAGTTTTCACGTAGCATGCCTCCAAAGATACATGTTTAGAAATTGCAATTTTTTTTTGCTTCACCAAAAAGAACATTTTCGATAAAAAGTGATTTTTTTCAAAAAAAGTAAATTACCCCTCTAATTAATCGACTCGATCACCAGAACCTTTCCCTGTTGTCAGAAATATGATAGGTTCCTTAGTTTTCATGTAGCATGCCTCCAAAGATACATGTTTAGAAATTGCAATTTTTTTTTGCTTCACCAAAAAGCCCATTTTCCGTAAAAAGTGATTTTTTTTCAGAAAAAGTAAATGACCCCTCTGATTAATCGACTTGATCACCAGAACCTTCTCCAGTTGTCAAAAAGATGATAGGTTCCTTAGTTTTGACATAGCATGCCTCCGAAGATACATGTTTAGAAATTGCAATTTTTTTTTGCTTCACCAAAAAGCCCATTTTCCGTAAAAAGTGATTTTTTTCAGAAAAAGTAAATGACCCCTCTGATTAATCGACTTGATCACCAGAACCTTCTCCAGTTGTCAAAAAGATGATAGGTTCCTTAGTTTTGACATAGCATGCCTCCGAAGATACATGTTTAGAAATTGCAATTTTTTTTTGCTTCACCAAAAAGCCCATTTTCCGTAAAAAGTGATTTTTTTCAGAAAAAGTAAATGACCCCTCTGATTAATCGACTTGATCACCAGAACCTTCCCCAGTTGTCAGAAACATGATAGGTTCCTTCGTTTCCGCGTAGCATGACTCCAAAGATACATGTTTAGAAATTGCAATTTTTTTTTGCTTCACCAAAAAGAAAATTTTCGATAAAAAGTGATTTTTTTCAAAAAAAGTAAATTACCCCTCTAATTAATCGACTCGATCACCAGAAAATCCCCCAGTTCTCAGAAACATGATAGGTTTCTTAGTTTTCACGTAGCATGCCTCCAAAGATACATGTTTAGAAATTGCAATTTTTTTTTGCTTCACCAAAAAGCCCATTTTCTGTGAAAAGTGATTTTTTTCAAAAAAAGTAAATGACCTCTCTAATTAATCGACTAGATCACCAGAACCTTCCTCAGTTGTCAGAAACATGATAGGTTCCTTAGTTTTCGCGTAGCATGCCTACAAAGATACATGTTTATAAATTTCAAATTTTTTTTGCTTCACCAAAAAGCACATTTTCCATAAAAAGTGATTTTTTTCAAAAAAAGTAAATGACCCCTCTAATTAATTGACTAGATCACCAGAACCTTCCTCAGTTGTCAGAAACTTGATAGGTTCCTTAGTTTTCGTGTACCATGCCTCCAAAGATACATGTTTAAAAACTGCAATTTTTTTTTGCTTCACCAAAAAGCCCATTTTCCGTAAAAAGTGATTTTTTTCAAAAAAAAGTAAATGACCCCTCTAATTAATCGACTCGATCACCAGAACTTTCCTCAGTTGTCAGAAACATGATAGGTTCCTTAGTTTTCACGTAGCATGCCTCCAAAAATACATGTTTAGAAATTGCAATTTTTTTTGCTTCACCAAAAAGCCCATTTTCTGTAAAAAGTGATTTTTTTCAAAAAAAAGTAAATGACCCCTCTAATCAATCGACTAGATCACCAGAACCTTTCCCTGTTGTCAGAAACATGATAGGTTCCTTAGTTTTCACATAGCATGCCTCCAAAGATACATGTTTAGAAACTGCAAAACATTTTTGCTTCACCAAAGAGCACATTTTCCGTAAAAAGTGATTTTTTTCAAAAAAAGTAAATGACCCCTCTAATGAATCAACTAGATCACCAGAACCTTTCACTGTTGTCAGAAATATGATAGGTTCCTTAGTTTTAGAGTAGCATGCCTCCAAAGAAACATGTTTAGAAATTGCAATTTTTTTTGCTTCACCAAAAAGCCCATTTTCCGTAAAAAGTGATTTTTTTCAAAAAAAGTAAATGACCCCTCTAATTAATCGACTAGATCACCAGAACCTTCGCCCAGTTGTCAGAAACATGATAGGTTCCTTAGTTTTGACATAGCATGCCTCCGAAGATACATGTTTAGAAATTGCAATTTTTTTTGCTTCACCAAAAAGCCCATTTTCCGTAAAAAGTGATTTTTTTCAAAAAAAGTAAATGACCCCTCTAATTAATCAGCTAGATCACCAGAACCTTCCCCAGTTGTCAGAAACATGATAGGTTCCCTAGTTTTCGCATAGCATACCTCCAAAGATACATGTTTAGAAATTGCAGGGTTTTTTTGCTTCACCAAAAAGCCCATTTTCCGTAAAAAGGGATTTTTTTTCAAAAAAGTAAATGACCCCTCTAATTAATCGACTAGATCACCAGAACCTTCCCCAGTTCTCAGAAACATGATAGGTTCCTTCGTTTTCGCGTAGCCTGCCTCCAAAGATACATGTTTAGAAATTGCAATTTTTTTTTGCTTCACCAAAAAGCCCATTTTCCGTAAAAAGTGATTTTTTTCAGAAAAAGTAAATGACCCCTCTGATTAATCGACTTGATCACCAGAACCTTCTCCAGTTGTCAAAAAGATGATAGGTTCCTTAGTTTTGACATAGCATGCCTCCGAAGATACATGTTTAGAAATTGCAATTTTTTTTTGCTTCACCAAAAAGCCCATTTTCCGTAAAAAGTGATTTTTTTCAGAAAAAGTAAATGACCCCTCTGATTAATCGACTTGATCACCAGAACCTTCCCCAGTTGTCAGAAACATGATAGGTTCCTTCGTTTCCGCGTAGCATGACTCCAAAGATACATGTTTAGAAATTGCAATTTTTTTTTGCTTCACCAAAAAGAAAATTTTCGATAAAAAGTGATTTTTTTCAAAAAAAGTAAATTACCCCTCTAATTAATCGACTCGATCACCAGAACCTCCCCCAGTTCTCAGAAACATGATAGGTTTCTTAGTTTTCACGTAGCATGCCTCCAAAGATACATGTTTAGAAATTGCAATTTTTTTTTGCTTCACCAAAAAGAACATTTTCGATAAAAAGTGATTTTTTTCAAAAAAAGTAAATTACCCCTCTAATTAATCGACTCGATCACCAGAACCTTTCCCTGTTGTCAGAAATATGATAGGTTCCTTAGTTTTCATGTAGCATGCCTCCAAAGATACATGTTTAGAAATTGCAATTTTTTTTTGCTTCACCAAAAAGCCCATTTTCCGTAAAAAGTGATTTTTTTTCAGAAAAAGTAAATGACCCCTCTGATTAATCGACTTGATCACCAGAACCTTCTCCAGTTGTCAAAAAGATGATAGGTTCCTTAGTTTTGACATAGCATGCCTCCGAAGATACATGTTTAGAAATTGCAATTTTTTTTTGCTTCACCAAAAAGCCCATTTTCCGTAAAAAGTGATTTTTTTCAGAAAAAGTAAATGACCCCTCTGATTAATCGACTTGATCACCAGAACCTTCTCCAGTTGTCAAAAAGATGATAGGTTCCTTAGTTTTGACATAGCATGCCTCCGAAGATACATGTTTAGAAATTGCAATTTTTTTTTGCTTCACCAAAAAGCCCATTTTCCGTAAAAAGTGATTTTTTTCAGAAAAAGTAAATGACCCCTCTGATTAATCGACTTGATCACCAGAACCTTCCCCAGTTGTCAGAAACATGATAGGTTCCTTCGTTTCCGCGTAGCATGACTCCAAAGATACATGTTTAGAAATTGCAATTTTTTTTTGCTTCACCAAAAAGAAAATTTTCGATAAAAAGTGATTTTTTTCAAAAAAAGTAAATTACCCCTCTAATTAATCGACTCGATCACCAGAAAATCCCCCAGTTCTCAGAAACATGATAGGTTTCTTAGTTTTCACGTAGCATGCCTCCAAAGATACATGTTTAGAAATTGCAATTTTTTTTTGCTTCACCAAAAAGCCCATTTTCTGTGAAAAGTGATTTTTTTCAAAAAAAGTAAATGACCTCTCTAATTAATCGACTAGATCACCAGAACCTTCCTCAGTTGTCAGAAACATGATAGGTTCCTTAGTTTTCGCGTAGCATGCCTACAAAGATACATGTTTATAAATTTCAAATTTTTTTTGCTTCACCAAAAAGCACATTTTCCATAAAAAGTGATTTTTTTCAAAAAAAGTAAATGACCCCTCTAATTAATTGACTAGATCACCAGAACCTTCCTCAGTTGTCAGAAACTTGATAGGTTCCTTAGTTTTCGTGTACCATGCCTCCAAAGATACATGTTTAAAAACTGCAATTTTTTTTTGCTTCACCAAAAAGCCCATTTTCCGTAAAAAGTGATTTTTTTCAAAAAAAAGTAAATGACCCCTCTAATTAATCGACTCGATCACCAGAACTTTCCTCAGTTGTCAGAAACATGATAGGTTCCTTAGTTTTCACGTAGCATGCCTCCAAAAATACATGTTTAGAAATTGCAATTTTTTTTGCTTCACCAAAAAGCCCATTTTCTGTAAAAAGTGATTTTTTTCAAAAAAAAGTAAATGACCCCTCTAATCAATCGACTAGATCACCAGAACCTTTCCCTGTTGTCAGAAACATGATAGGTTCCTTAGTTTTCACATAGCATGCCTCCAAAGATACATGTTTAGAAACTGCAAAACATTTTTGCTTCACCAAAGAGCACATTTTCCGTAAAAAGTGATTTTTTTCAAAAAAAGTAAATGACCCCTCTAATGAATCAACTAGATCACCAGAACCTTTCACTGTTGTCAGAAATATGATAGGTTCCTTAGTTTTAGAGTAGCATGCCTCCAAAGAAACATGTTTAGAAATTGCAATTTTTTTTGCTTCACCAAAAAGCCCATTTTCCGTAAAAAGTGATTTTTTTCAAAAAAAGTAAATGACCCCTCTAATTAATCGACTAGATCACCAGAACCTTCGCCCAGTTGTCAGAAACATGATAGGTTCCTTAGTTTTGACATAGCATGCCTCCGAAGATACATGTTTAGAAATTGCAATTTTTTTTGCTTCACCAAAAAGCCCATTTTCCGTAAAAAGTGATTTTTTTCAAAAAAAGTAAATGACCCCTCTAATTAATCAGCTAGATCACCAGAACCTTCCCCAGTTGTCAGAAACATGATAGGTTCCCTAGTTTTCGCATAGCATACCTCCAAAGATACATGTTTAGAAATTGCAGGGTTTTTTTGCTTCACCAAAAAGCCCATTTTCCGTAAAAAGGGATTTTTTTTCAAAAAAGTAAATGACCCCTCTAATTAATCGACTAGATCACCAGAACCTTCCCCAGTTCTCAGAAACATGATAGGTTCCTTCGTTTTCGCGTAGCCTGCCTCCAAAGATACATGTTTAGAAAATGCAATTTTTTTTTGCTTCACCAAGATGCCCATTTTCCGTAAAAAGTGATTTTTTTCAAAAAAAGTAAATTACCCTTCTAATCAATCGACTAGATCACCAGAACCTTTCCCTGTTGTCAGAAACAAGATAGGTTCCTTAGTTTTCACATAGCATGCCTCCAAAGATACATGTTTAGAAACTGCAAAACATTTTTGATTCACCAAGGAGCCCATTTTCCGTAAAAAGTGATTTTTTTCAAAAAAAGTAAATGACCCCTCTAATTAATCGACTAGATCACCAGAACCATGACAAGTTGTCAGAAACATGATAGGTTCCTTAGTTTTCGCATAGCATACCTCCAAAGATACATGTTTAGAAATTGCAGGATTTTTTTGCTTCACCAAAGAGCCCATTTTCCGTAAAAAGTGATTTTTTTCAAAAAAAGTAAATGACCCTCTAATTAATCGACTCGATCACCAGAACCTTCCTCAGTTGTCAGAAACATGATAGGTTCCTTAGTTTTCGTGTACCATGCCTCCAAAGATACATGTTTAGAAATTGAAATTTTTTTTGCTTCACCAAAGAGCCCATTTTCCGTAAAAAGTGATTTTTTTCAAAAAAAAGTAAATGACCCCTCTAATTAATCGACTAGATCTTAGAACCTTCCCCAGTCGTCAGAAACATGATAGGTTACTTAGTTTTCGAATAGCATACAACCAAAGATACATGTTTAGAAATTGCAATTTTTTTTTACTTCACCAAAAAGCCCATTTTCCGTAAAAATTTATTTTTTTCAAAAAAAGTAAATGACCCCTCTAATTAATCGAATAGATCACCAGAACCTTCCCCAGTTCTCAGAAACGTGATACGTTACCTCGTTTTCGCGTAGCATGCCTCCAAAGATACATGTTAATAAATTACAATTTTTTTTTGCTTCAACCAAAAGCCCATTTTCCGTAAAAAGTGATTTTTTTCAAAAAAAGTAAATGACCCCTCTAATCAATCGACTAGATCACCAGAACCTTTCCCTGTTGTCAGAAACATGATAGGTTCCTTAGTTTTCACATAGCATGCCTCCAAAGATACATGTTTAGAAACTGCAAAACATTTTTGCTTCACCAAAGAGACCATTTTACGTAAAAAGTGATTTTTTTCAAAAAAAGTAAATGACCCCTCTAATTAATCGACTAGATCACCAGAACCTTTCCCTGTTGTCAGAAATATGATAGGTTCCTTCATTTTCGCGTAGCATGCCTCCAAAGATACATGTTTAGAAAATGCAATTTTTTTTTGCTTCACCAAGAAGCCCATTTTCCGTAAAAAGTGATTTTTTTCAAAAAAAGTAAATGACCCCTCTAATTAATCAGCTAGATCACCAGAACCTTCCCCAGTTGTCAGAAACATGATAGGTTCCTTAGTTTTCGCATAGCATACCTCCAAAGATACATGTTTAGAAATTGCAGAGTTTTTTTGCTTCACCAAAAAGCCCATTTTCCGTAAAAAGTGATTTTTTTTCAAAAAAGTAAATGACCCCTCTAATTAATCGAATAGATCACCAGAACCTCCCCCAGTTCTCAGAAACATGATAGATTACTTAGTTTTCGCGTAGCATGCCTCCAAAGAAACATGTTTAGAAATTGCAATTTTTTTTTGCTTCACCAAAAAGCCCATTTTCCATAAAAAGTGATTTTTTTCAAAAAAGTAAATGACCCCTCTAATTAATCGACTAGATCACCAGAACCTTCCCGTGTTGTCAGAAACATGATAGGTTCCTTAGTTTTCGAGTAGCATGCCTCCAAAGATACATGTTTAAAAACTGCAATTTTTTTTTGTTTCACCAAAAAGCCAATTTTTCGTAAAAAAATGATTTTTTTCAAAACAAGTAAATGACCCCTCTAATGAATCGACTAGATCACCAGAACCTTCCCCAGTTGTCAGAAACATGATAGGTTCCTTAGTTTTCGTGTACCATGCCTCCAAAGATACATGTTTAGAAATTGCAATTTTTTTTTGCTTCACCAAAAAGAACATTTTCCATAAAAAGTGATTTTTTTCAAAAAAGTAAATGACCCCTCTAATTAATCGACTAGATCACCAGAACCTTCCCGTGTTGTCAGAAACATGATAGGTTCCTTAGTTTTCGTGTAGCACGCCTCCAAAGATACGTGTTTAGAAACTGCAATTTTTTTTTGCTTCACCAAAAAGCCCATTTTCCGTAAAAAGTGATTTTTTAAAAAAAAAGTAAATGACCCCTCTAATTAATCGACTAGATCACCAGAACCTTCCCATGTTGTCAGAAACATGATAGGTTCCTTAGTTTTCGAGTAGCATGCCTCCAAAGATACATGTTTAAAAACTGCAATTTTTTTTTGATTCACCAAAAAGCCAATTTTTCGTAAAAAAATGATTTTTTTCAAAACAAGTAAATGACCCCTCTAATGAATCGACTAGATCACCAGAACCTTCCCCAGTTGTCAGAAACATGATAGGTTCCTTAGTTTTCGTGTACCATGCCTCCAAAGATACATGTTTAGAAATTGCAATTTTTTTTTGCTTCACCAAAAAGCCCATTTTCCGTAAAAAGTGATTTTTTTCAAAAAAGTAAATGACCCCTCTAATCAATCGACTCGATCACCAGAACTTTCCTCAGTTGTCAGAAACATGATAGGTTCCTTAGTTTTCACGTAGCATGCCTCCAAAAATACATGTTTAGAAATTGCAATTTTTGTTGCTTCACCAAAAAGCCCATTTTCCGTAAAAAGGGATTTTTTTCAAAAAAAGTAAATGACCCCTCTAATCAATCGACTAGATCACCAGAACCTTTCCCTGTTGTCAGAAACATGATAGGTTCCTTAGTTTTCACATAGCATGCCTCCAAAGATACATGTTTAGAAACTGCAAAACATTTTTGATTCACCAAGGAGCCCATTTTCCGTAAAAAGTGATTTTTTTCAAAAAAGTAAATGACCCCTCTAATTAATCGACTAGATCCCCAGAACCTTCCCCAGTTCTCAGAAACATGATAGGTTCCTTTGTTTTCGCGTAGCCTGCCTCCAAAGATACATGTTTAGAAAATGCAATTTTTTTTTGCTTCACCAAGAAGCCCATTTTCCGTAAAAAGTGATTTTTTTCAAAAAAAGTAAATGACCCCTCTAATTAATCAGCTAGATCACCAGAACCTTCCCCAGTTGTCAGAAACATGATAGGTTCCTTAGTTTTCGCATAGCATACCTCCAAAGATACATGTTTAGAAATTGCAGGGTTTTTTTGCTTCACCAAGAAGCCCATTTTCCGTAAAAAGTGATTTTTTTCAAAAAAAGTAAATGACCCCTCTAATTAATCAGCTAGATCACCAGAACCTTCCCCAGTTGTCAGAAACATGATAGGTTCCTTAGTTTTCGCATAGCATACCTCCAAAGATACATGTTTAGAAATTGCAGGGTTTTTTTGCTTCACCAAAAAGCCCATTTTCCGTAAAAAGTGATTTTTTTTCAAAAAAGTAAATGACCCCTCTAATTAATCGACTAGATCACCAGAACCTTCCCCTAGTTCTCAGAAACATGATAGGTTCCTTCGTTTTCGCGTAGCCTGCCCCCAAAGATACATGTTTAGAAATTGCTATTTTTTTTTGCTGCACCAAAAAGAACATTTTCGATAAAAAGTGATTTTTTTCAAAAAAAGTAAATTACCCCTCTAATTAATCGACTCGATCACCAGAACCTTCCTCAGTTGTCAGAAACATGATAGGTTCCTTAGTTTTCACATAGCATGTCTCCGAAGATACATGTTAAGAAATTGCAAATTTTTATTGCTTCACCAAAAAGCCCATTTTCCGTAAAAAGTGATTTTTAAAAAAAAAAAGTAAATGAACACTCTAATTAATCGACTAGATCACCAGAAGCTTCCCGTGTTGTCAGAAACATGATAGGTTCCTTAGTTTTCGTGTAGCATGCCTCCAAAGAAACATGTTTAGAAACTGCAATTTTTTTTGCTTCACCAAAAAGCCCATTTTCTGTAAAAAGTGATTTTTTTCAAAAAAAGTAAATTACCACTCTAATTAATCGACTAGATCACCAGAACCTTCCCCAGTTGTCAAAAACATAATAGGTTCCTTAGTTTTCGAGTAGCATGCCTCCAAAGATACATGTTTAGAAATTGCAATTTTTTTTTGCTTCACCAAAAAGAACATTTTCGATAAAAAGTGATTTTTTTCAAAAAAAGTAAATGACCCCTCTAATTAATCGACTAGATCACCAGAACCTTCCCCAGTTGTCAAAAACATAATAGGTTCCTTAGTTTTCGAGTAGCATGCCTCCAAAGATACATGTTTAGAAATTGCAATTTTTTTTTTGCTTCACCAAAAAGCCCATTTTCTGTGAAAAGTGATTTTTTTCAAAAAAAGTAAATGACCTCTCTAATTAATCGACTAGATCACCAGAACCTTCCCCAGTTGTCAGAAACATGATAGGTTCCTTCGTTTCCGCGTAGCATGACTCCAAAGATACATGTTTAGAAATTGCAAATTTTTTTTGCTTCACCAAAAAGAACATTTTCGATAAAAAGTGATTTTTTTCAAAAAAAGTAAATTACCCCTCTAATTAATCGACTAGATCACCAGAACCTTTCCGTGTTGTCAGAAACATGATAGGTTCCTTAGTTTTCATGTAGCATGCCTCCAAAGATACATGTTTAGAAATTGCAATTTTTTTTTGCTTCACTAAAAAGCACTTTTTTCGTAAAAAGTTATTTTTTTCAAAAAAAGTAAATGACCCCTCTAATTAATCGACTAGATCACCAGAACAATCCCGTTTTGTCAGAAACGTGATAGGTTCCTTAGTTTTCGTGTAGCATGCCTCCAAAGATATGTGTTTAGAAACTGCAATTTTTTTTGCTTCACCAAAAAGCCCATTTTCCGTAAAAAGTGATTTTTAAAAAAAAAAGTAAATGACCACTCTAATTAATCGACTAGATCACCAGAACCTTCCTGTGTTGTCAGAAACATGATAGGTTCATTAGTTTTCGTGTAGCATGCCTCCAAAGAAATGTGTTTAGAAACTGCAATTTTTTTTGCGTCACCAAAAACCCTATTTTCCATAAAAAGTGATTTTTTTCAAAAAAGTAAATGACCCCTCTAATTAATCGACTAAATCACCAGAACCTTCCCGTGTTGTCAGAAACAAGATAGGTTCCTTAGTTTTCGTGTAGCATGCCTCCAAAGAAACATGTTTAGAAATTGCAATTTTTTTTGCTTCACCAAAAAGCCCATTTTCCGTAAAAAGTGATTTTTAAAAAAAAAAGTAAATGACCACTCTAATTAATCGACTAGATCACCAGAACCTTCCTGTGTTGTCAGAAACATGATAGGTTCATTAGTTTTCGTGTAGCATGCCTCCAAAGAAATGTGTTTAGAAACTGCAATTTTTTTTGCGTCACCAAAAACCCTATTTTCCATAAAAAGTGATTTTTTTCAAAAAAAGTAAATGACCCCTCTAATTAATCGACTAGATCACCAGAACCTTTCCCTGTTGTCAGAAACATGATAGGTTCCTTAGTTTTCACATAGCATGCCTCCAAAGATACATGTTTAGAAACTGCAAAACATTTTTGCTTCACCAAAGAGCCCATTTTACGTAAAAAGTGATTTTTTTCAAAAAAAGTAAATGACCCCTCTAATTAATCGACTAGATCACCAGAACCTTTCCCTGTTGTCAGAAATATGATAGGTTCCTTCATTTTCGCGTAGCATGCCTACAAAGATACATGTTAAGAAATTGCAATTTTTTTTTGCTTCACCAAAAAGCCCATTTTCCGTAAAAAGTGATTTTTTTCAAAAAAAGTAAATGACCCCTCTAATCAATCGACTAGATCACCAGAACCTTTCCCTGTTGTCAGAAACATGATAGGTTCCTTAGTTTTCACATAGCATGCCTCCAAAGACACATGTTTAGAAACTGCAAAACATTTTTGATTCACCAAAGAGCCCATTTTCCGTAAAAAGTGATTTTTTTCAAAAAAAGTAAATGACCCCTCTAATTAATCGACTAGATCACCAGAACCTTTCCCTGTTGTCAGAAATATGATAGGTTCCTTCATTTTCGCGTAGCATGCCTCCAAAGATACATGTTAAGAAATTGCAATTTTTTTTTGCTTCACCAAAAAGCCCATTTTCCGTAAAAAGTGATTTATTTCAAAAAAAGTAAATGACCCCTCTAATTAATCGACTCGATCACCAGAACCTTCCTCAGTTGTCAGAAACTTGATAGGTTCCTTAGTTTTCGTGTACCATGCCTCCAAAGATACATGTTTAGAAATTGCAATTTTTTTTTTGCTTCACCAAAAAGAACATTTTCGATAAAAAGTGATTTTTTTCAAAAAAAGTAAATGACCCCTCTAATTAATCGACTAGATCACCAGAACCTTCCTGTGTTGTCAGAAACATGATAGGTTCATTAGTTTTCGTGTAGCATGCCTCCAAAGAAATGTGTTTAGAAACTGCAATTTTTTTTGCTTCACCAAAAACCACATTTTCCATAAAAAGTGATTTTTTTCAAAAAAAGTAAATGAAACCTCTAATTAATCGACTAGATTACCAGAACCTTCCCCAGTTGTCAGATACATGATAGATTACTTAGTTTTCGCGTAGCATGCCTCCAAAGAAACATGTTTATAAATTGCAATATTTTTTTGCTTCACCAAAAAGCCCATTTTCCGTAAAAAGTGATTTTTTTCAAAAAAAGTAAATGACCCCTCTAATTAATCGACTAGATCACCAGAACTTTCCCCAGTTGTCAGAAACATGATAGGTCCCTTAGTTTTCGCATAGCATGCCTCCAAAGATACATGTTTAGAAATTGCAATTTTTTTGTTGCTTCACCAAAAAGCCCATTTTCCGTAAAAAGTGATTTTTTTTCAAAAAAAGTAAATTACCCCTCTAATTAATCGACTCGATCACCAGAACCTTCCTCAGTTGACAGAAACATGATAGGTTCCTTCGTTTCCGCGTAGCATGACTCCAAAGATACATGTTTAGAAATTGCAATTTTTTTTTGCTTCACCAAAAAGAACATTTTCGATAAAAAGTGATTTTTTTCAAAAAAAGTAAATTACCCCTCTAATTAATCGACTCGATCACCAGAACCTTTCCCTGTTGTCAGAAATATGATAGGTTCCTTAGTTTTCATGTAGCATGCCTCCAAAGATACATGTTTAGAAATTGCAATTTTTTTTTGCTTCACCAAAAAGCCCATTTTCCGTAAAAAGTGATTTTTTTTCAGAAAAAGTAAATGACCCCTCTGATTAATCGACTTGATCACCAGAACCTTCTCCAGTTGTCAAAAAGATGATAGGTTCCTTAGTTTTGACATAGCATGCCTCCGAAGATACATGTTTAGAAATTGCAATTTTTTTTTGCTTCACCAAAAAGCCCATTTTCCGTAAAAAGTGATTTTTTTCAGAAAAAGTAAATGACCCCTCTGATTAATCGACTTGATCACCAGAACCTTCTCCAGTTGTCAAAAAGATGATAGGTTCCTTAGTTTTGACATAGCATGCCTCCGAAGATACATGTTTAGAAATTGCAATTTTTTTTTGCTTCACCAAAAAGCCCATTTTCCGTAAAAAGTGATTTTTTTCAGAAAAAGTAAATGACCCCTCTGATTAATCGACTTGATCACCAGAACCTTCCCCAGTTGTCAGAAACATGATAGGTTCCTTCGTTTCCGCGTAGCATGCCTCCAAAGATACATGTTTAGAAACTGCAAAACATTTTTGCTTCACCAAAGAGACCATTTTACGTAAAAAGTGATTTTTTTCAAAAAAAGTAAATGACCCCTCTAATTAATCGACTAGATCACCAGAACCTTTCCCTGTTGTCAGAAATATGATAGGTTCCTTCATTTTCGCGTAGCATGCCTCCAAAGATACATGTTTAGAAAATGCAATTTTTTTTTGCTTCACCAAGAAGCCCATTTTCCGTAAAAAGTGATTTTTTTCAAAAAAAGTAAATGACCCCTCTAATTAATCAGCTAGATCACCAGAACCTTCCCCAGTTGTCAGAAACATGATAGGTTCCTTAGTTTTCGCATAGCATACCTCCAAAGATACATGTTTAGAAATTGCAGAGTTTTTTTGCTTCACCAAAAAGCCCATTTTCCGTAAAAAGTGATTTTTTTTCAAAAAAGTAAATGACCCCTCTAATTAATCGAATAGATCACCAGAACCTCCCCCAGTTCTCAGAAACATGATAGATTACTTAGTTTTCGCGTAGCATGCCTCCAAAGAAACATGTTTAGAAATTGCAATTTTTTTTTGCTTCACCAAAAAGCCCATTTTCCGTAAAAAGTGATTTTTTTCAAAAAAAGTAAATTACCCCTCTAATTAATCGACTCGATCACCAGAACCTTCCTCAGTTGTCAGAAACATGATAGGTTCCTTAGTTTTCGTGTACCATGCCTCCAAAGATACATGTTTAGAAATTGAAATTTTTTTTGCTTCACCAAAAAGAACATTTTCCATAAAAAGTGATTTTTTTCAAAAAAGTAAATGACCCCTCTAATTAATCGACTAGATCACCAGAACCTTCCCGTGTTGTCAGAAACATGATAGGTTCCTTAGTTTTCGAGTAGCATGCCTCCAAAGATACATGTTTAAAAACTGCAATTTTTTTTTGTTTCACCAAAAAGCCAATTTTTCGTAAAAAAATGATTTTTTTCAAAACAAGTAAATGACCCCTCTAATGAATCGACTAGATCACCAGAACCTTCCCCAGTTGTCAGAAACATGATAGGTTCCTTAGTTTTCGTGTACCATGCCTCCAAAGATACATGTTTAGAAATTGCAATTTTTTTTTGCTTCACCAAAAAGAACATTTTCCATAAAAAGTGATTTTTTTCAAAAAAGTAAATGACCCCTCTAATTAATCGACTAGATCACCAGAACCTTCCCGTGTTGTCAGAAACATGATAGGTTCCTTAGTTTTCGTGTAGCACGCCTCCAAAGATACGTGTTTAGAAACTGCAATTTTTTTTTGCTTCACCAAAAAGCCCATTTTCCGTAAAAAGTGATTTTTAAAAAAAAAAGTAAATGACCCCTCTAATTAATCGACTAGATCACCAGAACCTTCCCATGTTGTCAGAAACATGATAGGTTCCTTAGTTTTCGAGTAGCATGCCTCCAAAGATACATGTTTAAAAACTGCAATTTTTTTTTGTTTCACCAAAAAGCCAATTTTTCGTAAAAAAATGATTTTTTTCAAAACAAGTAAATGACCCCTCTAATGAATCGACTAGATCACCAGAACCTTCCCCAGTTGTCAGAAACATGATAGGTTCCTTAGTTTTCGTGTACCATGCCTCCAAAGATACATGTTTAGAAATTGCAATTTTTTTTTGCTTCACCAAAAAGCCCATTTTCCGTAAAAAGTGATTTTTTTCAAAAAAGTAAATGACCCCTCTAATCAATCGACTCGATCACCAGAACTTTCCTCAGTTGTCAGAAACATGATAGGTTCCTTAGTTTTCACGTAGCATGCCTCCAAAAATACATGTTTAGAAATTGCAATTTTTTTTGCTTCACCAAAAAGCCCATTTTCCGTAAAAAGGGATTTTTTTCAAAAAAAGTAAATGACCCCTCTAATCAATCGACTAGATCACCAGAACCTTTCCCTGTTGTCAGAAACATGATAGGTTCCTTAGTTTTCACATAGCATGCCTCCAAAGATACATGTTTAGAAACTGCAAAGCATTTTTGATTCACCAAGGAGCCCATTTTCCGTAAAAAGTGATTTTTTTCAAAAAAGTAAATGACCCCTCTAATTAATCGACTAGATCCCCAGAACCTTCCCCAGTTCTCAGAAACATGATAGGTTCCTTTGTTTTCGCGTAGCCTGCCTCCAAAGATACATGTTTAGAAAATGCAATTTTTTTTTGCTTCACCAAGAAGCCCATTTTCCGTAAAAAGTGATTTTTTTCAAAAAAAGTAAATGACCCCTCTAATTAATCAGCTAGATCACCAGAACCTTCCCCTAGTTCTCAGAAACATGATAGGTTCCTTCGTTTTCGCGTAGCCTGCCCCCAAAGATACATGTTTAGAAAATGCAATTTTTTTTGCTTCACCAAGAAGCCCATTTTCCGTAAAAAGTGATTTTTTTCAAAAAAAGTAAATGACCCCTCTAATCAATCGACTAGATCACCAGAACCTTTCCCTATTGTCAGAAACATGATAGGTTCCTTAGTTTTCACATAGCATGCCTCCAAAGATACATGTTTAGAAACTGCAAAACATTTTTGCTTCACCAAAGAGCCCATTTTACGTAAAAAGTGATTTTTTTCAAAAAAAGTAAATGACCCCTCTAATTAATCAGCTAGATCACCAGAATGATAGGTTCCTTCGTTTTCGCGTAGCCTGCCCCCAAAGATACATGTTTAGAAAATGCAATTTTTTTTGCTTCACCTAAAAGCCCATTTTCCGTAAAAAGTGATTTTTTTCAAAAAAGTAAATGACCCCTCTAATTAATCGACTAGATCCCCAGAACCTTCCCCAGTTCTCAGAAACATGATAGGTTCCTTTGTTTTCGCGTAGCCTGCCTCCAAAGATACATGTTTAGAAAATGCAATTTTTTTTTGCTTCACCAAGAAGCCCATTTTCCGTAAAAAGTGATTTTTTTCAAAAAAAGTAAATGACCCCTCTAATTAATCAGCTAGATCACCAGAACCTTCCCCTAGTTCTCAGAAACATGATAGGTTCCTTCGTTTTCGCGTAGCCTGCCCCCAAAGATACATGTTTAGAAAATGCAATTTTTTTTGCTTCACCAAGAAGCCCATTTTCCGTAAAAAGTGATTTTTTTCAAAAAAAGTAAATGACCCCTCTAATCAATCGACTAGATCACCAGAACCTTTCCCTATTGTCAGAAACATGATAGGTTCCTTAGTTTTCACATAGCATGCCTCCAAAGATACATGTTTAGAAACTGCAAAACATTTTTGCTTCACCAAAGAGCCCATTTTACGTAAAAAGTGATTTTTTTCAAAAAAAGTAAATGACCCCTCTAATTAATCGACTAGATCACCAGAACCTTTCCCTGTTGTCAGAAATATGATAGGTTCCTTCATTTTCGCGTAGCATGCCTCCAAAGATACATGTTAAGAAATTGCAATTTTTTTTTGCTTCACCAAAAAGCCCATTTTCCGTAAAAAGTGATTTTTTTCAAAAAAAGTAAATGACCCCTCTAATCAATCGACTAGATCACCAGAACCTTTCCCTGTTGTCAGAAACATGATAGGTTCCTTAGTTTTCACATAGCATGCCTCCAAAGACACATGTTTAGAAACTGCAAAACATTTTTGATTCACCAAAGAGCCCATTTTCCGTAAAAAGTGATTTTTTTCAAAAAAAGTAAATGACCCCTCTAATTAATCGACTAGATCACCAGAACCTTTCCCTGTTGTCAGAAATATGATAGGTTCCTTCATTTTCGCGTAGCATGCCTCCAAAGATACATGTTAAGAAATTGCAATTTTTTTTTGCTTCACCAAAAAGCCCATTTTCCGTAAAAAGTGATTTTTTTCAAAAAAAGTAAATGACCCCTCTAATCAATCGACTAGATCACCAGAACCTTTCCCTGTTGTCAGAAACATGATAGGTTCCTTAGTTTTCACATAGCATGCCTCCAAAGACACATGTTTAGAAACTGCAAAACATTTTTGATTCACCAAAGAGCCCATTTTCCGTAAAAAGTGATTTTTTTTCAAAAAAAGTAAATGACCCCTCTAATTAATCGACTAGATCTTTAGAACCTTCCCCAGTCGTCAGAAACATGATAGGTTACTTAGTTTTCGAATAGCATACAACCAAAGATACATGTTTAGAAATTGCAATTTTTTTTTACTTCACCAAAAAGCCCATTTTCCGTAAAAATTTATTTTTTTCAAAAAAAGTAATTGACCCTTCTAATTAATCGACTAGATCACCAGAACCTTCCCCAGTTCTCAGAAACGTGATACGTTCCTTCGTTTTCGCGTAGCATGCCTCCAAATATACATGTTAATAAATTACAATTTTTTTTTGCTTCAACCAAAAGCCCATTTTCCGTAAAAAGTGATTTTTTTCAAAAAAAGTAAATGACCCCTCTAATCAATCGACTAGATCACCAGAACCTTTCCCTGTTGTCAGAAACATGATAGGTTCCTTAGTTTTCACATAGCTTGCCTCCAAAGACACATGTTTAGAAACTGCAAAACATTTTTGATTCACCAAAGAGCCCATTTTCCGTAAAAAATGATTTTTTTCAAAAAAAGTACATGACCCCTCTTATTAATCGACTAGATCACCAGAACCTTGACAAGTTGTCAGAAACATGATAGGTTCCTTAGTTTTCGCATAGCATACCTCCAAAGATACATGTTTAGAAATTGCAAGGTTTTTTTGCTTCACCAAAAAGCCCATTTTCCGTAAAAAGTGATTTTTTTCAAAAAAAGTAAATGACCCCTCTAATCAATCGACTAGATCACCAGAACCTTTCCCTGTTGTCAGAGACATGATAGGTTCCTTAGTTTTCACATAGCATGCCTCCAAAGATACATGTTTAGAAACTGCAAAACATTTTTGCTTCACCAAGAGCCCATTTTACGTAAAAAGTGATTTTTTTCAAAAAAAGTAAATGACCCCTCTAATTAATCGACTAGATCACCAGAACCTTTCACTGTTGTCAGAAATATGATAGGTTCCTTCATTTTCGCGTAGCATGCCTCCAAAGATACATGTTAAGAAATTGCAATTTTTTTTTGCTTCACCAAAAAGCCCATTTTCCGTAAAAAGTGATTTTTTTCAAAAAAAAGTAAATGACCCCTCTAATTAATCGACTAGATCTTTAGAACCTTCCCCAGTCGTCAGAAACATGATAGGTTACTTAGTTTTCGAATAGCATACAACCAAAGATACATGTTTAGAAATTGCAATTTTTTTTTGCTTCACCAAATAGCCCATTTTCCGTAAAAATTTATTTTTTTCAAAAAAAGTAAATGACCCCTCTAATTAATCGACTAGATCACCAGAACCTTCCCCAGTTGTCAGAAACATGATAGTTTCCTTAGTTTTCGTGTAGCCTGCCTCCAAAGATACATGTTAAGAAATTGCAATTTTTTTTGCTTCACCAAATAGCCCATTTTCAGTAAAAAGATATATTTTTCAAAAAAAGTAAATGACCCCTCTAATTAATTGACTAGATCACCAGAACCTTCCCCAGTTGTCAAAAACATGATAGGTTCCTTAGTTTTCGAGTAGCATGCCTCCAAAGATACATGTTTAGAAATTGCAATTTTTTTTTGCTTCACCAAAGAGCCCATTTTCCGTAAAAAGTGATTTTTTTCAAAAAAAGTAAATGACCCCTCTAATTAATCGACTAGATCACCAGAACCTTCCCCAGTTGTCAGAAACATGATATTTTCCTTAGTTTTCGTGTAGCCTGCCTCCAAAGATACATGTTAAGAAATTGCAATTTTTTTTTGCTTCACCAAAAAGCCCATTTTCCGTAAAAAGTGATTTTTTTCAAAAAAAATAAATGACCCCTCTAATTAATCGAATAGATCACCAGAACCTTCCCCAGTTCTCTGAAACATGATAGGTTCCTTCGTTTTCGCGTAGCATGCCTCCAAAGATACATGTTAAGAAATTGCAATTTTTTTTTGCTTCACCAAAAAGCCCATTTTCCGTAAAAAGTGATTTTTTTCAAAAAAAGTAAATGAGCCCTCTAATTAATCGACTAGATCACCAGAAATTTCCCCAGTTGTCAGAAACATGATAGGTTACTTAGTTTTTGCGTAGCATGCCTCCAAAGATACATGTTTAGAAATTGCTAATTTTTTTTTGCTTCACCAAAGAGCCCATTTTCAGTAAAAAGTGATTTTTTTCAAAAAAAGTAAATGACCCCTCTAATTAATCGACTAGATCACCAGAACCTTCCCCAGTTGTCAGAAACATGATAGTTTCCTTAGTTTTCGTGTAGCATGCCTCCAAAGATACATGTTAAGAAATTGCAATTTTTTTTGCTTCACCAAAAAGCCCATTTTCCGTAAAAAGTGATTTTTTTCAAAAACAGTAAATGACCCCTCTAATTAATTGACTAGATCACCAGAACCTTCCCCTGTTGTCAGAAACATGATAGGTTCCTTAGTTTTCGAGTAGCATGCCTCCAAAGATACATGTTTAGAAATTGCAAATTTTTTTTGCTTCACCAAAAAGCCCATTTTCCGTAAAAAGTGATATTTTTCAAAAAAAGTAAATGACCCCTCTAATTAATTGACTAGATCACCAGAACCTTTCTCAGTTGTCAGAAACATGATATGTTCCTTAGTTTTCTCGCAGCATGCCTCCAAAGATACCTGTTTAGAAATTGCAATTTTTTTTGCTTCACCAAAAAGCCCATTTTCCGTAAAAAGTGATTTTTTTTCTAAAAAAGTAAATGACCCCTCTAATTAATTGACTAGATCACCAGAACCTTCCCCAGTTGTCAAAAACATGATAGGTTCCTTATTTTTCGAGTAGCATGCCTCCAAAGATACATGTTTAGAAATTGCAATTTTTTTTTTTGCTTCACCAAAAAGCCCATTTTCCGTAAAAAGTGATTTTTTTCAAAAAAAGTAAATGACCCCTCTAATTAATCGACTCGATCACCAGAACCTTATCCTGTTGTCAGAAACATGATAGGTTCCTTAGTTTTCGAGTAGCATGCCTCCAAAGATACATGTTTAGATATTGCAATTTTTTTTTGCTTCACCAAAAAGCCCATTTTCCGTAAAAAGTGATTTTTTTCAAAAAAAGTAAATGACCCCTCTAATTAATCGACTAGATCACCAGAACCTTCCCCAGTTCTCAGAAACATGATAGGTTCTTTCGTTTTCGCGTAGCATGCCTCCAAAGATACATGTTAAGAAATTGCAATTTTTTTTGCTTCACCAAAAAGCCCATTTTCCGTAAAAAGTGATTTTTTTCAAAAAAGTAAATGACCCCTCTAATTAATCGACAAGATCACCAGAACCTTCCCCAGTTCTCAGAAACATGATAGGTTCCTTCGTTTTCGCCTAGCCTGCCTCCAAAGATACATGTTTAGAAAATGCAGGTTTTTTTTTGCTTCACCAAAAAGCCCATTTTCCGTAAAAAGTGATTTTTTTCAAAAATAGTAAATGACCCCTCTAATTAATCGACTAGATCACCAGAACCTTCCCCAGTTGTCAAAAACATGATAGGTTCCTTCGTTTTCGCGTAGCATGCCTCCAAAGATACATGTTAAGAAATTGCAATTTTTTTTTGCTTCACCAAAAACCCCATTTTCCGTAAAAAGTGATTTTTTTCAAAAAAAGTAAATGACCCCTCTAATCAATCGACTAGATCACCAGAACCTTTCCCTGTTGTCAGAAACATGATAGGTTCCTTAGTTTTCACATAGCATGCCTCCAAAGACACATGTTTAGAAACTGCAAAACATTTTTGATTCACCAAAGAGCCCATTTTCCGTAAAAAGTGCTTTTTTTCAAAAAAAGTAAATGACCCCTCTAATTAATCGACTAGATCTTTAGAACCTTCCCCAGTCGTCAGAAACATGATAGGTTACTTAGTTTTCGAATAGCATACAACCAAAGATACATGTTTAGAAATTGCAATTTTTTTTTACTTCACCAAAAAGCCCATTTTCCGTAAAAATTTATTTTTTTCAAAAAAAGTAATTGACCCCTCTAATTAATCGACTAGATCACCAGAACCTTCCCCAGTTCTCAGAAACGTGATACGTTCCTTCGTTTTCGCGTAGCATGCCTCCAAATATACATGTTAATAAATTACAATTTTTTTTTGCTTCAACCAAAAGCCCATTTTCAGTAAAAAGTGATTTTTTTCAAAAAAAGTAAATGACCCCTCTAATCAATCGACTAGATCACCAGAACCTTTCCCTGTTGTCAGAAACATGATAGGTTCCTTAGTTTTCACATAGCATGCCTCCAAAGACACATGTTTAGAAACTGCAAAACATTTTTGATTCACCAAAGAGCCCATTTTCCGTAAAAAGTGATTTTTTTCAAAAAAAGTACATGACCCCTCTAATTAATCGACTAGATCACCAGAACCTTGACAAGTTGTCAGAAACATGATAGGTTCCTTAGTTTTCGCATAGCATACCTCCAAAGATACATGTTTAGAAATTGCAAGGTTTTTTTGCTTCACCAAAAAGCCCATTTTCCGTAAAAAGTGATTTTTTTCAAAAAAAGTAAATGACCCCTCTAATCAATCGACTAGATCACCAGAACCTTTCCCTGTTGTCAGAAACATGATAGGTTCCTTAGTTTTCACATAGCATGCCTCCAAAGATACATGTTTAGAAACTGCAAAACATTTTTGCTTCACCAAGAGCCCATTTTACGTAAAAAGTGATTTTTTTCAAAAAAAGTAAATGACCCCTCTAATTAATCGACTAGATCACCAGAACCTTTCCCTGTTGTCAGAAATATGATAGGTTCCTTCATTTTCGCGTAGCATGCCTCCAAAGATACATGTTAAGAAATTGCAATTTTTTTTTGCTTCACCAAAAAGCCCATTTTCCGTAAAAAGTGATTTTTTTCAAAAAAAAGTAAATGACCCCTCTAATTAATCGACTAGATCTTTAGAACCTTCCCCAGTCGTCAGAAACATGATAGGTTACTTAGTTTTCGAATAGCATACAACCAAAGATACATGTTTAGAAATTGCAATTTTTTTTTACTTCAACAAAAAGCCCATTTTCCGTAAAAATTTATTTTTTACAAAAAAAGTAAATGACCCCTCTAATTAATCGACTAGATCACCAGAACCTTCCCCAGTTGTCAGAAACATGATAGTTTCCTTAGTTTTCGTGTAGCCTGCCTCCAAAGATACATGTTAAGAAATTGCAATTTTTTTTGCTTCACCAAATAGCCCATTTTCAGTAAAAAGATATATTTTTCAAAAAAAGTAAATGACCCCTCTAATTAATTGACTAGATCACCAGAACCTTCCCCAGTTGTCAAAAACATGATAGGTTCCTTAGTTTTCGAGTAGCATGCCTCCAAAGATACATGTTTAGAAATTGCAATTTTTTTTTGCTTCACCAAAGAGCCCATTTTCCGTAAAAAGTGATTTTTTTCAAAAAAAGTAAATGACCCCTCTAATTAATCGACTAGATCACCAGAACCTTCCCCAGTTGTCAGAAACATGATATTTTCCTTAGTTTTCGTGTAGCCTGCCTCCAAAGATACATGTTTAGAAATTGCAATTTTTTTTTTTGCTTCACCAAAAAGCCCATTTTCCGTAAAAAGTGATTTTTTTCAAAAAAAGTAAATGACCCCTCTAATTAATCGACTCGATCACCAGAACCTTATCCTGTTGTCAGAAACATGATAGGTTCCTTAGTTTTCGAGTAGCATGCCTCCAAAGATACATGTTTAGATATTGCAATTTTTTTTTGCTTCACCAAAAAGCCCATTTTCCGTAAAAAGTGATTTTTTTCAAAAAAAGTAAATGACCCCTCTAATTAATCGACTAGATCACCAGAACCTTCCCCAGTTCTCAGAAACATGATAGGTTCTTTCGTTTTCGCGTAGCATGCCTCCAAAGATACATGTTAAGAAATTGCAATTTTTTTTGCTTCACCAAAAAGCCCATTTTCCGTAAAAAGTGATTTTTTTTCAAAAAAGTAAATGACCCCTCTAATTAATCGACAAGATCACCAGAACCTTCCCCAGTTCTCAGAAACATGATAGGTTCCTTCGTTTTCGCCTAGCCTGCCTCCAAAGATACATGTTTAGAAAATGCAATTTTTTTTTGCTTCACCAAAAAGCCCATTTTCCGTAATAAGTGATTTTTTTCAAAAAAAGTAAATGACCCCTCTAATTAATCGGCTAGATCACCAGAACCTTCCCCAGTTGTCAGAAACATGATAGGTTCCTTAGTTTTAGCATAGCATACCTCCAAAGATACATGTTTAGAAATTGCAGGGTTTTTTTTGCTTCACCAAAAAGCCCATTTTCCGTAAAAAGTGATTTTTTTCAAAAACAGTAAATAACCCCTCTAATTAATCGACTAGATCACCAGAACCTTCCCCAGTTGTCAAAAACATGATAGGTTCCTTCGTTTTCGCGTAGCATGCCTCCAAAGATACATGTTAAGAAATTGCAATTTTTTTTTGCTTCACCAAAAAGCCCATTTTCCGTAAAAAGTGATTTTTTTCAAAAAAAGTAAATGACCCCTCTAATCAATCGACTAGATCACCAGAACCTTTCCCTGTTGTCAGAAACATGATAGGTTCCTTAGTTTTCACATAGCATGCCTCCAAAGACACATGTTTAGAAACTGCAAAACATTTTTGATTCACCAAAGAGCCCATTTTCCGTAAAAAGTGATTTTTTTCAAAAAAAGTAAATGACCCCTCTAATTAATCGACTAGATCTTTAGAACCTTCCCCAGTCGTCAGAAACATGATAGGTTACTTAGTTTTCGAATAGCATACAACCAAAGATACATGTTTAGAAATTGCAATTTTTTTTTACTTCACCAAAAAGCCCATTTTCCGTAAAAATTTATTTTTTTCAAAAAAAGTAATTGACCCCTCTAATTAATCGACTAGATCACCAGAACCTTCCCCAGTTCTCAGAAACGTGATACGTTCCTTCGTTTTCGCGTAGCATGCCTCCAAATATACATGTTAATAAATTACAATTTTTTTTTGCTTCAACCAAAAGCCCATTTTCCGTAAAAAGTGATTTTTTTCAAAAAAAGTAAATGACCCCTCTAATCAATCGACTAGATCACCAGAACCTTTCCCTGTTGTCAGAAACATGATAGGTTCCTTAGTTTTCACATAGCATGCCTCCAAAGACACATGTTTAGAAACTGCAAAACATTTTTGATTCACCAAAGAGCCCATTTTCCGTAAAAAGTGATTTTTTTCAAAAAAAGTACATGACCCCTCTAATTAATCGACTAGATCACCAGAACCTTGACAAGTTGTCAGAAACATGATAGGTTCCTTAGTTTTCGCATAGCATACCTCCAAAGATACATGTTTAGAAATTGCAAGGTTTTTTTGCTTCACCAAAAAGCCCATTTTCCGTAAAAAGTGATTTTTTTCAAAAAAAGTAAATGACCCCTCTAATCAATCGACTAGATCACCAGAACCTTTCCCTGTTGTCAGAAACATGATAGGTTCCTTAGTTTTCACATAGCATGCCTCCAAAGATACATGTTTAGAAACTGCAAAACATTTTTGCTTCACCAAGAGCCCATTTTACGTAAAAAGTGATTTTTTTTCAAAAAAAGTAAATGACCCCTCTAATTAATCGACTAGATCAACCGGAACCTTCCCCAGTTCTCAGAAACATGATAGGTTCTTTCGTTTTCGCGTAGCATGCCTCCAAAGATACATGTTAAGAAATTGCAATTTTTTTTGCTTCACCAAAAAGCCCATTTTCCGTAAAAAGTGATTTTTTTTCAAAAAAGTAAATGACCCCTCTAATTAATCGACAAGATCACCAGAACCTTCCCCAGTTCTCAGAAACATGATAGGTTCCTTCGTTTTCGCCTAGCCTGCCTCCAAAGATACATGTTTAGAAAATGCAATTTTTTTTTGCTTCACCAAAAAGCCCATTTTCCGTAAAAAGTGATTTTTTTCAAAAAAAGTAAATGACCCCTCTAATTAATCGGCTAGATCACCAGAACCTTCCCCAGTTGTCAGAAACATGATAGGTTCCTTAGTTTTCGCATAGCATACCTCCAAAGATACATGTTTAGAAATTGCAGGGTTTTTTTTGCTTCACCAAAAAGCCCATTTTCCGTAAAAAGTGATTTTTTTCAAAAACAGTAAATGACCCCTCTAATTAATCGACTAGATCACCAGAACCTTCCCCAGTTGTCAAAAACATGATAGGTTCCTTCGTTTTCGCGTAGCATGCCTCCAAAGATACATGTTAAGAAATTGCAATTTTTTTTTGCTTCACCAAAAAGCCCATTTTCCGTAAAAAGTGATTTTTTTCAAAAAAAGTAAATGACCCCTCTAATCAATCGACTAGATCACCAGAACCTTTCCCTGTTGTCAGAAACATGATAGGTTCCTTAGTTTTCACATAGCATGCCTCCAAAGACACATGTTTAGAAACTGCAAAACATTTTTGATTCACCAAAGAGCCCATTTTCCGTAAAAAGTGATTTTTTTCAAAAAAAGTAAATGACCCCTCTAATTAATCGACTAGATCTTTAGAACCTTCCCCAGTCGTCAGAAACATGATAGGTTACTTAGTTTTCGAATAGCATACAACCAAAGATACATGTTTAGAAATTGCAATTTTTTTTTACTTCACCAAAAAGCCCATTTTCCGTAAAAATTTATTTTTTTCAAAAAAAGTAATTGACCCCTCTAATTAATCGACTAGATCACCAGAACCTTCCCCAGTTCTCAGAAACGTGATACGTTCCTTCGTTTTCGCGTAGCATGCCTCCAAATATACATGTTAATAAATTACAATTTTTTTTTGCTTCAACCAAAAGCCCATTTTCAGTAAAAAGTGATTTTTTTCAAAAAAAGTAAATGACCCCTCTAATCAATCGACTAGATCACCAGAACCTTTCCCTGTTGTCAGAAACATGATAGGTTCCTTAGTTTTCACATAGCATGCCTCCAAAGACACATGTTTAGAAACTGCAAAACATTTTTGATTCACCAAAGAGCCCATTTTCCGTAAAAAGTGATTTTTTTCAAAAAAAGTACATGACCCCTCTAATTAATCGACTAGATCACCAGAACCTTGACAAGTTGTCAGAAACATGATAGGTTCCTTAGTTTTCTCATAGCATACCTCCAAAGATACATGTTTAGAAATTGCAAGGTTTTTTTGCTTCACCAAAAAGCCCATTTTCCGTAAAAAGTGATTTTTTTCAAAAAAAGTAAATGACCCCTCTAATCAATCGACTAGATCACCAGAACCTTTCCCTGTTGTCAGAAACATGATAGGTTCCTTAGTTTTCACATAGCATGCCTCCAAAGATACATGTTTAGAAACTGCAAAACATTTTTGCTTCACCAAGAGCCCATTTTACGTAAAAAGTGATTTTTTTCAAAAAAAGTAAATGACCCCTCTAATTAATCGACTAGATCACCAGAACCTTTCCCTGTTGTCAGAAATATGATAGGTTCCTTCATTTTCGCGTAGCATGCCTCCAAAGATACATGTTAAGAAATTGCAATTTTTTTTTGCTTCACCAAAAAGCCCATTTTCCGTAAAAAGTGATTTTTTTCAAAAAAAAGTAAATGACCCCTCTAATTAATCGACTAGATCTTTAGAACCTTCCCCAGTCGTCAGAAACATGATAGGTTACTTAGTTTTCGAATAGCATACAACCAAAGATACATGTTTAGAAATTGCAATTTTTTTTTACTTCAACAAAAAGCCCATTTTCCGTAAACATTTATTTTTTTCAAAAAAAGTAAATGACCCCTCTAATTAATCGACTAGATCACCAGAACCTTCCCCAGTTGTCAGAAACATGATAGTTTCCTTAGTTTTCGTGTAGCCTGCCTCCAAAGATACATGTTAAGAAATTGCAATTTTTTTTGCTTCACCAAATAGCCCATTTTCAGTAAAAAGATATATTTTTCAAAAAAAGTAAATGACCCCTCTAATTAATTGACTAGATCACCAGAACCTTCCCCAGTTGTCAAAAACATGATAGGTTCCTTAGTTTTCGAGTAGCATGCCTCCAAAGATACATGTTTAGAAATTGCAATTTTTTTTTGCTTCACCAAAGAGCCCATTTTCCGTAAAAAGTGATTTTTTTCAAAAAAAGTAAATGACCCCTCTAATTAATCGACTAGATCACCAGAACCTTCCCCAGTTGTCAGAAACATGATATTTTCCTTAGTTTTCGTGTAGCCTGCCTCCAAAGATACATGTTTAGAAATTGCAATTTTTTTTTGCTTCACCAAAGAGCCCATTTTCCGTAAAAAGTGATTTTTTTCAAAAAAAGTAAATGACCCCTCTAATTAATCGACTAGATCACCAGAACCTTCCCCAGTTGTCAGAAACATGATATTTTCCTTAGTTTTCGTGTAGCCTGCCTCCAAAGATACATGTTAAGAAATTGCAATTTTTTTTTGCTTCACCAAAAAGCCCATTTTCCGTAAAAAATGATTTTTTTCAAAAAAAATAAATGACCCCTCTAATTAATCGACTAGATCACCAGAACCTTCCCCAGTTCTCAGAAACATGATAGGTTCCTTCGTTTTCGCGTAGCATGCCTCCAAAGATACATGTTAAGAAATTGCAATTTTTTTTTGCTTCACCAAAAAGCCCATTTTCCGTAAAAAGTGATTTTTTTCAAAAAAAGTAAATGAGCCCTCTAATTAATCGACTAGATCACCAGAACCTTCCCCAGTTGTCAGAAACATGATAGTTTCCTTAGTTTTCGTGTAGCATGCCTCCAAAGATACATGTTAAGAAATTGCAATTTTTTTTGCTTCACCAAAAAGCCCATTTTCCGTAAAAAGTGATTTTTTTCAAAAACAGTAAATGACCCCTCTAATTAATTGACTAGATCACCAGAACCTTCCCCTGTTGTCAGAAACATTATAGGTTCCTTAGTTTTCGAGTAGCATGCCTCCAAAGATACATGTTTAGAAATTGCAAATTTTTTTTGCTTCACCAAAAAGCCCATTTTCCGTAAAAAGTGATTTTTTTCAAAAACAGTAAATGACCCCTCTAATTAATCGACTAGATCACCAGAACCTTCCCCAGTTGTCAAAAACATGATAGGTTCCTTCGTTTTCGCGTAGCATGCCTCCAAAGATACATGTTAAGAAATTGCAATTTTTTTTTGCTTCACCAAAAAGCCCATTTTCCGTAAAAAGTGATTTTTTTCAAAAAAAGTAAATGACCCCTCTAATCAATCGACTAGATCACCAGAACCTTTCCCTGTTGTCAGAAACATGATAGGTTCCTTAGTTTTCACATAGCATGCCTCCAAAGACACATGTTTAGAAACTGCAAAACATTTTTGATTCACCAAAGAGCCCATTTTCCGTAAAAAGTGATTTTTTTCAAAAAAAGTAAATGACCCCTCTAATTAATCGACTAGATCTTTAGAACCTTCCCCAGTCGTCAGAAACATGATAGGTTACTTAGTTTTCGAATAGCATACAACCAAAGATACATGTTTAGAAATTGCAATTTTTTTTTACTTCACCAAAAAGCCCATTTTCCGTAAAAATTTATTTTTTTCAAAAAAAGTAATTGACCCCTCTAATTAATCGACTAGATCACCAGAACCTTCCCCAGTTCTCAGAAACGTGATACGTTCCTTCGTTTTCGCGTAGCATGCCTCCAAATATACATGTTAATAAATTACAATTTTTTTTTGCTTCAACCAAAAGCCCATTTTCAGTAAAAAGTGATTTTTTTCAAAAAAAGTAAATGACCCCTCTAATCAATCGACTAGATCACCAGAACCTTTCCCTGTTGTCAGAAACATGATAGGTTCCTTAGTTTTCACATAGCATGCCTCCAAAGACACATGTTTAGAAACTGCAAAACATTTTTGATTCACCAAAGAGCCCATTTTCCGTAAAAAGTGATTTTTTTCAAAAAAAGTACATGACCCCTCTAATTAATCGACTAGATCACCAGAACCTTGACAAGTTGTCAGAAACATGATAGGTTCCTTAGTTTTCTCATAGCATACCTCCAAAGATACATGTTTAGAAATTGCAAGGTTTTTTTGCTTCACCAAAAAGCCCATTTTCCGTAAAAAGTGATTTTTTTCAAAAAAAGTAAATGACCCCTCTAATCAATCGACTAGATCACCAGAACCTTTCCCTGTTGTCAGAAACATGATAGGTTCCTTAGTTTTCACATAGCATGCCTCCAAAGATACATGTTTAGAAACTGCAAAACATTTTTGCTTCACCAAGAGCCCATTTTACGTAAAAAGTGATTTTTTTCAAAAAAAGTAAATGACCCCTCTAATTAATCGACTAGATCACCAGAACCTTTCCCTGTTGTCAGAAATATGATAGGTTCCTTCATTTTCGCGTAGCATGCCTCCAAAGATACATGTTAAGAAATTGCAATTTTTTTTTGCTTCACCAAAAAGCCCATTTTCCGTAAAAAGTGATTTTTTTCAAAAAAAAGTAAATGACCCCTCTAATTAATCGACTAGATCTTTAGAACCTTCCCCAGTCGTCAGAAACATGATAGGTTACTTAGTTTTCGAATAGCATACAACCAAAGATACATGTTTAGAAATTGCAATTTTTTTTTACTTCAACAAAAAGCCCATTTTCCGTAAACATTTATTTTTTTCAAAAAAAGTAAATGACCCCTCTAATTAATCGACTAGATCACCAGAACCTTCCCCAGTTGTCAGAAACATGATAGTTTCCTTAGTTTTCGTGTAGCCTGCCTCCAAAGATACATGTTAAGAAATTGCAATTTTTTTTGCTTCACCAAATAGCCCATTTTCAGTAAAAAGATATATTTTTCAAAAAAAGTAAATGACCCCTCTAATTAATTGACTAGATCACCAGAACCTTCCCCAGTTGTCAAAAACATGATAGGTTCCTTAGTTTTCGAGTAGCATGCCTCCAAAGATACATGTTTAGAAATTGCAATTTTTTTTTGCTTCACCAAAGAGCCCATTTTCCGTAAAAAGTGATTTTTTTCAAAAAAAGTAAATGACCCCTCTAATTAATCGACTAGATCACCAGAACCTTCCCCAGTTGTCAGAAACATGATATTTTCCTTAGTTTTCGTGTAGCCTGCCTCCAAAGATACATGTTTAGAAATTGCAATTTTTTTTTTGCTTCACCAAAAAGCCCATTTTCCGTAAAAAGTGATTTTTTTCAAAAAAAGTAAATGACCCCTCTAATTAATCGACTCGATCACCAGAACCTTATCCTGTTGTCAGAAACATGATAGGTTCCTTAGTTTTCGAGTAGCATGCCTCCAAAGATACATGTTTAGATATTGCAATTTTTTTTTGCTTCACCAAAAAGCCCATTTTCCGTAAAAAGTGATTTTTTTCAAAAAAAGTAAATGACCCCTCTAATTAATCGACTAGATCACCAGAACCTTCCCCAGTTCTCAGAAACATGATAGGTTCTTTCGTTTTCGCGTAGCATGCCTCCAAAGATACATGTTAAGAAATTGCAATTTTTTTTGCTTCACCAAAAAGCCCATTTTCCGTAAAAAGTGATTTTTTTTCAAAAAAGTAAATGACCCCTCTAATTAATCGACAAGATCACCAGAACCTTCCCCAGTTCTCAGAAACATGATAGGTTCCTTCGTTTTCGCCTAGCCTGCCTCCAAAGATACATGTTTAGAAAATGCAATTTTTTTTTGCTTCACCAAAAAGCCCATTTTCCGTAATAAGTGATTTTTTTCAAAAAAAGTAAATGACCCCTCTAATTAATCGGCTAGATCACCAGAACCTTCCCCAGTTGTCAGAAACATGATAGGTTCCTTAGTTTTCGCATAGCATACCTCCAAAGATACATGTTTAGAAATTGCAGGGTTTTTTTTGCTTCACCAAAAAGCCCATTTTCCGTAAAAAGTGATTTTTTTCAAAAACAGTAAATGACCCCTCTAATTAATCGACTAGATCACCAGAACCTTCCCCAGTTGTCAAAAACATGATAGGTTCCTTCGTTTTCGCGTAGCATGCCTCCAAAGATACATGTTAAGAAATTGCAATTTTTTTTTGCTTCACCAAAAAGCCCATTTTCCGTAAAAAGTGATTTTTTTCAAAAAAAGTAAATGACCCCTCTAATCAATCGACTAGATCACCAGAACCTTTCCCTGTTGTCAGAAACATGATAGGTTCCTTAGTTTTCACATAGCATGCCTCCAAAGACACATGTTTAGAAACTGCAAAACATTTTTGATTCACCAAAGAGCCCATTTTCCGTAAAAAGTGATTTTTTTCAAAAAAAGTAAATGACCCCTCTAATTAATCGACTAGATCTTTAGAACCTTCCCCAGTCGTCAGAAACATGATAGGTTACTTAGTTTTCGAATAGCATACAACCAAAGATACATGTTTAGAAATTGCAATTTTTTTTTACTTCACCAAAAAGCCCATTTTCCGTAAAAATTTATTTTTTTCAAAAAAAGTAATTGACCCCTCTAATTAATCGACTTGATCACCAGAACCTTCCCCAGTTCTCAGAAACGTGATACGTTCCTTCGTTTTCGCGTAGCATGCCTCCAAATATACATGTTAATAAATTACAATTTTTTTTTGCTTCAACCAAAAGCCCATTTTCCGTAAAAAGTGATTTTTTTCAAAAAAAGTAAATGACCCCTCTAATCAATCGACTAGATCACCAGAATCTTTCCCTGTTGTCAGAAACATGATAGGTTCCTTAGTTTTCGCGTAGCATGCCTCCAAAGATACATGTTAAGAAATTGCAATTTTTTTTGCTTCACCAAAAAGCCCATTTTCCGTAAAAAGTGATTTTTTTTCAAAAAAGTAAATGACCCCTCTAATTAATCGACAAGATCACCAGAACCTTCCCCAGTTCTCAGAAACATGATAGGTTCCTTCGTTTTCGCCTAGCCTGCCTCCAAAGATACATGTTTAGAAAATGCAATTTTTTTTTGCTTCACCAAAAAGCCCATTTTCCGTAATAAGTGATTTTTTTCAAAAAAAGTAAATGACCCCTCTAATTAATCGGCTAGATCACCAGAACCTTCCCCAGTTGTCAGAAACATGATAGGTTCCTTAGTTTTCGCATAGCATACCTCCAAAGATACATGTTTAGAAATTGCAGGGTTTTTTTTGCTTCACCAAAAAGCCCATTTTCCGTAAAAAGTGATTTTTTTCAAAAACAGTAAATGACCCCTCTAATTAATCGACTAGATCACCAGAACCTTCCCCAGTTGTCAAAAACATGATAGGTTCCTTCGTTTTCGCGTAGCATGCCTCCAAAGATACATGTTAAGAAATTGCAATTTTTTTTTGCTTCACCAAAAAGCCCATTTTCCGTAAAAAGTGATTTTTTTCAAAAAAAGTAAATGACCCCTCTAATCAATCGACTAGATCACCAGAACCTTTCCCTGTTGTCAGAAACATGATAGGTTCCTTAGTTTTCACATAGCATGCCTCCAAAGACACATGTTTAGAAACTGCAAAACATTTTTGATTCACCAAAGAGCCCATTTTCCGTAAAAAGTGATTTTTTTCAAAAAAAGTAAATGACCCCTCTAATTAATCGACTAGATCTTTAGAACCTTCCCCAGTCGTCAGAAACATGATAGGTTACTTAGTTTTCGAATAGCATACAACCAAAGATACATGTTTAGAAATTGCAATTTTTTTTTACTTCACCAAAAAGCCCATTTTCCGTAAAAATTTATTTTTTTCAAAAAAAGTAATTGACCCCTCTAATTAATCGACTAGATCACCAGAACCTTCCCCAGTTCTCAGAAACGTGATACGTTCCTTCGTTTTCGCGTAGCATGCCTCCAAATATACATGTTAATAAATTACAATTTTTTTTTGCTTCAACCAAAAGCCCATTTTCCGTAAAAAGTGATTTTTTTCAAAAAAAGTAAATGACCCCTCTAATCAATCGACTAGATCACCAGAACCTTTCCCTGTTGTCAGAAACATGATAGGTTCCTTAGTTTTCACATAGCATGCCTCCAAAGACACATGTTTAGAAACTGCAAAACATTTTTGATTCACCAAAGAGCCCATTTTCCGTAAAAAGTGATTTTTTTCAAAAAAAGTACATGACCCCTCTAATTAATCGACTAGATCACCAGAACCTTGACAAGTTGTCAGAAACATGATAGGTTCCTTAGTTTTCGCATAGCATACCTCCAAAGATACATGTTTAGAAATTGCAAGGTTTTTTTGCTTCACCAAAAAGCCCATTTTCCGTAAAAAGTGATTTTTTTCAAAAAAAGTAAATGACCCCTCTAATCAATCGACTAGATCACCAGAACCTTTCCCTGTTGTCAGAAACATGATAGGTTCCTTAGTTTTCACATAGCATGCCTCCAAAGATACATGTTTAGAAACTGCAAAACATTTTTGCTTCACCAAGAGCCCATTTTACGTAAAAAGTGATTTTTTTTCAAAAAAAGTAAATGACCCCTCTAATTAATCGACTAGATCAACCGGAACCTTCCCCAGTTCTCAGAAACATGATAGGTTCTTTCGTTTTCGCGTAGCATGCCTCCAAAGATACATGTTAAGAAATTGCAATTTTTTTTGCTTCACCAAAAAGCCCATTTTCCGTAAAAAGTGATTTTTTTTCAAAAAAGTAAATGACCCCTCTAATTAATCGACAAGATCACCAGAACCTTCCCCAGTTCTCAGACACATGATAGGTTCCTTCGTTTTCGCCTAGCCTGCCTCCAAAGATACATGTTTAGAAAATGCAATTTTTTTTTGCTTCACCAAAAAGCCCATTTTCCGTAAAAAGTGATTTTTTTCAAAAAAAGTAAATGACCCCTCTAATTAATCGGCTAGATCACCAGAACCTTCCCCAGTTGTCAGAAACATGATAGGTTCCTTAGTTTTCGCATAGCATACCTCCAAAGATACATGTTTAGAAATTGCAGGGTTTTTTTTGCTTCACCAAAAAGCCCATTTTCCGTAAAAAGTGATTTTTTTCAAAAACAGTAAATGACCCCTCTAATTAATCGACTAGATCACCAGAACCTTCCCCAGTTGTCAAAAACATGATGGGTTCCTTCGTTTTCGCGTAGCATGCCTCCAAAGATACATGTTAAGAAATTGCAATTTTTTTTTGCTTCACCAAAAAGCCCATTTTCCGTAAAAAGTGATTTTTTTCAAAAAAAGTAAATGACCCCTCTAATCAATCGACTAGATCACCAGAACCTTTCCCTGTTGTCAGAAACATGATAGGTTCCTTAGTTTTCACATAGCATGCCTCCAAAGACACATGTTTAGAAACTGCAAAACATTTTTGATTCACCAAAGAGCCCATTTTCCGTAAAAAGTGATTTTTTTCAAAAAAAGTAAATGACCCCTCTAATTAATCGACTAGATCTTTAGAACCTTCCCCAGTCGTCAGAAACATGATAGGTTACTTAGTTTTCGAATAGCATACAACCAAAGATACATGTTTAGAAATTGCAAGGTTTTTTTGCTTCACCAAAAAGCCCATTTTCCGTAAAAAGTGATTTTTTTCAAAAAAAGTAAATGACCCCTCTAATCAATCGACTAGATCACCAGAACCTTTCCCTGTTGTCAGAAACATGATAGGTTCCTTAGTTTTCACATAGCATGCCTCCAAAGATACATGTTTAGAAACTGCAAAACATTTTTGCTTCACCAAGAGCCCATTTTACGTAAAAAGTGATTTTTTTCAAAAAAAGTAAATGACCCCTCTAATTAATCGACTAGATCACCAGAAAATTCCCTGTTGTCAGAAATATGATGGGTTCCTTCATTTTCGCGTAGCATGCCTCCAAAGATACATGTTAAGAAATTGCAATTTTTTTTTGCTTCACCAAAAAGCCCATTTTCCGTAAAAAGTGATTTTTTTCAAAAAAAGTAAATGACCCCTCTAATTAATCGACTAGATCTTTAGAACCTTCCCCAGTCGTCAGAAACATGATAGGTTACTTAGTTTTCGAATAGCATACAACCAAAGATACATGTTTAGAAATTGCAAGGTTTTTTTGCTTCACCAAAAAGCCCATTTTCCGTAAAAAGTGATTTTTTTCAAAAAAAGTAAATGACCCCTCTAATCAATCGACTAGATCACCAGAACCTTTCCCTGTTGTCAGAAACATGATAGGTTCCTTAGTTTTCACATAGCATGCCTCCAAAGATACATGTTTAGAAACTGCAAAACATTTTTGCTTCACCAAGAGCCCATTTTACGTAAAAAGTGATTTTTTTCAAAAAAAGTAAATGACCCCTCTAATTAATCGACTAGATCACCAGAACCTTTCCCTGTTGTCAGAAATATGATAGGTTCCTTCATTTTCGCGTAGCATGCCTCCAAAGATACATGTTAAGAAATTGCAATTTTTTTTTGCTTCACCAAAAAGCCCATTTTCCGTAAAAAGTGATTTTTTTCAAAAAAAGTACATGACCCCTCTAATTAATCGACTAGATCACCAGAACCTTGACAAGTTGTCAGAAACATGATAGGTTCCTTAGTTTTCGCATAGCATACCTCCAAAGATACATGTTTAGAAATTGCAAGGTTTTTTTGCTTCACCAAAAAGCCCATTTTCCGTAAAAAGTGATTTTTTTCAAAAAAAGTAAATGACCCCTCTAATCAATCGACTAGATCACCAGAACCTTTCCCTGTTGTCAGAAACATGATAGGTTCCTTAGTTTTCACATAGCATGCCTCCAAAGATACATGTTTAGAAACTGCAAAACATTTTTGCTTCACCAAGAGCCCATTTTACGTAAAAAGTGATTTTTTTTCAAAAAAAGTAAATGACCCCTCTAATTAATCGACTAGATCAACCGGAACCTTCCCCAGTTCTCAGAAACATGATAGGTTCTTTCGTTTTCGCGTAGCATGCCTCCAAAGATACATGTTAAGAAATTGCAATTTTTTTTGCTTCACCAAAAAGCCCATTTTCCGTAAAAAGTGATTTTTTTTCAAAAAAGTAAATGACCCCTCTAATTAATCGACAAGATCACCAGAACCTTCCCCAGTTCTCAGACACATGATAGGTTCCTTCGTTTTCGCCTAGCCTGCCTCCAAAGATACATGTTTAGAAAATGCAATTTTTTTTTGCTTCACCAAAAAGCCCATTTTCCGTAAAAAGTGATTTTTTTCAAAAAAAGTAAATGACCCCTCTAATTAATCGGCTAGATCACCAGAACCTTCCCCAGTTGTCAGAAACATGATAGGTTCCTTAGTTTTCGCATAGCATACCTCCAAAGATACATGTTTAGAAATTGCAGGGTTTTTTTTTGCTTCACCAAAAAGCCCATTTTCCGTAAAAAGTGATTTTTTTCAAAAACAGTAAATGACCCCTCTAATTAATCGACTAGATCACCAGAACCTTCCCCAGTTGTCAAAAACATGATAGGTTCCTTCGTTTTCGCGTAGCATGCCTCCAAAGATACATGTTAAGAAATTGCAATTTTTTTTTGCTTCACCAAAAAGCCCATTTTCCGTAAAAAGTGATTTTTTTCAAAAAAAGTAAATGACCCCTCTAATCAATCGACTAGATCACCAGAACCTTTCCCTGTTGTCAGAAACATGATAGGTTCCTTAGTTTTCACATAGCATGCCTCCAAAGACACATGTTTAGAAACTGCAAAACATTTTTGATTCACCAAAGAGCCCATTTTCCGTAAAAAGTGATTTTTTTCAAAAAAAGTAAATGACCCCTCTAATTAATCGACTAGATCTTTAGAACCTTCCCCAGTCGTCAGAAACATGATAGGTTACTTAGTTTTCGAATAGCATACAACCAAAGATACATGTTTAGAAATTGCAAGGTTTTTTTGCTTCACCAAAAAGCCCATTTTCCGTAAAAAGTGATTTTTTTCAAAAAAAGTAAATGACCCCTCTAATCAATCGACTAGATCACCAGAACCTTTCCCTGTTGTCAGAAACATGATAGGTTCCTTAGTTTTCACATAGCATGCCTCCAAAGATACATGTTTAGAAACTGCAAAACATTTTTGCTTCACCAAGAGCCCATTTTACGTAAAAAGTGATTTTTTTCAAAAAAAGTAAATGACCCCTCTAATTAATCGACTAGATCACCAGAACCTTTCCCTGTTGTCAGAAATATGATAGGTTCCTTCATTTTCGCGTAGCATGCCTCCAAAGATACATGTTAAGAAATTGCAATTTTTTTTTGCTTCACCAAAAAGCCCATTTTCCGTAAAAAGTGATTTTTTTCAAAAAAAAGTAAATGACCCCTCTAATTAATCGACTAGATCTTTAGAACCTTCCCCAGTCGTCAGAAACATGATAGGTTACTTAGTTTTCGAATAGCATACAACCAAAGATACATGTTTAGAAATTGCAATTTTTTTTTACTTCAACAAAAAGCCCATTTTCCGTAAAAAGTGATTTTTTTCAAAAACAGTAAATGACCCCTCTAATTAATCGACTAGATCACCCGAAGCTTCCCCAGTTGTCAGAAACATGATAGGTTCCTTAGTTTTCGAGTAGCATGCCTCCAAAGATACATGTTTAGAAATTGCAATTTTTTTTTGCTTCACCAAATAGCCCATTTTCAGTAAAAAGATATATTTTTCAAAAAAAGTAAATGACCCCTCTAATTAATTGACTAGATCACCAGAACCTTCCCCAGTTGTCAAAAACATGATAGGTTCCTTAGTTTTCGAGTAGCATGCCTCCAAACATACATGTTTAGAAATTGCAATTTTTTTTTGCTTCACCAAAGAGCCCATTTTCCGTAAAAAGTGATTTTTTTCAAAAAAAGTAAATGACCCCTCTAATTAATCGACTAGATCACCAGAACCTTCCCCAGTTGTCAGAAACATGATATTTTCCTTAGTTTTCGTGTAGCCTGCCTCCAAAGATACATGTTAAGAAATTGCAATTTTTTTTTGCTTCACCAAAAAGCCCATTTTCCGTAAAAAATGATTTTTTTCAAAAAAAATAAATGACCCCTCTAATTAATCGACTAGATCACCAGAACCTTCCCCAGTTCTCAGAAACATGATAGGTTCCTTCGTTTTCGCGTAGCATGCCTCCAAAGATACATGTTAAGAAATTGCAATTTTTTTTTGCTTCACCAAAAAGCCCATTTTCCGTAAAAAGTGATTTTTTTCAAAAAAAGTAAATGAGCCCTCTAATTAATCGACTAGATCACCAGAAATTTCCCCAGTTGTCAGAAACATGATAGGTTACTTAGTTTTTGCGTAGCATGCCTCCAAAGATACATGTTTAGAAATTGCAAATTTTTTTTTGCTTCACCAAAGAGCCCATTTTCCGTAAAAAGTGATTTTTTTCAAAAACAGTAAATGACCCCTCTAATTAATTGACTAGATCACCAGAACCTTCCCCTGTTGTCAGAAACATTATAGGTTCCTTAGTTTTCGAGTAGCATGCCTCCAAAGATACATGTTTAGAAATTGCAAATTTTTTTTGCTTCACCAAAAAGCCCATTTTCCGTAAAAAGTGATATTTTTAAAAAAAAGTAAATGACCCCTCTAATTAATCGACTAGATCACCAGAACCTTTCTCAGTTGTCAGAAACATGATATGTTCCTTAGTTTTCTCGCAGCATGCCTCCAAAGATACATGTTTAGAAATTGCAATTTTTTTTGCTTCACCAAAAAGCCCATTTTCCGTAAAAAGTGATTTTTTTTCTAAAAAAGTAAATGACCCCTCTAATTAATTGACTAGATCACCAGAACCTTCCCCAGTTGTCAAAAACATGATAGGTTCCTTATTTTTCGAGTAGCATGCCTCCAAAGATACATGTTTAGAAATTGCAATTTTTTTTTTTGCTTCACCAAAAAGCCCATTTTCCGTAAAAAGTGATTTTTTTCAAAAAAAGTAAATGACCCCTCTAATTAATCGACTCGATCACCAGAACCTTATCCTGTTGTCAGAAACATGATAGGTTCCTTAGTTTTCGAGTAGCATGCCTCCAAAGATACATGTTTAGATATTGCAATTTTTTTTTGCTTCACCAAAAAGCCCATTTTCCGTAAAAAGTGATTTTTTTTCAAAAAAGTAAATGACCCCTCTAATTAATCGATAAGATCACCAGAACCTTCCCCAGTTCTCAGAAACATGATAGGTTCCTTCGTTTTCGCCTAGCCTGCCTCCAAAGATACATGTTTAGAAAATGCAATTTTTTTTTGCTTCACCAAAAAGCCCATTTTCCGTAAAAAGTGATTTTTTTCAAAAAAAGTAAATGACCCCTCTAATTAATCGGCTAGATCACCAGAACCTTCCCCAGTTGTCAGAAACATGATAGGTTCCGTCGTTTTCGCATAGCATACCTCCAAAGATACATGTTTAGAAATTGCAGGGTTTTTTTTGCTTCACCAAAAAGCCCATTTTCCGTAAAAAGTGATTTTTTTCAAAAACAGTAAATGACCCCTCTAATTAATCGACTAGATCACCAGAACCTTCCCCAGTTGTCAAAAACATGATAGGTTCCTTCGTTTTCGCGTAGCATGCCTCCAAAGATACATGTTAAGAAATTGCAATTTTTTTTTGCTTCACCAAAAAGCACATTTTCCGTAAAAAGTGATTTTTTTCAAAAAAAGTAAATGAGCCCTCTAATTAATCGACTAGATCACCAGAAATTTCCCCAGTTGTCAGAAACATGATAGGTTACTTAGTTTTTGCGTAGCATGCCTCCAAAGATACATGTTTAGAAATTGCAATTTTTTTTTGCTTCACCAAAGAGCCCATTTTCAGTAAAAAGTGATTTTTTTCAAAAAAAGTAAATGACCTCTCTAATTAATCGACTAGATCACCAGAACCTTCCCCAGTTGTCAGAAACATGATAGTTTCCTTAGTTTTCGTGTAGCATGCCTCCAAAGATACATGTTAAGAAATTGCAATTTTTTTTGCTTCACCAAAAAGCCCATTTTCCGTAAAAAGTGATTTTTTTCAAAAACAGTAAATGACCCCTCTAATTAATCGACTAGATCACCAGAACCTTCCCCTGTTGTCAGAAACATGATAGGTTCCTTAGTTTTCGAGTAGCATGCCTCCAAAGATACATGTTTAGAAATTGCAAAATTTTTTTTGCTTCACCAAAAAGCCCATTTTCCGTAAAAAGTGATATTTTTCAAAAAAAGTAAATGACCCCTCTAATTAATTGACTAGATCACCAGAACCTTTCTCAGTTGTCAGAAACATGATATGTTCCTTAGTTTTCTCGCAGCATGCCTCCAAAGATACATGTTTAGAAATTGCAATTTTTTTTGCTTCACCAAAAAGCCCATTTTCCGTAAAAAGTGATTATTTTTCTAAAAAAGTAAATGACCCCTCTAATTAATCGACTAGATCACCAGAACCTTCCCCAGTTCTCAGAAACATGATAGGTTCTTTTTTCGTTTTCGCGTAGCATGCCTCCAAAGATACATGTTAAGAAATTGCAATTTTTTTTGCTTCACCAAAAAGCCCATTTTCCGTAAAAAGTGATTTTTTTCAAAAAAAGTAAATGACCCATCTAATTAATCGACTAGATCACCAGAACCTTCCCCAGTTCTCAGAAACGTGATAGGTTCCTTCGTTTTCGCGTAGCATGCCTCCAAAGATACATGTTAAGAAATTGCAATTTTTTTTTGCTTCACCAAAAAGCCCATTTTCCGTAAAAAGTGATTTTTTTTCAAAAAAGTAAATGACCCCTCTAATTAATCGACAAGATCACCAGAACCTTCCCCAGTTCTCAGAAACATGATAGGTTCCTTCGTTTTCGCCTAGCCTGCCTCCAAAGATACATGTTTAGAAAATGCAATTTTTTTTTGCTTCACCAAAAAGCCCATTTTCCGTAAAAAGTGATTTTTTTCAAAAAAAGTAAATGACCCCTCTAATTAATCGGCTAGATCACCAGAACCTTCCCCAGTTGTCAGAAACATGATAGGTTCCTTAGTTTTCGCATAGCATACCTCCAAAGATACATGTTTAGAAATTGCAGGGTTTTTTTTTGCTTCACCAAAAAGCCCATTTTCCGTAAAAAGTGATTTTTTTCAAAAACAGTAAATGACCCCTCTAATTAATCGACTAGATCACCAGAACCTTCCCCTGTTGTCAGAAACATGATAGGTTCCTTAGTTTTCGAGTAGCATGCCTCCAAAGATACATGTTTAGAAATTGCAAAATTTTTTTTGCTTCACCAAAAAGCCCATTTTCCGTAAAAAGTGATATTTTTCAAAAAAAGTAAATGACCCCTCTAATTAATTGACTAGATCACCAGAACCTTTCTCAGTTGTCAGAAACATGATATGTTCCTTAGTTTTCTCGCAGCATGCCTCCAAAGATACATGTTTAGAAATTGCAATTTTTTTTGCTTCACCAAAAAGCCCATTTTCCGTAAAAAGTGATTATTTTTCTAAAAAAGTAAATGACCCCTCTAATTAATCGACTAGATCACCAGAACCTTCCCCAGTTCTCAGAAACATGATAGGTTCTTTTTTCGTTTTCGCGTAGCATGCCTCCAAAGATACATGTTAAGAAATTGCAATTTTTTTTGCTTCACCAAAAAGCCCATTTTCCGTAAAAAGTGATTTTTTTCAAAAAAAGTAAATGACCCATCTAATTAATCGACTAGATCACCAGAACCTTCCCCAGTTCTCAGAAACGTGATAGGTTCCTTCGTTTTCGCGTAGCATGCCTCCAAAGATACATGTTAAGAAATTGCAATTTTTTTTTGCTTCACCAAAAAGCCCATTTTCCGTAAAAAGTGATTTTTTTTCAAAAAAGTAAATGACCCCTCTAATTAATCGACAAGATCACCAGAACCTTCCCCAGTTCTCAGAAACATGATAGGTTCCTTCGTTTTCGCCTAGCCTGCCTCCAAAGATACATGTTTAGAAAATGCAATTTTTTTTTGCTTCACCAAAAAGCCCATTTTCCGTAAAAAGTGATTTTTTTCAAAAAAAGTAAATGACCCCTCTAATTAATCGGCTAGATCACCAGAACCTTCCCCAGTTGTCAGAAACATGATAGGTTCCTTAGTTTTCGCATAGCATACCTCCAAAGATACATGTTTAGAAATTGCAGGGTTTTTTTTTGCTTCACCAAAAAGCCCATTTTCCGTAAAAAGTGATTTTTTTCAAAAACAGTAAATGACCCCTCTAATTAATCGACTAGATCACCCGAACCTTCCCCAGTTGTCAGAAACATGATAGGTTCCTTAGTTTTCGAGTAGCATGCCTCCAAAGATACATGTTTAGAAATTGCAATTTTTTTTTGCTTCACCAAAAAGCCCATTTTTCGGAAAAAGTGATTTTTTTCAAAAAAAAGTAAATGACCCCTCTAATTAATCGACTAGATCACCAGAACCTTTCCCTGTTGTCAGAAACATGATAGGTTACTTAGTTTTCGAGTAGCATGCCTCCAAAGATACATGTTTAGAAATTGCAATTTTTTTTGCTTCACCAAAAAGCCCATTTTCCATAAAAAGTGATATTTTTCAGAAAAAGTAAAATGAGCCCTCTAATTAATCGACTAGATCACGAGAACCTTCCCCAGTCGTCAGAAACATGATAGGTTCCTTAGTTTTCGAATAGCATATCTCCAAATATACATGTTTAGAAATTGCAGTTTTTTTTTTGCTTCACCAAAAAGCCCATTTTCCGTAAAAAGTAATTTTTTTCAAAAAAAGTAAATGAGCCCTCTAATTAATCGACTAGATCACCAGAAATTTCCCCAGTTCTCAGAAACATGATAGGTTCTTTCGTTTTCGCGTAGCATGCTTCCAAAGATACATGTTAAGAAATTGCAATTTTTTTTGCTTCACCAAAGAGCCCATTTTCCGTAAAAAGTGATTTTTTTCAAAAAAAAGTAAATGAGCCCTCTAATTAATCGACTAGATCACCAGAAATTTCCCCAGTTGTCAGAAACATGATAGGTTACTTAGTTTTTGCGTAGCATGCCTCCAAAGATACATGTTAAGAAATTGCAATTTTTTTTTGCTTCACCAAAAAGCCCATTTTTCGGAAAAAGTGATTTTTTTCAAAAAAAGTAAATGACCCCTCTAATTAATCGACTAGATCACCAGAACCTTTCCCTGTTGTCAGAAATATGATAGGTTCCTTAGTTTTCGAGTAGCATGCCTCCAAAGATACATGTTTAGAAATTGCAATTTTTTTTGCTTCACCAAAAAGCCCATTTTCCGTAAAAAGTGATATTTTTCAGAAAAAGTAAAATGAGCCCTCTAATTAATCGACTAGATCACGAGAACCTTCCCCAGTCGTCAGAAACATGATAGGTTCCTTAGTTTTCGAATAGCATATCTCCAAAGATACATGTTTAGAAATTGCAGTTTTTTTTTTGCTTCACCAAAAAGCCCATTTTCCGTAAAAAGTAATTTTTTTCAAAAAAAGTAAATGACCCCTCTAATTAATCGACTAGAACACCAGAACCTTTCCCTGTTGTCAGAAATATGAGAGGTTCCTTAGTCTTCGGGTAACATGCCTCCAAAGATACATGTTTAGAAATTGAAATTTTTTTTTGCTTCACCAAAAAGCCCATTTTCCGTAAAAAGTGATTTTTTTCAAAAAAAGTAAATGACCCCTCTAATTAATCGGCTAGATCACCAGAACCTTCCCCAGTTGTCAGAAACATGATAGGTTCCTTAGTTTTCGCATAGCATACCTCCAAAGATACATGTTTAGAAATTGCAGGGTTTTTTTTTGCTTCACCAAAAAGCCCATTTTCCGTAAAAAGTGATTTTTTTCAAAAACAGTAAATGACCCCTCTAATTAATCGACTAGATCACCCGAAGCTTCCCCAGTTGTCAGAAACATGATAGGTTCCTTAGTTTTCGAGTAGCATGCCTCCAAAGATACATGTTTAGAAATTGCAATTTTTTTTTGCTTCACCAAAGAGCCCATTTTCCGTAAAAAGTGATTTTTTTCAAAAAAAGTAAATGAGCCCTCTAATTAATCGACTAGATCACCAGAAATTTCCCCAGTTGTCAGAAACATGATAGGTTACTTAGTTTTTGCGTAGCATGCCTCCAAAGATACATGTTAAGAAATTGCAATTTTTTTTTGCTTCACCAAAAAGCCCATTTTTCGGAAAAAGTGATTTTTTTCAAAAAAAGTAAATGACCCCTCTAATTAATCGACTAGATCACCAGAACCTTCCCGTGTTGTCAGAAACATGATAGGTTCCTTAGTTTTCGTGTAGCATGCCTCCAAAGATACATGTTAAGAAATTGCAATTTTTTTTGCTTCACCAAAAAGCCCATTTTCCGTAAAAAGTGATTTTTTTCAAAAACAGTAAATGACCCCTCTAATTAATCGACTAGATCACCAGAACCTTCCCATGTTGTCAGAAACATGATAGGTTCCTTAGTTTTCGAGTAGCATGCCTCCAAAGATACATGTTTAAAAACTGCAATTTTTTTTTGTTTCACCAAAAAGCCAATTTTTCGTAAAAAATGATTTTTTTCAAAAAAAGTAAATGACCCCTCTAATTAATCGACTAGATCACCAGAACCTTTCCCTGTTGTCAGAAATATGATAGGTTCCTTCATTTTCGCATAGCATGCCTCCAAAGATACATGTTAAGAAATTGCAATTTTTTTTTGCTTCACCAAAAAGCCCATTTTCCGTAAAAAGTGATTTTTTTCAAAAAAAAGTAAATGACCCCTCTAATTAATCGACTAGATCACCAGAACCTTTCCCTGTTGTCAGAAATATGATAGGTTCCTTCATTTTCGCGTAGCATGCCTCCAAAGATACATGTTAAGAAATTGCAATTTTTTTTTGCTTCACCAAAAAGCCCATTTTACGTAAAAAGTGATTTTTTTCAAAAAAAGTAAATGACCCCTCTAATTAATCGACTAGATCACCAGAACCTTTCCCTGTCGTCAGAAACATGATAGGTTACTTAGTTTTCGAATAGCATACAACCAAAGATACATGTTTAGAAATTGCATTTTTTTTTTACTTCACCAAAAAGCCCATTTTCCGTAAAAATTTATTTTTTTCAAAAAAAGTAAATGACCCCTCTAATTAATCGACTAGATCACCAGAACCTTTCCCTGTTGTCAGAAATATGATAGGTTCCTTAGTTTTCGAGTAGCATGCCTCCAAAGATACATGTTAAGAAATTGCAATTTTTTTTTGCTTCAACAAAAAGCCCATTTTTCGTAAACAGTGATTTTTTTAAAAAAAAAAGTAAATGACCCCTCTAACTAATCGACTAGATCACCAGAACCTTCCCCAGTTGTCAAAAACATGATAGGTTCCTTAGTTTTCGAGTAGCATGCCTCCAAAGATACATGTTTAGAAATTGCAATTTTTTTTTGCTTCACCAAAGAGCCCATTTTCCGTAAAAAGTGATTTTTTTCAAAAAAAGTAAATGACCACTCTAATTAATCGACTAGATCACCAGAACCTTCCCCAGTTGTCAGAAACATGATAGTTTATTAGTTTTCGTGTAGCATGCCTCCAAAGATACATGTTAAGAAATTGCAATTTTTTTTTGCTTCACCAAAAAGCCCATTTTCAGTAAAAAGTGATTTTTTTCAAAAAAAGTAAATGACCCCTCTAATTAATCGACTAGATCACCAGAACCTTCCTCAGTTCTCAGAAACATGATAGGTTCCTTCGTTTTCGCGTAGCATGCCTCCAAAGATACATGTTAAGAAATTGCAATTTTTTTTTGCTTCAACAAAAAGCCCCTTTATCGTAAAAAAGTGATTTTTTTTTAAAAAAAGTAAATGACCCCTCTAATGAATCGACTAGATCACCAGAACCTTCCCCAGTTGTCAAAAACATGATAGGTTCCTTAGTTTTCGAGTAGCATGCCTCCAAAGATACATGTTTAGAAATTGCAATTTTTTTTTGCTTCACCAAAGAGCCCATTTTCCGTAAAAAGTGATTTTTTTCAAAAAAAGTAAATGACCCCTCTAATCAATCGACTAGATCACCAGAACCTTTCCCTGTTGTCAGAAACATGATAGGTTCCTTAGTTTTCACATAGCATGCCTCCAAAGATACATGTTTAGAAACTGCAAAACATTTTTGCTTCACCAAGAGCCCATTTTACGTAAAAAGTGATTTTTTTCAAAAAAAGTAAATGACCCCTCTAATTAATCGACTAGATCACCAGAACCTTTCCCTGTTGTCAGAAATATAATAGGTTCCTTCATTTTCGCGTAGCATGCCTCCAAAGATACATGTTAAGAAATTGCAATTTTTTTTTCTTCACCAAAAAGCCCATTTTCCATAAAAAGTGATTTTTTTCAAAAACAGTAAATGACCCCTCTAATGAATCGACTAGATCACAAAAACCTTTCCCTGTTCTCAGAAACGTGATACGTTCCTTCGTTTTTCGCGTAGCATGCCTCCAAAGATACATGTTAATAAATTACAATTTTTTTTTGCTTCAACCAAAAGCCCATTTTCCGTAAAAAGAGATTTTTTTCAAAAAAAGTAAATGACCCCTCTAATCAATCGACTAGATCACCAGAACCTTTCCCTGTTGTCAGAAACATGATAGGTTCCTTAGTTTTCACATAGCATGCCTCCAAAGACACATGTTTAGAAACTGCAAAACATTTTTGCTTCACCAAAGAGCCCATTTTACGTAAAAAGTGATTTTTTTCAAAAAAAGTAAATGACCCCTCTAATTAATCGACTAGATCACCAGAACCTTTCCCTGTTGTCAGAAATATGATAGGTTCCTTAGTTTTCGAGTAGCATTCCTCCAAAGATACATGTTAATAAATTGCAATTTTTTTTTGCTTCAACAAAAAGCCCATTTTTCGTAAAAAGTGATTTTTTTCAGAAAAAGTAAATGACCCCTCTGATTAATCGACTAGATCACCAGAACCTTCCCCAGTTGTCAGAAACATGATAGGTCCCTTAGTTTTCGCATAGCAAGCCTCCAAAGATACATGTTTAGAAATTGCAATTTTTTTTTGCTTCACCAAAAAGCCCATTTTCCGTAAAAAGTGATTTAAAAAAAAAAAAGTAAATGACACCTCTAATTAATCGACTAGATCACCAGAACCTTCCCATGTTGTCAGAAACATGATAGGTTCCTTAGTTTTCACGTAGCATGCCACCAAAGATACATGTTTAGAAACTGCAAAACATTTTTGCTTCACCAAAGAGCCCATTTTCCGTAAAAAGTGATTTTTTTCCAAAAAAGTAAATGACCCCTCTAATTAATCGGCTAGATCACCAGAACCTTCCCCAGTTGTCAGAAACATGATAGGTTCCTTCGTTTTCGCATAGCATACCTCCAAAGATACATGTTTAGAAATTGCAAGGTTTTTTTGCTTCACAAAAAAGCCCATTTTCCGTAAAAAGTGATTTTTTTCAAAAAAAGTAAATGACCCCTGTAATCAATCGACTAGATCACCAGAACCTTTCCCTGTTGTCAGAAACATGATAGGTTCCTTAGTTTTCACATAGCATGCCTCCAAAGATACATGTTTAGAAACTGCAAAACATTTTTGCTTCACCAAGAGCCCATTTTACGTAAAAAGTGATTTTTTTCAAAAAAAGTAAATGACCCCTCTAATTAATCGACTAGATCACCAGAACCTTTCCCTGTTGTCAGAAATATGATAGGTTCCTTCATTTTCGCGTAGCATGCCTCCAAAGATACATGTTAAGAAATTGCAATTTTTTTTTCTTCACCAAAAAGCCCATTTTCCGTAAAAAGTGATTTTTTTCAAAAACAGTAAATGACCCCTCTAATGAATCGACTAGATCACCAGAACCTTTCCCTGTTGTCAGAAATATGATAGGTTCCTTAGTTTTCGAGTAGCATGCCTCCAAAGAAACATGTTTAGAAATTGCAATTTTTTTTGCTTCACCAAAGAGCCCATTTTCCGTAAAAAGTGATTTTTAAAAAAAAAAGTAAATGACCCTCTAATTAATCGACTAGATCACCAGAACCTTCCCCAGTTCTCAGAAACGTGATACGTTCCTTCGTTTTCGCGTAGCATGACTCCAAAGATACATGTTAATAAATTACAATTTTTTTTTGCTTCAACCAAAAGCCCATTTTCCGTAAAAAGTGATTTTTTTCAAAAAAAGTAAATGACCCCTCTAATCAATCGACTAGATCACCAGAACCTTTCCCTGTTGTCAGAAACATGATAGGTTCCTTAGTTTTCACATAGCATGCCTCCAAAGACACATGTTTAGAAACTGCAAAACATTTTTGATTCACCAAAGAGCCCATTTTCCGTAAAAAGTGATTTTTTTCAAAAAAAGTACATGACCCCTCTAATTAATCGACTAGATCACCAGAACCTTGACAAGTTGTCAGAAACATGATAGGTTCCTTAGTTTTCGCATAGCATACCTCCAAAGATACATGTTTAGAAATTGCAAGGTTTTTTTGCTTCACTAAAAAGCCCATTTTCCGTAAAAAGTGATTTTTTTCAAAAAAAGTAAATGACCCCTCTAATTAATCGACTAGATCACCAGAACCTTTCCCTGTTGTCAGAAATATGATAGGTTCCTTCATTTTCGCGTAGCATGCCTCCAAAGATACATGTTAAGAAATTGCAATTTTTTTTTGCTTCACCAAAAAGCCCATTTTCCGTAAAAAGTGATTTTTTTCAAAAAAAAGTAAATGACCCCTCTAATTAATCGACTAGATCTTTAGAACCTTCCCCAGTCGTCAGAAACATGATAGGTTACTTAGTTTTCGAATAGCATACAACCAAAGATACATGTTTAGAAATTGCAATTTTTTTTTACTTCACCAAAAAGCCCATTTTCCGTAAAAATTAATTTTTTCAAAAAAAGTAAATGACCCCTCTAATTAATCGACTAGATCACCAGAACCTTCCCCAGTTCTCAGAAACGTGATACGTTCCTTCGTTTTTCGCGTAGCATGCCTCCAAAGATACATGTTAATAAATTACAATTTTTTTTTTGCTTCAACCAAAAGCCCATTTTCCGTAAAAAGAGATTTTTTTCAAAAAAAGTAAATGACCCATCTAATCAATCGACTAGATCACCAGAACCTTTCCCTGTTGTCAGAAACATGATAGGTTCCTTAGTTTTCACATAGCATGCCTCCAAAGACACATGTTTAGAAACTGCAAAACATTTTTGCTTCACCAAAGAGCCCATTTTACGTAAAAAGTGATTTTTTTCAAAAAAAGTAAATGACCCCTCTAATTAATCGACTAGATCACCAGAACCTTTCCCTGTTGTCAGAAATATGATAGGTTCCTTAGTTTTCGAGTAGCATGCCTCCAAAGATACATGTTAAGAAATTGCAATTTTTTTTTGCTTCACCAAAAAGCCCATTTTCCGTAAAAAGTGATTTTTTTCAAAAAAAGTAAATGACCCCTCTAATTAATCGACTAGAACACCAGAACCTTTCCCTGTTGTCAGAAATATGAGAGGTTCCTTAGTCTTCGGGTAACATGCCTCCAAAGATACATGTTTAGAAATTGAAATTTTTTTTTGCTTCACCAAAAAGCCCATTTTCCGTAAAAAGTGATTTTTTTCAAAAAAAGTAAATGACCCCTCTAATTAATCGGCTAGATCACCAGAACCTTCCCCAGTTGTCAGAAACATGATAGGTTCCTTAGTTTTCGCATAGCATACCTCCAAAGATACATGTTTAGAAATTGCAGGGTTTTTTTTTGCTTCACCAAAAAGCCCATTTTCCGTAAAAAGTGATTTTTTTCAAAAACAGTAAATGACCCCTCTAATTAATCGACTAGATCACCCGAAGCTTCCCCAGTTGTCAGAAACATGATAGGTTCCTTAGTTTTCGAGTAGCATGCCTCCAAAGATACATGTTTAGAAATTGCAATTTTTTTTTGCTTCACCAAAGAGCCCATTTTCCGTAAAAAGTGATTTTTTTCAAAAAAAGTAAATGAGCCCTCTAATTAATCGACTAGATCACCAGAAATTTCCCCAGTTGTCAGAAACATGATAGGTTACTTAGTTTTTGCGTAGCATGCCTCCAAAGATACATGTTAAGAAATTGCAATTTTTTTTTGCTTCACCAAAAAGCACATTTTTCGGAAAAAGTGATTTTTTTCAAAAAAAGTAAATGACCCCTCTAATTAATCGACTAGATCACCAGAACCTTTCCCTGTTGTCAGAAATATGATAGGTTCCTTAGTTTTCGAGTAGCATGCCTCCAAAGATACATGTTTAGAAATTGCAATTTTTTTTGCTTCACCAAAAAGCCCATTTTCCGTAAAAAGTGATATTTTTCAGAAAAAGTAAAATGAGCCCTCTAATTAATCGACTAGATCACGAGAACCTTCCCCAGTCGTCAGAAACATAATAGGTTCCTTAGTTTTCGAATAGCATATCTCCAAAGATACATGTTTAGAAATTGCAGGGTTTTTTTTGCTTCACCAAAAAGCCCATTTTCTGTAAAAAGTAATTTTTTTCAAAAAAAGTAAATGAGCCCTCTAATTAATCGACTAGATCACCAGAAATTTCCCCAGTTGTCAGAAACATGATAGGTTACTTAGTTTTTGCGTAGCATGCCTCCAAAGATACATGTTAAGAAATTGCAATTTTTTTTTGCTTCACCAAAAAGCCCATTTTTCGGAAAAAGTGATTTTTTTCAAAAAAAGTAAATGACCCCTCTAATTAATCGACTAGATCACCAGAACCTTTCCCTGTTGTCAGAAATATGATAGGTTCCTTAGTTTTCGAGTAGCATGCCTCCAAAGATACATGTTTAGAAATTGCAATTTTTTTTGCTTCACCAAAAAGCCCATTTTCCGTAAAAAGTGATATTTTTCAGAAAAAGTAAAATGAGCCCTCTAATTAATCGACTAGATCACGAGAACCTTCCCCAGTCGTCAGAAACATGATAGGTTCCTTAGTTTTCGAATAGCATATCTCCAAAGATACATGTTTAGAAATTGCAGTTTTTTTTTTGCTTCACCAAAAAGCCCATTTTCCGTAAAAAGTAATTTTTTTCAAAAAAAGTAAATGAGCCCTCTAATTAATCGACTAGATCACCAGAAATTTACCCAGTTCTCAGAAACATGATAGGTTCTTTCGTTTTCGCGTAGCATGCTTCCAAAGATACATGTTAAGAAATTGCAATTTTTTTTGCTTCACCAAAGAGCCCATTTTCCGTAAAAAGTGATTTTTTTTCAAAAAAAAGTAAATGAGCCCTCTAATTAATCGACTAGATCACCAGAAATTTCCCCAGTTGTCAGAAACATGATAGGTTACTTAGTTTTTGCGTAGCATGCCTCCAAAGATACATGTTAAGAAATTGCAATTTTTTTTTGCTTCACCAAAAAGCCCATTTTTCGGAAAAAGTGATTTTTTTCAAAAAAAGTAAATGACCCCTCTAATTAATCGACTAGATCACCAGAACCTTTCCCTGTTGTCAGAAATATGATAGGTTCCTTAGTTTTCGAGTAGCATGCCTCCAAAGATACATGTTTAGAAATTGCAATTTTTTTTGCTTCACCAAAAAGCCCATTTTCCGTAAAAAGTGATATTTTTCAGAAAAAGTAAAATGAGCCCTCTAATTAATCGACTAGATCACGAGAACCTTCCCCAGTCGTCAGAAACATGATAGGTTCCTTAGTTTTCGAATAGCATATCTCCAAAGATACATGTTTAGAAATTGCAGTTTTTTTTTTGCTTCACCAAAAAGCCCATTTTCCGTAAAAAGTAATTTTTTTCAAAAAAAGTAAATGAGCCCTCTAATTAATCGACTAGATCACCAGAAATTTACCCAGTTCTCAGAAACATGATAGGTTCTTTCGTTTTCGCGTAGCATGCTTCCAAAGATACATGTTAAGAAATTGCAATTTTTTTTGCTTCACCAAAGAGCCCATTTTCCGTAAAAAGTGATTTTTTTTCAAAAAAAAGTAAATGAGCCCTCTAATTAATCGACTAGATCACCAGAAATTTCCCCAGTTGTCAGAAACATGATAGGTTACTTAGTTTTTGCGTAGCATGACTCCAAAGATACATGTTAAGAAATTGCAATTTTTTTTTGCTTCACCAAAAAGCCCATTTTTCGGAAAAAGTGATTTTTTTCAAAAAAAGTAAATGACCCCTCTAATTAATCGACTAGATCACCAGAACCTTCCCGTGTTGTCAGAAACATGATAGGTTCCTTAGTTTTCGTGTAGCATGCCTCCAAAGATACATGTTAAGAAATTGCAATTTTTTTTGCTTCACCAAAAAGCCCATTTTCCGTAAAAAGTGATTTTTTTCAAAAACAGTAAATGACCCCTCTAATTAATTGACTAGATCACCAGAACCTTCCCCTGTTGTCAGAAACATTATAGGTTCCTTAGTTTTCGAGTAGCATGCCTCCAAAGATACATGTTTAGAAATTGCAAATTTTTTTTGCTTCACCAAAAAGCCCATTTTCCGTAAAAAGTGATATTTTTAAAAAAAAGTAAATGACCCCTCTAATTAATCGACTAGATCACCAGAACCTTTCTCAGTTGTCAGAAACATGATATGTTCCTTAGTTTTCTCGCAGCATGCCTCCAAAGATACATGTTTAGAAATTGCAATTTTTTTTGCTTCACCAAAAAGCCCATTTTCCGTAAAAAGTGATTTTTTTTCTAAAAAAGTAAATGACCCCTCTAATTAATTGACTAGATCACCAGAACCTTCCCCAGTTGTCAAAAACATGATAGGTTCCTTATTTTTCGAGTAGCATGCCTCCAAAGATACATGTTTAGAAATTGCAATTTTTTTTTTTGCTTCACCAAAAAGCCCATTTTCCGTAAAAAGTGATTTTTTTCAAAAAAAGTAAATGACCCCTCTAATTAATCGACTCGATCACCAGAACCTTATCCTGTTGTCAGAAACATGATAGGTTCCTTAGTTTTCGAGTAGCATGCCTCCAAAGATACATGTTTAGATATTGCAATTTTTTTTTGCTTCACCAAAAAGCCCATTTTCCGTAAAAAGTGATTTTTTTTCAAAAAAGTAAATGACCCCTCTAATTAATCGATAAGATCACCAGAACCTTCCCCAGTTCTCAGAAACATGATAGGTTCCTTCGTTTTCGCCTAGCCTGCCTCCAAAGATACATGTTTAGAAAATGCAATTTTTTTTTGCTTCACCAAAAAGCCCATTTTCCGTAAAAAGTGATTTTTTTCAAAAAAAGTAAATGACCCCTCTAATTAATCGGCTAGATCACCAGAACCTTCCCCAGTTGTCAGAAACATGATAGGTTCCGTCGTTTTCGCATAGCATACCTCCAAAGATACATGTTTAGAAATTGCAGGGTTTTTTTTGCTTCACCAAAAAGCCCATTTTCCGTAAAAAGTGATTTTTTTCAAAAACAGTAAATGACCCCTCTAATTAATCGACTAGATCACCAGAACCTTCCCCAGTTGTCAAAAACATGATAGGTTCCTTCGTTTTCGCGTAGCATGCCTCCAAAGATACATGTTAAGAAATTGCAATTTTTTTTTGCTTCACCAAAAAGCACATTTTCCGTAAAAAGTGATTTTTTTCAAAAAAAGTAAATGAGCCCTCTAATTAATCGACTAGATCACCAGAAATTTCCCCAGTTGTCAGAAACATGATAGGTTACTTAGTTTTTGCGTAGCATGCCTCCAAAGATACATGTTAAGAAATTGCAATTTTTTTTTGCTTCACCAAAAAGCACATTTTTCGGAAAAAGTGATTTTTTTCAAAAAAAGTAAATGACCCCTCTAATTAATCGACTAGATCACCAGAACCTTTCCCTGTTGTCAGAAATATGATAGGTTCCTTAGTTTTCGAGTAGCATGCCTCCAAAGATACATGTTTAGAAATTGCAATTTTTTTTGCTTCACCAAAAAGCCCATTTTCCGTAAAAAGTGATATTTTTCAGAAAAAGTAAAATGAGCCCTCTAATTAATCGACTAGATCACGAGAACCTTCCCCAGTCGTCAGAAACATAATAGGTTCCTTAGTTTTCGAATAGCATATCTCCAAAGATACATGTTTAGAAATTGCAGGGTTTTTTTTGCTTCACCAAAAAGCCCATTTTCTGTAAAAAGTAATTTTTTTCAAAAAAAGTAAATGAGCCCTCTAATTAATCGACTAGATCACCAGAAATTTCCCCAGTTGTCAGAAACATGATAGGTTACTTAGTTTTTGCGTAGCATGCCTCCAAAGATACATGTTAAGAAATTGCAATTTTTTTTTGCTTCACCAAAAAGCCCATTTTTCGGAAAAAGTGATTTTTTTCAAAAAAAGTAAATGACCCCTCTAATTAATCGACTAGATCACCAGAACCTTTCCCTGTTGTCAGAAATATGATAGGTTCCTTAGTTTTCGAGTAGCATGCCTCCAAAGATACATGTTTAGAAATTGCAATTTTTTTTGCTTCACCAAAAAGCCCATTTTCCGTAAAAAGTGATATTTTTCAGAAAAAGTAAAATGAGCCCTCTAATTAATCGACTAGATCACGAGAACCTTCCCCAGTCGTCAGAAACATGATAGGTTCCTTAGTTTTCGAATAGCATATCTCCAAAGATACATGTTTAGAAATTGCAGTTTTTTTTTTGCTTCACCAAAAAGCCCATTTTCCGTAAAAAGTAATTTTTTTCAAAAAAAGTAAATGAGCCCTCTAATTAATCGACTAGATCACCAGAAATTTACCCAGTTCTCAGAAACATGATAGGTTCTTTCGTTTTCGCGTAGCATGCTTCCAAAGATACATGTTAAGAAATTGCAATTTTTTTTGCTTCACCAAAGAGCCCATTTTCCGTAAAAAGTGATTTTTTTTCAAAAAAAAGTAAATGAGCCCTCTAATTAATCGACTAGATCACCAGAAATTTCCCCAGTTGTCAGAAACATGATAGGTTACTTAGTTTTTGCGTAGCATGCCTCCAAAGATACATGTTAAGAAATTGCAATTTTTTTTTGCTTCACCAAAAAGCCCATTTTTCGGAAAAAGTGATTTTTTTCAAAAAAAGTAAATGACCCCTCTAATTAATCGACTAGATCACCAGAACCTTTCCCTGTTGTCAGAAATATGATAGGTTCCTTAGTTTTCGAGTAGCATGCCTCCAAAGATACATGTTTAGAAATTGCAATTTTTTTTGCTTCACCAAAAAGCCCATTTTCCGTAAAAAGTGATATTTTTCAGAAAAAGTAAAATGAGCCCTCTAATTAATCGACTAGATCACGAGAACCTTCCCCAGTCGTCAGAAACATGATAGGTTCCTTAGTTTTCGAATAGCATATCTCCAAAGATACATGTTTAGAAATTGCAGTTTTTTTTTTGCTTCACCAAAAAGCCCATTTTCCGTAAAAAGTAATTTTTTTCAAAAAAAGTAAATGAGCCCTCTAATTAATCGACTAGATCACCAGAAATTTACCCAGTTCTCAGAAACATGATAGGTTCTTTCGTTTTCGCGTAGCATGCTTCCAAAGATACATGTTAAGAAATTGCAATTTTTTTTGCTTCACCAAAGAGCCCATTTTCCGTAAAAAGTGATTTTTTTTCAAAAAAAAGTAAATGAGCCCTCTAATTAATCGACTAGATCACCAGAAATTTCCCCAGTTGTCAGAAACATGATAGGTTACTTAGTTTTTGCGTAGCATGACTCCAAAGATACATGTTAAGAAATTGCAATTTTTTTTTGCTTCACCAAAAAGCCCATTTTTCGGAAAAAGTGATTTTTTTCAAAAAAAGTAAATGACCCCTCTAATTAATCGACTAGATCACCAGAACCTTCCCGTGTTGTCAGAAACATGATAGGTTCCTTAGTTTTCGTGTAGCATGCCTCCAAAGATACATGTTAAGAAATTGCAATTTTTTTTGCTTCACCAAAAAGCCCATTTTCCGTAAAAAGTGATTTTTTTCAAAAACAGTAAATGACCCCTCTAATTAATTGACTAGATCACCAGAACCTTCCCCTGTTGTCAGAAACATTATAGGTTCCTTAGTTTTCGAGTAGCATGCCTCCAAAGATACATGTTTAGAAATTGCAAATTTTTTTTGCTTCACCAAAAAGCCCATTTTCCGTAAAAAGTGATATTTTTAAAAAAAAGTAAATGACCCCTCTAATTAATCGACTAGATCACCAGAACCTTTCTCAGTTGTCAGAAACATGATATGTTCCTTAGTTTTCTCGCAGCATGCCTCCAAAGATACATGTTTAGAAATTGCAATTTTTTTTGCTTCACCAAAAAGCCCATTTTCCGTAAAAAGTGATTTTTTTTCTAAAAAAGTAAATGACCCCTCTAATTAATTGACTAGATCACCAGAACCTTCCCCAGTTGTCAAAAACATGATAGGTTCCTTATTTTTCGAGTAGCATGCCTCCAAAGATACATGTTTAGAAATTGCAATTTTTTTTTTTGCTTCACCAAAAAGCCCATTTTCCGTAAAAAGTGATTTTTTTTCAAAAAAAGTAAATGACCCCTCTAATTAATCGACTCGATCACCAGAACCTTATCCTGTTGTCAGAAACATGATAGGTTCCTTAGTTTTCGAGTAGCATGCCTCCAAAGATACATGTTTAGATATTGCAATTTTTTTTTGCTTCACCAAAAAGCCCATTTTCCGTAAAAAGTGATTTTTTTTCAAAAAAGTAAATGACCCCTCTAATTAATCGATAAGATCACCAGAACCTTCCCCAGTTCTCAGAAACATGATAGGTTCCTTCGTTTTCGCCTAGCCTGCCTCCAAAGATACATGTTTAGAAAATGCAATTTTTTTTTGCTTCACCAAAAAGCCCATTTTCCGTAAAAAGTGATTTTTTTCAAAAAAAGTAAATGACCCCTCTAATTAATCGGCTAGATCACCAGAACCTTCCCCAGTTGTCAGAAACATGATAGGTTCCGTCGTTTTCGCATAGCATACCTCCAAAGATACATGTTTAGAAATTGCAGGGTTTTTTTTGCTTCACCAAAAAGCCCATTTTCCGTAAAAAGTGATTTTTTTCAAAAACAGTAAATGACCCCTCTAATTAATCGACTAGATCACCAGAACCTTCCCCAGTTGTCAAAAACATGATAGGTTCCTTCGTTTTCGCGTAGCATGCCTCCAAAGATACATGTTAAGAAATTGCAATTTTTTTTTGCTTCACCAAAAAGCACATTTTCCGTAAAAAGTGATTTTTTTCAAAAAAAGTAAATGAGCCCTCTAATTAATCGACTAGATCACCAGAAATTTCCCCAGTTGTCAGAAACATGATAGGTTACTTAGTTTTTGCGTAGCATGCCTCCAAAGATACATGTTTAGAAATTGCAATTTTTTTTTGCTTCACCAAAGAGCCCATTTTCAGTAAAAAGTGATTTTTTTCAAAAAAAGTAAATGACCTCTCTAATTAATCGACTAGATCACCAGAACCTTCCCCAGTTGTCAGAAACATGATAGTTTCCTTAGTTTTCGTGTAGCATGCCTCCAAAGATACATGTTAAGAAATTGCAATTTTTTTTGCTTCACCAAAAAGCCCATTTTCCGTAAAAAGTGATTTTTTTCAAAAACAGTAAATGACCCCTCTAATTAATCGACTAGATCACCAGAACCTTCCCCTGTTGTCAGAAACATGATAGGTTCCTTAGTTTTCGAGTAGCATGCCTCCAAAGATACATGTTTAGAAATTGCAAATTTTTTTTGCTTCACCAAAAAGCCCATTTTCCGTAAAAAGTGATATTTTTCAAAAAAAGTAAATGACCCCTCTAATTAATTGACTAGATCACCAGAACCTTTCTCAGTTGTCAGAAACATGATATGTTCCTTAGTTTTCTCGCAGCATGCCTCCAAAGATACATGTTTAGAAATTGCAATTTTTTTTGCTTCACCAAAAAGCCCATTTTCCGTAAAAAGTGATTATTTTTCTAAAAAAGTAAATGACCCCTCTAATTAATTGACTAGATCACCAGAACCTTCCCCAGTTGTCAAAAACATGATAGGTTCCTTATTTTTCGAGTAGCATGCCTCCAAAGATACATGTTTAGAAATTGCAATTTTTTTTTTTTGCTTCACCAAAAAGCCCATTTTCCGTAAAAAGTGATTTTTTTCAAAAAAAGTAAATGACCCCTCTAATTAATCGACTCGATCACCAGAACCTTATCCTGTTGTCAGAAACATGATAGGTTCCTTAGTTTTCGAGTAGCATGCCTCCAAAGATACATGTTAAGAAATTGCAATTTTTTTTTGCTTCACCAAAAAGCCCATTTTCCGTAAAAAGTGATTTTTTTCAAAAAAAGTAAATGACCCCTCTAATTAATCGACTAGATCACCAGAACCTTCCCCAGTTCTCAGAAACATGATAGGTTCTTTTTTCGTTTTCGCGTAGCATGCCTCCAAAGATACATGTTAAGAAATTGCAATTTTTTTTGCTTCACCAAAAAGCCCATTTTCCGTAAAAAGTGATTTTTTTCAAAAAAAGTAAATGACCCATCTAATTAATCGACTAGATCACCAGAACCTTCCCCAGTTCTCAGAAACGTGATAGGTTCCTTCGTTTTCGCGTAGCATGCCTCCAAAGATACATGTTAAGAAATTGCAATTTTTTTTTGCTTCACCAAAAAGCCCATTTTCCGTAAAAAGTGATTTTTTTTCAAAAAAGTAAATGACCCCTCTAATTAATCGACAAGATCACCAGAACCTTCCCCAGTTCTCAGAAACATGATAGGTTCCTTCGTTTTCGCCTAGCCTGCCTCCAAAGATACATGTTTAGAAAATGCAATTTTTTTTTGCTTCACCAAAAAGCCCATTTTCCGTAAAAAGTGATTTTTTTCAAAAAAAGTAAATGACCCCTCTAATTAATCGGCTAGATCACCAGAACCTTCCCCAGTTGTCAGAAACATGATAGGTTCCTTAGTTTTCGCATAGCATACCTCCAAAGATACATGTTTAGAAATTGCAGGGTTTTTTTTTGCTTCACCAAAAAGCCCATTTTCCGTAAAAAGTGATTTTTTTCAAAAACAGTAAATGACCCCTCTAATTAATCGACTAGATCACCCGAACCTTCCCCAGTTGTCAGAAACATGATAGGTTCCTTAGTTTTCGAGTAGCATGCCTCCAAAGATACATGTTTAGAAATTGCAATTTTTTTTTTGCTTCACCAAAGAGCCCATTTTCCGTAAAAAGTGATTTTTTTCAAAAAAAGTAAATGAGCCCTCTAATTAATCGACTAGATCACCAGAAATTTCCCCAGTTGTCAGAAACATGATAGGTTACTTAGTTTTTGCGTAGCATGCCTCCAAAGATACATGTTAAGAAATTGCAATTTTTTTTTGCTTCACCAAAAAGCCCATTTTTCGGAAAAAGTGATTTTTTTCAAAAAAAGTAAATGACCCCTCTAATTAATCGACTAGATCACCAGAACCTTTCCCTGTTGTCAGAAATATGATAGGTTCCTTAGTTTTCGAGTAGCATGCCTCCAAAGATACATGTTTAGAAATTGCAATTTTTTTTGCTTCACCAAAAAGCCCATTTTCCGTAAAAAGTGATATTTTTCAGAAAAAGTAAAATGAGCCCTCTAATTAATCGACTAGATCACGAGAACCTTCCCCAGTCGTCAGAAACATGATAGGTTCCTTAGTTTTCGAATAGCATATCTCCAAAGATACATGTTTAGAAATTGCAATTTTTTTTTGCTTCACCAAAAAGCCCATTTTTCGGAAAAAGTGATTTTTTTCAAAAAAAGTAAATGACCCCTCTAATTAATCGACTAGATCACCAGAACCTTTCCCTGTTGTCAGAAACATGATAGGTTACTTAGTTTTCGAGTAGCATGCCTCCAAAGATACATGTTTAGAAATTGCAATTTTTTTTGCTTCACCAAAAAGCCCATTTTCCGTAAAAAGTGATTTTTTTTCAAAAAAGTAAATGACCCCTCTAATTAATCGATAAGATCACCAGAACCTTCCCCAGTTCTCAGAAACATGATAGGTTCCTTCGTTTTCGCCTAGCCTGCCTCCAAAGATACATGTTTAGAAAATGCAATTTTTTTTTGCTTCACCAAAAAGCCCATTTTCCGTAAAAAGTGATTTTTTTCAAAAAAAGTAAATGACCCCTCTAATTAATCGGCTAGATCACCAGAACCTTCCCCAGTTGTCAGAAACATGATAGGTTCCGTCGTTTTCGCATAGCATACCTCCAAAGATACATGTTTAGAAATTGCAGGGTTTTTTTTGCTTCACCAAAAAGCCCATTTTCCGTAAAAAGTGATTTTTTTCAAAAACAGTAAATGACCCCTCTAATTAATCGACTAGATCACCAGAACCTTCCCCAGTTGTCAAAAACATGATAGGTTCCTTCGTTTTCGCGTAGCATGCCTCCAAAGATACATGTTAAGAAATTGCAATTTTTTTTTGCTTCACCAAAAAGCACATTTTCCGTAAAAAGTGATTTTTTTCAAAAAAAGTAAATGAGCCCTCTAATTAATCGACTAGATCACCAGAAATTTCCCCAGTTGTCAGAAACATGATAGGTTACTTAGTTTTTGCGTAGCATGCCTCCAAAGATACATGTTTAGAAATTGCAATTTTTTTTTGCTTCACCAAAGAGCCCATTTTCAGTAAAAAGTGATTTTTTTCAAAAAAAGTAAATGACCTCTCTAATTAATCGACTAGATCACCAGAACCTTCCCCAGTTGTCAGAAACATGATAGTTTCCTTAGTTTTCGTGTAGCATGCCTCCAAAGATACATGTTAAGAAATTGCAATATTTTTTTGCTTCACCAAAAAGCCCATTTTCCGTAAAAAGTGATTTTTTTTCAAAAAAGTAAATGACCCCTCTAATTAATCGACAAGATCACCAGAACCTTCCCCAGTTCTCAGACACATGATAGGTTCCTTCGTTTTCGCCTAGCCTGCCTCCAAAGATACATGTTTAGAAAATGCAATTTTTTTTTGCTTCACCAAAAAGCCCATTTTCCGTAAAAAGTGATTTTTTTCAAAAAAAGTAAATGACCCCTCTAATTAATCGGCTAGATCACCAGAACCTTCCCCAGTTGTCAGAAACATGATAGGTTCCTTAGTTTTCGCATAGCATACCTCCAAAGATACATGTTTAGAAATTGCAGGGTTTTTTTTGCTTCACCAAAAAGCCCATTTTCCGTAAAAAGTGATTTTTTTCAAAAACAGTAAATGACCCCTCTAATTAATCGACTAGATCACCAGAACCTTCCCCAGTTGTCAAAAACATGATAGGTTCCTTCGTTTTCGCGTAGCATGCCTCCAAAGATACATGTTAAGAAATTGCAATTTTTTTTTGCTTCACCAAAAAGCCCATTTTCCGTAAAAAGTGATTTTTTTCAAAAAAAGTAAATGACCCCTCTAATCAATCGACTAGATCACCAGAACCTTTCCCTGTTGTCAGAAACATGATAGGTTCCTTAGTTTTCACATAGCATGCCTCCAAAGACACATGTTTAGAAACTGCAAAACATTTTTGATTCACCAAAGAGCCCATTTTCCGTAAAAAGTGATTTTTTTCAAAAAAAGTAAATGACCCCTCTAATTAATCGACTAGATCTTTAGAACCTTCCCCAGTCGTCAGAAACATGATAGGTTACTTAGTTTTCGAATAGCATACAACCAAAGATACATGTTTAGAAATTGCAAGGTTTTTTTGCTTCACCAAAAAGCCCATTTTCCGTAAAAAGTGATTTTTTTCAAAAAAAGTAAATGACCCCTCTAATCAATCGACTAGATCACCAGAACCTTTCCCTGTTGTCAGAAACATGATAGGTTCCTTAGTTTTCACATAGCATGCCTCCAAAGATACATGTTTAGAAACTGCAAAACATTTTTGCTTCACCAAGAGCCCATTTTACGTAAAAAGTGATTTTTTTCAAAAAAAGTAAATGACCCCTCTAATTAATCGACTAGATCACCAGAACCTTTCCCTGTTGTCAGAAATATGATAGGTTCCTTCATTTTCGCGTAGCATGCCTCCAAAGATACATGTTAAGAAATTGCAATTTTTTTTTGCTTCACCAAAAAGCCCATTTTCCGTAAAAAGTGATTTTTTTCAAAAAAAAGTAAATGACCCCTCTAATTAATCGACTAGATCTTTAGAACCTTCCCCAGTCGTCAGAAACATGATAGGTTACTTAGTTTTCGAATAGCATACAACCAAAGATACATGTTTAGAAATTGCAATTTTTTTTTACTTCAACAAAAAGCCCATTTTCCGTAAAAAGTGATTTTTTTCAAAAACAGTAAATGACCCCTCTAATTAATCGACTAGATCACCCGAAGCTTCCCCAGTTGTCAGAAACATGATAGGTTCCTTAGTTTTCGAGTAGCATGCCTCCAAAGATACATGTTTAGAAATTGCAATTTTTTTTTGCTTCACCAAATAGCCCATTTTCAGTAAAAAGATATATTTTTCAAAAAAAGTAAATGACCCCTCTAATTAATTGACTAGATCACCAGAACCTTCCCCAGTTGTCAAAAACATGATAGGTTCCTTAGTTTTCGAGTAGCATGCCTCCAAAGATACATGTTTAGAAATTGCAATTTTTTTTTTTGCTTCACCAAAAAGCCCATTTTCCGTAAAAAGTGATTTTTTTCAAAAAAAGTAAATGACCCCTCTAATTAATCGACTCGATCACCAGAACCTTATCCTGTTGTCAGAAACATGATAGGTTCCTTAGTTTTCGAGTAGCATGCCTCCAAAGATACATGTTTAGATATTGCAATTTTTTTTTGCTTCACCAAAAAGCCCATTTTCCGTAAAAAGTGATTTTTTTTCAAAAAAGTAAATGACCCCTCTAATTAATCGATAAGATCACCAGAACCTTCCCCAGTTCTCAGAAACATGATAGGTTCCTTCGTTTTCGCCTAGCCTGCCTCCAAAGATACATGTTTAGAAAATGCAATTTTTTTTTGCTTCACCAAAAAGCCCATTTTCCGTAAAAAGTGATTTTTTTCAAAAAAAGTAAATGACCCCTCTAATCAATCGACTAGATCACCAGAACCTTTCCCTGTTGTCAGAAACATGATAGGTTCCTTAGTTTTCACATAGCATGCCTCCAAAGGTACATGTTTAGAAACTGCAAAACATTTTTGCTTCACCAAGAGCCCATTTTACGTAAAAAGTGATTTTTTTCAAAAAAAGTAAATGACCCATCTAATTAAGCGACTAGATCACCAGAACCTTCCCCAGTTCTCAGAAACGTGATAGGTTCCTTCGTTTTCGCGTAGCATGCCTCCAAAGATACATGTTAAGAAATTGCAATTTTTTTTTGCTTCACCAAAAAGCCCATTTTCCGTAAAAAGTGATTTTTTTTCAAAAAAGTAAATGACCCCTCTAAATAATCGACAAGATCACCAGAGCCTTCCCCAGTTCTCAGAAACATGATAGGTTCCTTCGTTTTCGCCTAGCCTGCCTCCAAAGATACATGTTTAGAAAATGCAATTTTTTTTTGCTTCACCAAAAAGCCCATTTTCCGTAAAAAGTGATTTTTTTCAAAAAAAGTAAATGACCACTCTAATTAATCGACTAGAACACCAGAACCTTTCCCTGTTGTCAGAAATATGAGAGGTTCCTTAGTCTTCGGGTAACATGCCTCCAAAGATACATGTTTAGAAATTGAAATTTTTTTTTGCTTCACCAAAAAGCCCATTTTCCGTAAAAAGTGATTTTTTTCAAAAAAAGTAAATGACCCCTCTAATTAATTGGCTAGATCACCAGAACCTTCCCCAGTTGTCAGAAACATGATAGGTTCCTTAGTTTTCGCATAGCATACCTCCAAAGATACATGTTTAGAAATTGCAGGGTTTTTTTTGCTTCACCAAAAAGCCCATTTTCCGTAAAAAGTGATTTTTTTATAAAACAGTAAATGACCCCTCTAATTAATCGACTAGATCACCCGAACCTTCCCCAGTTGTCAGAAACATGATAGGTTCCTTAGTTTGCGAGTAGCATGCCTCCAAAGATACATGTTTAGAAATTGCAATTTTTTTTGCTTCCCCAAAGAGCCCATTTTCCGTAAAAAGTGATTTTTTTCAAAAAAAGTAAATGAGCCCTCTAATTAATCGACTAGATCACCAGAAATTTCCCCAGTTGTCAGAAACATGATAGGTTACTTAGTTTTTGCGTAGCATGCCTCCAAAGATACATGTTAAGAAATTGCAATTTTTTTTTGCTTCACCAAAAAGCCCATTTTTCGGAAAAAGTGATTTTTTTCAAAAAAAGTAAGTGACCCCTCTAATTAATCGACTAGATCACCAGAACCTTTCCCTGTTGTCAGAAATATGATAGGTTCCTTAGTTTTCGAGTAGCATGCCTCCAAAGATACATGTTTAGAAATTGCAATTTTTTTTGCTTCACCAAAAAGCCCATTTTCCGTAAAAAGTGATATTTTTCAGAAAAAGTAAAATGAGCCCTCTAATTAATCGACTAGATCACGAGAACTTTCCCCAGTCGTCAGAAACATGATAAGTTCCTTAGTTTTCGAATAGCATATCTCCAAAGATACATGTTTAGAAATTGCAGTTTTTTTTTTGCTTCACCAAAAAGCCCATTTTCCGTAAAAAGTAATTTTTTTCAAAAAAAGTAAATGAGACCTCTAATTAATCGACTAGATCAACCGAACCTTGACAAGTTGTCAAAAACATGATAGGTTCCTTAGTTTTTGCGTAGCATGCCTCCAAAGATACATGTTTAGAAACTGCAAAACATTTTTGCTTCACCAAAAAGCCCATTTTCCGTAAAAAGTGATTTTTTTAAAAAAAAGTAAATGACCCCTCTAATTAATCGACTAGAACACCAGAACCTTTCCCTGTTGTCAGAAATATGAGAGGTTCCTTAGTCTTCGGGTAACATGCCTCCAAAGATACATGTTTAGAAATTGAAATTTTTTTTTGCTTCACCAAAAAGCCCATTTTCCGTAAAAAGTGATTTTTTTCAAAAAAAGTAAATGACCCCTCTAATTAATCGGCTAGATCACCAGAACCTTCCCCAGTTGTCAGAAACATGATAGGTTCCTTAGTTTTCGCATAGCATACCTCCAAAGATACATGTTTAGAAATTGCAGGGTTTTTTTTGCTTCACCAAAAAGCCCATTTTCCGTAAAAAGTGATATTTTTCAGAAAAAGTAAAATAAGCCCTCTAATTAATCGACTAGATCACGAGAACCTTCCCCAGTCGTCAGAAACATGATAGGTTCCTTCGTTTTCGAATAGTATATCTCCAAAGATACATGTTTAGAAATTGCAGTTTTTTTTTTGCTTCACCAAAAAGCCCATTTTCTGTAAAAAGTAATTTTTTTCAAAAAAAGTAAATGAGCCCTCTAATTAATCGACTAGATCACCAGAAATTTCCCCAGTTGTCAGAAACATGATAGGTTACTTAGTTTTTGCGTAGCATGCCTCCAAAGATACATGTTTAGAAACAGCAAAACATTTTTGCTTCACCAAAGAGCCCATTTTCCGTAAAAAGTGATTTTTTTCAAAAAAAGTAAATGAGCCCTCTAATTAATCGACTAGATCACCAGAAATTTCCCCAGTTGTCAGAAACATGATAGGTTACTTAGTTTTTGCGTAGCATGCCTCCAAAGATACATGTTTAGAAACAGCAAAACATTTTTGCTTCACCAAAGAGCCCATTTTCCGTAAAAAGTGATTTTTTTCAAAAAAAGTAAATGACCCATCTAATTAATCGACTAGATCACCAGAACCTTCCCCAGTTCTCAGAAACGTGATAGGTTCCTTCGTTTTCGCGTAGCATGCCTCCAAAGATACATGTTAAGAAATTTCAATTTTTTTTTGCTTCACCAAAAAGCCCATTTTCCGTAAAAAGTGATTTTTTTCAAAAAAAGTAAATGACCCCTCTAATTAATCGACTCGATCACCAGAACCTTATCCTGTTGTCAGAAACATGATAGGTTCCTTAGTTTTCGAGTAGCATGCCTCCAAAGATACATGTTTAGAAATTGCAATTTTTTTTTGCTTCACCAAAAAGCCCATTTTCCGTAAAAAGTGATTTTTTTCAAAAAAAGTAAATGACCCCTCTAATTAATCGACTAGATCACCAGAAATTTCCCCAGTTCTCAGAAACATGATAGGTTCTTTCGTTTTCGCGTAGCATGCCTCCAAAGATACATGTTAAGAAATTGCAATTTTTTTTTGCTTCACCAAAGAGCCCATTTTCCGTAAAAAGTGATTTTTTTCAAAAAAAGTAAATGACCCCTCTAATTAATCAACTAGATCACCAGAACCTTAACCAGTTCTCAGAAACATGATAGGTTCCTTAGTTTTCACATAGCATGCCTCCAAAGATACATGTTTAGAAACTGCAAAACATTTTTGATTCACCAAAGAGCCCATTTTCCGTAAAAAGTGATTTTTTTTCAAAAAAAGTAAATGACCCCTCTAATTAATCGACTAGATCACCAGAACCTTGACAAGTTGTCAGAAACATGATAGGTTCCTTAGTTTTTGCGTAGCATGCCTCCAAAGATACATGTTTAGAAACTGCAAAACATTTTTGCTTCACCAAAAAGCCCATTTTCCGTAAAAAGTTATTTTTTTCAAAAAAAGTAAATGACCCCTCTAATTAATTGACTCGATCACCAGAACCTTCCCCAGTTGTCAAAAACATGATAGGTTCCTTATTTTTCGAGTAGCATGCCTCCAAAGATACATGTTTAGAAATTGCAATTTTTTTTTGCTTCACCAAAAAGCCCATTTTCCGTAAAAAGTTATTTTTTTCAAAAACAGTAAATGACCCCTCTAATTAATCGACTAGATCACCAGAACCTTCCCCAGTTGTCAGAAACATGATAGGTTCCTTCGTTTACGCGTAGCATGCCTCCAAAGATAAATGTTAAGAAATTGCAATTTTTTTTTGCTTCACCAAAAAGCCCATTTTCCGTAAAAATTGATTTTTTTCAAAAAAGTAAATTACCCCTCTAATTAATCGACTCGATCACCAGAACCTTCCTCAGTTGTCAGAAAAATGATAGGTTCCTTAGTTTTCACGTAGCATGCCTCCAAAGATACATGTTTAGAAATTGCAATTTTTTTTGCTTCACCAAAAAGCCCATTTTCCGTAAAAAGTGATTTTTTTCAAAAAAAGTAAATGTCCCCTCTAATTAATCGACTAGATCACCAGAACCTTTCCCTGTTGTCAGAAACATGATAGGTTCCTTAGTTTTCACATAGCATGCCTCCAAAGATACATGTTTAGAAACTGCAAAACATTTTTGATTCACCAAAGAGCCCATTTTCCGTAAAAAGTGATTTTTTCAAAAAAAGTAAATGACCCCTCTAATTAATCGACTATATCACCAGAACCTTGACAAGTTGTCAGAAACATGATAGGTTCCTTAGTTTTTGCGTAGCATGCCTCCAAAGATACATGTTTAGAAACTGCAAAACATTTTTGCTTCACCAAAGAGCCCATTTTCCGTAAAAAGTGATTTTTTTAAAAAAAAGTAAATGACCCCTCTAAGTAATCGACTAGATCACCAGAACCTTAACCAGTTCTCAGAAACATGATAGGTTCCTTAGTTTTCACATAGCATGCCTCCAAAGATACATGTTTAGAAACTGCAAAACATTTTTGATTCACCAAAGAGCCCATTTTCCGTAAAAAGTGATTTTTTTTCAAAAAAAGTAAATGACCCCTCTAATTAATCGACTAGATCACCAGAACCTTGACAAGTTGTCAGAAACATGATAGGTTCCTTCGTTTTCGCGTAGCATGCCTCCAAAGATAAATGTTAAGAAATTGCAATTTTTTTTCGCTTCACCAAAAAGCCCATTTTCCGTAAAAAGTGATTTTTTTAAAAAAAGTAAATGACCCCTCTAATTAATCGACTCGATCACCAGAACCTTCCTCAGTTGTCAGAAACATGATAGGTTCCTTCGTTTTCACGTAGCATGCCTCCAAAGATACATGTTTAGAAATTGCTATTTTTTTTTGCTTCACCAAAAAGCCCATTTTCCGTAAAAAGTGATTTTTTTCAAAAACAGTAAATGACCCCTCTAATTAATCGACAAGATCACCAGAACCTTCCCCAGTTGTCAGAAACATGATAGGTTCCTTCGTTTTCGCGTAGCATGCCTCCAAAGATAAATGTTAAGAAATTGCAATTTTTTTTCGCTTCACCAAAAAGCCCATTTTCCGTAAAAAGTGATTTTTTTCAAAAAAGTAAATGACCCCTCTAATTAATCGACTCGATCACCAGAACCTTCCTCAGTTGTGAGAAACATGATAGGTTCCTTGGTTTTCACGTAGTATGCCTCCAAAGATACATGTTTAGAAATTGCAAAACATTTTTGCTTCACCAAAAAGCCCATTTTCCGTAAAAAGTGATTTTTTTCAAAAAAAGTAAATGACCCCTCTAATTAATCGACTAGAACACCAGAACCTTTCCCTGTTGTCAGAAATATGAGAGGTTCCTTAGTCTTCGGGTAACATGCCTCCAAAGATACATGTTTAGAAATTGAAATTTTTTTTTGCTTCACCAAAAAGCCCATTTTCCGTAAAAAGTGATTTTTTTCAAAAAAAGTAAATGACCCCTCTAATTAATCGGCTAGATCACCAGAACCTTCCCCAGTTGTCAGAAACATGATAGGTTCCTTAGTTTTCGCATAGCATACCTCCAAAGATACATGTTTAGAAATTGCAGGGTTTTTTTTGCTTCACCAAAAAGCCCATTTTCCGTAAAAAGTGATATTTTTCAGAAAAAGTAAAATAAGCCCTCTAATTAATCGACTAGATCACGAGAACCTTCCCCAGTCGTCAGAAACATGATAGGTTCCTTCGTTTTCGAATAGCATATCTCCAAAGATACATGTTTAGAAATTGCAGTTTTTTTTTTGCTTCACCAAAAAGCCCATTTTCCGTAAAAAGTAATTTTTTTCAAAAAAAGTAAATGAGCCCTCTAATTAATCGACTAGATCACCAGAAATTTCCCCAGTTGTCAGAAACATGATAGGTTACTTAGTTTTTGCGTAGCATGCCTCCAAAGATACATGTTTAGAAACAGCAAAACATTTTTGCTTCACCAAAGAGCCCATTTTCCGTAAAAAGTGATTTTTTTCAAAAAAAGTAAATGAGCCCTCTAATTAATCGACTAGATCACCAGAAATTTCCCCAGTTGTCAGAAACATGATAGGTTACTTAGTTTTTGCGTAGCATGCCTCCAAAGATACATTTTTAGAAACAGCAAAACATTTTTGCTTCACCAAAGAGCCCATTTTCCGTAAAAAGTGATTTTTTTCAAAAAAAGTAAATGACCCATCTAATTAATCGACTAGATCACCAGAACCTTCCCCAGTTCTCAGAAACGTGATAGGTTCCTTCGTTTTCGCGTAGCATGCCTCCAAAGATACATGTTAAGAAATTTCAATTTTTTTTTGCTTCACCAAAAAGCCCATTTTCCGTAAAAAGTGATTTTTTTCAAAAAAAGTAAATGACCCCTCTAATTAATCGACTCGATCACCAGAACCTTATCCTGTTGTCAGAAACATGATAGGTTCCTTAGTTTTCGAGTAGCATGCCTCCAAAGATACATGTTTAGAAATTGCAATTTTTTTTTGCTTCACCAAAAAGCCCATTTTCCGTAAAAAGTGATTTTTTTCAAAAAAAGTAAATGACCCCTCTAATTAATCGACTAGATCACCAGAAATTTCCCCAGTTCTCAGAAACATGATAGGTTCTTTCGTTTTCGCGTAGCATGCCTCCAAAGATACATGTTAAGAAATTGCAATTTTTTTTTGCTTCACCAAAGAGCCCATTTTCCGTAAAAAGTGATTTTTTTCAAAAAAAGTAAATGACCCCTCTAATTAATCAACTAGATCACCAGAACCTTAACCAGTTCTCAGAAACATGATAGGTTCCTTAGTTTTCACATAGCATGCCTCCAAAGATACATGTTTAGAAACTGCAAAACATTTTTGATTCACCAAAGAGCCCATTTTCCGTAAAAAGTGATTTTTTTTCAAAAAAAGTAAATGACCCCTCTAATTAATCGACTAGATCACCAGAACCTTGACAAGTTGTCAGAAACATGATAGGTTCCTTAGTTTTTGCGTAGCATGCCTCCAAAGATACATGTTTAGAAACTGCAAAACATTTTTGCTTCACCAAAAAGCCCATTTTCCGTAAAAAGTTATTTTTTTCAAAAAAAGTAAATGACCCCTCTAATTAATTGACTCGATCACCAGAACCTTCCCCAGTTGTCAAAAACATGATAGGTTCCTTATTTTTCGAGTAGCATGCCTCCAAAGATACATGTTTAGAAATTGCAATTTTTTTTTGCTTCACCAAAAAGCCCATTTTCCGTAAAAAGTTATGTTTTTCAAAAAAAGTAAATGACCCCTCTAATTAATCGACTAGATCACCAGAACCTTTCCCTGTTGTCAGAAATATGATAGGTTCCCTAGTTTTCGAGTAGCATACCTCCAAAGATACATGTTTAGAAATAGCAATTTTTTTTTGCTTCACCAAAAAGCCCATTTTCCGTAAAAAGTGATTTTTTTCAAAAACAGTAAATGACCCCTCTAATTAATCGACTAGATCACCAGAACCTTCCCCAGTTGTCAGAAACATGATAGGTTCCTTCGTTTACGCGTAGCATGCCTCCAAAGATAAATGTTAAGAAATTGCAATTTTTTTTTGCTTCACCAAAAAGCCCATTTTCCGTAAAAATTGATTTTTTTCAAAAAAGTAAATTACCCTCTAATTAATCGACTCGATCACCAGAACCTTCCTCAGTTGTCAGAAAAATGATAGGTTCCTTAGTTTTCACGTAGCATGCCTCCAAAGATACATGTTTAGAAATTGCAATTTTTTTTGCTTCACCAAAAAGCCCATTTTCCGTAAAAAGTGATTTTTTTCAAAAAAAGTAAATGTCCCCTCTAATTAATCGACTAGATCACCAGAACCTTTCCCTGTTGTCAGAAACATGATAGGTTCCTTAGTTTTCACATAGCATGCCTCCAAAGATACATGTTTAGAAACTGCAAAACATTTTTGATTCACCAAAGAGCCCATTTTCCGTAAAAAGTGATTTTTTCAAAAAAAGTAAATGACCCCTCTAATTAATCGACTATATCACCAGAACCTTGACAAGTTGTCAGAAACATGATAGGTTCCTTAGTTTTTGCGTAGCATGCCTCCAAAGATACATGTTTAGAAACTGCAAAACATTTTTGCTTCACCAAAGAGCCCATTTTCCGTAAAAAGTGATTTTTTTCAAAAAAAGTAAATGACCCCTCTAAGTAATCGACTAGATCACCAGAACCTTAACCAGTTCTCAGAAACATGAGAGGTTCCTTAGTTTTCACATAGCATGCCTCCAAAGATACATGTTTAGAAACTGCAAAACATTTTTGATTCACCAAAGAGCCCATTTTCCGTAAAAAGTGATTTTTTTTCAAAAAAAGTAATTGACCCCTCTAATTAATCGACTAGATCACCAGAACCTTGACAAGTTGTCAGAAACATGATACGTTCCTTCGTTTTCGCGTAGCATGCCTCCAAAGATAAATGTTAAGAAATTGCAATTTTTTTTCGCTTCACCAAAAAGCCCATTTTCCGTAAAAAGTGATTTTTTAAAAAAAAGTAAATTACCCCTCTAATTAATCGACTCGATCACCAGAACCTTCCTCAGTTGTCAGAAACATGATAGGTTCCTTCGTTTTCACGTAGCATGCCTCCAAAGATACATGTTTAGAAATTGCTATTTTTTTTTGCTTCACCAAAAAGCCCATTTTCCGTAAAAAGTGATTTTTTTCAAAAACAGTAAATGACCCCTCTAATTAATCGACAAGATCACCAGAACCTTCCCCAGTTGTCAGAAACATGATAGGTTCCTTCGTTTTCGCGTAGCATGCCTCCAAAGATAAATGTTAAGAAATTGCAATTTTTTTTCGCTTCACCAAAAAGCCCATTTTCCGTAAAAAGTGATTTTTTTCAAAAAAGTAAATGACCCCTCTAATTAATCGACTCGATCACCAGAACCTTCCTCAGTTGTGAGAAACATGATAGGTTCCTTGGTTTTCACGTAGTATGCCTCCAAAGATACATGTTTAGAAATTGCAATTTTTTTTGCTTCACCAAAAAGCCCATTTTCCGTAAAAAGTGATTTTTTTCAAAAAAAAGTAAATGACCCCTCTAATTAATCGACTAGATCACCAGAACCTTTCCCTGTTGTCAGAAACATGATAGGTTCCTTAGTTTTCACATAGCATGCCTCCAAAGATACATGTTTAGAAACTGCAAAACATTTTTGATTCACCAAAGAGCCCATTTTCCGTAAAAAGTGATTTTTTTCAAAAAAAGTAAATGACCCCTCTAATTAATCGATTAGATCAACCGAACCTTGACAAGTTGTCAGAAACATGATGGGCTCCTTAGTTTTTGCGTAGCATGCCTCCAAAGATACATGTTTAGAAACTGCAAAACATTTTTGCTTCACCAAAGAGCCCATTTTCCGTAAAAAGTGATTTTTTTCCAAAAAATTAAATGACCCCTCTAATTAATCGACTAGATCACCAGAACCTTCCCCAGTTCTCAGAAACATGATAGTTTCCTTAGTTTTCGTGTAGCCTGCCTCCAAAGATACATGTTAAGAAATTGCAATTTTTTTTTTGATTCACCAAAAAGCCCATTTTCCGTAAAAAGTGATTTTTTTCAAAAAAATTAAATGACCCCTCTAATTAATCGACTAGATCACCAGAACCTTCCCCAGTTCTCAGAAACATGATAGTTTCCTTAGTTTTCGTGTAGCCTGCCTCCAAAGATACATGTTAAGAAATTGCAATTTTTTTTGCTTCACCAAAAAGCCCATTTTCCGTAAAAAGTGATTTTTTTCAAAAAAAAGTAAATGACCCCTCTAATTAATCGACTAGATCACCAGAACCTTTCCCTGTTGTCAGAAACATGATAGGTTCCTTAGTTTTCACATAGCATGCCTCCAAAGATACATGTTTAGAAACTGCAAAACATTTTTGCTTCACCAAAAAGCCCATTTTCCGTAAAAAGTGATTTTTTTCAAAAAAAGTAAATGACCCCTCTAATTAATCGACTAGAACACCAGAACCTTTCCCTGTTGTCAGAAATATGAGAGGTTCCTTAGTCTTCGGGTAACATGCCTCCAAAGATACATGTTTAGAAATTGCAGGGTTTTTTTTGCTTCACCAAAAAGCCCATTTTCCGTAAAAAGTGATATTTTTCAGAAAAAGTAAAATAAGCCCTCTAATTAATCGACTAGATCACGAGAACCTTCCCCAGTCGTCAGAAACATGATAGGTTCCTTCGTTTTCGAATAGCATATCTCCAAAGATACATGTTTAGAAATTGCAGTTTTTTTTTTGCTTCACCAAAAAGCCCATTTTCCGTAAAAAGTAATTTTTTTCAAAAAAAGTAAATGAGCCCTCTAATTAATCGACTAGATCACCAGAAATTTCCCCAGTTGTCAGAAACATGATAGGTTACTTAGTTTTTGCGTAGCATGCCTCCAAAGATACATGTTTAGAAACAGCAAAACATTTTTGCTTCACCAAAGAGCCCATTTTCCGTAAAAAGTGATTTTTTTCAAAAAAAGTAAATGAGCCCTCTAATTAATCGACTAGATCACCAGAAATTTCCCCAGTTGTCAGAAACATGATAGGTTACTTAGTTTTTGCGTAGCATGCCTCCAAAGATACATGTTTAGAAACAGCAAAACATTTTTGCTTCACCAAAGAGCCCATTTTCCGTAAAAAGTGATTTTTTTCAAAAAAAGTAAATGACCCATCTAATTAATCGACTAGATCACCAGAACCTTCCCCAGTTCTCAGAAACGTGATAGGTTCCTTCGTTTTCGCGTAGCATGCCTCCAAAGATACATGTTAAGAAATTTCAATTTTTTTTTGCTTCACCAAAAAGCCCATTTTCCGTAAAAAGTGATTTTTTTCAAAAAAAGTAAATGACCCCTCTAATTAATCGACTCGATCACCAGAACCTTATCCTGTTGTCAGAAACATGATAGGTTCCTTAGTTTTCGAGTAGCATGCCTCCAAAGATACATGTTTAGAAATTGCAATTTTTTTTTGCTTCACCAAAAAGCCCATTTTCCGTAAAAAGTGATTTTTTTCAAAAAAAGTAAATGACCCCTCTAATTAATCGACTAGATCACCAGAAATTTCCCCAGTTCTCAGAAACATGATAGGTTCTTTCGTTTTCGCGTAGCATGCCTCCAAAGATACATGTTAAGAAATTGCAATTTTTTTTTGCTTCACCAAAGAGCCCATTTTCCGTAAAAAGTGATTTTTTTCAAAAAAAGTAAATGACCCCTCTAATTAATCAACTAGATCACCAGAACCTTAACCAGTTCTCAGAAACATGATAGGTTCCTTAGTTTTCACATAGCATGCCTCCAAAGATACATGTTTAGAAACTGCAAAACATTTTTGATTCACCAAAGAGCCCATTTTCCGTAAAAAGTGATTTTTTTTCAAAAAAAGTAAATGACCCCTCTAATTAATCGACTAGATCACCAGAACCTTGACAAGTTGTCAGAAACATGATAGGTTCCTTAGTTTTTGCGTAGCATGCCTCCAAAGATACATGTTTAGAAACTGCAAAACATTTTTGCTTCACCAAAAAGCCCATTTTCCGTAAAAAGTTATTTTTTTCAAAAAAAGTAAATGACCCCTCTAATTAATTGACTCGATCACCAGAACCTTCCCCAGTTGTCAAAAACATGATAGGTTCCTTATTTTTCGAGTAGCATGCCTCCAAAGATACATGTTTAGAAATTGCAATTTTTTTTTGCTTCACCAAAAAGCCCATTTTCCGTAAAAAGTTATGTTTTTCAAAAAAAGTAAATGACCCCTCTAATTAATCGACTAGATCACCAGAACCTTTCCCTGTTGTCAGAAATATGATAGGTTCCCTAGTTTTCGAGTAGCATACCTCCAAAGATACATGTTTAGAAATAGCAATTTTTTTTTGCTTCACCAAAAAGCCCATTTTCCGTAAAAAGTGATTTTTTTCAAAAACAGTAAATGACCCCTCTAATTAATCGACTAGATCACCAGAACCTTCCCCAGTTGTCAGAAACATGATAGGTTCCTTCGTTTACGCGTAGCATGCCTCCAAAGATAAATGTTAAGAAATTGCAATTTTTTTTTGCTTCACCAAAAAGCCCATTTTCCGTAAAAATTGATTTTTTTCAAAAAAGTAAATTACCCCTCTAATTAATCGACTCGATCACCAGAACCTTCCTCAGTTGTCAGAAAAATGATAGGTTCCTTAGTTTTCACGTAGCATGCCTCCAAAGATACATGTTTAGAAATTGCAATTTTTTTTGCTTCACCAAAAAGCCCATTTTCCGTAAAAAGTGATTTTTTTCAAAAAAAGTAAATGTCCCCTCTAATTAATCGACTAGATCACCAGAACCTTTCCCTGTTGTCAGAAACATGATAGGTTCCTTAGTTTTCACATAGCATGCCTCCAAAGATACATGTTTAGAAACTGCAAAACATTTTTGATTCACCAAAGAGCCCATTTTCCGTAAAAAGTGATTTTTTCAAAAAAAGTAAATGACCCCTCTAATTAATCGACTATATCACCAGAACCTTGACAAGTTGTCAGAAACATGATAGGTTCCTTAGTTTTTGCGTAGCATGCCTCCAAAGATACATGTTTAGAAACTGCAAAACATTTTTGCTTCACCAAAGAGCCCATTTTCCGTAAAAAGTGATTTTTTTCAAAAAAAGTAAATGACCCCTATAAGTAATCGACTAGATCACCAGAACCTTAACCAGTTCTCAGAAACATGATAGGTTCCTTAGTTTTCACATAGCATGCCTCCAAAGATACATGTTTAGAAACTGCAAAACATTTTTGATTCACCAAAGAGCCCATTTTCCGTAAAAAGTGATTTTTTTTCAAAAAAAGTAAATGACCCCTCTAATTAATCGACTAGATCACCAGAACCTTGACAAGTTGTCAGAAACATGATACGTTCCTTCGTTTTCGCGTAGCATGCCTCCAAAGATAAATGTTAAGAAATTGCAATTTTTTTTCGCTTCACCAAAAAGCCCATTTTCCGTAAAAAGTGATTTTTTAAAAAAAAGTAAATGACCCCTCTAATTAATCGACTCGATCACCAGAACCTTCCTCAGTTGTCAGAAACATGATAGGTTCCTTCGTTTTCACGTAGCATGCCTCCAAAGATACATGTTTAGAAATTGCTATTTTTTTTTGCTTCACCAAAAAGCCCATTTTCCGTAAAAAGTGATTTTTTTCAAAAACAGTAAATGACCCCTCTAATTAATCGACAAGATCACCAGAACCTTCCCCAGTTGTCAGAAACATGATAGGTTCCTTCGTTTTCGCGTAGCATGCCTCCAAAGATAAATGTTAAGAAATTGCAATTTTTTTTCACTTCACCAAAAAGCCCATTTTCCGTAAAAAGTGATTTTTTTCAAAAAAGTAAATGACCCCTCTAATTAATCGACTCGATCACCAGAACCTTCCTCAGTTGTGAGAAACATGATAGGTTCCTTGGTTTTCACGTAGTATGCCTCCAAAGATACATGTTTAGAAATTGCAATTTTTTTTGCTTCACCAAAAAGCCCATTTTCCGTAAAAAGTGATTTTTTTCAAAAAAAAGTAAATGACCCCTCTAATTAATCGACTAGATCACCAGAACCTTTCCCTGTTGTCAGAAACATGATAGGTTCCTTAGTTTTCACATAGCATGCCTCCAAAGATACATGTTTAGAAACTGCAAAACATTTTTGATTCACCAAAGAGCCCATTTTCCGTAAAAAGTGATTTTTTTCAAAAAAAGTAAATGACCCCTCTAATTAATCGATTAGATCAACCGAACCTTGACAAGTTGTCAGAAACATGATGGGCTCCTTAGTTTTTGCGTAGCATGCCTCCAAAGATACATGTTTAGAAACTGCAAAACATTTTTGCTTCACCAAAGAGCCCATTTTCCGTAAAAAGTGATTTTTTTCCAAAAAATTAAATGACCCCTCTAATTAATCGACTAGATCACCAGAACCTTCCCCAGTTCTCAGAAACATGATAGTTTCCTTAGTTTTCGTGTAGCCTGCCTCCAAAGATACATGTTAAGAAATTGCAATTTTTTTTTTGATTCACCAAAAAGCCCATTTTCCGTAAAAAGTGATTTTTTTCAAAAAAAGTAAATGACCCCTCTAATTAATCGACTTGATCACCAGAACCTTCCCCAGTTGTCAGAAACATGATAGTTTCCTTAGTTTTCGTGTAGCCTGCCTCCAAAGATACATGTTAAGAAATTGCAATTTTTTTTGCTTCACCAAAAAGCCAATTTTTCGTAAAAAGTGATTTTTTTCAAAAAAAGTAAATGACCCCTCTAATTAATCGACTAGATCACCAGAACCTTTCCCTGTTGTCAGAAATATGATAGTTTCCTTAGTTTTTGCGTAGCATGCCTCCAAAGATACATGTTTAGAAACTGCAAAACATTTTTGCTTCACCAAAGAGCCCATTTTCCGTAAAAAGTGATTTTTTTCAAAAAAAGTAAATGACCCCTCTAATTAATCGGCTAGATCACCAGAACCTTCCATAGTTGTCAGAAACATGATAGGTTCCTTAATTTTCGTGTAGCCTGCATCCAAAGATACATGTTAAGAAATTGCAATTTTTTTTTGCTTCACCAAAGAGCCCATTTTCCGTAAAAAGTGATTTTTTTCAAAAAAAGTAAATGACCCCTCTAATTAATCGACTAGATCACCAGAACCTTCCCGTGTTGTCAGAAACATGATAAGTTCCTTAGTTTTCGAATAGCATATCTCCAAAGATACATGTTTAGAAATTGCAGTTTTTTTTTTGCTTCACCAAAAAGCCCATTTTCCGTAAAAAGTAATTTTTTTCAAAAAAAGTAAATGAGACCTCTAATTAATCGACTAGATCAACCGAACCTTGACAAGTTGTCAAAAACATGATAGGTTCCTTAGTTTTTGCGTAGCATGCCTCCAAAGATACATGTTTAGAAACTGCAAAACATTTTTGCTTCACCAAAAAGCCCATTTTCCGTAAAAAGTGATTTTTTTAAAAAAAAGTAAATGACCCCTCTAATTAATCGACTAGAACACCAGAACCTTTCCCTGTTGTCAGAAATATGAGAGGTTCCTTAGTCTTCGGGTAACATGCCTCCAAAGATACATGTTTAGAAATTGAAATTTTTTTTTGCTTCACCAAAAAGCCCATTTTCCGTAAAAAGTGATTTTTTTCAAAAAAAGTAAATGACCAATCTAATTAATCGGCTAGATCACCAGAACCTTCCCCAGTTGTCAGAAACATGATAGGTTCCTTAGTTTTCGCATAGCATACCTCCAAAGATACATGTTTAGAAATTGCAGGGTTTTTTTTGCTTCACCAAAAAGCCCATTTTCCGTAAAAAGTGATATTTTTCAGAAAAAGTAAAATAAGCCCTCTAATTAATCGACTAGATCACGAGAACCTTCCCCAGTCGTCAGAAACATGATAGGTTCCTTCGTTTTCGAATAGTATATCTCCAAAGATACATGTTTAGAAATTGCAGTTTTTTTTTTGCTTCACCAAAAAGCACATTTTCTGTAAAAAGTAATTTTTTTCAAAAAAAGTAAATGAGCCCTCTAATTAATCGACTAGATCACCAGAAATTTCCCCAGTTGTCAGAAACATGATAGGTTACTTAGTTTTTGCGTAGCATGCCTCCAAAGATACATGTTTAGAAACAGCAAAACATTTTTGCTTCACCAAAGAGCCCATTTTCCGTAAAAAGTGATTTTTTTCAAAAAAAGTAAATGAGCCCTCTAATTAATCGACTAGATCACCAGAAATTTCCCCAGTTGTCAGAAACATGATAGGTTACTTAGTTTTTGCGTAGCATGCCTCCAAAGATACATGTTTAGAAACAGCAAAACATTTTTGCTTCACCAAAGAGCCCATTTTCCGTAAAAAGTGATTTTTTTCAAAAAAAGTAAATGACCCATCTAATTAATCGACTAGATCACCAGAACCTTCCCCAGTTCTCAGAAACGTGATAGGTTCCTTCGTTTTCGCGTAGCATGCCTCCAAAGATACATGTTAAGAAATTTCAATTTTTTTTTGCTTCACCAAAAAGCCCATTTTCCGTAAAAAGTGATTTTTTTCAAAAAAAGTAAATGACCCCTCTAATTAATCGACTCGATCACCAGAACCTTATCCTGTTGTCAGAAACATGATAGGTTCCTTAGTTTTCGAGTAGCATGCCTCCAAAGATACATGTTTAGAAATTGCAATTTTTTTTTGCTTCACCAAAAAGCCCATTTTCCGTAAAAAGTGATTTTTTTCAAAAAAAGTAAATGACCCCTCTAATTAATCGACTAGATCACCAGAAATTTCCCCAGTTCTCAGAAACATGATAGGTTCTTTCGTTTTCGCGTAGCATGCCTCCAAAGATACATGTTAAGAAATTGCAATTTTTTTTTGCTTCACCAAAGAGCCCATTTTCCGTAAAAAGTGATTTTTTTCAAAAAAAGTAAATGACCCCTCTAATTAATCAACTAGATCACCAGAACCTTAACCAGTTCTCAGAAACATGATAGGTTCCTTAGTTTTCACATAGCATGCCTCCAAAGATACATGTTTAGAAACTGCAAAACATTTTTGATTCACCAAAGAGCCCATTTTCCGTAAAAAGTGATTTTTTTTCAAAAAAAGTAAATGACCCCTCTAATTAATCGACTAGATCACCAGAACCTTGACAAGTTGTCAGAAACATGATAGGTTCCTTAGTTTTTGCGTAGCATGCCTCCAAAGATACATGTTTAGAAACTGCAAAACATTTTTGCTTCACCAAAAAGCCCATTTTCCGTAAAAAGTTATTTTTTTCAAAAAAAGTAAATGACCCCTCTAATTAATTGACTCGATCACCAGAACCTTCCCCAGTTGTCAAAAACATGATAGGTTCCTTATTTTTCGAGTAGCATGCCTCCAAAGATACATGTTTAGAAATTGCAATTTTTTTTTGCTTCACCAAAAAGCCCATTTTCCGTAAAAAGTTATTTTTTTCAAAAACAGTAAATGACCCCTCTAATTAATCGACTAGATCACCAGAACCTTCCCCAGTTGTCAGAAACATGATAGGTTCCTTCGTTTACGCGTAGCATGCCTCCAAAGATAAATGTTAAGAAATTGCAATTTTTTTTTGCTTCACCAAAAAGCCCATTTTCCGTAAAAATTGATTTTTTTCAAAAAAGTAAATTACCCCTCTAATTAATCGACTCGATCACCAGAACCTTCCTCAGTTGTCAGAAAAATGATAGGTTCCTTAGTTTTCACGTAGCATGCCTCCAAAGATACATGTTTAGAAATTGCAATTTTTTTTGCTTCACCAAAAAGCCCATTTTCCGTAAAAAGTGATTTTTTTCAAAAAAAGTAAATGTCCCCTCTAATTAATCGACTAGATCACCAGAACCTTTCCCTGTTGTCAGAAACATGATAGGTTCCTTAGTTTTCACATAGCATGCCTCCAAAGATACATGTTTAGAAACTGCAAAACATTTTTGATTCACCAAAGAGCCCATTTTCCGTAAAAAGTGATTTTTTCAAAAAAAGTAAATGACCCCTCTAATTAATCGACTATATCACCAGAACCTTGACAAGTTGTCAGAAACATGATAGGTTCCTTAGTTTTTGCGTAGCATGCCTCCAAAGATACATGTTTAGAAACTGCAAAACATTTTTGCTTCACCAAAGAGCCCATTTTCCGTAAAAAGTGATTTTTTTAAAAAAAAGTAAATGACCCCTCTAAGTAATCGACTAGATCACCAGAACCTTAACCAGTTCTCAGAAACATGATAGGTTCCTTAGTTTTCACATAGCATGCCTCCAAAGATACATGTTTAGAAACTGCAAAACATTTTTGATTCACCAAAGAGCCCATTTTCCGTAAAAAGTGATTTTTTTTCAAAAAAAGTAAATGACCCCTCTAATTAATCGACTAGATCACCAGAACCTTGACAAGTTGTCAGAAACATGATAGGTTCCTTCGTTTTCGCGTAGCATGCCTCCAAAGATAAATGTTAAGAAATTGCAATTTTTTTTCGCTTCACCAAAAAGCCCATTTTCCGTAAAAAGTGATTTTTTTAAAAAAAGTAAATGACCCCTCTAATTAATCGACTCGATCACCAGAACCTTCCTCAGTTGTCAGAAACATGATAGGTTCCTTCGTTTTCACGTAGCATGCCTCCAAAGATACATGTTTAGAAATTGCTATTTTTTTTTGCTTCACCAAAAAGCCCATTTTCCGTAAAAAGTGATTTTTTTCAAAAACAGTAAATGACCCCTCTAATTAATCGACAAGATCACCAGAACCTTCCCCAGTTGTCAGAAACATGATAGGTTCCTTCGTTTTCGCGTAGCATGCCTCCAAAGATAAATGTTAAGAAATTGCAATTTTTTTTCGCTTCACCAAAAAGCCCATTTTCCATAAAAAGTGATTTTTTTCAAAAAAGTAAATGACCCCTCTAATTAATCGACTCGATCACCAGAACCTTCCTCAGTTGTGAGAAACATGATAGGTTCCTTGGTTTTCACGTAGTATGCCTCCAAAGATACATGTTTAGAAATTGCAAAACATTTTTGCTTCACCAAAAAGCCCATTTTCCGTAAAAAGTGATTTTTTTCAAAAAAAGTAAATGACCCCTCTAATTAATCGACTAGAACACCAGAACCTTTCCCTGTTGTCAGAAATATGAGAGGTTCCTTAGTCTTCGGGTAACATGCCTCCAAAGATACATGTTTAGAAATTGAAATTTTTTTTTGCTTCACCAAAAAGCCCATTTTCCGTAAAAAGTGATTTTTTTCAAAAAAAGTAAATGACCCCTCTAATTAATCGGCTAGATCACCAGAACCTTCCCCAGTTGTCAGAAACATGATAGGTTCCTTAGTTTTCGCATAGCATACCTCCAAAGATACATGTTTAGAAATTGCAGGGTTTTTTTTGCTTCACCAAAAAGCCCATTTTCCGTAAAAAGTGATATTTTTCAGAAAAAGTAAAATAAGCCCTCTAATTAATCGACTAGATCACGAGAACCTTCCCCAGTCGTCAGAAACATGATAGGTTCCTTCGTTTTCGAATAGCATATCTCCAAAGATACATGTTTAGAAATTGCAGTTTTTTTTTTGCTTCACCAAAAAGCCCATTTTCCGTAAAAAGTAATTTTTTTCAAAAAAAGTAAATGAGCCCTCTAATTAATCGACTAGATCACCAGAAATTTCCCCAGTTGTCAGAAACATGATAGGTTACTTAGTTTTTGCGTAGCATGCCTCCAAAGATACATGTTTAGAAACAGCAAAACATTTTTGCTTCACCAAAGAGCCCATTTTCCGTAAAAAGTGATTTTTTTCAAAAAAAGTAAATGAGCCCTCTAATTAATCGACTAGATCACCAGAAATTTCCCCAGTTGTCAGAAACATGATAGGTTACTTAGTTTTTGCGTAGCATGCCTCCAAAGATACATTTTTAGAAACAGCAAAACATTTTTGCTTCACCAAAGAGCCCATTTTCCGTAAAAAGTGATTTTTTTCAAAAAAAGTAAATGACCCATCTAATTAATCGACTAGATCACCAGAACCTTCCCCAGTTCTCAGAAACGTGATAGGTTCCTTCGTTTTCGCGTAGCATGCCTCCAAAGATACATGTTAAGAAATTTCAATTTTTTTTTGCTTCACCAAAAAGCCCATTTTCCGTAAAAAGTGATTTTTTTCAAAAAAAGTAAATGACCCCTCTAATTAATCGACTCGATCACCAGAACCTTATCCTGTTGTCAGAAACATGATAGGTTCCTTAGTTTTCGAGTAGCATGCCTCCAAAGATACATGTTTAGAAATTGCAATTTTTTTTTGCTTCACCAAAAAGCCCATTTTCCGTAAAAAGTGATTTTTTTCAAAAAAAGTAAATGACCCCTCTAATTAATCGACTAGATCACCAGAAATTTCCCCAGTTCTCAGAAACATGATAGGTTCTTTCGTTTTCGCGTAGCATGCCTCCAAAGATACATGTTAAGAAATTGCAATTTTTTTTTGCTTCACCAAAGAGCCCATTTTCCGTAAAAAGTGATTTTTTTCAAAAAAAGTAAATGACCCCTCTAATTAATCAACTAGATCACCAGAACCTTAACCAGTTCTCAGAAACATGATAGGTTCCTTAGTTTTCACATAGCATGCCTCCAAAGATACATGTTTAGAAACTGCAAAACATTTTTGATTCACCAAAGAGCCCATTTTCCGTAAAAAGTGATTTTTTTTCAAAAAAAGTAAATGACCCCTCTAATTAATCGACTAGATCACCAGAACCTTGACAAGTTGTCAGAAACATGATAGGTTCCTTAGTTTTTGCGTAGCATGCCTCCAAAGATACATGTTTAGAAACTGCAAAACATTTTTGCTTCACCAAAAAGCCCATTTTCCGTAAAAAGTTATTTTTTTCAAAAAAAGTAAATGACCCCTCTAATTAATTGACTCGATCACCAGAACCTTCCCCAGTTGTCAAAAACATGATAGGTTCCTTATTTTTCGAGTAGCATGCCTCCAAAGATACATGTTTAGAAATTGCAATTTTTTTTTGCTTCACCAAAAAGCCCATTTTCCGTAAAAAGTTATGTTTTTCAAAAAAAGTAAATGACCCCTCTAATTAATCGACTAGATCACCAGAACCTTTCCCTGTTGTCAGAAATATGATAGGTTCCCTAGTTTTCGAGTAGCATACCTCCAAAGATACATGTTTAGAAATAGCAATTTTTTTTTGCTTCACCAAAAAGCCCATTTTCCGTAAAAAGTGATTTTTTTCAAAAACAGTAAATGACCCCTCTAATTAATCGACTAGATCACCAGAACCTTCCCCAGTTGTCAGAAACATGATAGGTTCCTTCGTTTACGCGTAGCATGCCTCCAAAGATAAATGTTAAGAAATTGCAATTTTTTTTTGCTTCACCAAAAAGCCCATTTTCCGTAAAAATTGATTTTTTTCAAAAAAGTAAATTACCCTCTAATTAATCGACTCGATCACCAGAACCTTCCTCAGTTGTCAGAAAAATGATAGGTTCCTTAGTTTTCACGTAGCATGCCTCCAAAGATACATGTTTAGAAATTGCAATTTTTTTTGCTTCACCAAAAAGCCCATTTTCCGTAAAAAGTGATTTTTTTCAAAAAAAGTAAATGTCCCCTCTAATTAATCGACTAGATCACCAGAACCTTTCCCTGTTGTCAGAAACATGATAGGTTCCTTAGTTTTCACATAGCATGCCTCCAAAGATACATGTTTAGAAACTGCAAAACATTTTTGATTCACCAAAGAGCCCATTTTCCGTAAAAAGTGATTTTTTCAAAAAAAGTAAATGACCCCTCTAATTAATCGACTATATCACCAGAACCTTGACAAGTTGTCAGAAACATGATAGGTTCCTTAGTTTTTGCGTAGCATGCCTCCAAAGATACATGTTTAGAAACTGCAAAACATTTTTGCTTCACCAAAGAGCCCATTTTCCGTAAAAAGTGATTTTTTTCAAAAAAAGTAAATGACCCCTCTAAGTAATCGACTAGATCACCAGAACCTTAACCAGTTCTCAGAAACATGAGAGGTTCCTTAGTTTTCACATAGCATGCCTCCAAAGATACATGTTTAGAAACTGCAAAACATTTTTGATTCACCAAAGAGCCCATTTTCCGTAAAAAGTGATTTTTTTTCAAAAAAAGTAATTGACCCCTCTAATTAATCGACTAGATCACCAGAACCTTGACAAGTTGTCAGAAACATGATACGTTCCTTCGTTTTCGCGTAGCATGCCTCCAAAGATAAATGTTAAGAAATTGCAATTTTTTTTCGCTTCACCAAAAAGCCCATTTTCCGTAAAAAGTGATTTTTTAAAAAAAAGTAAATTACCCCTCTAATTAATCGACTCGATCACCAGAACCTTCCTCAGTTGTCAGAAACATGATAGGTTCCTTCGTTTTCACGTAGCATGCCTCCAAAGATACATGTTTAGAAATTGCTATTTTTTTTTGCTTCACCAAAAAGCCCATTTTCCGTAAAAAGTGATTTTTTTCAAAAACAGTAAATGACCCCTCTAATTAATCGACAAGATCACCAGAACCTTCCCCAGTTGTCAGAAACATGATAGGTTCCTTCGTTTTCGCGTAGCATGCCTCCAAAGATAAATGTTAAGAAATTGCAATTTTTTTTCGCTTCACCAAAAAGCCCATTTTCCGTAAAAAGTGATTTTTTTCAAAAAAGTAAATGACCCCTCTAATTAATCGACTTGATCACCAGAACCTTCCTCAGTTGTGAGAAACATGATAGGTTCCTTGGTTTTCACGTAGTATGCCTCCAAAGATACATGTTTAGAAATTGCAATTTTTTTTGCTTCACCAAAAAGCCCATTTTCCGTAAAAAGTGATTTTTTTCAAAAAAAAGTAAATGACCCCTCTAATTAATCGACTAGATCACCAGAACCTTTCCCTGTTGTCAGAAACATGATAGGTTCCTTAGTTTTCACATAGCATGCCTCCAAAGATACATGTTTAGAAACTGCAAAACATTTTTGATTCACCAAAGAGCCCATTTTCCGTAAAAAGTGATTTTTTTCAAAAAAAGTAAATGACCCCTCTAATTAATCGATTAGATCAACCGAACCTTGACAAGTTGTCAGAAACATGATGGGCTCCTTAGTTTTTGCGTAGCATGCCTCCAAAGATACATGTTTAGAAACTGCAAAACATTTTTGCTTCACCAAAGAGCCCATTTTCCGTAAAAAGTGATTTTTTTCCAAAAAATTAAATGACCCCTCTAATTAATCGACTAGATCACCAGAACCTTCCCCAGTTCTCAGAAACATGATAGTTTCCTTAGTTTTCGTGTAGCCTGCCTCCAAAGATACATGTTAAGAAATTGCAATTTTTTTTTTGATTCACCAAAAAGCCCATTTTCCGTAAAAAGTGATTTTTTTCAAAAAAATTAAATGACCCCTCTAATTAATCGACTAGATCACCAGAACCTTCCCCAGTTCTCAGAAACATGATAGTTTCCTTAGTTTTCGTGTAGCCTGCCTCCAAAGATACATGTTAAGAAATTGCAATTTTTTTTGCTTCACCAAAAAGCCCATTTTCCGTAAAAAGTGATTTTTTTCAAAAAAAAGTAAATGACCCCTCTAATTAATCGACTAGATCACCAGAACCTTTCCCTGTTGTCAGAAACATGATAGGTTCCTTAGTTTTCACATAGCATGCCTCCAAAGATACATGTTTAGAAACTGCAAAACATTTTTGCTTCACCAAAAAGCCCATTTTCCGTAAAAAGTGATTTTTTTCAAAAAAAGTAAATGACCCCTCTAATTAATCGACTAGAACACCAGAACCTTTCCCTGTTGTCAGAAATATGAGAGGTTCCTTAGTCTTCGGGTAACATGCCTCCAAAGATACATGTTTAGAAATTGCAGGGTTTTTTTTGCTTCACCAAAAAGCCCATTTTCCGTAAAAAGTGATATTTTTCAGAAAAAGTAAAATAAGCCCTCTAATTAATCGACTAGATCACGAGAACCTTCCCCAGTCGTCAGAAACATGATAGGTTCCTTCGTTTTCGAATAGCATATCTCCAAAGATACATGTTTAGAAATTGCAGTTTTTTTTTTGCTTCACCAAAAAGCCCATTTTCCGTAAAAAGTAATTTTTTTCAAAAAAAGTAAATGAGCCCTCTAATTAATCGACTAGATCACCAGAAATTTCCCCAGTTGTCAGAAACATGATAGGTTACTTAGTTTTTGCGTAGCATGCCTCCAAAGATACATGTTTAGAAACAGCAAAACATTTTTGCTTCACCAAAGAGCCCATTTTCCGTAAAAAGTGATTTTTTTCAAAAAAAGTAAATGAGCCCTCTAATTAATCGACTAGATCACCAGAAATTTCCCCAGTTGTCAGAAACATGATAGGTTACTTAGTTTTTGCGTAGCATGCCTCCAAAGATACATGTTTAGAAACAGCAAAACATTTTTGCTTCACCAAAGAGCCCATTTTCCGTAAAAAGTGATTTTTTTCAAAAAAAGTAAATGACCCATCTAATTAATCGACTAGATCACCAGAACCTTCCCCAGTTCTCAGAAACGTGATAGGTTCCTTCGTTTTCGCGTAGCATGCCTCCAAAGATACATGTTAAGAAATTTCAATTTTTTTTTGCTTCACCAAAAAGCCCATTTTCCGTAAAAAGTGATTTTTTTCAAAAAAAGTAAATGACCCCTCTAATTAATCGACTCGATCACCAGAACCTTATCCTGTTGTCAGAAACATGATAGGTTCCTTAGTTTTCGAGTAGCATGCCTCCAAAGATACATGTTTAGAAATTGCAATTTTTTTTTGCTTCACCAAAAAGCCCATTTTCCGTAAAAAGTGATTTTTTTCAAAAAAAGTAAATGACCCCTCTAATTAATCGACTAGATCACCAGAAATTTCCCCAGTTCTCAGAAACATGATAGGTTCTTTCGTTTTCGCGTAGCATGCCTCCAAAGATACATGTTAAGAAATTGCAATTTTTTTTTGCTTCACCAAAGAGCCCATTTTCCGTAAAAAGTGATTTTTTTCAAAAAAAGTAAATGACCCCTCTAATTAATCAACTAGATCACCAGAACCTTAACCAGTTCTCAGAAACATGATAGGTTCCTTAGTTTTCACATAGCATGCCTCCAAAGATACATGTTTAGAAACTGCAAAACATTTTTGATTCACCAAAGAGCCCATTTTCCGTAAAAAGTGATTTTTTTTCAAAAAAAGTAAATGACCCCTCTAATTAATCAACTAGATCACCAGAACCTTGACAAGTTGTCAGAAACATGATAGGTTCCTTAGTTTTTGCGTAGCATGCCTCCAAAGATACATGTTTAGAAACTGCAAAACATTTTTGCTTCACCAAAAAGCCCATTTTCCGTAAAAAGTTATTTTTTTCAAAAAAAGTAAATGACCCCTCTAATTAATTGACTCGATCACCAGAACCTTCCCCAGTTGTCAAAAACATGATAGGTTCCTTATTTTTCGAGTAGCATGCCTCCAAAGATACATGTTTAGAAATTGCAATTTTTTTTTGCTTCACCAAAAAGCCCATTTTCCGTAAAAAGTTATGTTTTTCAAAAAAAGTAAATGACCCCTCTAATTAATCGACTAGATCACCAGAACCTTTCCCTGTTGTCAGAAATATGATAGGTTCCCTAGTTTTCGAGTAGCATACCTCCAAAGATACATGTTTAGAAATAGCAATTTTTTTTTGCTTCACCAAAAAGCCCATTTTCCGTAAAAAGTGATTTTTTTCAAAAACAGTAAATGACCCCTCTAATTAATCGACTAGATCACCAGAACCTTCCCCAGTTGTCAGAAACATGATAGGTTCCTTCGTTTACGCGTAGCATGCCTCCAAAGATAAATGTTAAGAAATTGCAATTTTTTTTTGCTTCACCAAAAAGCCCATTTTCCGTAAAAATTGATTTTTTTCAAAAAAGTAAATTACCCCTCTAATTAATCGACTCGATCACCAGAACCTTCCTCAGTTGTCAGAAAAATGATAGGTTCCTTAGTTTTCACGTAGCATGCCTCCAAAGATACATGTTTAGAAATTGCAATTTTTTTTGCTTCACCAAAAAGCCCATTTTCCGTAAAAAGTGATTTTTTTCAAAAAAAGTAAATGTCCCCTCTAATTAATCGACTAGATCACCAGAACCTTTCCCTGTTGTCAGAAACATGATAGGTTCCTTAGTTTTCACATAGCATGCCTCCAAAGATACATGTTTAGAAACTGCAAAACATTTTTGATTCACCAAAGAGCCCATTTTCCGTAAAAAGTGATTTTTTCAAAAAAAGTAAATGACCCCTCTAATTAATCGACTATATCACCAGAACCTTGACAAGTTGTCAGAAACATGATAGGTTCCTTAGTTTTTGCGTAGCATGCCTCCAAAGATACATGTTTAGAAACTGCAAAACATTTTTGCTTCACCAAAGAGCCCATTTTCCGTAAAAAGTGATTTTTTTCAAAAAAAGTAAATGACCCCTATAAGTAATCGACTAGATCACCAGAACCTTAACCAGTTCTCAGAAACATGATAGGTTCCTTAGTTTTCACATAGCATGCCTCCAAAGATACATGTTTAGAAACTGCAAAACATTTTTGATTCACCAAAGAGCCCATTTTCCGTAAAAAGTGATTTTTTTTCAAAAAAAGTAAATGACCCCTCTAATTAATCGACTAGATCACCAGAACCTTGACAAGTTGTCAGAAACATGATACGTTCCTTCGTTTTCGCGTAGCATGCCTCCAAAGATAAATGTTAAGAAATTGCAATTTTTTTTCGCTTCACCAAAAAGCCCATTTTCCGTAAAAAGTGATTTTTTAAAAAAAAGTAAATGACCCCTCTAATTAATCGACTCGATCACCAGAACCTTCCTCAGTTGTCAGAAACATGATAGGTTCCTTCGTTTTCACGTAGCATGCCTCCAAAGATACATGTTTAGAAATTGCTATTTTTTTTTGCTTCACCAAAAAGCCCATTTTCCGTAAAAAGTGATTTTTTTCAAAAACAGTAAATGACCCCTCTAATTAATCGACAAGATCACCAGAACCTTCCCCAGTTGTCAGAAACATGATAGGTTCCTTCGTTTTCGCGTAGCATGCCTCCAAAGATAAATGTTAAGAAATTGCAATTTTTTTTCACTTCACCAAAAAGCCCATTTTCCGTAAAAAGTGATTTTTTTCAAAAAAGTAAATGACCCCTCTAATTAATCGACTCGATCACCAGAACCTTCCTCAGTTGTGAGAAACATGATAGGTTCCTTGGTTTTCACGTAGTATGCCTCCAAAGATACATGTTTAGAAATTGCAATTTTTTTTGCTTCACCAAAAAGCCCATTTTCCGTAAAAAGTGATTTTTTTCAAAAAAAAGTAAATGACCCCTCTAATTAATCGACTAGATCACCAGAACCTTTCCCTGTTGTCAGAAACATGATAGGTTCCTTAGTTTTCACATAGCATGCCTCCAAAGATACATGTTTAGAAACTGCAAAACATTTTTGATTCACCAAAGAGCCCATTTTCCGTAAAAAGTGATTTTTTTCAAAAAAAGTAAATGACCCCTCTAATTAATCGATTAGATCAACCGAACCTTGACAAGTTGTCAGAAACATGATGGGCTCCTTAGTTTTTGCGTAGCATGCCTCCAAAGATACATGTTTAGAAACTGCAAAACATTTTTGCTTCACCAAAGAGCCCATTTTCCGTAAAAAGTGATTTTTTTCCAAAAAATTAAATGACCCCTCTAATTAATCGACTAGATCACCAGAACCTTCCCCAGTTCTCAGAAACATGATAGTTTCCTTAGTTTTCGTGTAGCCTGCCTCCAAAGATACATGTTAAGAAATTGCAATTTTTTTTTTGATTCACCAAAAAGCCCATTTTCCGTAAAAAGTGATTTTTTTCAAAAAAAGTAAATGACCCCTCTAATTAATCGACTTGATCACCAGAACCTTCCCCAGTTGTCAGAAACATGATAGTTTCCTTAGTTTTCGTGTAGCCTGCCTCCAAAGATACATGTTAAGAAATTGCAATTTTTTTTGCTTCACCAAAAAGCCAATTTTTCGTAAAAAGTGATTTTTTTCAAAAAAAGTAAATGACCCCTCTAAATAATCGACTAGATCACCAGAACCTTTCCCTGTTGTCAGAAATATGATAGTTTCCTTAGTTTTTGCGTAGCATGCCTCCAAAGATACATGTTTAGAAACTGCAAAACATTTTTGCTTCACCAAAGAGCCCATTTTCCGTAAAAAGTGATTTTTTTCAAAAAAAGTAAATGACCCCTCTAATTAATCGGCTAGATCACCAGAACCTTCCATAGTTGTCAGAAACATGATAGGTTCCTTAATTTTCGTGTAGCCTGCATCCAAAGATACATGTTAAGAAATTGCAATTTTTTTTTGCTTCACCAAAGAGCCCATTTTCCGTAAAAAGTGATTTTTTTCAAAAAAAGTAAATGACCCCTCTAATTAATCGACTAGATCACCAGAACCTTCCCGTGTTGTCAGAAACATGATAGGTTCCTTCGTTTTCGTGTAGCATGCCTCCAAAGATACATGTTTAGAAATTGCAATTTTTTTTTGCTTCACCAAAAAGCCCATTTTCCGTAAAAAGTGATTTTTTTCAAAAAAAGTAAATGACCCCTCTAATTAATCGACTCGATCACCAGAACCTTATCCTGTTGTCAGAAACATGATAGGTTCCTTAGTTTTCGAGTAGAATGCCTCCAAAGATACATGTTTAGAAATTGCAATTTTTTTTTGCTTCACCAAAAAGCCCATTTTCCGTAAAAAGTGATTTTTTTCAAAAAAAGTAAATGACCCCTCTAATTAATCGACTAGATCACCAGAAATTTCCCCAGTTGTCAGAAACATGATGGGTTACTTAGTTTTTGCGTAGCATGCCTCCAAAGATACATGTTTAGAACTGCAAAACATTTTTGCTTCACCAAAGAGCCCATTTTCCGTAAAAAGTGATTTTTTTCAAAAAAAGTAAATGACCCCTCTAATTAATCGCCTAGATCACCAGAACCTTCCCCAGTTGTCAGAAACACGATAGTTTCCTTAGTTTTCGTGTAGCCTGCCTCCAAAGATACATGTTAAGAAATTGCAATTTTTTTTTGATTCACCAAAAAGCCCATTTTCCGTAAAAAGTGATTTTTTTCAAAAAAAGTAAATGACCCCTCTAATTAATCGACTAGATCACCAGAACCTTCCCCAGTTCTCAGAAACATGATAGGTTCCTTCGTTTTCGCGTAGCATGCCTCCAAAGATACATGTTAAGAAATTGCAATTTTTTTTTGCTTCACCAAAAAGCCCATTTTCCGTAAAAAGTGATTTTTTTCAAAAAAAGTAAATGAGCCCTCTAAATAATCGACTAGATCACCAGAAATTTCCCCAGTTGTCAGAAACATGATAGGTTACTTCGTTTTTGCGTAGCATGCCTCCAAAGATACATGTTTAGAAACTGCAAAACATTTTTGCTTCACCAAAGAGCCCATTTTCCGTAAAAAGTGATTTTTTTCAAAAAAAGTAAATGACCCCTCTAATTAATCGACTAGATCACCAGAACCTTCCCCAGTTGTCAAAAACATGATAGGTTCCTTAGTTTTCGAGTAGCATGCCTCCAAAGATACATGTTTAGAAATTGCAATTTTTTTTTGCTTCACCAAAGAGCCCATTTTCCGTAAAAAGTGATTTTTTTCAAAAAAAGTAAATGACCCCTCTAATTAATCGACTAGATCACCAGAACCTTCCCCTGTTGTCAGAAACATGATAGGTTCCTTAGTTTTCGAGTAGCATGCCTCCAAAGATACATGTTTAGAAATTGCAATTTTTTTTGCTTCACCAAAAAGCCAATTTTCCGTAAAAATTTATTTTTTTCAAAAAAAGTAAATGACCCCTCTAATTAATCGACTAGATCACCAGAACCTTCCCCAGTTGTCAAAAACATGATAGGTTCCTTAGTTTTCGAGTAGCATGCCTCCAAAGATACATGTTTAGAAATTGCAATTTTTTTTTTGCTTCACCAAAGAGCCCATTTTCCGTAAAAAGTGATTTTTTTTAAAAAAAGTAAATGACCCCTCTAATTAATCGACTAGATCACCAGAACCTTCCCCTGTTGTCAGAAACATGATAGGTTCCTTAGTTTTCGAGTAGCATGCCTCCAAAGATACATGTTTAGAAATTGCAATTTTTTTTTCCTTCACCAAAGACCCCATTTTCAGTAAAAAGTGATTTTTTTCAAAAAAAGTAAATGACCCCTCCAAGTAATCGACTAGATCACCAGAACCTTCCCCAGTTGTCAGAAACATGATAGTTTCCTTAGTTTTCACATAGCATGCCTCCAAAGATACATGTTTAGAAACTGCAAAACATTTTTGCTTCACCAAAAAGCCCATTTTCCGTAAAAAGTGATTTTTTTCAAAAAAAGTAAATGACCCCTCTAATCAATCGACTAGATCACCAGAACCTTTCCCTGTTGTCAGAAACATGATAGGTTCCTTAGTTTTCACATAGCATGCCTCCAAAGATACATGTTTAGAAACTGCAAAACATTTTTGATTCACCAAGGAGCCCATTTTCCGTAAAAAGTGATTTTTTTCAAAAAAAGTAAATGACCCCTCTAATTAATCGACTAGATCACCAGAACCATGACAAGTTGTCAGAAACATGATAGGTTCCTTCGTTTTCGCGTAGCATGCCTCCAAAGATACATGTTAAGAAATTGCAATTTTTTTTTGCTTCACCAAAAAGCCCATTTTCCGTAAAAAGTGATTTTTTTCAAAAAAAGTAAATGAGCCCTCTAAATAATCGACTAGATCACCAGAAATTTCCCCAGTTGTCAGAAACATGATAGGTTACTTCGTTTTTGCGTAGCATGCCTCCAAAGATACATGTTTAGAAACTGCAAAACATTTTTGCTTCACCAAAGAGCCCATTTTCCGTAAAAAGTGATTTTTTTCAAAAAAAGTAAATGACCCCTCTAATTAATCGACTAGATCACCAGAACCTTCCCCAGTTGTCAAAAACATGATAGGTTCCTTAGTTTTCGAGTAGCATGCCTCCAAAGATACATGTTTAGAAATTGCAATTTTTTTTGCTTCACCAAAGAGCCCATTTTCCGTAAAAAGTGATTTTTTTCAAAAAAAGTAAATGACCCCTCTAATTAATCGACTAGATCACCAGAACCTTCCCCTGTTGTCAGAAACATGATAGGTTCCTTAGTTTTCGAGTAGCATGCCTCCAAAGATACATGTTTAGAAATTGCAATTTTTTTTGCTTCACCAAAAAGCCAATTTTCCGTAAAAATTTATTTTTTTCAAAAAAAGTAAATGACCCCTCTAATTAATCGACTAGATCACCAGAACCTTCCCCAGTTGTCAAAAACATGATAGGTTCCTTAGTTTTCGAGTAGCATGCCTCCAAAGATACATGTTTAGAAATTGCAATTTTTTTTTTGCTTCACCAAAGAGCCCATTTTCCGTAAAAAGTGATTTTTTTTAAAAAAAGAAAATGACCCCTCTAATTAATCGACTAGATCACCAGAACCTTCCCCTGTTGTCAGAAACATGATAGGTTGCTTAGTTTTCGAGTAGCATGCCTCCAAAGATACATGTTTAGAAATTGCAATTTTTTTTTCCTTCACCAAAGACCCCATTTTCAGTAAAAAGTGATTTTTTTCAAAAAAAGTAAATGACCCCTCCAAGTAATCGACTAGATCACCAGAACCTTCCCCAGTTGTCAGAAACATGATAGTTTCCTTAGTTTTCACATAGCATGCCTCCAAAGATACATGTTTAGAAACTGCAAAACATTTTTGCTTCACCAAAAAGCCCATTTTCCGTAAAAAGTGATTTTTTTCAAAAAAAGTAAATGACCCCTCTAATCAATCGACTAGATCACCAGAACCTTTCCCTGTTGTCAGAAACATGATAGGTTCCTTAGTTTTCACATAGCATGCCTCCAAAGATACATGTTTAGAAACTGCAAAACATTTTTGATTCACCAAGGAGCCCATTTTCCGTAAAAAGTGATTTTTTTCAAAAAAAGTAAATGACCCCTCTAATTAATCGACTAGATCACCAGAACCATGACAAGTTGTCAGAAACATGATAGGTTCCTTAGTTTTCGCATAGCATACCTCCAAAGATACATGTTTAGAAATTGCAGGATTTTTTTGCTTCACCAAAAAGCCCATTTTCCGTAAAAAGTGATTTTTTTTTTCAAAAAAGTAAATGACCCCTCTAATTAATCGACTAGATCACCAGAACCTCCCCCAGTTCTCAGAAACATGATAGGTTCCTTCGTTTTCGCGTAGCCTGCCTCCAAAGATACATGTTTAGAAACTGCAAAACATTTTTGCTTCACCAAAGAGCCCATTTTACGTAAAAAGTGATTTTTTTCAAAAAAAAGTAAATGACCCCTCTAATTAATCGACTAAATCTTTAGAACCTTCCCCAGTCGTCAGAAACATGATAGGTTACTTAGTTTTCGAATAGCATACAACCAAAGATACATGTTTAGAAATTGCAATTTTTTTTTACTTCACCAAAAAGCCCATTTTCCGTAAAAATTTATTTTTTTCAAAAAAAGTAAATGACCCCTCTAATTAATCGACTAGATCACCAGAACCTTCTCCAGTTCTCAGAAACGTGATACGTTCCTTCGTTTTCGCGTAGCATGCCTCCAAAGATACATGTTAATAAATTACATTTTTTTTTTGCTTCAACCAAAAGCCCATTTTCCGTAAAAAGTGATTTTTTTCAAAAAAAGTAAATGACCCCTCTAATCAATCGACTAGATCACCAGAACCTTTCCCTGTTGTCAGAAACATGATAGGTTCCTTAGTTTTCACATAGCATGCCTCCAAAGATACATGTTTAGAAACTGCAAAACATTTTTGCTTCACCAAAGAGCCCATTTTACGTAAAAAGTGATTTTTTTCAAAAAAAGTAAATGACCCCTCTAATTAATCGACTAGATCACCAGAACCTTTCCCTGTTGTCAGAAATATGATAGGTTCCTTCATTTTCGCGTAGCATGCCTCCAAAGATACATGTTAAGAAATTGCAATTTTTTTTTGCTTCACCAAAAAGACCATTTTCCGTAAAAAGTGATTTTTTTCAAAAAAAAGTAAATGACCCCTCTAATTAATCGACTAGATCTTTAGAACCTTCCCCAGTCGTCAGAAACATGATAGGTTACTTAGTTTTCGAATAGCATACAACCAAAGATACATGTTTAGAAATTGCAATTTTTTTTTACTTCACCAAAAAGCCCATTTTCCGTAAAAATGTATTTTTTTCAAAAAAAGTAAATGACCCCTCTAATTAATCGACTAGATCACCAGAACCTTCTCCAGTTCTCAGAAACGTGATACGTTCCTTCGTTTTCGCGTAGCATGCCTCCAAAGATACATGTTAATAAATTACAATTTTTTTTTGCTTCAACCAAAAGCCCATTTTCCGTAAAAAGTGATTTTTTTCAAAAAAAGTAAATGACCCCTCTAATCAATCGACTAGATCACCAGAACCTTTCCCTGTTGTCAGAAACATGATAGGTTCCTTAGTTTTCACATAGCATGCCTCCAAAGATACATGTTTAGAAACTGCAAAACATTTTTGCTTCACCAAAGAGCCCATTTTACGTAAAAAGTGATTTTTTTCAAAAAAAGTAAATGACCCCTCTAATTAATCGACTAGATCACCAGAACCTTTCCCTGTTGTCAGAAATATGATAGGTTCCTTCATTTTCGCGTAGCATGCCTCCAAAGATACATGTTAAGAAATTGCAATTTTTTTTTGCTTCACCAAAAAGACCATTTTCCGTAAAAAGTGATTTTTTTCAAAAAAAAGTAAATGACCCCTCTAATTAATCGACTAGATCTTTAGAACCTTCCCCAGTCGTCAGAAACATGATAGGTTACTTAGTTTTCGAATAGCATACAACCAAAGATACATGTTTAGAAATTGCAATTTTTTTTTACTTCACCAAAAAGCCCATTTTCCGTAAAAATGTATTTTTTTCAAAAAAAGTAAATGACCCCTCTAATTAATCGACTAGATCACCAGAACCTTCCCCAGTTCTCAGAAACGTGATACGTTCCTTCGTTTTCGCGTAGCATGCCTCCAAAGATACATGTTAATAAATTACAATTTTTTTTTGCTTCAACCAAAAGCCCATTTTCCGTAAAAAGTGATTTTTTTCAAAAAAAGTAAATGACCCCTCTAATCAATCGACTAGATCACCAGAACCTTGACAAGTTGTCAGAAACATGATAGGTTCCTTAGTTTTTGCGTAGCATGCCTCCAAAGATACATGTTTAGAAACAGCAAAACATTTTTGCTTCACCAAAGAGCCCATTTTCCGTAAAAAGTGATTTTTTTCAAAAAAAGTAAATGAGCCCTCTAATTAATCGACTAGATCACCAGAAATTTCCCCAGTTGTCAGAAACATGATAGGTTACTTAGTTTTTGCGTAGCATGCCTCCAAAGATACATTTTTAGAAACAGCAAAACATTTTTGCTTCACCAAAGAGCCCATTTTCCGTAAAAAGTGATTTTTTTCAAAAAAAGTAAATGACCCATCTAATTAATCGACTAGATCACCAGAACCTTCCCCAGTTCTCAGAAACGTGATAGGTTCCTTCGTTTTCGCGTAGCATGCCTCCAAAGATACATGTTAAGAAATTTCAATTTTTTTTTGCTTCACCAAAAAGCCCATTTTCCGTAAAAAGTTATTTTTTTCAAAAACAGTAAATGACCCCTCTAATTAATCGACTAGATCACCAGAACCTTCCCCAGTTGTCAGAAACATGATAGGTTCCTTCGTTTACGCGTAGCATGCCTCCAAAGATAAATGTTAAGAAATTGCAATTTTTTTTTGCTTCACCAAAAAGCCCATTTTCCGTAAAAATTGATTTTTTTCAAAAAAGTAAATTACCCCTCTAATTAATCGACTCGATCACCAGAACCTTCCTCAGTTGTCAGAAAAATGATAGGTTCCTTAGTTTTCACGTAGCATGCCTCCAAAGATACATGTTTAGAAATTGCAATTTTTTTTGCTTCACCAAAAAGCCCATTTTCCGTAAAAAGTGATTTTTTTCAAAAAAAGTAAATGTCCCCTCTAATTAATCGACTAGATCACCAGAACCTTTCCCTGTTGTCAGAAACATGATAGGTTCCTTAGTTTTCACATAGCATGCCTCCAAAGATACATGTTTAGAAACTGCAAAACATTTTTGATTCACCAAAGAGCCCATTTTCCGTAAAAAGTGATTTTTTCAAAAAAAGTAAATGACCCCTCTAATTAATCGACTATATCACCAGAACCTTGACAAGTTGTCAGAAACATGATAGGTTCCTTAGTTTTTGCGTAGCATGCCTCCAAAGATACATGTTTAGAAACTGCAAAACATTTTTGCTTCACCAAAGAGCCCATTTTCCGTAAAAAGTGATTTTTTTAAAAAAAAGTAAATGACCCCTCTAAGTAATCGACTAGATCACCAGAACCTTAACCAGTTCTCAGAAACATGATAGGTTCCTTAGTTTTCACATAGCATGCCTCCAAAGATACATGTTTAGAAACTGCAAAACATTTTTGATTCACCAAAGAGCCCATTTTCCGTAAAAAGTGATTTTTTTTCAAAAAAAGTAAATGACCCCTCTAATTAATCGACTAGATCACCAGAACCTTGACAAGTTGTCAGAAACATGATAGGTTCCTTCGTTTTCGCGTAGCATGCCTCCAAAGATAAATGTTAAGAAATTGCAATTTTTTTTCGCTTCACCAAAAAGCCCATTTTCCGTAAAAAGTGATTTTTTTAAAAAAAGTAAATGACCCCTCTAATTAATCGACTCGATCACCAGAACCTTCCTCAGTTGTCAGAAACATGATAGGTTCCTTCGTTTTCACGTAGCATGCCTCCAAAGATACATGTTTAGAAATTGCTATTTTTTTTTGCTTCACCAAAAAGCCCATTTTCCGTAAAAAGTGATTTTTTTCAAAAACAGTAAATGACCCCTCTAATTAATCGACAAGATCACCAGAACCTTCCCCAGTTGTCAGAAACATGATAGGTTCCTTCGTTTTCGCGTAGCATGCCTCCAAAGATAAATGTTAAGAAATTGCAATTTTTTTTCGCTTCACCAAAAAGCCCATTTTCCGTAAAAAGTGATTTTTTTCAAAAAAGTAAATGACCCCTCTAATTAATCGACTCGATCACCAGAACCTTCCTCAGTTGTGAGAAACATGATAGGTTCCTTGGTTTTCACGTAGTATGCCTCCAAAGATACATGTTTAGAAATTGCAATTTTTTTTGCTTCACCAAAAAGCCCATTTTCCGTAAAAAGTGATTTTTTTCAAAAAAAAGTAAATGACCCCTCTAATTAATCGACTAGATCACCAGAACCTTTCCCTGTTGTCAGAAACATGATAGGTTCCTTAGTTTTCACATAGCATGCCTCCAAAGATACATGTTTAGAAACTGCAAAACATTTTTGCTTCACCAAAAAGCCCATTTTCCGTAAAAAGTGATTTTTTTCAAAAAAAGTAAATGACCCCTCTAATTAATCGACTAGAACACCAGAACCTTTCCCTGTTGTCAGAAATATGAGAGGTTCCTTAGTCTTCGGGTAACATGCCTCCAAAGATACATGTTTAGAAATTGAAATTTTTTTTTGCTTCACCAAAAAGCCCATTTTCCGTAAAAAGTGATTTTTTTCAAAAAAAGTAAATGACCCCTCTAATTAATCGGCTAGATCACCAGAACCTTCCCCAGTTGTCAGAAACATGATAGGTTCCTTAGTTTTCGCATAGCATACCTCCAAAGATACATGTTTAGAAATTGCAGGGTTTTTTTTGCTTCACCAAAAAGCCCATTTTCCGTAAAAAGTGATATTTTTCAGAAAAAGTAAAATAAGCCCTCTAATTAATCGACTAGATCACGAGAACCTTCCCCAGTCGTCAGAAACATGATAGGTTCCTTCGTTTTCGAATAGCATATCTCCAAAGATACATGTTTAGAAATTGCAGTTTTTTTTTTGCTTCACCAAAAAGCCCATTTTCCGTAAAAAGTAATTTTTTTCAAAAAAAGTAAATGAGCCCTCTAATTAATCGACTAGATCACCAGAAATTTCCCCAGTTGTCAGAAACATGATAGGTTACTTAGTTTTTGCGTAGCATGCCTCCAAAGATACATGTTTAGAAACAGCAAAACATTTTTGCTTCACCAAAGAGCCCATTTTCCGTAAAAAGTGATTTTTTTCAAAAAAAGTAAATGAGCCCTCTAATTAATCGACTAGATCACCAGAAATTTCCCCAGTTGTCAGAAACATGATAGGTTACTTAGTTTTTGCGTAGCATGCCTCCAAAGATACATTTTTAGAAACAGCAAAACATTTTTGCTTCACCAAAGAGCCCATTTTCCGTAAAAAGTGATTTTTTTCAAAAAAAGTAAATGACCCATCTAATTAATCGACTAGATCACCAGAACCTTCCCCAGTTCTCAGAAACGTGATAGGTTCCTTCGTTTTCGCGTAGCATGCCTCCAAAGATACATGTTAAGAAATTTCAATTTTTTTTTGCTTCACCAAAAAGCCCATTTTCCGTAAAAAGTGATTTTTTTCAAAAAAAGTAAATGACCCCTCTAATTAATCGACTCGATCACCAGAACCTTATCCTGTTGTCAGAAACATGATAGGTTCCTTAGTTTTCGAGTAGCATGCCTCCAAAGATACATGTTTAGAAATTGCAATTTTTTTTTGCTTCACCAAAAAGCCCATTTTCCGTAAAAAGTGATTTTTTTCAAAAAAAGTAAATGACCCCTCTAATTAATCGACTAGATCACCAGAAATTTCCCCAGTTCTCAGAAACATGATAGGTTCTTTCGTTTTCGCGTAGCATGCCTCCAAAGATACATGTTAAGAAATTGCAATTTTTTTTTGCTTCACCAAAGAGCCCATTTTCCGTAAAAAGTGATTTTTTTCAAAAAAAGTAAATGACCCCTCTAATTAATCAACTAGATCACCAGAACCTTAACCAGTTCTCAGAAACATGATAGGTTCCTTAGTTTTCACATAGCATGCCTCCAAAGATACATGTTTAGAAACTGCAAAACATTTTTGATTCACCAAAGAGCCCATTTTCCGTAAAAAGTGATTTTTTTTCAAAAAAAGTAAATGACCCCTCTAATTAATCGACTAGATCACCAGAACCTTGACAAGTTGTCAGAAACATGATAGGTTCCTTAGTTTTTGCGTAGCATGCCTCCAAAGATACATGTTTAGAAACTGCAAAACATTTTTGCTTCACCAAAAAGCCCATTTTCCGTAAAAAGTTATTTTTTTCAAAAAAAGTAAATGACCCCTCTAATTAATTGACTCGATCACCAGAACCTTCCCCAGTTGTCAAAAACATGATAGGTTCCTTATTTTTCGAGTAGCATGCCTCCAAAGATACATGTTTAGAAATTGCAATTTTTTTTTGCTTCACCAAAAAGCCCATTTTCCGTAAAAAGTTATGTTTTTCAAAAAAAGTAAATGACCCCTCTAATTAATCGACTAGATCACCAGAACCTTTCCCTGTTGTCAGAAATATGATAGGTTCCCTAGTTTTCGAGTAGCATACCTCCAAAGATACATGTTTAGAAATAGCAATTTTTTTTTGCTTCACCAAAAAGCCCATTTTCCGTAAAAAGTGATTTTTTTCAAAAACAGTAAATGACCCCTCTAATTAATCGACTAGATCACCAGAACCTTCCCCAGTTGTCAGAAACATGATAGGTTCCTTCGTTTACGCGTAGCATGCCTCCAAAGATAAATGTTAAGAAATTGCAATTTTTTTTTGCTTCACCAAAAAGCCCATTTTCCGTAAAAATTGATTTTTTTCAAAAAAGTAAATTACCCTCTAATTAATCGACTCGATCACCAGAACCTTCCTCAGTTGTCAGAAAAATGATAGGTTCCTTAGTTTTCACGTAGCATGCCTCCAAAGATACATGTTTAGAAATTGCAATTTTTTTTGCTTCACCAAAAAGCCCATTTTCCGTAAAAAGTGATTTTTTTCAAAAAAAGTAAATGTCCCCTCTAATTAATCGACTAGATCACCAGAACCTTTCCCTGTTGTCAGAAACATGATAGGTTCCTTAGTTTTCACATAGCATGCCTCCAAAGATACATGTTTAGAAACTGCAAAACATTTTTGATTCACCAAAGAGCCCATTTTCCGTAAAAAGTGATTTTTTCAAAAAAAGTAAATGACCCCTCTAATTAATCGACTATATCACCAGAACCTTGACAAGTTGTCAGAAACATGATAGGTTCCTTAGTTTTTGCGTAGCATGCCTCCAAAGATACATGTTTAGAAACTGCAAAACATTTTTGCTTCACCAAAGAGCCCATTTTCCGTAAAAAGTGATTTTTTTCAAAAAAAGTAAATGACCCCTCTAAGTAATCGACTAGATCACCAGAACCTTAACCAGTTCTCAGAAACATGAGAGGTTCCTTAGTTTTCACATAGCATGCCTCCAAAGATACATGTTTAGAAACTGCAAAACATTTTTGATTCACCAAAGAGCCCATTTTCCGTAAAAAGTGATTTTTTTTCAAAAAAAGTAATTGACCCCTCTAATTAATCGACTAGATCACCAGAACCTTGACAAGTTGTCAGAAACATGATACGTTCCTTCGTTTTCGCGTAGCATGCCTCCAAAGATAAATGTTAAGAAATTGCAATTTTTTTTCGCTTCACCAAAAAGCCCATTTTCCGTAAAAAGTGATTTTTTAAAAAAAAGTAAATTACCCCTCTAATTAATCGACTCGATCACCAGAACCTTCCTCAGTTGTCAGAAACATGATAGGTTCCTTCGTTTTCACGTAGCATGCCTCCAAAGATACATGTTTAGAAATTGCTATTTTTTTTTGCTTCACCAAAAAGCCCATTTTCCGTAAAAAGTGATTTTTTTCAAAAACAGTAAATGACCCCTCTAATTAATCGACAAGATCACCAGAACCTTCCCCAGTTGTCAGAAACATGATAGGTTCCTTCGTTTTCGCGTAGCATGCCTCCAAAGATAAATGTTAAGAAATTGCAATTTTTTTTCGCTTCACCAAAAAGCCCATTTTCCGTAAAAAGTGATTTTTTTCAAAAAAGTAAATGACCCCTCTAATTAATCGACTCGATCACCAGAACCTTCCTCAGTTGTGAGAAACATGATAGGTTCCTTGGTTTTCACGTAGTATGCCTCCAAAGATACATGTTTAGAAATTGCAATTTTTTTTGCTTCACCAAAAAGCCCATTTTCCGTAAAAAGTGATTTTTTTCAAAAAAAAGTAAATGACCCCTCTAATTAATCGACTAGATCACCAGAACCTTTCCCTGTTGTCAGAAACATGATAGGTTCCTTAGTTTTCACATAGCATGCCTCCAAAGATACATGTTTAGAAACTGCAAAACATTTTTGATTCACCAAAGAGCCCATTTTCCGTAAAAAGTTATTTTTTTCAAAAAAAGTAAATGACCCCTCTAATTAATCGATTAGATCAACCGAACCTTGACAAGTTGTCAGAAACATGATGGGCTCCTTAGTTTTTGCGTAGCATGCCTCCAAAGATACATGTTTAGAAACTGCAAAACATTTTTGCTTCACCAAAGAGCCCATTTTCCGTAAAAAGTGATTTTTTTCCAAAAAATTAAATGACCCCTCTAATTAATCGACTAGATCACCAGAACCTTCCCCAGTTCTCAGAAACATGATAGTTTCCTTAGTTTTCGTGTAGCCTGCCTCCAAAGATACATGTTAAGAAATTGCAATTTTTTTTTTGATTCACCAAAAAGCCCATTTTCCGTAAAAAGTGATTTTTTTCAAAAAAATTAAATGACCCCTCTAATTAATCGACTAGATCACCAGAACCTTCCCCAGTTCTCAGAAACATGATAGTTTCCTTAGTTTTCGTGTAGCCTGCCTCCAAAGATACATGTTAAGAAATTGCAATTTTTTTTGCTTCACCAAAAAGCCCATTTTCCGTAAAAAGTGATTTTTTTCAAAAAAAAGTAAATGACCCCTCTAATTAATCGACTAGATCACCAGAACCTTTCCCTGTTGTCAGAAACATGATAGGTTCCTTAGTTTTCACATAGCATGCCTCCAAAGATACATGTTTAGAAACTGCAAAACATTTTTGCTTCACCAAAAAGCCCATTTTCCGTAAAAAGTGATTTTTTTCAAAAAAAGTAAATGACCCCTCTAATTAATCGACTAGAACACCAGAACCTTTCCCTGTTGTCAGAAATATGAGAGGTTCCTTAGTCTTCGGGTAACATGCCTCCAAAGATACATGTTTAGAAATTGCAGGGTTTTTTTTGCTTCACCAAAAAGCCCATTTTCCGTAAAAAGTGATATTTTTCAGAAAAAGTAAAATAAGCCCTCTAATTAATCGACTAGATCACGAGAACCTTCCCCAGTCGTCAGAAACATGATAGGTTCCTTCGTTTTCGAATAGCATATCTCCAAAGATACATGTTTAGAAATTGCAGTTTTTTTTTTGCTTCACCAAAAAGCCCATTTTCCGTAAAAAGTAATTTTTTTCAAAAAAAGTAAATGAGCCCTCTAATTAATCGACTAGATCACCAGAAATTTCCCCAGTTGTCAGAAACATGATAGGTTACTTAGTTTTTGCGTAGCATGCCTCCAAAGATACATGTTTAGAAACAGCAAAACATTTTTGCTTCACCAAAGAGCCCATTTTCCGTAAAAAGTGATTTTTTTCAAAAAAAGTAAATGAGCCCTCTAATTAATCGACTAGATCACCAGAAATTTCCCCAGTTGTCAGAAACATGATAGGTTACTTAGTTTTTGCGTAGCATGCCTCCAAAGATACATGTTTAGAAACAGCAAAACATTTTTGCTTCACCAAAGAGCCCATTTTCCGTAAAAAGTGATTTTTTTCAAAAAAAGTAAATGAGCCCTCTAATTAATCGACTAGATCACCAGAAATTTCCCCAGTTGTCAGAAACATGATAGGTTACTTAGTTTTTGCGTAGCATGCCTCCAAAGATACATTTTTAGAAACAGCAAAACATTTTTGCTTCACCAAAGAGCCCATTTTCCGTAAAAAGTGATTTTTTTCAAAAAAAGTAAATGACCCATCTAATTAATCGACTAGATCACCAGAACCTTCCCCAGTTCTCAGAAACGTGATAGGTTCCTTCGTTTTCGCGTAGCATGCCTCCAAAGATACATGTTAAGAAATTTCAATTTTTTTTTGCTTCACCAAAAAGCCCATTTTCCGTAAAAAGTGATTTTTTTCAAAAAAAGTAAATGACCCCTCTAATTAATCGACTCGATCACCAGAACCTTATCCTGTTGTCAGAAACATGATAGGTTCCTTAGTTTTCGAGTAGCATGCCTCCAAAGATACATGTTTAGAAATTGCAATTTTTTTTTGCTTCACCAAAAAGCCCATTTTCCGTAAAAAGTGATTTTTTTCAAAAAAAGTAAATGACCCCTCTAATTAATCGACTAGATCACCAGAAATTTCCCCAGTTCTCAGAAACATGATAGGTTCTTTCGTTTTCGCGTAGCATGCCTCCAAAGATACATGTTAAGAAATTGCAATTTTTTTTTGCTTCACCAAAGAGCCCATTTTCCGTAAAAAGTGATTTTTTTCAAAAAAAGTAAATGACCCCTCTAATTAATCAACTAGATCACCAGAACCTTAACCAGTTCTCAGAAACATGATAGGTTCCTTAGTTTTCACATAGCATGCCTCCAAAGATACATGTTTAGAAACTGCAAAACATTTTTGATTCACCAAAGAGCCCATTTTCCGTAAAAAGTGATTTTTTTTCAAAAAAAGTAAATGACCCCTCTAATTAATCGACTAGATCACCAGAACCTTGACAAGTTGTCAGAAACATGATAGGTTCCTTAGTTTTTGCGTAGCATGCCTCCAAAGATACATGTTTAGAAACTGCAAAACATTTTTGCTTCACCAAAAAGCCCATTTTCCGTAAAAAGTTATTTTTTTCAAAAAAAGTAAATGACCCCTCTAATTAATTGACTCGATCACCAGAACCTTCCCCAGTTGTCAAAAACATGATAGGTTCCTTATTTTTCGAGTAGCATGCCTCCAAAGATACATGTTTAGAAATTGCAATTTTTTTTTGCTTCACCAAAAAGCCCATTTTCCGTAAAAAGTTATGTTTTTCAAAAAAAGTAAATGACCCCTCTAATTAATCGACTAGATCACCAGAACCTTTCCCTGTTGTCAGAAATATGATAGGTTCCCTAGTTTTCGAGTAGCATACCTCCAAAGATACATGTTTAGAAATAGCAATTTTTTTTTGCTTCACCAAAAAGCCCATTTTCCGTAAAAAGTGATTTTTTTCAAAAACAGTAAATGACCCCTCTAATTAATCGACTAGATCACCAGAACCTTCCCCAGTTGTCAGAAACATGATAGGTTCCTTCGTTTACGCGTAGCATGCCTCCAAAGATAAATGTTAAGAAATTGCAATTTTTTTTTGCTTCACCAAAAAGCCCATTTTCCGTAAAAATTGATTTTTTTCAAAAAAGTAAATTACCCTCTAATTAATCGACTCGATCACCAGAACCTTCCTCAGTTGTCAGAAAAATGATAGGTTCCTTAGTTTTCACGTAGCATGCCTCCAAAGATACATGTTTAGAAATTGCAATTTTTTTTGCTTCACCAAAAAGCCCATTTTCCGTAAAAAGTGATTTTTTTCAAAAAAAGTAAATGTCCCCTCTAATTAATCGACTAGATCACCAGAACCTTTCCCTGTTGTCAGAAACATGATAGGTTCCTTAGTTTTCACATAGCATGCCTCCAAAGATACATGTTTAGAAACTGCAAAACATTTTTGATTCACCAAAGAGCCCATTTTCCGTAAAAAGTGATTTTTTCAAAAAAAGTAAATGACCCCTCTAATTAATCGACTATATCACCAGAACCTTGACAAGTTGTCAGAAACATGATAGGTTCCTTAGTTTTTGCGTAGCATGCCTCCAAAGATACATGTTTAGAAACTGCAAAACATTTTTGCTTCACCAAAGAGCCCATTTTCCGTAAAAAGTGATTTTTTTCAAAAAAAGTAAATGACCCCTCTAAGTAATCGACTAGATCACCAGAACCTTAACCAGTTCTCAGAAACATGAGAGGTTCCTTAGTTTTCACATAGCATGCCTCCAAAGATACATGTTTAGAAACTGCAAAACATTTTTGATTCACCAAAGAGCCCATTTTCCGTAAAAAGTGATTTTTTTTCAAAAAAAGTAATTGACCCCTCTAATTAATCGACTAGATCACCAGAACCTTGACAAGTTGTCAGAAACATGATACGTTCCTTCGTTTTCGCGTAGCATGCCTCCAAAGATAAATGTTAAGAAATTGCAATTTTTTTTCGCTTCACCAAAAAGCCCATTTTCCGTAAAAAGTGATTTTTTAAAAAAAAGTAAATTACCCCTCTAATTAATCGACTCGATCACCAGAACCTTCCTCAGTTGTCAGAAACATGATAGGTTCCTTCGTTTTCACGTAGCATGCCTCCAAAGATACATGTTTAGAAATTGCTATTTTTTTTTGCTTCACCAAAAAGCCCATTTTCCGTAAAAAGTGATTTTTTTCAAAAACAGTAAATGACCCCTCTAATTAATCGACAAGATCACCAGAACCTTCCCCAGTTGTCAGAAACATGATAGGTTCCTTCGTTTTCGCGTAGCATGCCTCCAAAGATAAATGTTAAGAAATTGCAATTTTTTTTCGCTTCACCAAAAAGCCCATTTTCCGTAAAAAGTGATTTTTTTCAAAAAAGTAAATGACCCCTCTAATTAATCGACTCGATCACCAGAACCTTCCTCAGTTGTGAGAAACATGATAGGTTCCTTGGTTTTCACGTAGTATGCCTCCAAAGATACATGTTTAGAAATTGCAATTTTTTTTGCTTCACCAAAAAGCCCATTTTCCGTAAAAAGTGATTTTTTTCAAAAAAAAGTAAATGACCCCTCTAATTAATCGACTAGATCACCAGAACCTTTCCCTGTTGTCAGAAACATGATAGGTTCCTTAGTTTTCACATAGCATGCCTCCAAAGATACATGTTTAGAAACTGCAAAACATTTTTGATTCACCAAAGAGCCCATTTTCCGTAAAAAGTTATTTTTTTCAAAAAAAGTAAATGACCCCTCTAATTAATCGATTAGATCAACCGAACCTTGACAAGTTGTCAGAAACATGATGGGCTCCTTAGTTTTTGCGTAGCATGCCTCCAAAGATACATGTTTAGAAACTGCAAAACATTTTTGCTTCACCAAAGAGCCCATTTTCCGTAAAAAGTGATTTTTTTCCAAAAAATTAAATGACCCCTCTAATTAATCGACTAGATCACCAGAACCTTCCCCAGTTCTCAGAAACATGATAGTTTCCTTAGTTTTCGTGTAGCCTGCCTCCAAAGATACATGTTAAGAAATTGCAATTTTTTTTTTGATTCACCAAAAAGCCCATTTTCCGTAAAAAGTGATTTTTTTCAAAAAAATTAAATGACCCCTCTAATTAATCGACTAGATCACCAGAACCTTCCCCAGTTCTCAGAAACATGATAGTTTCCTTAGTTTTCGTGTAGCCTGCCTCCAAAGATACATGTTAAGAAATTGCAATTTTTTTTGCTTCACCAAAAAGCCCATTTTCCGTAAAAAGTGATTTTTTTCAAAAAAAAGTAAATGACCCCTCTAATTAATCGACTAGATCACCAGAACCTTTCCCTGTTGTCAGAAACATGATAGGTTCCTTAGTTTTCACATAGCATGCCTCCAAAGATACATGTTTAGAAACTGCAAAACATTTTTGCTTCACCAAAAAGCCCATTTTCCGTAAAAAGTGATTTTTTTCAAAAAAAGTAAATGACCCCTCTAATTAATCGACTAGAACACCAGAACCTTTCCCTGTTGTCAGAAATATGAGAGGTTCCTTAGTCTTCGGGTAACATGCCTCCAAAGATACATGTTTAGAAATTGCAGGGTTTTTTTTGCTTCACCAAAAAGCCCATTTTCCGTAAAAAGTGATATTTTTCAGAAAAAGTAAAATAAGCCCTCTAATTAATCGACTAGATCACGAGAACCTTCCCCAGTCGTCAGAAACATGATAGGTTCCTTCGTTTTCGAATAGCATATCTCCAAAGATACATGTTTAGAAATTGCAGTTTTTTTTTTGCTTCACCAAAAAGCCCATTTTCCGTAAAAAGTAATTTTTTTCAAAAAAAGTAAATGAGCCCTCTAATTAATCGACTAGATCACCAGAAATTTCCCCAGTTGTCAGAAACATGATAGGTTACTTAGTTTTTGCGTAGCATGCCTCCAAAGATACATGTTTAGAAACAGCAAAACATTTTTGCTTCACCAAAGAGCCCATTTTCCGTAAAAAGTGATTTTTTTCAAAAAAAGTAAATGAGCCCTCTAATTAATCGACTAGATCACCAGAAATTTCCCCAGTTGTCAGAAACATGATAGGTTACTTAGTTTTTGCGTAGCATGCCTCCAAAGATACATGTTTAGAAACAGCAAAACATTTTTGCTTCACCAAAGAGCCCATTTTCCGTAAAAAGTGATTTTTTTCAAAAAAAGTAAATGACCCATCTAATTAATCGACTAGATCACCAGAACCTTCCCCAGTTCTCAGAAACGTGATAGGTTCCTTCGTTTTCGCGTAGCATGCCTCCAAAGATACATGTTAAGAAATTTCAATTTTTTTTTGCTTCACCAAAAAGCCCATTTTCCGTAAAAAGTGATTTTTTTCAAAAAAAGTAAATGACCCCTCTAATTAATCGACTCGATCACCAGAACCTTATCCTGTTGTCAGAAACATGATAGGTTCCTTAGTTTTCGAGTAGCATGCCTCCAAAGATACATGTTTAGAAATTGCAATTTTTTTTTGCTTCACCAAAAAGCCCATTTTCCGTAAAAAGTGATTTTTTTCAAAAAAAGTAAATGACCCCTCTAATTAATCGACTAGATCACCAGAAATTTCCCCAGTTCTCAGAAACATGATAGGTTCTTTCGTTTTCGCGTAGCATGCCTCCAAAGATACATGTTAAGAAATTGCAATTTTTTTTTGCTTCACCAAAGAGCCCATTTTCCGTAAAAAGTGATTTTTTTCAAAAAAAGTAAATGACCCCTCTAATTAATCAACTAGATCACCAGAACCTTAACCAGTTCTCAGAAACATGATAGGTTCCTTAGTTTTCACATAGCATGCCTCCAAAGATACATGTTTAGAAACTGCAAAACATTTTTGATTCACCAAAGAGCCCATTTTCCGTAAAAAGTGATTTTTTTTCAAAAAAAGTAAATGACCCCTCTAATTAATCGACTAGATCACCAGAACCTTGACAAGTTGTCAGAAACATGATAGGTTCCTTAGTTTTTGCGTAGCATGCCTCCAAAGATACATGTTTAGAAACTGCAAAACATTTTTGCTTCACCAAAAAGCCCATTTTCCGTAAAAAGTTATTTTTTTCAAAAAAAGTAAATGACCCCTCTAATTAATTGACTCGATCACCAGAACCTTCCCCAGTTGTCAAAAACATGATAGGTTCCTTAGTTTTCGAGTAGCATGCCTCCAAAGATACATGTTTAGAAATTGCAATTTTTTTTTGCTTCACCAAAAAGCCCATTTTCCGTAAAAAGTGATTTTTTTCAAAAAAAGTAAATGACCCCTCTAATTAATCGACTAGATCACCAGAAATTTCCCCAGTTCTCAGAAACATGATAGGTTCTTTCGTTTTCGCGTAGCATGCCTCCAAAGATACATGTTAAGAAATTGCAATTTTTTTTTGCTTCACCAAAGAGCCCATTTTCCGTAAAAAGTGATTTTTTTCAAAAAAAGTAAATGACCCCTCTAATTAATCAACTAGATCACCAGAACCTTAACCAGTTCTCAGAAACATGATAGGTTCCTTAGTTTTCACATAGCATGCCTCCAAAGATACATGTTTAGAAACTGCAAAACATTTTTGATTCACCAAAGAGCCCATTTTCCGTAAAAAGTGATTTTTTTTCAAAAAAAGTAAATGACCCCTCTAATTAATCGACTAGATCACCAGAACCTTGACAAGTTGTCAGAAACATGATAGGTTCCTTAGTTTTTGCGTAGCATGCCTCCAAAGATACATGTTTAGAAACTGCAAAACATTTTTGCTTCACCAAAAAGCCCATTTTCCGTAAAAAGTTATTTTTTTCAAAAAAAGTAAATGACCCCTCTAATTAATTGACTCGATCACCAGAACCTTCCCCAGTTGTCAAAAACATGATAGGTTCCTTATTTTTCGAGTAGCATGCCTCCAAAGATACATGTTTAGAAATTGCAATTTTTTTTTGCTTCACCAAAAAGCCCATTTTCCGTAAAAAGTTATGTTTTTCAAAAAAAGTAAATGACCCCTCTAATTAATCGACTAGATCACCAGAACCTTTCCCTGTTGTCAGAAATATGATAGGTTCCCTAGTTTTCGAGTAGCATACCTCCAAAGATACATGTTTAGAAATAGCAATTTTTTTTTGCTTCACCAAAAAGCCCATTTTCCGTAAAAAGTGATTTTTTTCAAAAACAGTAAATGACCCCTCTAATTAATCGACTAGATCACCAGAACCTTCCCCAGTTGTCAGAAACATGATAGGTTCCTTCGTTTACGCGTAGCATGCCTCCAAAGATAAATGTTAAGAAATTGCAATTTTTTTTTGCTTCACCAAAAAGCCCATTTTCCGTAAAAATTGATTTTTTTCAAAAAAGTAAATTACCCCTCTAATTAATCGACTCGATCACCAGAACCTTCCTCAGTTGTCAGAAAAATGATAGGTTCCTTAGTTTTCACGTAGCATGCCTCCAAAGATACATGTTTAGAAATTGCAATTTTTTTTGCTTCACCAAAAAGCCCATTTTCCGTAAAAAGTGATTTTTTTCAAAAAAAGTAAATGTCCCCTCTAATTAATCGACTAGATCACCAGAACCTTTCCCTGTTGTCAGAAACATGATAGGTTCCTTAGTTTTCACATAGCATGCCTCCAAAGATACATGTTTAGAAACTGCAAAACATTTTTGATTCACCAAAGAGCCCATTTTCCGTAAAAAGTGATTTTTTCAAAAAAAGTAAATGACCCCTCTAATTAATCGACTATATCACCAGAACCTTGACAAGTTGTCAGAAACATGATAGGTTCCTTAGTTTTTGCGTAGCATGCCTCCAAAGATACATGTTTAGAAACTGCAAAACATTTTTGCTTCACCAAAGAGCCCATTTTCCGTAAAAAGTGATTTTTTTCAAAAAAAGTAAATGACCCCTCTAAGTAATCGACTAGATCACCAGAACCTTAACCAGTTCTCAGAAACATGATAGGTTCCTTAGTTTTCACATAGCATGCCTCCAAAGATACATGTTTAGAAAGTGCAAAACATTTTTGATTCACCAAAGAGCCCATTTTCCGTAAAAAGTGATTTTTTTTCAAAAAAAGTAAATGACCCCTCTAATTAATCGACTAGATCACCAGAACCTTGACAAGTTGTCAGAAACATGATACGTTCCTTCGTTTTCGCGTAGCATGCCTCCAAAGATAAATGTTAAGAAATTGCAATTTTTTTTCGCTTCACCAAAAAGCCCATTTTCCGTAAAAAGTGATTTTTTAAAAAAAAGTAAATGACCCCTCTAATTAATCGACTCGATCACCAGAACCTTCCTCAGTTGTCAGAAACATGATAGGTTCCTTCGTTTTCACGTAGCATGCCTCCAAAGATACATGTTTAGAAATTGCTATTTTTTTTTGCTTCACCAAAAAGCCCATTTTCCGTAAAAACTGATTTTTTTCAACAACAGTAAATGACCCCTCTAATTAATCGACAAGATCACCAGAACCTTCCCCAGTTGTCAGAAACATGATAGGTTCCTTCGTTTTCGCGTAGCATGCCTCCAAAGATAAATGTTAAGAAATTGCAATTTTTTTTCACTTCACCAAAAAGCCCATTTTCCGTAAAAAGTGATTTTTTTCAAAAAAGTAAATGACCCCTCTAATTAATCGACTCGATCACCAGAACCTTCCTCAGTTGTGAGAAACATGATAGGTTCCTTGGTTTTCACGTAGTATGCCTCCAAAGATACATGTTTAGAAATTGCAATTTTTTTTGCTTCACCAAAAAGCCCATTTTCCGTAAAAAGTGATTTTTTTCAAAAAAAAGTAAATGACCCCTCTAATTAATCGACTAGATCACCAGAACCTTTCCCTGTTGTCAGAAACATGATAGGTTCCTTAGTTTTCACATAGCATGCCTCCAAAGATACATGTTTAGAAACTGCAAAACATTTTTGATTCACCAAAGAGCCCATTTTCCGTAAAAAGTGATTTTTTTCAAAAAAAGTAAATGACCCCTCTAATTAATCGATTAGATCAACCGAACCTTGACAAGTTGTCAGAAACATGATGGGCTCCTTAGTTTTTGCGTAGCATGCCTCCAAAGATACATGTTTAGAAACTGCAAAACATTTTTGCTTCACCAAAGAGCCCATTTTCCGTAAAAAGTGATTTTTTTCCAAAAAATTAAATGACCCCTCTAATTAATCGACTAGATCACCAGAACCTTCCCCAGTTCTCAGAAACATGATAGTTTCCTTAGTTTTCGTGTAGCCTGCCTCCAAAGATACATGTTAAGAAATTGCAATTTTTTTTTTGATTCACCAAAAAGCCCATTTTCCGTAAAAAGTGATTTTTTTCAAAAAAATTAAATGACCCCTCTAATTAATCGACTAGATCACCAGAACCTTCCCCAGTTCTCAGAAACATGATAGTTTCCTTAGTTTTCGTGTAGCCTGCCTCCAAAGATACATGTTAAGAAATTGCAATTTTTTTTTTGATTCACCAAAAAGCCCATTTTCCGTAAAAAGTGATTTTTTTCAAAAAAAGTAAATGACCCCTCTAATTAATCGATTAGATCACCAGAACCTTCCCCAGTTCTCAGAAACATGATAGGTTCCTTCGTTTTCGCGTAGCATGCCTCCAAAGATACATGTTAAGAAATTGCAATTTTTTTTTGCTTCACCAAAAAGCCCATTTTCCGTAAAAAGTGATTTTTTTCAAAAAAAGTAAATGAGCCCTCTAATTAATCGACTAGATCACCATAAATTTCCCCAGTTGTCAGAAACATGATAGGTTACTTAGTTTTTGCGTAGCATGCCTCCAAAGATACATGTTTAGAAACTGCAAAACATTTTTGCTTCACCAAAGAGCCCATTTTCCGTAAAAAGTGATTTTTTTCAAAAAAAGTAAATGACCCCTCTAATTAATCGACTAGATCACCAGAACCTTCCCCAGTTGTCAGAAACATGATAGCTTCCTTAGTTTTCGTGTAGCCTGCCTCCAAAGATACATGTTAAGAAATTGCAATTTTTTTTGCTTCACCAAAAAGCCAATTTTTCGTAAAAAGTGATTTTTTTCAAAAAAAGTAAATGACCCCTCTAATTAATCGACTAGATCACCAGAACCTTTCCCTGTTGTCAGAAATATGATAGGTTCCTTAGTTTTCGAGTAGCATGCCTCCAAAGATACATGTTTAGAAATTGCAATTTGTTTTTGCTTCACCAAAAAGCCCATTTTCCGTAAAAAGTGATTTTTTTCAAAAAAAGTAAATGACCCCTCTAATTAATCGGCTAGATCACCAGAACCTTCCATAGTTGTCAGAAACATGATAGGTTCCTTAATTTTCGTGTAGCCTGCATCCAAAGATACATGTTAAGAAATTGCAATTTTTTTTTGCTTCACCAAAGAGCCCATTTTCCGTAAAAAGTGATTTTTTTCAAAAAAAGTAAATGACCCCTCTAATTAATCGACTAGATCACCAGAACCTTCCCCAGTTGTCAAAAACATGATAGGTTCCTTAGTTTTCGAGTAGCATGCCTCCAAAGATACATGTTTAGAAATTGCAATTTTTTTTTTGCTTCACCAAAGAGCCCATTTTCCGTAAAAAGTGATTTTTTTCAAAAAAAGTAAATGACCCCTCTAATTAATCGACTAGATCACCAGAACCTTCACCTGTTGTCAGAAACATGATAGGTTCCTTAGTTTTCGAGTAGCATGCCTCCAAAGATACATGTTTAGAAATTGCAATTTTTTTTGCTTCACCAAAAAGCCCATTTTCCGTAAAAATTTATTTTTTTCAAAAAAAGTAAATGACCCCTCTAATTAATCGACTAGATCACCAGAACCTTCCCCAGTTGTCAAAAACATGATAGGTTCCTTAGTTTTCGAGTAGCATGCCTCCAAAGATACATGTTTAGAAATTGCAATTTTTTTTTGCTTCACCAAAGAGCCCATTTTCCGTAAAAAGTGATTTTTTTCAAAAAAAGTAAATGACCCCTCTAATTAATCGACTAGATCACCAGAACCTTCCCCTGTTGTCAGAAACATGATAGGTTCCTTCGTTTTCGAGTAGCATGCCTCCAAAGATACATGTTTAGAAATTGCAATTTTTTTTTCCTTCACCAAAGACCCCATTTTCAGTAAAAAGTGATTTTTTTCAAAAAAAGTAAATGACCCCTCCAATTAATCGACTAGATCACCAGAACCTTCCCCAGTTGTCAGAAACATGATAGTTTCCTTAGTTTTCGTGTAGCCTACCTCCAAAGATACATGTTAAGAAATTGCAATTTTTTTTTTGATTCACCAAAAAGCCCATTTTCCGTAAAAAGTGATTTTTTTCAAAAAAAGTAAATGACCCCTCTAATTAATCGACTAGATCACCAGAACCTTCCCCAGTTCTCAGAAACATGATAGGTTCCTTCGTTTTCGCGTAGCATGCCTCCAAAGATACATGTTAAGAAATTGCAATTTTTTTTTTGCTTCACCAAAAAGCATATTTTCCGTAAAAAGTGATTTTTTTTCAAAAAAAGTAAATGAGCCCTCTAATTAATCGACTAGATCACCAGAAATGTCCCCAGTTGTCAGAAACATGATAGGTTACTTAGTTTTTGCGTAGCATGCCTCCAAACTAAGGAAACTATCATGTTTCTGACAACTGGGGAAGGTTCTGGTGATCTAGTCGATTAATTAGAGGGGTCATTTACTTTTTTTGAAAAAAATCACTTTTTACGGAAAATGGGCTCTTTGGTGAAGCAAAAATGTTTTGCAGTTTCTAAACATGTATCATGTTTAGAAACTGCAAAACATTTTTGCTTCACCAAAGAGCCCATTTTCCGTAAAAAGTGATTTTTTTCAAAAAAAGTAAATGACCCCTCTAATTAATCGACTAGATCACCAGAACCTTCCCCAGTTGTCAGAAACATGATAGTTTCCTTAGTTTTCGTGTAGCCTGCCTCTAAAGATACATGTTAAGAAATTGCAATTTTTTTTGCTTCACCAAAAAGCCAATTTTTCGTAAAAAGTGATTTGTTTCAAAAAAAGTAAATGACCCCTCTAATTAATCGACTAGATCACCAGAACCTTTCCCTGTTGTCAGAAATATGATAGGTTCCTTAGTTTTCGAGTAGCATGCCTCCAAAGATACATGTTTAGAAATTGCAATTTGTTTTTGCTTCACCAAAAAGCCCATTTTCCGTAAAAAGTGATTTTTTTCAAAAAAAGTAAATGACCCCTCTAATTAATCGACTAGATCACCAGAACCTTCCCCTGTTGTCAGAAACATGATAGGTTCCTTAGTTTTCGAGTAGCATGCCTCCAAAGATACATGTTTAGAAATTGCAATTTTTTTTGCTTCACCAAAAAGCCCATTTTCCGTAAAAAGTGATTTTTTTCAAAAAAAGTAAATGACCCCTCTAATTAATAGACTAGATCACCAGAACCTTCCCCAGTTGTCAAAAACATGATAGGTTCCTTAGTTTTCGAGTAGCATGCCTCCAAAGATACATGTTTAGAAATTGCAATTTTTTTTTTGCTTCACCAAAGAGCTTATTTTCCGTAAAAAGTGATTTTTTTCAAAAAAAGTAAATGACCCCTCTAATTAATCGACTAGATCACCAGAACCTTCCCCTGCTGTCAGAAACATGATAGGTTCTTTAGTTTTCGAGTAGCATGCCTCCAAAGATACATGTTTAGAAATTGCAATTTTTTTTGCTTCACCAAAGACCCCATTTTCAGTAAAAAGTGATTTTTTTCAAAAAAAGTAAATGACCCCACTAATTAATCGACTAGATCACCAGAACCTTCCCCAGTTGTCAGAAACATGATAGGTTCCTTCGTTTTCGCGTAGCATGCCTCCAAAGATACATGTTAAGAAATTGCAATTTTTTTTTTCTTCACCAAAAAGCCCATTTTCCGTAAAAAGTGATTTTTTTCAAAAAAAGTAAATGAGCCCTCTAATTAATCGACTAGATCACCAGAAATGTCCACAGTTGTCAGAAACATGATAGGTTACTTAGTTTTTGCGTAGCATGCCTCCAAAGATACATGTTAAGAAATTGCAATTATTTTTTGCTTCACCAAAAAGCCCATTTTCCGTAAAAAGTGATTTTTTTCAAAAAAAAGTAAATGACCCCTCTAATTAATCGACTAGATCACCAGAACCTTCCCCAGTTGTCAGAAACATGATAGTTTCCTTAGTTTTCGTGTAGCCTGCCTCCAAAGATACATGTTAAGAAATTGCAATTTTTTTTGCTTCACCAAAAAGCCAATTTTTCGTAAAAAGTGATTTTTTTCAAAAAAAGTAAATGACCCCTCTAATTAATCGACTAGATCACCAGAACCTTCCCCAGTTGTCAAAAACATGAAAGGTTCCTTAGTTTTCGAGTAGCATGCCTCCAAAGATACATGTTTAGAAATTGCAATTTTTTTTTGCTTCACCAAAGAGCCCATTTTCCGTAAAAAGTGATTTTTTTCAAAAAAAGTAAATGACCCCTCTAATTAATCGACTAGATCACCAGAACCTTTCCCTGTTGTCAGAAATATGATAGGTTCCTTAGTTTTCGAGTAGCATGCCTCCAAAGATACATGTTTAGAAATTGCAATTTGTTTTTGCTTCACCAAAAAGCCCATTTTCCGTAAAAAGTGATTTTTTTCAAAAAAAGTAAATGACCCCTCTAATTAATCGACTAGATCACCAGAACCTTCCCCTGTTGTCAGAAACATGATAGGTTCCTTAGTTTTCGAGTAGCATGCCTCCAAAGATACATGTTTAGAAATTGCAATTTTTTTTGCTTCACCAAAAAGCCCATTTTCCGTAAAAAGTGATTTTTTTCAAAAAAAGTAAATGACCCCTCTAATTAATCGACTAGATCACCAGAACCTTCCCCTGCTGTCAGAAACATGATAGGTTCTTTAGTTTTCGAGTAGCATGCCTCCAAAGATACATGTTTAGAAATTGCAATTTTTTTTGCTTCACCAAAGACCCCATTTTCAGTAAAAAGTGATTTTTTTCAAAAAAAGTAAATGACCCCTCTAATTAATCGACTAGATCACCAGAACCTTCCCCAGTTGTCAGAAACATGATAGGTTCCTTCGTTTTCGCGTAGCATGCCTCCAAAGATACATGTTAAGAAATTGCAATTTTTTTTTTCTTCACCAAAAAGCCCATTTTCCGTAAAAAGTGATTTTTTTCAAAAAAAGTAAATGAGCCCTCTAATTAATCGACTAGATCACCAGAAATGTCCCCAGTTGTCAGAAACATGATAGGTTACTTAGTTTTTGCGTAGCATGCCTCCAAAGATACATGTTAAGAAATTGCAATTATTTTTTGCTTCACCAAAAAGCCCATTTTCCGTAAAAAGTGATTTTTTACAAAAAAAGTAAATGAGCCCTCTAATTAATCGACTAGATCACCAGAAATTTCCCCAGTAGTCAGAAACATGATAGGTTACTTAGTTTTTGAATAGCATGACTCCAAAGATACATGTTTAGAAACTGCAAAACATTTTTGCTTCACCAAAGAGCCCATTTTCCGTAAAAAGTGATTTTTTTCAAAAAAAGTAAATGACCCCTCTAATTAATCGACTAGATCACCAGAACCTTCCCCAGTTGTCAGAAACATGATAGTTTCCTTAGTTTTCGTGTAGCCTGCCTCCAAAGATACATGTTAAGAAATTGCAATTTTTTTTGCTTCACCAAAAAGCCAATTTTTCGTAAAAAGTGATTTTTTTCAAAAAAAGTAAATGACCCCTCTAATTAATCGACTAGATCACCAGAACCTTCCCCAGTTGTCAAAAACATGAAAGGTTCCTTAGTTTTCGAGTAGCATGCCTCCAAAGATACATGTTTAGAAATTGCAATTTTTTTTTGCTTCACCAAAGAGCCCATTTTCCGTAAAAAGTGATTTTTTTCAAAAAAAGTAAATGACCCCTCTAATTAATCGACTAGATCACCAGAACCTTCACCAGTTCTCAGAAACATGATAGGTTCCTTCGTTTTCGCGTAGCATGCCTACCAAAGATACATGTTTAGAAATTGCAATTTTTTTTGCTTCACCAAAGACCCCATTTTCAGTAAAAAGTGATTTTTTTCAAAAAAAGTAAATGACCCCTCTAATTAATCGACTAGATCACCAGAACCTTCCCCAGTTGTCAGAAACATGATAGGTTCCTTCGTTTTCGCGTAGCATGCCTCCAAAGATACATGTTAAGAAATTGCAATTTTTTTTTTCTTCACCAAAAAGCCCATTTTCCGTAAAAAGTGATTTTTTTCAAAAAAAGTAAATGAGCCCTCTAATTAATCGACTAGATCACCAGAAATGTCCCCAGTTGTCAGAAACATGATAGGTTACTTAGTTTTTGCGTAGCATGCCTCCAAAGATACATGTTAAGAAATTGCAATTTTTTTTTGCTTCACCAAAAAGCCCATTTTCCGTATGAAGTGATTTTTTTCAAAAAACAGTAAATGACCCCTCTAATTAATTGACTAGATCACCAGAACCTTCCCCAGTTGTCAGAAACATGATAGGTCCCTTAGTTTTCGCATAGCATGCCTCCAAAGATACATGTTTAGAAACTGCAAAACATTTTTGCTTCACCAAAGAGCCCATTTTCCGTAAAAAGTGATTTTTTTCAAAAAAAGTAAATGACCCCTCTAATTAATCGACTAGATCACCAGAACCTTCCCCAGTTGTCAGAAACATGATAGTTTCCTTAGTTTTCGTGTAGCCTGCCTCCAAAGATACATGTTAAGAAATTGCAATTTTTTTTGCTTCACCAAAAAGCCAATTTTTCGTAAAAAGTGATTTTTTTCAAAAAAAGTAAATGACCCCTCTAATTAATCGACTAGATCACCAGAACCTTCCCCAGTTGTCAAAAACATGAAAGGTTCCTTAGTTTTCGAGTAGCATGCCTCCAAAGATACATGTTTAGAAATTGCAATTTTTTTTTGCTTCACCAAAGAGCCCATTTTCCGTAAAAAGTGATTTTTTTCAAAAAAAGTAAATGACCCCTCTAATTAATCGACTAGATCACCAGAACCTTCCCCTGCTGTCAGAAACATGATAGGTTCCTTAGTTTTCGAGTAGCATGCCTCCAAAGATACATGTTTAGAAATTGCAATTTTTTTTGCTTCACCAAAGACCCCATTTTCAGTAAAAAGTGATTTTTTTCAAAAAAAGTAAATGACCCCTCTAATTAATCGACTAGATCACCAGAACCTTCCCCAGTTGTCAGAAACATGATAGGTTCCTTCGTTTTCGCGTAGCATGCCTAAAAGATACATGTTAAGAAATTGCAATTTTTTTTTGCTTCACCAAAAAGCCCATTTTCCGTAAAAAGTGATTTTTTTCAAAAAAAGTAAATGAGCCCTCTAATTAATCGACTAGATCACCAGAAATGTCCCCAGTTGTCAGAAACATGATAGGTTACTTAGTTTTTGCGTAGCATGCCTCCAAAGATACATGTTAAGAAATTGCAATTTTTTTTTGCTTCACCAAAAAGCCCATTTTCCGTAAAAAGTGATTTTTTTCAAAAAAAGTAAATGAGCCCTCTAATTAATCGACTAGATCACCAGAAATTTCCCCAGTTGTCAGAAACATGATAGGTTACTTAGTTTTTGCGTAGCATGACTCCAAAGATACATGTTTAGAAACTGCAAAACATTTTTGCTTCACCAAAGAGCCCATTTTCCGTAAAAAGTGATTTTTTTCAAAAAAAGTAAATGACCCCTCTAATTAATCGACTAGATCACCAGAACCTTCCCCAGTTGTCAGAAACATGATAGTTTCCTTAGTTTTCGTGTAGCCTGCCTCCAAAGATACATGTTAAGAAATTGCAATTTTTTTTGCTTCACCAAAAAGCCAATTTTTCGTAAAAAGTGATTTTTTTCAAAAAAAGTAAATGACCCCTCTAATTAATCGACTAGATCACCAGAACCTTCCCCAGTTGTCAAAAACATGAAAGGTTCCTTAGTTTTCGAGTAGCATGCCTCCAAAGATACATGTTTAGAAATTGCAATTTTTTTTTGCTTCACCAAAGAGCCCATTTTCCGTAAAAAGTGATTTTTTTCAAAAAAAGTAAATGACCCCTCTAATTAATCGACTAGATCACCAGAACCTTCCCCTGCTGTCAGAAACATGATAGGTTCCTTAGTTTTCGAGTAGCATGCCTCCAAAGATACATGTTTAGAAATTGCAATTTTTTTTGCTTCACCAAAGACCCCATTTTCAGTAAAAAGTGATTTTTTTCAAAAAAAGTAAATGACCCCTCTAATTAATCGACTAGATCACCAGAACCTTCCCCAGTTGTCAGAAACATGATAGGTTCCTTCGTTTTCGCGTAGCATGCCTAAAAGATACATGTTAAGAAATTGCAATTTTTTTTTGCTTCACCAAAAAGCCCATTTTCCGTAAAAAGTGATTTTTTTCAAAAAAAGTAAATGAGCCCTCTAATTAATCGACTAGATCACCAGAAATGTCCCCAGTTGTCAGAAACATGATAGGTTACTTAGTTTTTGCGTAGCATGCCTCCAAAGATACATGTTAAGAAATTGCAATTTTTTTTTGCTTCACCAAAAAGCCCATTTTCCGTAAAAAGTGATTTTTTTCAAAAAAAGTAAATGAGCCCTCTAATTAATCGACTAGATCACCAGAAATTTCCCCAGTTGTCAGAAACATGATAGGTTACTTAGTTTTTGCGTAGCATGACTCCAAAGATACATGTTTAGAAACTGCAAAACATTTTTGCTTCACCAAAGAGCCCATTTTCCGTAAAAAGTGATTTTTTTCAAAAAAAGTAAATGACCCCTCTAATTAATCGACTAGATCACCAGAACCTTCCCCAGTTGTCAGAAACATGATAGTTTCCTTAGTTTTCGTGTAGCCTGCCTCCAAAGATACATGTTAAGAAATTGCAATTTTTTTTGCTTCACCAAAAAGCCAATTTTTCGTAAAAAGTGATTTTTTTTAAAAAAAGTAAATGACCCCTCTAATTAATCGGCTAGATCACCAGAACCTTCCATAGTTGTCAGAAACATGATAGGTTGCTTAATTTTCGTGTAGCCTGCATCCAAAGATACATGTTAAGAAATTGCAATTTTTTTTTGCTTCACCAAAGAGCCCATTTTCCGTAAAAAGTGATTTTTTTTCAAAAAAAGTAAATGACCCCTCTAATTAATCGACTAGATCACCAGAACCTTTCCCTGTTGTCAGAAACATGATAGGTTCCTTAGTTTTTGCATAGCATGCCTCCAAAGATACATGTTTAGAAACTGCAAAACATTTTTGCTTCACCAAAGAGCCTATTTTCCGTAAAAAGTGATTTTTTTCCAAAAAATTAAATGACCCCTCTAATTAATCGACTAGATCACCAGAACCTTCCCCAGTTGTCAGAAACATGATAGTTTCCTTAGTTTTTGCGTAGCCTGCCTCCAAAGATACATGTTAAGAAATTGCAATTTTTTTTTGATTCACCAAAAAGCCCATTTTCCGTAAAAAGTGATTTTTTTCAAAAAAAGTAAATGACCCCTCTAATTAATCGACTAGATCACCAGAACCTTCCCCAGTTGTCAGAAACATGATAGGTTACTTAGTTTTTGCGTAGCATGCCTCCAAAGATACATGTTAAGAAATTGCAATTTTTTTTTGCTTCACCAAAAAGCCCATTTTCCGTAAAAAGTGATTTTTTTCAAAAAAAGTAAATGAGCCCTCTAATTAATCGACTAGATCACCAGAAATTTCCCCAGTTGTCAGAAACATGATAGGTTACTTAGTTTTTGCGTAGCATGACTCCAAAGATACATGTTTAGAAACTGCAAAACATTATTGCTTCACCAAAGAGCCCATTTTCCGTAAAAAGTGATTTTTTTCAAAAAAAGTAAATGACCCCTCTAATTAATCGACTAGATCACCAGAACCTTCCCCAGTTGTCAGAAACATGATAGTTTCCTTAGTTTTCGTGTAGCCTGCCTCCAAAGATACATGTTAAGAAATTGCAATTTTTTTTGCTTCACCAAAAAGCCAATTTTTCGTAAAAAGTGATTTTTTTCAAAAAAAGTAAATGACCCCTCTAATTAATCGACTAGATCACCAGAACCTTCCCCAGTTGTCAAAAACATGAAAGGTTCCTTAGTTTTCGAGTAGCATGCCTCCAAAGATACTAGTTTAGAAATTGCAATTTTTTTTTGCTTCACCAGAAAGCCCATTTTCCGTAAAAAGTGATTTTTTTCAAAAAAAGTAAATGACCCCTCTAATTAATCGACTCGATCACCAGAACCTTATCCTGTTGTGAAAAACATGATAGGTTCCTTAGTTTTCGAGTAGCATGCCTCCAAAGATACATGTTTAGAAATTGCAATTTTTTTTTTGCTTCACCAAAAAGCCCATTTTCCGTAAAAAGTGATTTTTTTCAAAAAAAGGAAATGACCCCTCTAATTAATCGACTAGATCACCAGAACCTTCACCAGTTCTCAGAAACATGATAGGTTCCTTCGTTTTCGCGTAGCATGCCTCCAAAGATACATGTTAAGAAATTGCAATTTTTTTTGCTTCACCAAAAAGCCCATTTTTCGTAAAAAGTGATTTTTTTCAAAAAAAGTAAGTGACCCCTCTAATTAATCGACTAGATCACCAGAAATTTCCCCAGTTGTCAGAAACATGATAGTTTCCTTAGTTTTCGTGTAGCCTGCCTCCAAAGATACATGTTAAGAAATTGCAATTTTTTTTCCTTCACCAAAAAGCCAATTTTTCGTAAAAAGTGATTTTTTTCAAAAAAAGTAAATGACCCCTCTAATTAATCGGCTAGATCACCAGAACCTTCCATAGTTGTCAGAAACATGATAGGTTGCTTAATTTTCGTGTAGCCTGCATCCAAAGATACATGTTAAGAAATTGCAATTTTTTTTGCTTCACCAAAAAGCCAATTTTTCGTAAAAAGTGATTTTTTTCAAAAAAAGTAAATGACCCCTCTAATTAATCGACTAGATCACCAGAACCTTCCCCAGTTGTCAAAAACATGAAAGGTTCCTTAGTTTTCGAGTAGCATGCCTCCAAAGATACACGTTTAGAAATTGCAATTTTTTTTTGCTTCACCAAAGAGCCCATTTTCCGTAAAAAGTGATTTTTTTCAAAAAAAGTAAATGACCCCTCTAATTAATCGACTAGATCACCAGAACCTTCCCCTGCTGTCAGAAACATGATAGGTTCCTTAGTTTTCGAGTAGCATGCCTACCAAAGATACATGTTTAGAAATTGCAATTTTTTTTGCTTCACCAAAGACCCCATTTTCAGTAAAAAGTGATTTTTTTCAAAAAAAGTAAATGACCCCTCTAATTAATCGACTAGATCACCAGAACCTTCCCCAGTTGTCAGAAACATGATAGGTTCCTTCGTTTTCGCGTAGCATGCCTCCAAAGATACATGTTAAGAAATTGCAATTTTTTTTTTCTTCACCAAAAAGCCCATTTTCCGTAAAAAGTGATTTTTTTCAAAAAAAGTAAATGAGCCCTCTAATTAATCGACTAGATCACCAGAAATGTCCCCAGTTGTCAGAAACATGATAGGTTACTTAGTTTTTGCGTAGCATGCCTCCAAAGATACATGTTAAGAAATTGCAATTTTTTTTTGCTTCACCAAAAAGCCCATTTTCCGTATGAAGTGATTTTTTTCAAAAAACAGTAAATGACCCCTCTAATTAATTGACTAGATCACCAGAACCTTCCCCAGTTGTCAGAAACATGATAGGTCCCTTAGTTTTCGCATAGCATGCCTCCAAAGATACATGTTTAGAAACTGCAAAACATTTTTGCTTCACCAAAGAGCCCATTTTCCGTAAAAAGTGATTTTTTTCAAAAAAAGTAAATGACCCCTCTAATTAATCGACTAGATCACCAGAACCTTCCCCAGTTGTCAGAAACATGATAGTTTCCTTAGTTTTCGTGTAGCCTGCCTCCAAAGATACATGTTAAGAAATTGCAATTTTTTTTGCTTCACCAAAAAGCCAATTTTTCGTAAAAAGTGATTTTTTTCAAAAAAAGTAAATGACCCCTCTAATTAATCGACTAGATCACCAGAACCTTCCCCAGTTGTCAAAAACATGAAAGGTTCCTTAGTTTTCGAGTAGCATGCCTCCAAAGATACATGTTTAGAAATTGCAATTTTTTTTTGCTTCACCAAAGAGCCCATTTTCCGTAAAAAGTGATTTTTTTCAAAAAAAGTAAATGACCCCTCTAATTAATCGACTAGATCACCAGAACCTTCCCCTGCTGTCAGAAACATGATAGGTTCCTTAGTTTTCGAGTAGCATGCCTCCAAAGATACATGTTTAGAAATTGCAATTTTTTTTGCTTCACCAAAGACCCCATTTTCAGTAAAAAGTGATTTTTTTCAAAAAAAGTAAATGACCCCTCTAATTAATCGACTAGATCACCAGAACCTTCCCCAGTTGTCAGAAACATGATAGGTTCCTTCGTTTTCGCGTAGCATGCCTAAAAGATACATGTTAAGAAATTGCAATTTTTTTTTGCTTCACCAAAAAGCCCATTTTCCGTAAAAAGTGATTTTTTTCAAAAAAAGTAAATGAGCCCTCTAATTAATCGACTAGATCACCAGAAATGTCCCCAGTTGTCAGAAACATGATAGGTTACTTAGTTTTTGCGTAGCATGCCTCCAAAGATACATGTTAAGAAATTGCAATTTTTTTTTGCTTCACCAAAAAGCCCATTTTCCGTAAAAAGTGATTTTTTTCAAAAAAAGTAAATGAGCCCTCTAATTAATCGACTAGATCACCAGAAATTTCCCCAGTTGTCAGAAACATGATAGGTTACTTAGTTTTTGCGTAGCATGACTCCAAAGATACATGTTTAGAAACTGCAAAACATTTTTGCTTCACCAAAGAGCCCATTTTCCGTAAAAAGTGATTTTTTTCAAAAAAAGTAAATGACCCCTCTAATTAATCGACTAGATCACCAGAACCTTCCCCAGTTGTCAGAAACATGATAGTTTCCTTAGTTTTCGTGTAGCCTGCCTCCAAAGATACATGTTAAGAAATTGCAATTTTTTTTGCTTCACCAAAAAGCCAATTTTTCGTAAAAAGTGATTTTTTTCAAAAAAAGTAAATGACCCCTCTAATTAATCGACTAGATCACCAGAACCTTCCCCAGTTGTCAAAAACATGAAAGGTTCCTTAGTTTTCGAGTAGCATGCCTCCAAAGATACATGTTTAGAAATTGCAATTTTTTTTTGCTTCACCAAAGAGCCCATTTTCCGTAAAAAGTGATTTTTTTCAAAAAAAGTAAATGACCCCTCTAATTAATCGACTAGATCACCAGAACCTTCCCCTGCTGTCAGAAACATGATAGGTTCCTTAGTTTTCGAGTAGCATGCCTCCAAAGATACATGTTTAGAAATTGCAATTTTTTTTGCTTCACCAAAGACCCCATTTTCAGTAAAAAGTGATTTTTTTCAAAAAAAGTAAATGACCCCTCTAATTAATCGACTAGATCACCAGAACCTTCCCCAGTTGTCAGAAACATGATAGGTTCCTTCGTTTTCGCGTAGCATGCCTAAAAGATACATGTTAAGAAATTGCAATTTTTTTTTGCTTCACCAAAAAGCCCATTTTCCGTAAAAAGTGATTTTTTTCAAAAAAAGTAAATGAGCCCTCTAATTAATCGACTAGATCACCAGAAATGTCCCCAGTTGTCAGAAACATGATAGGTTACTTAGTTTTTGCGTAGCATGCCTCCAAAGATACATGTTAAGAAATTGCAATTTTTTTTTGCTTCACCAAAAAGCCCATTTTCCGTAAAAAGTGATTTTTTTCAAAAAAAGTAAATGAGCCCTCTAATTAATCGACTAGATCACCAGAAATTTCCCCAGTTGTCAGAAACATGATAGGTTACTTAGTTTTTGCGTAGCATGACTCCAAAGATACATGTTTAGAAACTGCAAAACATTTTTGCTTCACCAAAGAGCCCATTTTCCGTAAAAAGTGATTTTTTTCAAAAAAAGTAAATGACCCCTCTAATTAATCGACTAGATCACCAGAACCTTCCCCAGTTGTCAGAAACATGATAGTTTCCTTAGTTTTCGTGTAGCCTGCCTCCAAAGATACATGTTAAGAAATTGCAATTTTTTTTGCTTCACCAAAAAGCCAATTTTTCGTAAAAAGTGATTTTTTTTAAAAAAAGTAAATGACCCCTCTAATTAATCGGCTAGATCACCAGAACCTTCCATAGTTGTCAGAAACATGATAGGTTGCTTAATTTTCGTGTAGCCTGCATCCAAAGATACATGTTAAGAAATTGCAATTTTTTTTTGCTTCACCAAAGAGCCCATTTTCCGTAAAAAGTGATTTTTTTTCAAAAAAAGTAAATGACCCCTCTAATTAATCGACTAGATCACCAGAACCTTTCCCTGTTGTCAGAAACATGATAGGTTCCTTAGTTTTTGCATAGCATGCCTCCAAAGATACATGTTTAGAAACTGCAAAACATTTTTGCTTCACCAAAGAGCCTATTTTCCGTAAAAAGTGATTTTTTTCCAAAAAATTAAATGACCCCTCTAATTAATCGACTAGATCACCAGAACCTTCCCCAGTTGTCAGAAACATGATAGTTTCCTTAGTTTTTGCGTAGCCTGCCTCCAAAGATACATGTTAAGAAATTGCAATTTTTTTTTGATTCACCAAAAAGCCCATTTTCCGTAAAAAGTGATTTTTTTCAAAAAAAGTAAATGACCCCTCTAATTAATCGACTAGATCACCAGAACCTTCCCCAGTTGTCAGAAACATGATAGGTTACTTAGTTTTTGCGTAGCATGCCTCCAAAGATACATGTTAAGAAATTGCAATTTTTTTTTGCTTCACCAAAAAGCCCATTTTCCGTAAAAAGTGATTTTTTTCAAAAAAAGTAAATGAGCCCTCTAATTAATCGACTAGATCACCAGAAATTTCCCCAGTTGTCAGAAACATGATAGGTTACTTAGTTTTTGCGTAGCATGCCTCCAAAGATACATGTTTAGAAACTGCAAAACATTATTGCTTCACCAAAGAGCCCATTTTCCGTAAAAAGTGATTTTTTTCAAAAAAAGTAAATGACCCCTCTAATTAATCGACTAGATCACCAGAACCTTCCCCAGTTGTCAGAAACATGATAGTTTCCTTAGTTTTCGTGTAGCCTGCCTCCAAAGATACATGTTAAGAAATTGCAATTTTTTTTGCTTCACCAAAAAGCCAATTTTTCGTAAAAAGTGATTTTTTTCAAAAAAAGTAAATGACCCCTCTAATTAATCGACTAGATCACCAGAACCTTCCCCAGTTGTCAAAAACATGAAAGGTTCCTTAGTTTTCGAGTAGCATGCCTCCAAAGATACTAGTTTAGAAATTGCAATTTTTTTTTGCTTCACCAGAAAGCCCATTTTCCGTAAAAAGTGATTTTTTTCAAAAAAAGTAAATGACCCCTCTAATTAATCGACTCGATCACCAGAACCTTATCCTGTTGTGAAAAACATGATAGGTTCCTTAGTTTTCGAGTAGCATGCCTCCAAAGATACATGTTTAGAAATTGCAATTTTTTTTTTGCTTCACCAAAAAGCCCATTTTCTGTAAAAAGTGATTTTTTTCAAAAAAAGGAAATGACCCCTCTAATTAATCGACTAGATCACCAGAACCTTCACCAGTTCTCAGAAACATGATAGGTTCCTTCGTTTTCGCGTAGCATGCCTCCAAAGATACATGTTAAGAAATTGCAATTTTTTTTTGCTTCACCAAAAAGCCCATTTTTCGTAAAAAGTGATTTTTTTCAAAAAAAGTAAGTGACCCCTCTAATTAATCGACTAGATCACCAGAAATTTCCCCAGTTGTCAGAAACATGATAGTTTCCTTAGTTTTCGTGTAGCCTGCCTCCAAAGATACATGTTAAGAAATTGCAATTTTTTTTCCTTCACCAAAAAGCCAATTTTTCGTAAAAAGTGATTTTTTTCAAAAAAAGTAAATGACCCCTCTAATTAATCGGCTAGATCACCAGAACCTTCCATAGTTGTCAGAAACATGATAGGTTGCTTAATTTTCGTGTAGCCTGCATCCAAAGATACATGTTAAGAAATTGCAATTTTTTTTTGCTTCACCAAAGAGCCCATTTTCCGTAAAAAGTGATTTTTTTTCAAAAAAAGTAAATGACCCCTCTAATTAATCGACTAGATCACCAGAACCTTTCCCTGTTGTCAGAAACATGATAGGTTCCTTAGTTTTTGCGTAGCATGCCTCCAAAGATACATGTTTAGAAACTGCAAAACATTTTTGCTTCACCAAAGAGCCCATTTTCCGTAAAAAGTGATTTTTTTTCCAAAAAATTAAATGACCCCTCTAATTAATCGACTAGATCACCAGAACCTTCCTCAGTTGTCAGAAACATGATAGTTTCCTTAGTTTTTGCGTAGCCTGCCTCCAAAGATACATGTTAAGAAATTGCAATTTTTTTTTGATTCAACAAAAAGCCCATTTTCCGTAAAAAGTGATTTTTTTCAAAAAAAGTAAATGACCCCTCTAATTAATCGACTAGATCACCAGAACCTTCCCCAGTTCTCAGAAACATGAAAGGTTCCTTCGTTTTCGCGTAGCATGCCTCCAAAGATACATGTTAAGAAATTGCAATTTTTTTTTGCTTCACCAAAAAGCCCATTTTCCGTAAAAAGTGATTTTTTTCAAAAAAAGTAAATGAGCCCTCTAATTAATCGACTAGATCACCAGAAATTTCCCCAGTTGTCAGAAACATGATAGGTTACTTAGTTTTTGCGTAGCATGCCTCCAAAGATACATGTTTAGAAACTGCAAAACATTTTTGCTTCACCAAAGAGCCCATTTTCCGTAAAAAGTGATTTTTTTCAAAAAAAGTAAATGACCCCTCTAATTAATCGACTAGATCACCAGAACCTTCCCCAGTTATCAGAAACATGATAGTTTCCTTAGTTTTCGTGTAGCCTGCCTCCAAAGATACATGTTAAGAAATTGCAATTTTTTTTGCTTCACCAAAAAGCCAATTTTCCGTAAAAAGTGATTTTTTTCAAAAAAAGTAAATGACCCCTCTAATTAATCGACTAGATCACCAGAACCTTTCCCTGTTGTCAGAAATATGATAGGTTCCTTAGTTTTCGAGTAGCATGCCTCCAAAGATACATGTTTAGAAATTGCAATTTGTTTTTGCTTCACCAAAAAGCCCATTTTCCGTAAAAAGTGATTTTTTTCAAAAAAAGTAAATGACCCCTCTAATTAATCAGCTAGATCACCAGAACCTTCCATAGTTGTCAGAAACATGATAGGTTCCTTAATTTTCGTGTAGCCTGCATCCAAAGATACATGTTAAGAAATTGCAATTTTTTTTTGCTTCACCAAAGAGCCCATTTTCCGTAAAAAGTGATTTTTTTCAAAAAAAGTAAATGACCCCTCTAATTAATCGACTAGATCACCAGAACCTTTCCCTGCTGTCAGAAACATGATAGGTTCCTTAGTTTTCAAGTAGCATGCCTCCAAAGATACATGTTTAGAAATTGCAATTTTTTTTTGCTTCACCAAAAAGCCCATTTTCCGTCAAAAGTGATTTTTTTCAAAAAAAGTAAATGACCCCTCTAATTAATCGACTAGATCACCAGAAATTTCCCCAGTTGTCAGAAACATGATAGGTTACTTAGTTTTTGCGTAGCATGCCTCCAAAGATACATGTTTAGGAACTGCAAAACATTTTTGCTTCACCAAAGAGCCCATTTTCCGTAAAAAGTGATTTTTTTCCAAAAAATTAAATGACCCCTCTAATTAATCGACTAGATCACCAGAACCTTCCCCAGTTGTCAGAAACATGATAGTTTCCTTAGTTTTCGTGTAGCCTGCCTCCAAAGATACATGTTAAGAAATTGCAATTTTTTTTTGATTCACCAAAAAGCCCATTTTCCGTAAAAAGTGATTTTTTTCAAAAAAAGTAAATGACCCCTCTAATTAATCGACTAGATCACCAGAACCTTCCCCAGTTCTCAGAAACATGATAGGTTCCTTCGTTTTCGCGTAGCATGCCTCCAAAGATACATGTTAAGAAATTGCAATTTTTTTTTGCTTCACCAAAAAGCCCATTTTCCGTAAAAAGTGATTTATTTCAAAAAAAGTAAATGAGCCCTCTAATTAATCGACTAGATCACCATAAATTTCCCCAGTTGTCAGAAACATGATAGGTTACTTAGTTTTTGCATAGCATGCCTCCAAAGATACATGTTTAGAAACTGCAAAACATTTTTGCTTCACCAAAGAGCCCATTTTCCGTAAAAAGTGATTTTTTTCAAAAAAAGTAAATGACCCCTCTAATTAATCGACTAGATCACCAGAACCTTTCCCTGTTGTCAGAAACATGATAGGTTCCTTAGTTTTTGCGTAGCATGCCTCCAAAGATACATGTTTAGAAACTGCAAAACATTTTTGCTTCACCAAAGAGCCCATTTTCCGTAAAAAGTGATTTTTTTCCAAAAAATTAAATGACCCCTCTAATTAATCGACTAGATCACCAGAACCTTCCCCAGTTGTCAGAAACATGATAGTTTCCTTAGTTTTTGCGTAGCCTGCCTCCAAAGATACATGTTAAGAAATTGCAATTTTTTTTTGATTCACCAAAAAGCCCATTTTCCGTAAAAAGTGATTTTTTTCAAAAAAAGTAAATGACCCCTCTAATTAATCGACTAGATCACCAGAACCTTCCCCAGTTCTCAGAAACATGATAGGTTCCTTCGTTTTCGCGTAGCATGCCTCCAAAGATACATGTTAAGAAATTGCAATTTTTTTTTGCTTCACCAAAAAGCCCATTTTCCGTAAAAAGTGATTTTTTTCAAAAAAAGTAAATGAGCCCTCTAATTAATCGACTAGATCACCAGAAATTTCCCCAGTTGTCAGAAACATGATAGGTTACTTAGTTTTTGCGTAGCGCGCCTCCAAAGATACATGTTTAGAAACTGCAAAACATTTTTGCTTCACCAAAGAGCCCATTTTCCGTAAAAAGTGATTTTTTTCCAAAAAATTAAATGACCCCTCTAATTAATCGACTAGATCACCAGAACCTTCCCCAGTTGTCAGAAACATGATAGTTTCCTTAGTTTTCGTGTAGCCTGCCTCCAAAGATACATGTTAAGAAATTGCAATTTTTTTTTTGATTCACCAAAAAGCCCATTTTCCGTAAAAAGTGATTTTTTTCAAAAAAAGTAAATGACCCCTCTAATTAATCGACTAGATCACCAGAACCTTCCCCAGTTCTCAGAAACATGATAGGTTCCTTCGTTTTCGCGTAGCATGCCTCCAAAGATACATGTTAAGAAATTGCAATTTTTTTTTGCTTCACCAAAAAGCACATTTTCCGTAAAAAGTGATTTTTTTCAAAAAAAGTAAATGAGCCCTCTAATTAATCGACTAGATCACCATAAATTTCCCCAGTTGTCAGAAACATGATAGGTTACTTAGTTTTTGCGTAGCATGCCTCCAAAGATACATGTTTAGAAACTGCAAAACATTTTTGCTTCACCAAAGAGCCCATTTTCCGTAAAAAGTGATTTTTTTCAAAAAAAGTAAATGACCCCTCTAATTAATCGACTAGATCACCAGAACCTTTCCCTGTTGTCAGAAACATGATAGGTTCCTTAGTTTTTGCGTAGCATGCCTCCAAAGATACATGTTTAGAAACTGCAAAACATTTTTGCTTCACCAAAGAGCCCATTTTCCGTAAAAAGTGATTTTTTTCCAAAAAATTAAATGACCCCTCTAATTAATCGACTAGATCACCAGAACCTTCCCCAGTTGTCAGAAACATGATAGTTTCCTTAGTTTTTGCGTAGCCTGCCTCCAAAGATACATGTTAAGAAATTGCAATTTTTTTTTGATTCACCAAAAAGCCCATTTTCCGTAAAAAGTGATTTTTTTCAAAAAAAGTAAATGACCCCTCTAATTAATCGACTAGATCACCAGAACCTTCCCCAGTTCTCAGAAACATGATAGGTTCCTTCGTTTTCGCGTAGCATGCCTCCAAAGATACATGTTAAGAAATTGCAATTTTTTTTTGCTTCACCAAAAAGCACATTTTCCGTAAAAAGTGATTTTTTTCAAAAAAAGTAAATGAGCCCTCTAATTAATCGACTAGATCACCATAAATTTCCCCAGTTGTCAGAAACATGATAGGTTACTTAGTTTTTGCGTAGCATGCCTCCAAAGATACATGTTTAGAAACTGCAAAACATTTTTGCTTCACCAAAGAGCCCATTTTCCGTAAAAAGTGATTTTTTTCAAAAAAAGTAAATGACCCCTCTAATTAATCGACTAGATCACCAGAACCTTTCCCTGTTGTCAGAAACATGATAGGTTCCTTAGTTTTTGCGTAGCATGCCTCCAAAGATACATGTTTAGAAACTGCAAAACATTTTTGCTTCACCAAAGAGCCCATTTTCCGTAAAAAGTGATTTTTTTCAAAAAAAGTAAATGAGCCCTCTAATTAATCGACTAGATCACCAGAAATGTCCCCAGTTGTCAGAAACATGATAGGTTACTTAGTTTTTGCGTAGCATGCCTCCAAAGATACATGTTAAGAAATTGCAATTTTTTTTTGCTTCACCAAAAAGCCCATTTTCCGTATGAAGTGATTTTTTTCAAAAAACAGTAAATGACCCCTCTAATTAATTGACTAGATCACCAGAACCTTCCCCAGTTGTCAGAAACATGATAGGTCCCTTAGTTTTCGCATAGCATGCCTCCAAAGATACATGTTTAGAAACTGCAAAACATTTTTGCTTCACCAAAGAGCCCATTTTCCGTAAAAAGTGATTTTTTTCAAAAAAAGTAAATGACCCCTCTAATTAATCGACTAGATCACCAGAACCTTCCCCAGTTGTCAGAAACATGATAGTTTCCTTAGTTTTCGTGTAGCCTGCCTCCAAAGATACATGTTAAGAAATTGCAATTTTTTTTGCTTCACCAAAAAGCCAATTTTTCGTAAAAAGTGATTTTTTTCAAAAAAAGTAAATGACCCCTCTAATTAATCGACTAGATCACCAGAACCTTCCCCAGTTGTCAAAAACATGAAAGGTTCCTTAGTTTTCGAGTAGCATGCCTCCAAAGATACATGTTTAGAAATTGCAATTTTTTTTTGCTTCACCAAAGAGCCCATTTTCCGTAAAAAGTGATTTTTTTCAAAAAAAGTAAATGACCCCTCTAATTAATCGACTAGATCACCAGAACCTTCCCCTGCTGTCAGAAACATGATAGGTTCCTTAGTTTTCGAGTAGCATGCCTCCAAAGATACATGTTTAGAAATTGCAATTTTTTTTGCTTCACCAAAGACCCCATTTTCAGTAAAAAGTGATTTTTTTCAAAAAAAGTAAATGACCCCTCTAATTAATCGACTAGATCACCAGAACCTTCCCCAGTTGTCAGAAACATGATAGGTTCCTTCGTTTTCGCGTAGCATGCCTAAAAGATACATGTTAAGAAATTGCAATTTTTTTTTGCTTCACCAAAAAGCCCATTTTCCGTAAAAAGTGATTTTTTTCAAAAAAAGTAAATGAGCCCTCTAATTAATCGACTAGATCACCAGAAATGTCCCCAGTTGTCAGAAACATGATAGGTTACTTAGTTTTTGCGTAGCATGCCTCCAAAGATACATGTTAAGAAATTGCAATTTTTTTTTGCTTCACCAAAAAGCCCATTTTCCGTAAAAAGTGATTTTTTTCAAAAAAAGTAAATGAGCCCTCTAATTAATCGACTAGATCACCAGAAATTTCCCCAGTTGTCAGAAACATGATAGGTTACTTAGTTTTTGCGTAGCATGACTCCAAAGATACATGTTTAGAAACTGCAAAACATTTTTGCTTCACCAAAGAGCCCATTTTCCGTAAAAAGTGATTTTTTTCAAAAAAAGTAAATGACCCCTCTAATTAATCGACTAGATCACCAGAACCTTCCCCAGTTGTCAGAAACATGATAGTTTCCTTAGTTTTCGTGTAGCCTGCCTCCAAAGATACATGTTAAGAAATTGCAATTTTTTTTGCTTCACCAAAAAGCCAATTTTTCGTAAAAAGTGATTTTTTTCAAAAAAAGTAAATGACCCCTCTAATTAATCGACTAGATCACCAGAACCTTCCCCAGTTGTCAAAAACATGAAAGGTTCCTTAGTTTTCGAGTAGCATGCCTCCAAAGATACATGTTTAGAAATTGCAATTTTTTTTTGCTTCACCAAAGAGCCCATTTTCCGTAAAAAGTGATTTTTTTCAAAAAAAGTAAATGACCCCTCTAATTAATCGACTAGATCACCAGAACCTTCCCCTGCTGTCAGAAACATGATAGGTTCCTTAGTTTTCGAGTAGCATGCCTCCAAAGATACATGTTTAGAAATTGCAATTTTTTTTGCTTCACCAAAGACCCCATTTTCAGTAAAAAGTGATTTTTTTCAAAAAAAGTAAATGACCCCTCTAATTAATCGACTAGATCACCAGAACCTTCCCCAGTTGTCAGAAACATGATAGGTTCCTTCGTTTTCGCGTAGCATGCCTAAAAGATACATGTTAAGAAATTGCAATTTTTTTTTGCTTCACCAAAAAGCCCATTTTCCGTAAAAAGTGATTTTTTTCAAAAAAAGTAAATGAGCCCTCTAATTAATCGACTAGATCACCAGAAATGTCCCCAGTTGTCAGAAACATGATAGGTTACTTAGTTTTTGCGTAGCATGCCTCCAAAGATACATGTTAAGAAATTGCAATTTTTTTTTGCTTCACCAAAAAGCCCATTTTCCGTAAAAAGTGATTTTTTTCAAAAAAAGTAAATGAGCCCTCTAATTAATCGACTAGATCACCAGAAATTTCCCCAGTTGTCAGAAACATGATAGGTTACTTAGTTTTTGCGTAGCATGACTCCAAAGATACATGTTTAGAAACTGCAAAACATTTTTGCTTCACCAAAGAGCCCATTTTCCGTAAAAAGTGATTTTTTTCAAAAAAAGTAAATGACCCCTCTAATTAATCGACTAGATCACCAGAACCTTCCCCAGTTGTCAGAAACATGATAGTTTCCTTAGTTTTCGTGTAGCCTGCCTCCAAAGATACATGTTAAGAAATTGCAATTTTTTTTGCTTCACCAAAAAGCCAATTTTTCGTAAAAAGTGATTTTTTTAAAAAAAAGTAAATGACCCCTCTAATTAATCGACTCGATCACCAGAACCTTATCCTGTTGTCAAAAACATGATAGGTTCCTTAGTTTTCGAGTAGCATGCCTCCAAAGATACATGTTTAGAAATTGCAATTTTTTTTTTGCTTCACCAAAAAGCCCATTTTCCGTAAAAAGTGATTTTTTTCAAAAAAAGGAAATGACCCCTCTAATTAATCGACTAGATCACCAGAACCTTCACCAGTTCTCAGAAACATGATAGGTTCCTTCGTTTTCGCGTAGCATGCCTCCAAAGATACATGTTAAGAAATTGCAATTTTTTTTGCTTCACCAAAAAGCCCATTTTTCGTAAAAAGTGATTTTTTTCAAAAAAAGTAAGTGACCCCTCTAATTAATCGACTAGATCACCAGAAATTTCCCCAGTTGTCAGAAACATGATAGTTTCCTTAGTTTTCGTGTAGCCTGCCTCCAAAGATACATGTTAAGAAATTGCAATTTTTTTTCCTTCACCAAAAAGCCAATTTTTCGTAAAAAGTGATTTTTTTCAAAAAAAGTAAATGACCCCTCTAATTAATCGGCTAGATCACCAGAACCTTCCATAGTTGTCAGAAACATGATAGGTTGCTTAATTTTCGTGTAGCCTGCATCCAAAGATACATGTTAAGAAATTGCAATTTTTTTTTGCTTCACCAAAGAGCCCATTTTCCGTAAAAAGTGATTTTTTTTCAAAAAAAGTAAATGACCCCTCTAATTAATCGACTAGATCACCAGAACCTTTCCCTGTTGTCAGAAACATGATAGGTTCCTTAGTTTTTGCGTAGCATGCCTCCAAAGATACATGTTTAGAAACTGCAAAACATTTTTGCTTCACCAAAGAGCCCATTTTCCGTAAAAAGTGATTTTTTTTCCAAAAAATTAAATGACCCCTCTAATTAATCGACTAGATCACCAGAACCTTCCTCAGTTGTCAGAAACATGATAGTTTCCTTAGTTTTTGCGTAGCCTGCCTCCAAAGATACATGTTAAGAAATTGCAATTTTTTTTTGATTCACCAAAAAGCCCATTTTCCGTAAAAAGTGATTTTTTTCAAAAAAAGTAAATGACCCCTCTAATTAATCGACTAGATCACCAGAACCTTCCCCAGTTCTCAGAAACATGAAAGGTTCCTTCGTTTTCGCGTAGCATGCCTCCAAAGATACATGTTAAGAAATTGCAATTTTTTTTTGCTTCACCAAAAAGCCCATTTTCCGTAAAAAGTGATTTTTTTCAAAAAAAGTAAATGAGCCCTCTAATTAATCGACTAGATCACCAGAAATTTCCCCAGTTGTCAGAAACATGATAGGTTACTTAGTTTTTGCGTAGCATGCCTCCAAAGATACATGTTTAGAAACTGCAAAACATTTTTGCTTCACCAAAGAGCCCATTTTCCGTAAAAAGTGATTTTTTTCCAAAAAATTAAATGACCCCTCTAATTAATCGACTAGATCACCAGAACCTTCCCCAGTTGTCAGAAACATGATAGTTTCCTTAGTTTTCGTGTAGCCTGCCTCCAAAGATACATGTTAAGAAATTGCAATTTTTTTTTTGATTCACCAAAAAGCCCATTTTCCGTAAAAAGTGATTTTTTTCAAAAAAAGTAAATGACCCCTCTAATTAATCGACTAGATCACCAGAACCTTCCCCAGTTCTCAGAAACATGATAGGTTCCTTCGTTTTCGCGTAGCATGCCTCCAAAGATACATGTTAAGAAATTGCAATTTTTTTTTGCTTCACCAAAAAGCACATTTTCCGTAAAAAGTGATTTTTTTCAAAAAAAGTAAATGAGCCCTCTAATTAATCGACTAGATCACCATAAATTTCCCCAGTTGTCAGAAACATGATAGGTTACTTAGTTTTTGCGTAGCATGCCTCCAAAGATACATGTTTAGAAACTGCAAAACATTTTTGCTTCACCAAAGAGCCCATTTTCCGTAAAAAGTGATTTTTTTCAAAAAAAGTAAATGACCCCTCTAATTAATCGACTAGATCACCAGAACCTTTCCCTGTTGTCAGAAACATGATAGGTTCCTTAGTTTTTGCGTAGCATGCCTCCAAAGATACATGTTTAGAAACTGCAAAACATTTTTGCTTCACCAAAGAGCCCATTTTCCGTAAAAAGTGATTTTTTTACAAAAAATTAAATGACCCCTCTAATTAATCGACTAGATCACCAGAACCTTCCCCAGTTGTCAGAAACATGATAGTTTCCTTAGTTTTTGCGTAGCCTGCCTCCAAAGATACATGTTAAGAAATTGCAATTTTTTTTTGATTCACCAAAAAGCCCATTTTCCGTAAAAAGTGATTTTTTTCAAAAAAAGTAAATGACCCCTCTAATTAATCGACTAGATCACCAGAACCTTCCCCAGTTCTCAGAAACATGATAGGTTCCTTCGTTTTCGCGTAGCATGCCTCCAAAGATACATGTTAAGAAATTGCAATTTTTTTTTGCTTCACCAAAAAGCACATTTTCCGTAAAAAGTGATTTTTTTCAAAAAAAGTAAATGAGCCCTCTAATTAATCGACTAGATCACCATAAATTTCCCCAGTTGTCAGAAACATGATAGGTTACTTAGTTTTTGCGTAGCATGCCTCCAAAGATACATGTTTAGAAACTGCAAAACATTTTTGCTTCACCAAAGAGCCCATTTTCCGTAAAAAGTGATTTTTTTCAAAAAAAGTAAATGACCCCTCTAATTAATCGACTAGATCACCAGAACCTTTCCCTGTTGTCAGAAACATGATAGGTTCCTTAGTTTTTGCGTAGCATGCCTCCAAAGATACATGTTTAGAAACTGCAAAACATTTTTGCTTCACCAAAGAGCCCATTTTCCGTAAAAAGTGATTTTTTTCAAAAAAAGTAAATGAGCCCTCTAATTAATCGACTAGATCACCAGAAATGTCCCCAGTTGTCAGAAACATGATAGGTTACTTAGTTTTTGCGTAGCATGCCTCCAAAGATACATGTTAAGAAATTGCAATTTTTTTTTGCTTCACCAAAAAGCCCATTTTCCGTATGAAGTGATTTTTTTCAAAAAACAGTAAATGACCCCTCTAATTAATTGACTAGATCACCAGAACCTTCCCCAGTTGTCAGAAACATGATAGGTCCCTTAGTTTTCGCATAGCATGCCTCCAAAGATACATGTTTAGAAACTGCAAAACATTTTTGCTTCACCAAAGAGCCCATTTTCCGTAAAAAGTGATTTTTTTCAAAAAAAGTAAATGACCCCTCTAATTAATCGACTAGATCACCAGAACCTTCCCCAGTTGTCAGAAACATGATAGTTTCCTTAGTTTTCGTGTAGCCTGCCTCCAAAGATACATGTTAAGAAATTGCAATTTTTTTTGCTTCACCAAAAAGCCAATTTTTCGTAAAAAGTGATTTTTTTCAAAAAAAGTAAATGACCCCTCTAATTAATCGACTAGATCACCAGAACCTTCCCCAGTTGTCAAAAACATGAAAGGTTCCTTAGTTTTCGAGTAGCATGCCTCCAAAGATACATGTTTAGAAATTGCAATTTTTTTTTGCTTCACCAAAGAGCCCATTTTCCGTAAAAAGTGATTTTTTTCAAAAAAAGTAAATGACCCCTCTAATTAATCGACTAGATCACCAGAACCTTCCCCTGCTGTCAGAAACATGATAGGTTCCTTAGTTTTCGAGTAGCATGCCTCCAAAGATACATGTTTAGAAATTGCAATTTTTTTTGCTTCACCAAAGACCCCATTTTCAGTAAAAAGTGATTTTTTTCAAAAAAAGTAAATGACCCCTCTAATTAATCGACTAGATCACCAGAACCTTCCCCAGTTGTCAGAAACATGATAGGTTCCTTCGTTTTCGCGTAGCATGCCTAAAAGATACATGTTAAGAAATTGCAATTTTTTTTTGCTTCACCAAAAAGCCCATTTTCCGTAAAAAGTGATTTTTTTCAAAAAAAGTAAATGAGCCCTCTAATTAATCGACTAGATCACCAGAAATGTCCCCAGTTGTCAGAAACATGATAGGTTACTTAGTTTTTGCGTAGCATGCCTCCAAAGATACATGTTAAGAAATTGCAATTTTTTTTTGCTTCACCAAAAAGCCCATTTTCCGTAAAAAGTGATTTTTTTCAAAAAAAGTAAATGAGCCCTCTAATTAATCGACTAGATCACCAGAAATTTCCCCAGTTGTCAGAAACATGATAGGTTACTTAGTTTTTGCGTAGCATGACTCCAAAGATACATGTTTAGAAACTGCAAAACATTTTTGCTTCACCAAAGAGCCCATTTTCCGTAAAAAGTGATTTTTTTCAAAAAAAGTAAATGACCCCTCTAATTAATCGACTAGATCACCAGAACCTTCCCCAGTTGTCAGAAACATGATAGTTTCCTTAGTTTTCGTGTAGCCTGCCTCCAAAGATACATGTTAAGAAATTGCAATTTTTTTTGCTTCACCAAAAAGCCAATTTTTCGTAAAAAGTGATTTTTTTCAAAAAAAGTAAATGACCCCTCTAATTAATCGACTAGATCACCAGAACCTTCCCCAGTTGTCAAAAACATGAAAGGTTCCTTAGTTTTCGAGTAGCATGCCTCCAAAGATACATGTTTAGAAATTGCAATTTTTTTTTGCTTCACCAAAGAGCCCATTTTCCGTAAAAAGTGATTTTTTTCAAAAAAAGTAAATGACCCCTCTAATTAATCGACTAGATCACCAGAACCTTCCCCTGCTGTCAGAAACATGATAGGTTCCTTAGTTTTCGAGTAGCATGCCTCCAAAGATACATGTTTAGAAATTGCAATTTTTTTTGCTTCACCAAAGACCCCATTTTCAGTAAAAAGTGATTTTTTTCAAAAAAAGTAAATGACCCCTCTAATTAATCGACTAGATCACCAGAACCTTCCCCAGTTGTCAGAAACATGATAGGTTCCTTCGTTTTCGCGTAGCATGCCTAAAAGATACATGTTAAGAAATTGCAATTTTTTTTTGCTTCACCAAAAAGCCCATTTTCCGTAAAAAGTGATTTTTTTCAAAAAAAGTAAATGAGCCCTCTAATTAATCGACTAGATCACCAGAAATGTCCCCAGTTGTCAGAAACATGATAGGTTACTTAGTTTTTGCGTAGCATGCCTCCAAAGATACATGTTAAGAAATTGCAATTTTTTTTTGCTTCACCAAAAAGCCCATTTTCCGTAAAAAGTGATTTTTTTCAAAAAAAGTAAATGAGCCCTCTAATTAATCGACTAGATCACCAGAAATTTCCCCAGTTGTCAGAAACATGATAGGTTACTTAGTTTTTGCGTAGCATGACTCCAAAGATACATGTTTAGAAACTGCAAAACATTTTTGCTTCACCAAAGAGCCCATTTTCCGTAAAAAGTGATTTTTTTCAAAAAAAGTAAATGACCCCTCTAATTAATCGACTAGATCACCAGAACCTTCCCCAGTTGTCAGAAACATGATAGTTTCCTTAGTTTTCGTGTAGCCTGCCTCCAAAGATACATGTTAAGAAATTGCAATTTTTTTTGCTTCACCAAAAAGCCAATTTTTCGTAAAAAGTGATTTTTTTTAAAAAAAGTAAATGACCCCTCTAATTAATCGGCTAGATCACCAGAACCTTCCATAGTTGTCAGAAACATGATAGGTTGCTTAATTTTCGTGTAGCCTGCATCCAAAGATACATGTTAAGAAATTGCAATTTTTTTTTGCTTCACCAAAGAGCCCATTTTCCGTAAAAAGTGATTTTTTTTCAAAAAAAGTAAATGACCCCTCTAATTAATCGACTAGATCACCAGAACCTTTCCCTGTTGTCAGAAACATGATAGGTTCCTTAGTTTTTGCATAGCATGCCTCCAAAGATACATGTTTAGAAACTGCAAAACATTTTTGCTTCACCAAAGAGCCTATTTTCCGTAAAAAGTGATTTTTTTCCAAAAAATTAAATGACCCCTCTAATTAATCGACTAGATCACCAGAACCTTCCCCAGTTGTCAGAAACATGATAGTTTCCTTAGTTTTTGCGTAGCCTGCCTCCAAAGATACATGTTAAGAAATTGCAATTTTTTTTTGATTCACCAAAAAGCCCATTTTCCGTAAAAAGTGATTTTTTTCAAAAAAAGTAAATGACCCCTCTAATTAATCGACTAGATCACCAGAACCTTCCCCAGTTGTCAGAAACATGATAGGTTACTTAGTTTTTGCGTAGCATGCCTCCAAAGATACATGTTTAGAAACTGCAAAACATTTTTGCTTCACCAAAGAGCCCATTTTCCGTAAAAAGTGATTTTTTTCAAAAAAAGTAAATGACCCCTCTAATTAATCGACTAGATCACCAGAACCTTCCCCAGTTGTCAAAAACATGAAAGGTTCCTTAGTTTTCGAGTAGCATGCCTCCAAAGATACATGTTTAGAAATTGCAATTTTTTTTTGCTTCACCAAAGAGCCCATTTTCCGTAAAAAGTGATTTTTTTCAAAAAAAGTAAATGACCCCTCTAATTAATCGACTAGATCACCAGAACCTTCCCCTGCTGTCAGAAACATGATAGGTTCCTTAGTTTTCGAGTAGCATGCCTCCAAAGATACATGTTTAGAAATTGCAATTTTTTTTGCTTCACCAAAGACCCCATTTTCAGTAAAAAGTGATTTTTTTCAAAAAAAGTAAATGACCCCTCTAATTAATCGACTAGATCACCAGAACCTTCCCCAGTTGTCAGAAACATGATAGGTTCCTTCGTTTTCGCGTAGCATGCCTAAAAGATACATGTTAAGAAATTGCAATTTTTTTTTGCTTCACCAAAAAGCCCATTTTCCGTAAAAAGTGATTTTTTTCAAAAAAAGTAAATGAGCCCTCTAATTAATCGACTAGATCACCAGAAATGTCCCCAGTTGTCAGAAACATGATAGGTTACTTAGTTTTTGCGTAGCATGCCTCCAAAGATACATGTTAAGAAATTGCAATTTTTTTTTGCTTCACCAAAAAGCCCATTTTCCGTAAAAAGTGATTTTTTTCAAAAAAAGTAAATGAGCCCTCTAATTAATCGACTAGATCACCAGAAATTTCCCCAGTTGTCAGAAACATGATAGGTTACTTAGTTTTTGCGTAGCATGACTCCAAAGATACATGTTTAGAAACTGCAAAACATTTTTGCTTCACCAAAGAGCCCATTTTCCGTAAAAAGTGATTTTTTTCAAAAAAAGTAAATGACCCCTCTAATTAATCGACTAGATCACCAGAACCTTCCCCAGTTGTCAGAAACATGATAGTTTCCTTAGTTTTCGTGTAGCCTGCCTCCAAAGATACATGTTAAGAAATTGCAATTTTTTTTGCTTCACCAAAAAGCCAATTTTTCGTAAAAAGTGATTTTTTTCAAAAAAAGTAAATGACCCCTCTAATTAATCGACTAGATCACCAGAACCTTCCCCAGTTGTCAAAAACATGAAAGGTTCCTTAGTTTTCGAGTAGCATGCCTCCAAAGATACATGTTTAGAAATTGCAATTTTTTTTTGCTTCACCAAAGAGCCCATTTTCCGTAAAAAGTGATTTTTTTCAAAAAAAGTAAATGACCCCTCTAATTAATCGACTAGATCACCAGAACCTTCCCCTGCTGTCAGAAACATGATAGGTTCCTTAGTTTTCGAGTAGCATGCCTCCAAAGATACATGTTTAGAAATTGCAATTTTTTTTGCTTCACCAAAGACCCCATTTTCAGTAAAAAGTGATTTTTTTCAAAAAAAGTAAATGACCCCTCTAATTAATCGACTAGATCACCAGAACCTTCCCCAGTTGTCAGAAACATGATAGGTTCCTTCGTTTTCGCGTAGCATGCCTAAAAGATACATGTTAAGAAATTGCAATTTTTTTTTGCTTCACCAAAAAGCCCATTTTCCGTAAAAAGTGATTTTTTTCAAAAAAAGTAAATGAGCCCTCTAATTAATCGACTAGATCACCAGAAATGTCCCCAGTTGTCAGAAACATGATAGGTTACTTAGTTTTTGCGTAGCATGCCTCCAAAGATACATGTTAAGAAATTGCAATTTTTTTTTGCTTCACCAAAAAGCCCATTTTCCGTAAAAAGTGATTTTTTTCAAAAAAAGTAAATGAGCCCTCTAATTAATCGACTAGATCACCAGAAATTTCCCCAGTTGTCAGAAACATGATAGGTTACTTAGTTTTTGCGTAGCATGACTCCAAAGATACATGTTTAGAAACTGCAAAACATTTTTGCTTCACCAAAGAGCCCATTTTCCGTAAAAAGTGATTTTTTTCAAAAAAAGTAAATGACCCCTCTAATTAATCGACTAGATCACCAGAACCTTCCCCAGTTGTCAGAAACATGATAGTTTCCTTAGTTTTCGTGTAGCCTGCCTCCAAAGATACATGTTAAGAAATTGCAATTTTTTTTGCTTCACCAAAAAGCCAATTTTTCGTAAAAAGTGATTTTTTTTAAAAAAAGTAAATGACCCCTCTAATTAATCGGCTAGATCACCAGAACCTTCCATAGTTGTCAGAAACATGATAGGTTGCTTAATTTTCGTGTAGCCTGCATCCAAAGATACATGTTAAGAAATTGCAATTTTTTTTTGCTTCACCAAAGAGCCCATTTTCCGTAAAAAGTGATTTTTTTTCAAAAAAAGTAAATGACCCCTCTAATTAATCGACTAGATCACCAGAACCTTTCCCTGTTGTCAGAAACATGATAGGTTCCTTAGTTTTTGCATAGCATGCCTCCAAAGATACATGTTTAGAAACTGCAAAACATTTTTGCTTCACCAAAGAGCCTATTTTCCGTAAAAAGTGATTTTTTTCCAAAAAATTAAATGACCCCTCTAATTAATCGACTAGATCACCAGAACCTTCCCCAGTTGTCAGAAACATGATAGTTTCCTTAGTTTTTGCGTAGCCTGCCTCCAAAGATACATGTTAAGAAATTGCAATTTTTTTTTGATTCACCAAAAAGCCCATTTTCCGTAAAAAGTGATTTTTTTCAAAAAAAGTAAATGACCCCTCTAATTAATCGACTAGATCACCAGAACCTTCCCCAGTTGTCAGAAACATGATAGGTTACTTAGTTTTTGCGTAGCATGCCTCCAAAGATACATGTTAAGAAATTGCAATTTTTTTTTGCTTCACCAAAAAGCCCATTTTCCGTAAAAAGTGATTTTTTTCAAAAAAAGTAAATGAGCCCTCTAATTAATCGACTAGATCACCAGAAATTTCCCCAGTTGTCAGAAACATGATAGGTTACTTAGTTTTTGCGTAGCATGCCTCCAAAGATACATGTTTAGAAACTGCAAAACATTATTGCTTCACCAAAGAGCCCATTTTCCGTAAAAAGTGATTTTTTTCAAAAAAAGTAAATGACCCCTCTAATTAATCGACTAGATCACCAGAACCTTCCCCAGTTGTCAGAAACATGATAGTTTCCTTAGTTTTCGTGTAGCCTGCCTCCAAAGATACATGTTAAGAAATTGCAATTTTTTTTGCTTCACCAAAAAGCCAATTTTTCGTAAAAAGTGATTTTTTTCAAAAAAAGTAAATGACCCCTCTAATTAATCGACTAGATCACCAGAACCTTCCCCAGTTGTCAAAAACATGAAAGGTTCCTTAGTTTTCGAGTAGCATGCCTCCAAAGATACTAGTTTAGAAATTGCAATTTTTTTTTGCTTCACCAGAAAGCCCATTTTCCGTAAAAAGTGATTTTTTTCAAAAAAAGTAAATGACCCCTCTAATTAATCGACTCGATCACCAGAACCTTATCCTGTTGTGAAAAACATGATAGGTTCCTTAGTTTTCGAGTAGCATGCCTCCAAAGATACATGTTTAGAAATTGCAATTTTTTTTTTGCTTCACCAAAAAGCCCATTTTCTGTAAAAAGTGATTTTTTTCAAAAAAAGGAAATGACCCCTCTAATTAATCGACTAGATCACCAGAACCTTCACCAGTTCTCAGAAACATGATAGGTTCCTTCGTTTTCGCGTAGCATGCCTCCAAAGATACATGTTAAGAAATTGCAATTTTTTTTTGCTTCACCAAAAAGCCCATTTTTCGTAAAAAGTGATTTTTTTCAAAAAAAGTAAGTGACCCCTCTAATTAATCGACTAGATCACCAGAAATTTCCCCAGTTGTCAGAAACATGATAGTTTCCTTAGTTTTCGTGTAGCCTGCCTCCAAAGATACATGTTAAGAAATTGCAATTTTTTTTCCTTCACCAAAAAGCCAATTTTTCGTAAAAAGTGATTTTTTTCAAAAAAAGTAAATGACCCCTCTAATTAATCGGCTAGATCACCAGAACCTTCCATAGTTGTCAGAAACATGATAGGTTGCTTAATTTTCGTGTAGCCTGCATCCAAAGATACATGTTAAGAAATTGCAATTTTTTTTTGCTTCACCAAAGAGCCCATTTTCCGTAAAAAGTGATTTTTTTTCAAAAAAAGTAAATGACCCCTCTAATTAATCGACTAGATCACCAGAACCTTTCCCTGTTGTCAGAAACATGATAGGTTCCTTAGTTTTTGCGTAGCATGCCTCCAAAGATACATGTTTAGAAACTGCAAAACATTTTTGCTTCACCAAAGAGCCCATTTTCCGTAAAAAGTGATTTTTTTTCCAAAAAATTAAATGACCCCTCTAATTAATCGACTAGATCACCAGAACCTTCCTCAGTTGTCAGAAACATGATAGTTTCCTTAGTTTTTGCGTAGCCTGCCTCCAAAGATACATGTTAAGAAATTGCAATTTTTTTTTGATTCAACAAAAAGCCCATTTTCCGTAAAAAGTGATTTTTTTCAAAAAAAGTAAATGACCCCTCTAATTAATCGACTAGATCACCAGAACCTTCCCCAGTTCTCAGAAACATGAAAGGTTCCTTCGTTTTCGCGTAGCATGCCTCCAAAGATACATGTTAAGAAATTGCAATTTTTTTTTGCTTCACCAAAAAGCCCATTTTCCGTAAAAAGTGATTTTTTTCAAAAAAAGTAAATGAGCCCTCTAATTAATCGACTAGATCACCAGAAATTTCCCCAGTTGTCAGAAACATGATAGGTTACTTAGTTTTTGCGTAGCATGCCTCCAAAGATACATGTTTAGAAACTGCAAAACATTTTTGCTTCACCAAAGAGCCCATTTTCCGTAAAAAGTGATTTTTTTCAAAAAAAGTAAATGACCCCTCTAATTAATCGACTAGATCACCAGAACCTTCCCCAGTTATCAGAAACATGATAGTTTCCTTAGTTTTCGTGTAGCCTGCCTCCAAAGATACATGTTAAGAAATTGCAATTTTTTTTGCTTCACCAAAAAGCCAATTTTCCGTAAAAAGTGATTTTTTTCAAAAAAAGTAAATGACCCCTCTAATTAATCGACTAGATCACCAGAACCTTTCCCTGTTGTCAGAAATATGATAGGTTCCTTAGTTTTCGAGTAGCATGCCTCCAAAGATACATGTTTAGAAATTGCAATTTGTTTTTGCTTCACCAAAAAGCCCATTTTCCGTAAAAAGTGATTTTTTTCAAAAAAAGTAAATGACCCCTCTAATTAATCAGCTAGATCACCAGAACCTTCCATAGTTGTCAGAAACATGATAGGTTCCTTAATTTTCGTGTAGCCTGCATCCAAAGATACATGTTAAGAAATTGCAATTTTTTTTTGCTTCACCAAAGAGCCCATTTTCCGTAAAAAGTGATTTTTTTCAAAAAAAGTAAATGACCCCTCTAATTAATCGACTAGATCACCAGAACCTTTCCCTGCTGTCAGAAACATGATAGGTTCCTTAGTTTTCAAGTAGCATGCCTCCAAAGATACATGTTTAGAAATTGCAATTTTTTTTTGCTTCACCAAAAAGCCCATTTTCCGTCAAAAGTGATTTTTTTCAAAAAAAGTAAATGACCCCTCTAATTAATCGACTAGATCACCAGAAATTTCCCCAGTTGTCAGAAACATGATAGGTTACTTAGTTTTTGCGTAGCATGCCTCCAAAGATACATGTTTAGGAACTGCAAAACATTTTTGCTTCACCAAAGAGCCCATTTTCCGTAAAAAGTGATTTTTTTCCAAAAAATTAAATGACCCCTCTAATTAATCGACTAGATCACCAGAACCTTCCCCAGTTGTCAGAAACATGATAGTTTCCTTAGTTTTCGTGTAGCCTGCCTCCAAAGATACATGTTAAGAAATTGCAATTTTTTTTTGATTCACCAAAAAGCCCATTTTCCGTAAAAAGTGATTTTTTTCAAAAAAAGTAAATGACCCCTCTAATTAATCGACTAGATCACCAGAACCTTCCCCAGTTCTCAGAAACATGATAGGTTCCTTCGTTTTCGCGTAGCATGCCTCCAAAGATACATGTTAAGAAATTGCAATTTTTTTTTGCTTCACCAAAAAGCCCATTTTCCGTAAAAAGTGATTTATTTCAAAAAAAGTAAATGAGCCCTCTAATTAATCGACTAGATCACCATAAATTTCCCCAGTTGTCAGAAACATGATAGGTTACTTAGTTTTTGCATAGCATGCCTCCAAAGATACATGTTTAGAAACTGCAAAACATTTTTGCTTCACCAAAGAGCCCATTTTCCGTAAAAAGTGATTTTTTTCAAAAAAAGTAAATGACCCCTCTAATTAATCGACTAGATCACCAGAACCTTTCCCTGTTGTCAGAAACATGATAGGTTCCTTAGTTTTTGCGTAGCATGCCTCCAAAGATACATGTTTAGAAACTGCAAAACATTTTTGCTTCACCAAAGAGCCCATTTTCCGTAAAAAGTGATTTTTTTCCAAAAAATTAAATGACCCCTCTAATTAATCGACTAGATCACCAGAACCTTCCCCAGTTGTCAGAAACATGATAGTTTCCTTAGTTTTTGCGTAGCCTGCCTCCAAAGATACATGTTAAGAAATTGCAATTTTTTTTTGATTCACCAAAAAGCCCATTTTCCGTAAAAAGTGATTTTTTTCAAAAAAAGTAAATGACCCCTCTAATTAATCGACTAGATCACCAGAACCTTCCCCAGTTCTCAGAAACATGATAGGTTCCTTCGTTTTCGCGTAGCATGCCTCCAAAGATACATGTTAAGAAATTGCAATTTTTTTTTGCTTCACCAAAAAGCCCATTTTCCGTAAAAAGTGATTTTTTTCAAAAAAAGTAAATGAGCCCTCTAATTAATCGACTAGATCACCAGAAATTTCCCCAGTTGTCAGAAACATGATAGGTTACTTAGTTTTTGCGTAGCGCGCCTCCAAAGATACATGTTTAGAAACTGCAAAACATTTTTGCTTCACCAAAGAGCCCATTTTCCGTAAAAAGTGATTTTTTTCCAAAAAATTAAATGACCCCTCTAATTAATCGACTAGATCACCAGAACCTTCCCCAGTTGTCAGAAACATGATAGTTTCCTTAGTTTTCGTGTAGCCTGCCTCCAAAGATACATGTTAAGAAATTGCAATATTTTTTTTGATTCACCAAAAAGCCCATTTTCCGTAAAAAGTGATTTTTTTCAAAAAAAGTAAATGACCCCTCTAATTAATCGACTAGATCACCAGAACCTTCCCCAGTTCTCAGAAACATGATAGGTTCCTTCGTTTTCGCGTAGCATGCCTCCAAAGATACATGTTAAGAAATTGCAATTTTTTTTTGCTTCACCAAAAAGCACATTTTCCGTAAAAAGTGATTTTTTTCAAAAAAAGTAAATGAGCCCTCTAATTAATCGACTAGATCACCATAAATTTCCCCAGTTGTCAGAAACATGATAGGTTACTTAGTTTTTGCGTAGCATGCCTCCAAAGATACATGTTTAGAAACTGCAAAACATTTTTGCTTCACCAAAGAGCCCATTTTCCGTAAAAAGTGATTTTTTTCAAAAAAAGTAAATGACCCCTCTAATTAATCGACTAGATCACCAGAACCTTTCCCTGTTGTCAGAAACATGATAGGTTCCTTAGTTTTTGCGTAGCATGCCTCCAAAGATACATGTTTAGAAACTGCAAAACATTTTTGCTTCACCAAAGAGCCCATTTTCCGTAAAAAGTGATTTTTTTCCAAAAAATTAAATGACCCCTCTAATTAATCGACTAGATCACCAGAACCTTCCCCAGTTGTCAGAAACATGATAGTTTCCTTAGTTTTTGCGTAGCCTGCCTCCAAAGATACATGTTAAGAAATTGCAATTTTTTTTTGATTCACCAAAAAGCCCATTTTCCGTAAAAAGTGATTTTTTTCAAAAAAAGTAAATGACCCCTCTAATTAATCGACTAGATCACCAGAACCTTCCCCAGTTCTCAGAAACATGATAGGTTCCTTCGTTTTCGCGTAGCATGCCTCCAAAGATACATGTTAAGAAATTGCAATTTTTTTTTGCTTCACCAAAAAGCACATTTTCCGTAAAAAGTGATTTTTTTCAAAAAAAGTAAATGAGCCCTCTAATTAATCGACTAGATCACCATAAATTTCCCCAGTTGTCAGAAACATGATAGGTTACTTAGTTTTTGCGTAGCATGCCTCCAAAGATACATGTTTAGAAACTGCAAAACATTTTTGCTTCACCAAAGAGCCCATTTTCCGTAAAAAGTGATTTTTTTCAAAAAAAGTAAATGACCCCTCTAATTAATCGACTAGATCACCAGAACCTTTCCCTGTTGTCAGAAACATGATAGGTTCCTTAGTTTTTGCGTAGCATGCCTCCAAAGATACATGTTTAGAAACTGCAAAACATTTTTGCTTCACCAAAGAGCCCATTTTCCGTAAAAAGTGATTTTTTTCAAAAAAAGTAAATGAGCCCTCTAATTAATCGACTAGATCACCAGAAATGTCCCCAGTTGTCAGAAACATGATAGGTTACTTAGTTTTTGCGTAGCATGCCTCCAAAGATACATGTTAAGAAATTGCAATTTTTTTTTGCTTCACCAAAAAGCCCATTTTCCGTATGAAGTGATTTTTTTCAAAAAACAGTAAATGACCCCTCTAATTAATTGACTAGATCACCAGAACCTTCCCCAGTTGTCAGAAACATGATAGGTCCCTTAGTTTTCGCATAGCATGCCTCCAAAGATACATGTTTAGAAACTGCAAAACATTTTTGCTTCACCAAAGAGCCCATTTTCCGTAAAAAGTGATTTTTTTCAAAAAAAGTAAATGACCCCTCTAATTAATCGACTAGATCACCAGAACCTTCCCCAGTTGTCAGAAACATGATAGTTTCCTTAGTTTTCGTGTAGCCTGCCTCCAAAGATACATGTTAAGAAATTGCAATTTTTTTTGCTTCACCAAAAAGCCAATTTTTCGTAAAAAGTGATTTTTTTCAAAAAAAGTAAATGACCCCTCTAATTAATCGACTAGATCACCAGAACCTTCCCCAGTTGTCAAAAACATGAAAGGTTCCTTAGTTTTCGAGTAGCATGCCTCCAAAGATACATGTTTAGAAATTGCAATTTTTTTTTGCTTCACCAAAGAGCCCATTTTCCGTAAAAAGTGATTTTTTTCAAAAAAAGTAAATGACCCCTCTAATTAATCGACTAGATCACCAGAACCTTCCCCTGCTGTCAGAAACATGATAGGTTCCTTAGTTTTCGAGTAGCATGCCTCCAAAGATACATGTTTAGAAATTGCAATTTTTTTTGCTTCACCAAAGACCCCATTTTCAGTAAAAAGTGATTTTTTTCAAAAAAAGTAAATGACCCCTCTAATTAATCGACTAGATCACCAGAACCTTCCCCAGTTGTCAGAAACATGATAGGTTCCTTCGTTTTCGCGTAGCATGCCTAAAAGATACATGTTAAGAAATTGCAATTTTTTTTTGCTTCACCAAAAAGCCCATTTTCCGTAAAAAGTGATTTTTTTCAAAAAAAGTAAATGAGCCCTCTAATTAATCGACTAGATCACCAGAAATGTCCCCAGTTGTCAGAAACATGATAGGTTACTTAGTTTTTGCGTAGCATGCCTCCAAAGATACATGTTAAGAAATTGCAATTTTTTTTTGCTTCACCAAAAAGCCCATTTTCCGTAAAAAGTGATTTTTTTCAAAAAAAGTAAATGAGCCCTCTAATTAATCGACTAGATCACCAGAAATTTCCCCAGTTGTCAGAAACATGATAGGTTACTTAGTTTTTGCGTAGCATGACTCCAAAGATACATGTTTAGAAACTGCAAAACATTTTTGCTTCACCAAAGAGCCCATTTTCCGTAAAAAGTGATTTTTTTCAAAAAAAGTAAATGACCCCTCTAATTAATCGACTAGATCACCAGAACCTTCCCCAGTTGTCAGAAACATGATAGTTTCCTTAGTTTTCGTGTAGCCTGCCTCCAAAGATACATGTTAAGAAATTGCAATTTTTTTTGCTTCACCAAAAAGCCAATTTTTCGTAAAAAGTGATTTTTTTCAAAAAAAGTAAATGACCCCTCTAATTAATCGACTAGATCACCAGAACCTTCCCCAGTTGTCAAAAACATGAAAGGTTCCTTAGTTTTCGAGTAGCATGCCTCCAAAGATACATGTTTAGAAATTGCAATTTTTTTTTGCTTCACCAAAGAGCCCATTTTCCGTAAAAAGTGATTTTTTTCAAAAAAAGTAAATGACCCCTCTAATTAATCGACTAGATCACCAGAACCTTCCCCTGCTGTCAGAAACATGATAGGTTCCTTAGTTTTCGAGTAGCATGCCTCCAAAGATACATGTTTAGAAATTGCAATTTTTTTTGCTTCACCAAAGACCCCATTTTCAGTAAAAAGTGATTTTTTTCAAAAAAAGTAAATGACCCCTCTAATTAATCGACTAGATCACCAGAACCTTCCCCAGTTGTCAGAAACATGATAGGTTCCTTCGTTTTCGCGTAGCATGCCTAAAAGATACATGTTAAGAAATTGCAATTTTTTTTTGCTTCACCAAAAAGACCCATTTTCCGTAAAAAGTGATTTTTTTCAAAAAAAGTAAATGAGCCCTCTAATTAATCGACTAGATCACCAGAAATGTCCCCAGTTGTCAGAAACATGATAGGTTACTTAGTTTTTGCGTAGCATGCCTCCAAAGATACATGTTAAGAAATTGCAATTTTTTTTTGCTTCACCAAAAAGCCCATTTTCCGTAAAAAGTGATTTTTTTCAAAAAAAGTAAATGAGCCCTCTAATTAATCGACTAGATCACCAGAAATTTCCCCAGTTGTCAGAAACATGATAGGTTACTTAGTTTTTGCGTAGCATGACTCCAAAGATACATGTTTAGAAACTGCAAAACATTTTTGCTTCACCAAAGAGCCCATTTTCCGTAAAAAGTGATTTTTTTCAAAAAAAGTAAATGACCCCTCTAATTAATCGACTAGATCACCAGAACCTTCCCCAGTTGTCAGAAACATGATAGTTTCCTTAGTTTTCGTGTAGCCTGCCTCCAAAGATACATGTTAAGAAATTGCAATTTTTTTTGCTTCACCAAAAAGCCAATTTTTCGTAAAAAGTGATTTTTTTAAAAAAAAGTAAATGACCCCTCTAATTAATCGGCTAGATCACCAGAACCTTCCATAGTTGTCAGAAACATGATAGGTTGCTTAATTTTCGTGTAGCCTGCATCCAAAGATACATGTTAAGAAATTGCAATTTTTTTTTGCTTCACCAAAGAGCCCATTTTCCGTAAAAAGTGATTTTTTTTCAAAAAAAGTAAATGACCCCTCTAATTAATCGACTAGATCACCAGAACCTTTCCCTGTTGTCAGAAACATGATAGGTTCCTTAGTTTTTGCATAGCATGCCTCCAAAGATACATGTTTAGAAACTGCAAAACATTTTTGCTTCACCAAAGAGCCCATTTTCCGTAAAAAGTGATTTTTTTCCAAAAAATTAAATGACCCCTCTAATTAATCGACTAGATCACCAGAACCTTCCCCAGTTGTCAGAAACATGATAGTTTCCTTAGTTTTTGCGTAGCCTGCCTCCAAAGATACATGTTAAGAAATTGCAATTTTTTTTTGATTCACCAAAAAGCCCATTTTCCGTAAAAAGTGATTTTTTTCAAAAAAAGTAAATGACCCCTCTAATTAATCGACTAGATCACCAGAACCTTCCCCAGTTGTCAGAAACATGATAGGTTACTTAGTTTTTGCGTAGCATGCCTCCAAAGATACATGTTAAGAAATTGCAATTTTTTTTTGCTTCACCAAAAAGCCCATTTTCCGTAAAAAGTGATTTTTTTCAAAAAAAGTAAATGAGCCCTCTAATTAATCGACTAGATCACCAGAAATTTCCCCAGTTGTCAGAAACATGATAGGTTACTTAGTTTTTGCGTAGCATGACTCCAAAGATACATGTTTAGAAACTGCAAAACATTATTGCTTCACCAAAGAGCCCATTTTCCGTAAAAAGTGATTTTTTTCAAAAAAAGTAAATGACCCCTCTAATTAATCGACTAGATCACCAGAACCTTCCCCAGTTGTCAGAAACATGATAGTTTCCTTAGTTTTCGTGTAGCCTGCCTCCAAAGATACATGTTAAGAAATTGCAATTTTTTTTGCTTCACCAAAAAGCCAATTTTTCGTAAAAAGTGATTTTTTTCAAAAAAAGTAAATGACCCCTCTAATTAATCGACTAGATCACCAGAACCTTCCCCAGTTGTCAAAAACATGAAAGGTTCCTTAGTTTTCGAGTAGCATGCCTCCAAAGATACTAGTTTAGAAATTGCAATTTTTTTTTGCTTCACCAGAAAGCCCATTTTCCGTAAAAAGTGATTTTTTTCAAAAAAAGTAAATGACCCCTCTAATTAATCGACTCGATCACCAGAACCTTATCCTGTTGTCAAAAACATGATAGGTTCCTTAGTTTTCGAGTAGCATGCCTCCAAAGATACATGTTTAGAAATTGCAATTTTTTTTTTGCTTCACCAAAAAGCCCATTTTCCGTAAAAAGTGATTTTTTTCAAAAAAAGGAAATGACCCCTCTAATTAATCGACTAGATCACCAGAACCTTCACCAGTTCTCAGAAACATGATAGGTTCCTTCGTTTTCGCGTAGCATGCCTCCAAAGATACATGTTAAGAAATTGCAATTTTTTTTGCTTCACCAAAAAGCCCATTTTTCGTAAAAAGTGATTTTTTTCAAAAAAAGTAAGTGACCCCTCTAATTAATCGACTAGATCACCAGAAATTTCCCCAGTTGTCAGAAACATGATAGTTTCCTTAGTTTTCGTGTAGCCTGCCTCCAAAGATACATGTTAAGAAATTGCAATTTTTTTTCCTTCACCAAAAAGCCAATTTTTCGTAAAAAGTGATTTTTTTCAAAAAAAGTAAATGACCCCTCTAATTAATCGGCTAGATCACCAGAACCTTCCATAGTTGTCAGAAACATGATAGGTTGCTTAATTTTCGTGTAGCCTGCATCCAAAGATACATGTTAAGAAATTGCAATTTTTTTTTGCTTCACCAAAGAGCCCATTTTCCGTAAAAAGTGATTTTTTTTCAAAAAAAGTAAATGACCCCTCTAATTAATCGACTAGATCACCAGAACCTTTCCCTGTTGTCAGAAACATGATAGGTTCCTTAGTTTTTGCGTAGCATGCCTCCAAAGATACATGTTTAGAAACTGCAAAACATTTTTGCTTCACCAAAGAGCCCATTTTCCGTAAAAAGTGATTTTTTTTCCAAAAAATTAAATGACCCCTCTAATTAATCGACTAGATCACCAGAACCTTCCTCAGTTGTCAGAAACATGATAGTTTCCTTAGTTTTTGCGTAGCCTGCCTCCAAAGATACATGTTAAGAAATTGCAATTTTTTTTTGATTCACCAAAAAGCCCATTTTCCGTAAAAAGTGATTTTTTTCAAAAAAAGTAAATGACCCCTCTAATTAATCGACTAGATCACCAGAACCTTCCCCAGTTCTCAGAAACATGAAAGGTTCCTTCGTTTTCGCGTAGCATGCCTCCAAAGATACATGTTAAGAAATTGCAATTTTTTTTTGCTTCACCAAAAAGCCCATTTTCCGTAAAAAGTGATTTTTTTCAAAAAAAGTAAATGAGCCCTCTAATTAATCGACTAGATCACCAGAAATTTCCCCAGTTGTCAGAAACATGATAGGTTACTTAGTTTTTGCGTAGCATGCCTCCAAAGATACATGTTTAGAAACTGCAAAACATTTTTGCTTCACCAAAGAGCCCATTTTCCGTAAAAAGTGATTTTTTTCCAAAAAATTAAATGACCCCTCTAATTAATCGACTAGATCACCAGAACCTTCCCCAGTTGTCAGAAACATGATAGTTTCCTTAGTTTTCGTGTAGCCTGCCTCCAAAGATACATGTTAAGAAATTGCAATTTTTTTTTTGATTCACCAAAAAGCCCATTTTCCGTAAAAAGTGATTTTTTTCAAAAAAAGTAAATGACCCCTCTAATTAATCGACTAGATCACCAGAACCTTCCCCAGTTCTCAGAAACATGATAGGTTCCTTCGTTTTCGCGTAGCATGCCTCCAAAGATACATGTTAAGAAATTGCAATTTTTTTTTGCTTCACCAAAAAGCACATTTTCCGTAAAAAGTGATTTTTTTCAAAAAAAGTAAATGAGCCCTCTAATTAATCGACTAGATCACCATAAATTTCCCCAGTTGTCAGAAACATGATAGGTTACTTAGTTTTTGCGTAGCATGCCTCCAAAGATACATGTTTAGAAACTGCAAAACATTTTTGCTTCACCAAAGAGCCCATTTTCCGTAAAAAGTGATTTTTTTCAAAAAAAGTAAATGACCCCTCTAATTAATCGACTAGATCACCAGAACCTTTCCCTGTTGTCAGAAACATGATAGGTTCCTTAGTTTTTGCGTAGCATGCCTCCAAAGATACATGTTTAGAAACTGCAAAACATTTTTGCTTCACCAAAGAGCCCATTTTCCGTAAAAAGTGATTTTTTTACAAAAAATTAAATGACCCCTCTAATTAATCGACTAGATCACCAGAACCTTCCCCAGTTGTCAGAAACATGATAGTTTCCTTAGTTTTTGCGTAGCCTGCCTCCAAAGATACATGTTAAGAAATTGCAATTTTTTTTTGATTCACCAAAAAGCCCATTTTCCGTAAAAAGTGATTTTTTTCAAAAAAAGTAAATGACCCCTCTAATTAATCGACTAGATCACCAGAACCTTCCCCAGTTCTCAGAAACATGATAGGTTCCTTCGTTTTCGCGTAGCATGCCTCCAAAGATACATGTTAAGAAATTGCAATTTTTTTTTGCTTCACCAAAAAGCACATTTTCCGTAAAAAGTGATTTTTTTCAAAAAAAGTAAATGAGCCCTCTAATTAATCGACTAGATCACCATAAATTTCCCCAGTTGTCAGAAACATGATAGGTTACTTAGTTTTTGCGTAGCATGCCTCCAAAGATACATGTTTAGAAACTGCAAAACATTTTTGCTTCACCAAAGAGCCCATTTTCCGTAAAAAGTGATTTTTTTCAAAAAAAGTAAATGACCCCTCTAATTAATCGACTAGATCACCAGAACCTTTCCCTGTTGTCAGAAACATGATAGGTTCCTTAGTTTTTGCGTAGCATGCCTCCAAAGATACATGTTTAGAAACTGCAAAACATTTTTGCTTCACCAAAGAGCCCATTTTCCGTAAAAAGTGATTTTTTTCAAAAAAAGTAAATGAGCCCTCTAATTAATCGACTAGATCACCAGAAATGTCCCCAGTTGTCAGAAACATGATAGGTTACTTAGTTTTTGCGTAGCATGCCTCCAAAGATACATGTTAAGAAATTGCAATTTTTTTTTGCTTCACCAAAAAGCCCATTTTCCGTATGAAGTGATTTTTTTCAAAAAACAGTAAATGACCCCTCTAATTAATTGACTAGATCACCAGAACCTTCCCCAGTTGTCAGAAACATGATAGGTCCCTTAGTTTTCGCATAGCATGCCTCCAAAGATACATGTTTAGAAACTGCAAAACATTTTTGCTTCACCAAAGAGCCCATTTTCCGTAAAAAGTGATTTTTTTCAAAAAAAGTAAATGACCCCTCTAATTAATCGACTAGATCACCAGAACCTTCCCCAGTTGTCAGAAACATGATAGTTTCCTTAGTTTTCGTGTAGCCTGCCTCCAAAGATACATGTTAAGAAATTGCAATTTTTTTTGCTTCACCAAAAAGCCAATTTTTCGTAAAAAGTGATTTTTTTCAAAAAAAGTAAATGACCCCTCTAATTAATCGACTAGATCACCAGAACCTTCCCCAGTTGTCAAAAACATGAAAGGTTCCTTAGTTTTCGAGTAGCATGCCTCCAAAGATACATGTTTAGAAATTGCAATTTTTTTTTGCTTCACCAAAGAGCCCATTTTCCGTAAAAAGTGATTTTTTTCAAAAAAAGTAAATGACCCCTCTAATTAATCGACTAGATCACCAGAACCTTCCCCTGCTGTCAGAAACATGATAGGTTCCTTAGTTTTCGAGTAGCATGCCTCCAAAGATACATGTTTAGAAATTGCAATTTTTTTTGCTTCACCAAAGACCCCATTTTCAGTAAAAAGTGATTTTTTTCAAAAAAAGTAAATGACCCCTCTAATTAATCGACTAGATCACCAGAACCTTCCCCAGTTGTCAGAAACATGATAGGTTCCTTCGTTTTCGCGTAGCATGCCTAAAAGATACATGTTAAGAAATTGCAATTTTTTTTTGCTTCACCAAAAAGCCCATTTTCCGTAAAAAGTGATTTTTTTCAAAAAAAGTAAATGAGCCCTCTAATTAATCGACTAGATCACCAGAAATGTCCCCAGTTGTCAGAAACATGATAGGTTACTTAGTTTTTGCGTAGCATGCCTCCAAAGATACATGTTAAGAAATTGCAATTTTTTTTTGCTTCACCAAAAAGCCCATTTTCCGTAAAAAGTGATTTTTTTCAAAAAAAGTAAATGAGCCCTCTAATTAATCGACTAGATCACCAGAAATTTCCCCAGTTGTCAGAAACATGATAGGTTACTTAGTTTTTGCGTAGCATGACTCCAAAGATACATGTTTAGAAACTGCAAAACATTTTTGCTTCACCAAAGAGCCCATTTTCCGTAAAAAGTGATTTTTTTCAAAAAAAGTAAATGACCCCTCTAATTAATCGACTAGATCACCAGAACCTTCCCCAGTTGTCAGAAACATGATAGTTTCCTTAGTTTTCGTGTAGCCTGCCTCCAAAGATACATGTTAAGAAATTGCAATTTTTTTTGCTTCACCAAAAAGCCAATTTTTCGTAAAAAGTGATTTTTTTCAAAAAAAGTAAATGACCCCTCTAATTAATCGACTAGATCACCAGAACCTTCCCCAGTTGTCAAAAACATGAAAGGTTCCTTAGTTTTCGAGTAGCATGCCTCCAAAGATACATGTTTAGAAATTGCAATTTTTTTTTGCTTCACCAAAGAGCCCATTTTCCGTAAAAAGTGATTTTTTTCAAAAAAAGTAAATGACCCCTCTAATTAATCGACTAGATCACCAGAACCTTCCCCTGCTGTCAGAAACATGATAGGTTCCTTAGTTTTCGAGTAGCATGCCTCCAAAGATACATGTTTAGAAATTGCAATTTTTTTTGCTTCACCAAAGACCCCATTTTCAGTAAAAAGTGATTTTTTTCAAAAAAAGTAAATGACCCCTCTAATTAATCGACTAGATCACCAGAACCTTCCCCAGTTGTCAGAAACATGATAGGTTCCTTCGTTTTCGCGTAGCATGCCTAAAAGATACATGTTAAGAAATTGCAATTTTTTTTTGCTTCACCAAAAAGCCCATTTTCCGTAAAAAGTGATTTTTTTCAAAAAAAGTAAATGAGCCCTCTAATTAATCGACTAGATCACCAGAAATGTCCCCAGTTGTCAGAAACATGATAGGTTACTTAGTTTTTGCGTAGCATGCCTCCAAAGATACATGTTAAGAAATTGCAATTTTTTTTTGCTTCACCAAAAAGCCCATTTTCCGTAAAAAGTGATTTTTTTCAAAAAAAGTAAATGAGCCCTCTAATTAATCGACTAGATCACCAGAAATTTCCCCAGTTGTCAGAAACATGATAGGTTACTTAGTTTTTGCGTAGCATGACTCCAAAGATACATGTTTAGAAACTGCAAAACATTTTTGCTTCACCAAAGAGCCCATTTTCCGTAAAAAGTGATTTTTTTCAAAAAAAGTAAATGACCCCTCTAATTAATCGACTAGATCACCAGAACCTTCCCCAGTTGTCAGAAACATGATAGTTTCCTTAGTTTTCGTGTAGCCTGCCTCCAAAGATACATGTTAAGAAATTGCAATTTTTTTTGCTTCACCAAAAAGCCAATTTTTCGTAAAAAGTGATTTTTTTAAAAAAAAGTAAATGACCCCTCTAATTAATCGGCTAGATCACCAGAACCTTCCATAGTTGTCAGAAACATGATAGGTTGCTTAATTTTCGTGTAGCCTGCATCCAAAGATACATGTTAAGAAATTGCAATTTTTTTTTGCTTCACCAAAGAGCCCATTTTCCGTAAAAAGTGATTTTTTTTCAAAAAAAGTAAATGACCCCTCTAATTAATCGACTAGATCACCAGAACCTTTCCCTGTTGTCAGAAACATGATAGGTTCCTTAGTTTTTGCATAGCATGCCTCCAAAGATACATGTTTAGAAACTGCAAAACATTTTTGCTTCACCAAAGAGCCCATTTTCCGTAAAAAGTGATTTTTTTCCAAAAAATTAAATGACCCCTCTAATTAATCGACTAGATCACCAGAACCTTCCCCAGTTGTCAGAAACATGATAGTTTCCTTAGTTTTCGTGTAGCCTGCCTCCAAAGATACATGTTAAGAAATTGCAATTTTTTTTGCTTCACCAAAAAGCCAATTTTTCGTAAAAAGTGATTTTTTTCAAAAAAAGTAAATGACCCCTCTAATTAATCGACTAGATCACCAGAACCTTCCCCAGTTGTCAAAAACATGAAAGGTTCCTTAGTTTTCGAGTAGCATGCCTCCAAAGATACTAGTTTAGAAATTGCAATTTTTTTTTGCTTCACCAGAAAGCCCATTTTCCGTAAAAAGTGATTTTTTTCAAAAAAAGTAAATGACCCCTCTAATTAATCGACTCGATCACCAGAACCTTATCCTGTTGTCAAAAACATGATAGGTTCCTTAGTTTTCGAGTAGCATGCCTCCAAAGATACATGTTAAGAAATTGCAATTTTTTTTGCTTCACCAAAAAGCCCATTTTTCGTAAAAAGTGATTTTTTTCAAAAAAAGTAAGTGACCCCTCTAATTAATCGACTAGATCACCAGAAATTTCCCCAGTTGTCAGAAACATGATAGTTTCCTTAGTTTTCGTGTAGCCTGCCTCCAAAGATACATGTTAAGAAATTGCAATTTTTTTTCCTTCACCATAAAGCCAATTTTTCGTAAAAAGTGATTTTTTTCAAAAAAAGTAAATGACCCCTCTAATTAATCGGCTAGATCACCAGAACCTTCCATAGTTGTCAGAAACATGATAGGTTGCTTAATTTTTGTGTAGCCTGCATCCAAAGATACATGTTAAGAAATTGCAATTTTTTTTTGCTTCACCAAAGAGCCCATTTTCCGTAAAAAGTGATTTTTTTTCAAAAAAAGTAAATGACCCCTCTAATTAATCGACTAGATCACCAGAACCTTTCCCTGTTGTCAGAAACATGATAGGTTCCTTAGTTTTTGCGTAGCATGCCTCCAAAGATACATGTTTAGAAACTGCAAAACATTTTTGCTTCACCAAAGAGCCCATTTTCCGTAAAAAGTGATTTTTTTTCCAAAAAATTAAATGACCCCTCTAATTAATCGACTAGATCACCAGAACCTTCCTCAGTTGTCAGAAACATGATAGTTTCCTTAGTTTTTGCGTAGCCTGCCTCCAAAGATACATGTTAAGAAATTGCAATTTTTTTTTGATTCACCAAAAAGCCCATTTTCCGTAAAAAGTGATTTTTTTCAAAAAAAGTAAATGACCCCTCTAATTAATCGACTAGATCACCAGAACCTTCCCCAGTTCTCAGAAACATGAAAGGTTCCTTCGTTTTCGCGTAGCATGCCTCCAAAGATACATGTTAAGAAATTGCAATTTTTTTTTGCTTCACCAAAAAGCCCATTTTCCGTAAAAAGTGATTTTTTTCAAAAAAAGTAAATGAGCCCTCTAATTAATCGACTAGATCACCAGAAATTTCCCCAGTTGTCAGAAACATGATAGGTTACTTAGTTTTTGCGTAGCATGCCTCCAAAGATACATGTTTAGAAACTGCAAAACATTTTTGCTTCACCAAAGAGCCCATTTTCCGTAAAAAGTGATTTTTTTCAAAAAAAGTAAATGACCCCTCTAATTAATCGACTAGATCACCAGAACCTTCCCCAGTTATCAGAAACATGATAGTTTCCTTAGTTTTCGTGTAGCCTGCCTCCAAAGATACATGTTAAGAAATTGCAATTTTTTTTGCTTCACCAAAAAGCCAATTTTCCGTAAAAAGTGATTTTTTTCAAAAAAAGTAAATGACCCCTCTAATTAATCGACTAGATCACCAGAACCTTTCCCTGTTGTCAGAAATATGATAGGTTCCTTAGTTTTCGAGTAGCATGCCTCCAAAGATACATGTTTAGAAATTGCAATTTGTTTTTGCTTCACCAAAAAGCCCATTTTCCGTAAAAAGTGATTTTTTTCAAAAAAAGTAAATGACCCCTCTAATTAATCAGCTAGATCACCAGAACCTTCCATAGTTGTCAGAAACATGATAGGTTCCTTAA